>OY294046.1:18251998-18411006 GCA_958510825.1 Brachypterus glaber
GCCGATATTGACAAAACAGCTTTTAATACTGAAAATGGGCACTCCACTAGATTTTAGAAAACCATGGATTACATTTTTAGAAATGTACCAAATTGCGTAGTTTATTTAGATGATATTATTATTTTTAGCACGTAACACAACATATTAATAATTTAACTTTAGTTTTTGAAAAGCTCCGAGAAGCAAATTTAAAAGTATAATTCGATAAATCTGTATTTTTAAAGAGGTTTCATATTTAGGTCATATAGTTACCCCTGAAGTTGTTAAACCAAACCCTGACAAAATATACGCTATTAAAAATTACCCCATTCCTAAAACTATCAAACAAATCAAAGGATTTTTTGGTTTGGTAGGTTATTATATACAGTTTTATTAATAATTTTGCAAATATAACTAAACCCTTAAATAAATGCTTAAGAAAACTTCAAAAATAATACACGATAACGACTTGTGCTTTTGAAACTTGTAAAAACATTTTAGTGAATGACCCTATTTTACAATACCCTGATTTTTCAAAGACTTTTAATTTAATCACAGACGCAAGCAATATGGTTTTGGGTGCCATACTCAGCCAAGGACCAATTTGCAAGGATTTACCTATACGTACACCTCGACGTACACGTAATTAAAGTGAAACTAATTACAGTACAATAGAAAAAGAATTATTAGCAATCGTGTGAGCAAGAAAATACTTTAGGCCTTATATTTATGGCCAACGCTTTAGTATTTTTACAGACCATAGATCCCTTAGTTGCATTTTTTCAATTAAAAACCCCTCTTCAAAATTACTTAGATGGAAATTAAAATTAGAAAAATATGGCTATAATATAAATATGACTATAATATGACTATAATATAAAAAAAGGTAATTTAAACTCAAATTTTGACTAATTATCTCGTGTGCAGATTAACAGAAAACAAACTCATACATACAGCATTTATGACCATATAAAGCAATTTAATGACAAGCTTGAACTTGAGAACCATTCTAAAAACCCCTGTTAATTATGGTAAAAATCAATTAATAATTAATTCAGTTGTACACAGTCCTGTTAACCCAAAAGCATTTATAGTTCATGAAAATAAACAGAGATTTTATGTACAATTTTTCAAAAAGAACTTTGAAAAAGATATAGTTAGGTTTATAAAAACCTTCATTGTTCCCAATATACAATATAATTTGTACTTTGAGAAGGAACCGTTCTGTGAATTTATTCGTAAAATTTTAAATGGCATTCTTTAAAATCTAAAAAAATTAGGTACAAATTAATTTACAAAGATGACATTAAAGAAGTAATTAGAAAATATAACGAATCAAAAACTAATCTTCGCAATAAAGAAGAAACCCACGAACGTAAATAATTGAACGTATAAATGATAATCGTGATCCCCCTGAGTTGTTTTAACCTAATCAAACTACTTTTGTTAAAAAACAAATCAGACAAAAAAGGCAAATAAATTCCAAAAATCCACAAAAATTGAAAAAAGAGACGATAAATTTAAGAAAGTATTAACTGAAAATCAAGAAAATGTACATATGGATAATTTAAAAAGACCCCTTAAAAAACCTTATGAATTTAAAAATAGTTATAGAAAACCATGTATATACAGCGTCATTCTTTTAAATGGTACAGCACCTAGCTTTTTTTGTGCGATTAGATAGAGATATGCTTGTTTGAGCAAAGTTTTATCTCAGAACATATTTTACCTGTTGGTGTAATTTACAACTCGCACTTCCGGTTTCACCGGAATCAACTATTTGTTTTTTTTAAATAGGACATCTGTATATTTTAATTGTTTGAATTGTTATTTATATGAATTTTGGAGATGGTAGAAGTTTTATTTAATAATTAAGAAGTCAATTTGAAATTTGAAGTAACAAGTTTGAAGAAAACTCGGGAGAAAATAATTTTAGTAATGTCTGTTTTCATCAAAATTAATGGAGAGTCCTAGCACAAGCACCCTTATTTAGGGCTCTCCATGACTCTGTACTGTATGAAACCTAATATAAATAAATAAACTTTAAAATTAATAGTTTTGGATATATTTAAGAAAGTAATATAAATTTCTCCAACATGTGTTTTTGTCAATAATACCCCTCTACCTTTTTTATTTGAGGAGGAAAGCATATGATTTTTTGACAAAAGTTTTATATTAAATTATGTTTTAAAAAACTATGTAATTTACCAAACTCTACCACTTCCAGTTTTGCTGGAAAAAAACTAACCCATTTTTTAGTAATTTTAACTAAAGAATATAAATAAAAAAATAAAGTTAAATATAACCATCATTCTAAAATTAGTAGTTCTCGAGTTAATTTACAAAAATCGTTATGGTAAATTTTATACAGGGTGGTCCATAAAAAAGTCACTTTACCATTTAAAAATTGATTTGTTTGTCAATTTTTTTATTTATTTCTTTTACAATATAGAGTACAGGAAATGGATTTTTTTTTGAACTGAAAAACCAAGAAAAATCATGTCTTTTAAATGATGTCCATTTTCCGCTTTGTAAGCACGGGCTCTTTTCACATGACATTTTCCATGACGGCTACTAACATGTCTGGCTTAAGCTGTTGAATAGTTCTGGGCTTTTTGACATACAACCGATCTTTTAGGTAGTTCTAAAGGAAAAAGTCCGGTGCTGTCAAATCGGGCGATCGTGAAGGAAAATGAAAATCAAAATTTCGCGAAATTATTCGCTCTTCGAAAATCTGCCTTAAAAGCTGCATTGTGGCTCTGGCCGCATGAGAAGTTGCCCCATTTTGCTGCCACCATGTCCTCCACTGCAGGGCGCATAAAATTTTCCAGCATTATTTATTTATTTAACAACTTAACAGGACATACGTCCCTTTTACAAAGTTGTTATCATAAACTATGAAGTAATATAAATACAATAGAGACTTATATGAAAAAGAAAGAAAAAAACAAGATTTGCATAAAATATTAATACTTAATTATATGAGAAAATATAATTTATAATTCTACAGCATAACAAACAGATCTTAAGGAATTAATATTTGTAAAAAATAAATCTAGAACACTTCCAATGCGTTCGTAATTGGAACACATGATATATAAAGGCGAAAACATTAGAATATTGGTACGAGGTGTTTTTAGGTAAAATAAAGTTCTATTCCTAGTACTAACGGATGGAACGTGAAATTTGAGTTTATTTAATAAGTATGGACAGTCAATAATATTATGAAGTAATTTATACAAAAACGCTACACTATAATAAAAACGGTGTGAAGCCATATTTACAAAACCAAATCTCTGCAGTAAAATTTTGGTAGGAGTATTAAGCGCAGGGTACTCATTATATGTTTTTAGGTACAGATACCTTAAAAACCTTTTCTGAACCTTCTCAATGCTGTTTCTGTGAATTTCATGTTTAGGGTTCCAAATAACTGCACCATAGTCCACCTTGGACCTAACGAATGCATTATATAGCACTGTAAATGTGTGAGTATTTTGAATACCCTCAGAGTTACGAAAGATAAAACCTAATGATTTAAAAGCTGCTGAAGTTGTTTTGTTTATATGATCAACAAAGGATAATTACGGATCAAAATGTATTCCTAGGTCTTTCATAAGATCAGATCTAGAAAGAATAGAACCAGTTATGTTATAATTATAAATTATAGGTACTTTTTTCTTGGTAAAGGTCATAACGTTACATTTGGATACATTGAGAGGAAGACGATTTCGTACACACCATTAAGCGATATCGGTCGCCGTTCACTGTAACTGTACCATTTTCCTAGCAGAAGTAAAGCCCGATTACCATTTGGAAAGTAACACAGCACCAAACCGTGACCTTGAGGGGATAAAATTTACGTTGGTGCATGACCCTAGCTGGAGCCATACATGTTAAGAGATTCATGGAAAATGTCGTAAAAACAGCCCGTGCCTACAAAGCGGAAAATGGACGTCATTTAAAAGACATGATTATCCATACCTAGTTCAAAAAAAGTCCTGTACTATTGTAAAAAAGAATAAATTAAAAAAAAAACACTTAAAAGAATAACCCTCTATAATACAAAATGATTTATTTAAGTGTGTTAATGACGTACCACTTCTTCATTGTGTATCTCGGGACTTGAATATGTCAGCAGATATGTGAGATATCAAAAATCGTTTTAATAACGTAGATGAATTGCCATCGGCAATACTGGCCAAATCGGCCAAATATTTTTAAAGGGAGGAGGATCTGGGGTCAATATATTTTTTCTAGATAACTACTTATGACTACTAAACTATTCCATATTTTCATATCTTAATATTTTACCCCTATTTTTTTACAGACTTTTGACTTTTAAAAATTTGGTTTATCTAATAATACCTTGTATTCAGGTCCCAATATCTTCAATGGGCACGAAAGAAATTTTTTGAATATTTTATATGTTAAAGCCCTATACGTAGTTATTCGACAGTATTATTTGTTGTAGTTTTTTTTCTCTCTAAATAGTCGAAAAAAAAATACAAAATACTGTGAAATTTTGCGTTTGTAGCTGTTGCGATATCTTAAATATCTCGGTTGTAAATACGGTACAAATGTGAAACGAAAACCATTGTCTACAAAATAAAATAGGCTATATTTTTTGCTAAAAAAGTTTTTTTTTTAAATATATTACAAAATAGTTTAAATATGGTCCCAAACGTACAGTAATAAAAATCGAAAAAAGCGGAAGTTTGAGCTAAAATATTTTTAAAGGGGATCAGATCTAGGGGCCAGTATATTTTTTTCTAAATACCTACTTCTGACTACTAAATTATTCCATATTTTCATATCTTAATATTTTACCCCTATTTTTTACAGACTTCTAAAAATTCGGTTTTTCTAGTATGTGTTTTAGGGTGGTCGCGAAAATTCAAATTGAATATACGAATGCTACCTACACAAAAATTTGTTGCCCTTTATGGTAATATGGATTATCCAAAATTTGAAGTCAATCGAAATACGTTAAGCCACCGCACAGTGGTCCTAAAGTTTTTAAACTTACCCATTTTACGAGCTTCTTTAATTTTAAATTCATAAATTAGCAGATTTTGAAATCTTAAACTTTTATCAACTTAAATTGTTTCCTAATTTATGACTATTGCTTACGTAAAATTTAAGGTGGATCACAAGTCGTTTAGAGTTGTCACAAGAACCTTAAACCTCAAAAAATCCATAATTTTACTAGCTTTTTTTATCCATTTTCTACCCTTGTATCCACATGGTGTAAAAATGTTAACGGGCCCTAGTCTGAAATTGTAGACCTATACATGTATATTATATATGCAAAATTTTAGGAGAATCGGAAAAAGTTAGGAGGTCGCGCAAGAGCTGTAAATGTTTAAAAATGGATGATTTTAACTCTTTTTTTACTTTAAAATTAAAAAAAATATATATGAGATTTTAAGATTACAAATATTTTTATTTTTTTTTGTTCTTATACTGGTTTTACTTTTTTAGTTTTTATTTAACTTAAATTTCTAGTTTGTTAGTATGTTACTATGTTAGTTTGTTAGTTAGTTTGTTTGTTAAGCAATAATAATAATATTGTATTGTCTTCTAAGATAAATAACTATACCAAATTTCAGCTTTCTATTATTAACCTAAGGTGTCCTGCTTAACAAACTAACTAACAAACTAACATAGTAACAAACTAACAAACTAGAAATTCAAGTTAAATAAAAACTAAAAAAAGTAAAACCAGTATAAGAGCAAAAAAAATAAATATATTTGTAATCTTAAACTTTCATATATATTTTTTTTAATTTTAAAGTAAAAAAAGAGTTAAAATCGTCCATTTTTAAACATTTACAGCTCTTGCGCGACCTCTTAACTTTTTCCGATTCTCCTAAAATTTTGCATATATAATATACATGTATAGGTCTACAATTTCAGACTAGGACCCGTTAACATTTTTACACCATGTGGATACAAGGGTAGAAAATGGATAAAAAAGCTAGTAAAATTATGGATTTTTTGAGGTTTAAGGTTCTTGTGCCAACTCTAAACGACTTGTGATCCACCTTAAATTTTACGTAAGCAGTAGTCACAAATTAGGCAACAATTTTAGTTGATAAAAGTTTAAGATTTCAAAATCTGCTAATTTATAAATTTAAAATTAAAGAAGTTCGTAAAATGTGTAAGTTTAAAAACTTTAGGACCACTGTGCGGTGGCTTAACGTATTTCGATTGACTTGAAATTTTGGATAATTCACATTACCATAAAGGGCAACAAATTTTTGTATAGGTAGCATTCGTATATTTAATTTGAATTTTCGCGACCACCCTACTGTGTTTAGATCCCAATATCTCCAATGGGTACGGGGAAAATTTTTTGAATTTTTTATATGTTAGGATATAAATATGAAACAAAAAACATTGTTTGCAAAATACAATAGACTACATTTTTAATTTAAAAAGTTTTTTAAAGTAAAAATGGGTTAAATAAAAATGGTCTCAAATTTACAGTTAAAATATATTAAAAAGCGGAAATTTAAACTAAAATATTTTTGAAAGGGGGCTGACCTTGGGGTCACTATTTTTTTTAGATAGCTACTTAAAACTACTAAATAATTCCATATTTTCAGACTTAAATATGTTGTCCCTATTTTTTTACAGACTTTTAAACTTTGTATTTTGATTTTTTTTTCGACTATTTCGAGAAAAAAAATGAACTAAACAAACAATAGGGGACAGTGGGCCACCATGAGAAAGGAAAGGAAAGGAAAAGAACCCCATTGGTCATATAATACTTACCTCCCCTCCCATCCGCACAAAAGTTAAATATATTTTTGTTCACGGCCCGCTTAGCCTCAAAAAAAAATTATATATACTTTTTTTGTAAATGTGCATTTGGACCACCATGAGAAATTTCGTTATGGGCTATCATGAGACCTGTGTGATGGTGGACAGTTTGACTTTCTAATTCAAATTATTAAAAATTAATTTGTTTTAGAATTTTTTAATAAATATGGTATTGTTTTGGATGTCTAACCGTAATATTGCCTGTCTTTTTATATTAACCACAGCGCCAGCGCTAGAATAATATTATACGGTACCCACTAAGCAAAATAACCTTACATCAAGCTTACCGCAAGCTTTCTTTGGGGTGTGTAAGTTAGGAAGAAAGCTTACAGTAAGCTTGTATAGACCTTGTAAAAGACTTTTTAAAGCTTGCATATGTAAGTTTCGTTAGGTTCAGGCAAGCTTGACGTAATGTTTAGAGTAAGCTTACAGGAAGGTTATCATAAGCTTACAGGAAGGTTATCATAATCTTAATAAACAGGTTACAAAAAAATGAACAGCCGATTTTTCATCGTTTTTTAATAGTTTGGGTCTAATAATATATATACACGGTGTATTTGAAATAGCGTAGGAAATTTTAACATGATTCTACATCATAAAATATGACAAAAAGTTCCTATAAACATGTCTAAAAATTCGTCATAAGGGAGCTACGCCCCTTTGAAAGTGGCTAAAAAAAATCGGTTTTTATTTAATAACTCAGGAACCCTTTGAGATATATCAACGAGGTTTTGCACGTCAACTAATCCTACCAAGGCCCGTTTTTATGTGTTATTTTTATGTACTTATTTTAACCAGGGGTGTGCGAAACGGGGGGGGCTTATCAGTTTTTTTTCCCAAACTTTTCTTCGACCTACATGTATGGAAACTTTTTTCTTACTTTTTGGTGTAGAATAACATTGCATCATTAAAATTTTGGTTTTCGACATTTTAGTGTTTAATTTTTCATCCTCGAACCGTGAAATTTCACCTTCAAATGAACTTTTCTGGAAAACGGTTAATCCTACAGTATTACAACAAGTGTACCTTTTTTTATGTATTTTGACCTGAGGAATCATATTTCAAAAATAAAATTGCAAAAAAGTTACACAGAAAAAAGTTTGGGACAAAAAACTGATAAGGCCCCCCTGTTTCGCACACCCCTGGTTTAAATAAGTACGTGAAAATGACATACAAAGATGGGCCTTATTAGGATTAATTCACGTGCAAAACCTCGTTAATATATCTCAAAGGGTTCCTGAGTTATTAAATAAAAACCGATTTTTTTAGCCAATTTCAAAGGGGTGTAGCTCCCTTATGACGCATTTTAGACATATGTTTATAGGAACTTTTTGACATATTTTATCATGTAGAATCACCTGTTAAAATTTCCTACGCTATTTCAAATACACCCTGTATATATATATCTTTCCAATTAATAGTGATTTATGGTATGAAAAAGGAGACTAGGTTTTGCCTATGGGAAAATTAAACCACAAGGGCTGGAGGCGGAGTGGGTTAATTTTAGAGAGGGCAATATTAAAATATGAGTCTCATACTATGAGATCCTATGACAGGATTTCAGAGAAAATTTCTTGCCATTACTCCCTCCACATATCTGCTCTTGTCCAGAGAAAGGAATTTTCCACAGGCATGGAGAATCCGTACTAATCCGATGCTATACATCAAATTAGCAGACTAACTAGCGACTAGGCAGTACTGTTCAGTTTACGTAATTCCAGAAAAAGACTTTATGAAGTCATCAGTTTTTAATCAGTATATAAACTTTGAAACTTTTTTTAGTGGTAGAAAACTGTATGTGGCGCCATCTACCCTCTGAAGAAAACTAACTTACAAGCTTACCTCAAGCTTTAAGTAAGTTAGGAAGAAAGCTTTGGGAAACATTACCTTCGTAAGGTTCAGGAAAGCTGGAGAAAATGTTGAATAAGAAAAAATAAATAAAATGACGGAAGCTTTGATGACTAAAAGAAAAAAAAAATCTCACCTTGCTTTCTCCCTGACGAAAATTAAAAAAAAAATAAATGTATCTGACGAAAATTTTGATGACAAAAAAATCTCGCCTCTAAAAATTAAAGATAAAAGCTTTATCCCTGGCGAAAAAAATCATACTAACAACAAAAAGCTTTATCGCTGGCGAAAAAAATCATACTAACAACAAAAAGCTTTACCCCCTGCACCCCTGACGCAAGTTTTGATTGATGACTAAAAAAAAAGCCTCTGAAAACAGTTGAAAAAAAAAATTGATCTTGCACATCTCTGGTATTTTGCCGAATAAATTAAAAATTTGCCGAATGAATGCAAATATTTGCCGAATTGAAAAACTTTGGGGGAAGGGGGGGTCACACCCCCATACCCGCCTTATGTCCGGCCCTGGGTGTACTTTCATAATTATACGGGAATTCCCATGACTTAAGTCATGTTTTCTACAAGCTTATATTCTTATATTCTATAATTTAAAGTTAAAATGAAAGCTTTCTTAAAACTTTCATTTGAAACCCTAAGGCCCGGTTTTACAAACCTCGCTTAAATTTGAACCTAGCTCAACTGTCATGTGTTTCAATGGTAAAGGAACTCCGCTCAAAATTAAACCAGGTTTGTACAACCGGGCCTTAATGGGTTAGTAAAACTTAAGCTTAAGGTAAAGTTTTGAAAGTTTATATTAAAGCTTTAATTTGAAACGTTACGTAAGTTAGGAATATAAAGCTTGACGTAATCTTTTTTTTTACAAACGTTTTTAAAAGCTTGCAAATGTATGCAAATTTTAGCGCGGGATCTCATAATTTCTGACGTTTTAGTTAAAAAATCGATTTTGCGCAATCTCTAGAACTTTTCGTATTTGGACAAAATTTCACCAAAACATTGCTTAGGTATTAGTGTAATTTTTAAGAGGTGACACTTTTTTGATTTTGATTTAGAAGGCACAGTGTGATAAAAAATATATCAAAAAACAGTAATAAAATATTTATTTTTGAATCGCTGTATTTTTGTGAAAGGACTGTCAATCCACCTGGAATTTGACATGCGCTTAGACAGTTTGATATTATCAACTTTAATTTTCGCGACCACCCTAATACTCACTGATGATCGCAAAAAAGCGTGAAATAGCAGCTATGTGACATTTTGGTAGGGATTTTCTCATTGATTGTGAAAATTCTGTAGTGCAATTTCTTTATAGATTTAAATAGTTTGCCGTATATAAGGTTCTCCTCTGATTTCAATTTATAATATTTTTTTTAAACATTATTGACTTTTACTTGTAATTTTTGGTGAATTTCTGATTTATTTATGATTCCGAGGGTACCTTAGGTTTTTAAATGGAAAAGCCAAAATAATGACAAACAAAATATTTTTACATTAGTTTAATTAAAACAATACAAATAAGATAATAATAGTATTTATATAACATAAATAATTAGATTTTTTTACAAATAAACGATAATATAGCTTAAAAATAATATTTACGTTGAATCACATTCCAGTATGTTTTATTTATTTTTAACAAAATTAGTACGCTTTAATGAGAAAATAGTTTAAACAAGTGCTGAGATGTCCCAAATTTTTATTAAACGGTCTTGTCCAACAGTTAGTAACTTTTTACTTGTTTCATCCAGGTTCATGGCTACTACGCTATGTTTAGCGTCGTGAAATGTTGCTAACGATGGCCTCCTAAAAATACAGATAATTATGTACTTTTATATGGTAAAAGGAAGGAAAATTTTATATAAAACCACTATTTTATCAAGCGATGCTCAATAAATAATATTACGTTAATTTAATTTTGAACTATTACTTTAAAAGCGTTGATTTAAATAAACAGAATGTCCATGTCGCTTTTTTAAATAATTTTTCTCTTGCCAATATACTTTGAAAATAGAACGGCAGCAAGTTTTACATAAAAAAATTCTATATTAGCATAACCATAAGGTTTGTTTTGGTTCCTTGAAATTGCATTTTTGAAATGCTGTTTAAAGTGAAAAAGCTCAATTCATGCAATTTTTGTTAACCAAAACAAACTCATACTTTTCCGTTCTGATTTGACTTTTATAGAACAAGGGGCACCGTCCAAATGCCGTTCTTAAAATACCTTTCTTATAAATATTTGAGGAATGAGATAATGAAAATCCAAACTATTATGATCTAAGTGCAAGATTTTTATTACATAATAAAACAATTTGTATTATATACAAATTATTTTAATATTTTGGGTGCGCTGAATCCGAATCCTTTCGATTCGACCTCATATATGTTAAGGAAATTCATATAAATTAAGTCAAAGCCAACTTTGATGAATTCATATGTTTCTATACCACTGAACTGTGGTTTTCAGTGTATACACAATATTTTGCTAATTTTGATGTGCCGAATCCAAACTCAGTACCTACCTGCTACCTCGTACATATACGTTTTTGGAAAAAGTCTGATAACCAAGTAATATCCAACAAAGAAGCATATCGTTTTAAAGGTGAGTTTTGGGCTAAATAAGAACAATATGTTTTCGCTTAAAAAAGTGCAAAATAATAAAAAGAAATGATGAAAACCTGTTTACCAAGTTTATTTGTTAATATTGAAGAAAATAAATATTTATTAAAAATTCGTTAAAATTTTTGTGTTATCGTAAACGTGACAACAACCCACCATTTATGGTGATGCCCAAAATATCTCTCTATCATCTTGAAAACAGTGATAGTTCTTGATTATCTAAACATCAACATTTAGAATGTATAACAAAAATACTGCACACAATTAATTAAATGTATTTATTTTAGACTACCACTTAAAGACACTATGTAACTTTTTAATTAGCACAAAGTTAAATTCTGATGCATACTGACCTACATTTATTTTCTTTTTTTGGCATTTTGAAAGGTCAGTAAAAATGAATACAAATTGACAGTGCACTTTTACATGCTCAGGATAGTACTAGTACGCTTCTTTCGGAAAAAAATGGGACACTTAAAATTGTCTTGTTTAATAAAACTTTTTATGTTTATAAAATTTAACATGTATATATTTATTTATTTTACATTAATGTCAAATATTATTCCATAATTAATTTTCGTCGTAACTCATTTGCAAAATAGGAAAAGTGGCTGTTCAAACAGGAGTACCTAGAAGTATTGTCCCACGGGTCGAATAAAAAAAAATCGGGAAACGGAGCGAAACGTAACAAAAAAATATGGTTCCAGCAGAACAAAGAAAACTACCAAAGACCAAGACTGAGTTTTTAAATGGGATGCAATAATAGTCCAGTGAATAGAGGGATAATACCCTACAAAAGGTCCGGTAGTTCTAGATTTTTTGTATGTTGTGTAGGTCGGTAAAGTAGTGAAAAATCCAAGTTTTTGTCACCCCACCCCCTGTGCTCCGTCCCCCATCTTGGAAAAAGCGACGAAAAATCGCACTTTTTTCAGTTTTTGGCCTATAACTCCGTTTCAGTGCACTTAAGCGCAAAACTAGTTATTTTCGATTTTGTAGAAAACAATTTGTTTTTTTTTATTTAATACCACACGTTTTTTTTTACCATCAAAAGCAACGGAGCTATGAACGCCCAAAAACGGCCAAAATCGCGTAATTAGCAAAATTAAGGGGATATTCTTTTTCAAATAGGACAGCTGTTTCTCCGATTTTCCTCAAATTTTGTATACGTGCCTAAAATAGTTTCATGCAAAAATGCAATTGATTTTGCAGAAAAAAAAAATTATTTGAGATATTAGGCTGAGTCATTTTCTTGGACTTTTTCCAAACATCCTGCAAAATAATAATTTTAGCCGTGTTTGGGGGTTCATAGCTCCGTTGCTTTTGATGGTAGAACAAGACATATGGTATCAAATTTAAAGGCGGGTTTTCCAAGATGGCGGAGGAATTCAACCTATTTTGTTATGGGTTATTTTCTTCCCAATTTTTTTTTTGTTTTATGTCATATTTTTGTTAATTGTGGCAAAATTAAAAAAATTAATCGGCCATTTTTATTCCGCCATCTTGAATTTTAAGTTTTTGAGTATTGACCCGCATTTAGACTGCCAAAGGAAATCTTAATACCAAATTTTAGCTAAATATGACTTTTGAAAGAAATTTGAACCACCCTAATGACGCGATTTTTTTTTCAGATTTGTCATTTTTTTTGTATTCAGCGGTGCAAAAAATTGCCCTATGCAAAAAAACTGACTTTTATCACTTTTTTTTCTGGGGCCAATTTGGATTTTTTTTTCTATTGTTATTTTTCTTTCTTAAATATTCAAAATAAATTATGTATGGGATTAAATAGTTTTTCTTCGTAAATCTGTAATTGTTTTAGGGTAATTTTGTTTAATATATGAATAGAATAGAATTTTGTAATATTTTTTTTTCAAAATTAAATTAAAAAAAGCGAGCCAGTAGAAAATCATGAAATTTTTACAGTAATCAGTAGTGTATAGTGTATATAGCATATAAGGAAAATAACATCAAAGATTAAGTTGAATCCCTAATTTTTTGTTTGTTTTGTGCATTATTTTCGTTTGGCAAAATATAAAAAAGAAATCGGTCATATTAATTCCGCCATTTTGAATTTAAGTTTTTGGGTATTGGTCTATAATTATATTACCAAAAGAAGCCTTTATACCAAATGTCAACTAACCGGACATTTTTAAAAAAATTTGAACTAACCCTAACGTCGCAATTTTTTTTTTAAATTATCACTATTTTTTTCGTAATCAGCGGTGCAAAAAATGGCCCTATGTAAAAAAGTAGACTTTTGTCACTTTTTTTTCTGGGACCACTGTACAACTTTGAGGGTGTCTGACACCCCTTTTGGACTGACCTAGCCGTCTGACGATTTACATACATCATCTGTGACCTTCAAACAAGTAACATGCAAAATTCCAGCCGGAGGTAATATCATAGTACCTCGCGGCCGCCGGCTCTTAGTCTATTAGATTTGAATCTAACGTTAAAAAGCGGGACATTTGCACATATTTTATAACGTACTTTTATACAGTTTTTTATCATTAGAAAAACGTTATTCTAACGTTAAATTTCTACTATAGGTTTATAACCTTACTTATAAGGCGCTACTATTAATACCAACCGTTATCTAGAGCGCATTGTTGTTGTAGGTATATTGATGTGAATTTAACCCCAAGTTGTTGTGTTGTGTCTATTTAATAATTTTCCAGAAATTGGTAATAGCAGTTTTTAAAACGGAATCAAAATCCTCGTAACAAGCACAATTAGGATCGATGCCGATATGTGAATGTTTAGGCTTAACTAATGAGGCTGCTGAAGAACTGTTAACATTATTAGGGGTTAGAGATTTTGATGATATCTGATGACTAAAGATAATTATATAGTGTACAGAGGTCCCACTAAAAGAATCCAACATCAGAGTTTTTTAAAGCTTTCCTTCAAACTACAATTATTTAGGGGCAGTATCAACACATGGCTTTGATTTTTATACATTTAATTTTTTTTTTAAATTTCTTCTTACGTTTATATTTTTGATTGAAGGATCAGCCCTTAATATTTTTTTACTTATTGCTAAATCACACTCTTGACATATAGAACAATCACTCTAGGTGGATACCCTTTGTTACTAAGGCCCGGTTGTACAAACCTCGCTTAAATTTGAACCTAGCTCAACTGTCATGGAACAAATTGTTGCAACAATTGTTTCAATGGTAAAGGAACTCCGCTCAAAGTTAAACCAGGTTTGTACAACCGGGCCTAAGACAAGTTTATTTACTTACTCTTTATCCTTAAGACCCACGTGGCATGGATCACACACTCTAACGGCAAACTCAAAGCCCATAGAAGGAATGGTGAGCTTCTTCAAGGAGCATTTCTCGCAGACGGCCTTACCGCAATTACGACAATGGTGCTGTCTCAAGCCCAACTGTCGTTGATCCATCATGGCTCTAAAGTTCCAGAAGAAGGGCCGGCCGCAGAGCTGGCACAAGTCGGACTCAACCCATTCCGGCGTTTCTTGACGGGGCCTGCTCATGTCCCAAAACACCAGTACGCTATCTTCACTGGCACTGATCAGCTGCTTAGTTCCGTTTACGTAGCTCAATGCCGATACCTGAACAAAAACTAAGCTTAGGGTACCTGTATTTTGACGTTTTGTGTCTTCTAAAGCTACATACAGTCGGTCAAGTAAGAGCGTGGTACCCGTCACGGTTTAAGGCTGTCTTCCTCTATTCGCATCCGAAAGGTCCGAAAGTTACGCCTACAGCGGCTGCAAAGTATATGGGCAAGTCAAGGACATTCGTCAACAAGTAAGTGAAACGATACTCGGAAAAAAATTTGACTACTTACTAGATCGTGGCTAAGCACGAAAAATGTTTTTAAATACGTTTTCGCAGAATCCTCAATTAACCCTGTACTAAGAGGCAGAAAAACTGGTGGAGAAAGACTTCGATATATCGCATGAAACAATTCGTACTCATCTCCGGGCTCACGAGGAAGTACAATAAAGAAACCTTTGTTGAGTGAAAAACAGAGAAAAATGACTTGCGTGGGCAAGGAAAACATCGATCGAGATTGGCCGTCTCAGTCGCCGGACGAAAATCCCTCCAAGCACAAGCTTCACGAAAAAAAGGTATACACATTAGAGCAGCCAGCGCGAGACAGCTTTTGGAGGACTTTGCCATAGGAATATGCGGAAAATTTCGTCAAAATATGCCCCGAGGATGCCAGGCGATTGACGCCAATGGGTACTGGACGAGCTCGTGGACAAGTTACCTAGTTATTTGCATTGATCTACCATTAATTGTCTGTAAATTGATGTAAACAAATTTAGTATAAATAATTAAATAAACAATGCGTAACACGATCTTGACCGACTGTATACAGAACTGCGACAGGCTGTCGCCGACAGTTTCCCAGACTTGATATTCGATAAGTCACAAGCCAGCGACCCCAAGTATAGTTAAAAAAATTAACCACACAGGGTGTCGTTGGCTTGTTATTGGTTAAAATATGCTGTTAAAAAATGTTGTTGTCGCGTTACAAAGTTCTCTTAACTATACATAAGACCGAAAATTTTAAAGCAACTAGAAAAAAATAAGAATTGTTTTTGAAATTAGCTTTAAACATACTTGGAATCAGAATGAAAAATACTATAAATATAATACCAAATATTGCACGAAAATTAATATATTTTTTGTTTTTTTTTTTGAAAACGCGATAAGATTAGATCCGGAAACTTTAAAATTTATTTTTGTTTTCCTTTTTCCATATTTAAGTAGTTATACAAACGATTTCTTACGAATTTTGTTAAAAATTCTTTATCTAGGCAAAAATCTCAAACTTTTGAAAGGTATTAACATATAATTGTTTCTTTCTTAGGAGTAGAAGACCTACTTGCAGGTAAGTATTATTTCAACCGCAATACCTTCTGGTTTTATTAATATTAAGGCGAAATGGCCCAATAAAATAATAATAATAATAAACGTTCTTTATTGCGCAACGTACAAATGGCCATCGACTGTAGTCCTTCAGCCTAAATAAAATAATATATTTTATAATTTTAATGAACGATTTTTATAATTTTAGTAGTTTCTAGAGAATTCCATCTCACCAGCATTTGGCCTGGATCCTATAAAAAGACTGTCAGACCAGCTAATGCACGGCTATGAATATTTCTGTAATGTTCAATTTTGTCTCTGGTATGCCACTGATGGAATGTTCTAGACACGAAAATTACTTATATTACATATACATATGTATACAGTAAATACCGAAAAAAACGGTAGACGTCAAAATTAATTTGAAATATTTTTATAATAAATACCCTATTTTACATGGATCCTTAGGAGGGATGTAGCTACATTAGGGCTCATTTCTGTACAAACCCTTATAGGAATTTATTTTCGTATTTTTTGGAGTAGAAACATCTCTTAAATTTGTACTCCTACTATTGGATAAATTTACCTTATTATGGTGTCCCTGCAGTTCATATGCGTTGCCTTGCTGCCCTCCAATATCCCACACGATGACTGTTTGATCAAAGGAACCACTGAACAGCATTTGTCTTTCCATATCCCAGGCCAGCGATCTTACTGATCCTGAATGACCTTTAAGCGTTGTGATTACTGTTGCGCCGTTATTGTCTAATTTTAACATGGTTATTTGGCCAGAATAGTCACCCACAAAGGCATGTTTTGACTGACTATCAAATCTAAAATTATCAATAAAAAAATATAAAATAAATTTACATCAAAATTGTTATGCACCGGCTTGAAATTACGTCTTTGCTGTACGAGTCTGATCTGCGAAACGAGGTATGAGGCTTGCAAAAAGGTCAGTCCAGTGAAGAACTAATTTTGGCCGTGGCCGTGGCCGCACCTACACTGAATTCCAAACAAAATCGCCCCACATTTGTTATTTTTTAAAACGTTTATTTGATTTGGGAGCGGCGGCGGAACTTTGGTTTTGTGTGGATTCGGTAATCTGACGTGGTCGCACCTATACTGAATGGGCGCACCAAATCGCCCTAAATATGGTATTTTTTAAAACGTTTATTTGATATGGGGGCGGCGGAACATCGGTTTTGTGTGGATTCGGCAGATCTTATGCACCTACACTGAATGGCTGCACAAAATCGCTCTACATTTGGTATTATTTAAAACCTTTATCTGATATGGGGGCAGCAGAATTTGTTGTTTTGCGTATTCGATAGATTTTATGTGGCCGAACCTACACTTAATAAGTATTAACTATGTTTTTGAATTATTTTGTTCTGCAGGTCAGGAAATTAGGTAGTCACAGTATGTTGCATAAACTGGACTTTAGCAGATGAAGTTGATCTGATTTTGACTAGTTTGTGCAAAATTTTTACCCATCTTTTTCAGTAGGCTTGTTTAGAATTTGTCTACCCTATCTAATACTGAACTATTGGGGGTCTCACTATTTTGCATAATAACATAATTACATAACAACATAACGATGAGGTTATTTCATATAAAAACCGTCCGATTGAGTTCAAACTTGATATTTAGACTAAGGTTAAATATCAATTTTGAACTCAATCGGACAGAATTTCTATTTTGCACAATAACATAATGACATAACAACATAACAAAGAGGTTATTTCATATAAAAACTGTCTAATTGAGTTTAATCTTGATATTTACACTAAGGTTAAATATCAAGTTTGAACCCAATTGGATGGTTTTTATAATAAATAACCTCTTCGTTATGTTGTTATGTCATTATGTTATTATGCAAAATAGAAATTCCCAACTCTTGGACTTACTGTAAAGATGTGCACCAGGCTTCAGAGGCATGAGTACCTATATTACGACCAGACTGTGTACAATTAAAGGAAAACATCTTATCACAACTAACACTTAACACCCATTCAGAGTTTATAGCAAATATGATGTATGTAACTCTTGCCTGATGAGCTAAATATTCTCTAACAGGCATCATTCTATTATAATCTGAAGCTAAAGAAAATTCTGAAACTGTTCCATTTTCTTGGCCAATAAATAATTGTCTTGTTTCAACTGTGTAAAAGATCGATGTAGCCCCACTAGGCATATATTGGCATATACTGGGCCAATACTGACCCGAGTCTCGTTTTAACCATACACGTACAGTTCTGTTAAAAAGAAAAACATTGTTACACATAAGAAAAAAAAATAACAAACATCAACTTACTTGTCATCAGATACACTTATGACACCTTCCTCTCCAGGTATTAAAACTGCCGCATTTACCTCGTTATTGCATCCCTCCAACTTGGCTAAGAGAACAGGCTTTTTCGTTGTACAAAATTTGTCATTCGATTGAGTTGCTGGCTTTATTTCGGCTGCCATTTTCAATATTTTTTGTTTTCGTACGAAGACGGTGATTTTGTTGGTTTATCACACGTCAGTTACTTTGAACTACCATAAAAAATACACCCTTCCTTAGACAGGACGTCCTTGACTTAGTAACCGTGAAAAGAGATAACTTTGCAGTTGGGAGTTTTGAATTCGTTGAAATAAAAAAAAAACTACATTTAAATTTTATGGAATAATAAATATAATTTGTAGAAATTCTAAATATAATAGTTCAAATGCACCAAAATTTATTAATTTGTAGAGGATAATGATATGCAACCAGTAATATACCTAAATGTATAAATAGTTGCATAACTAAAATGTTTTTCGGGCATTACAGATTATTTCCGACATTTAATTTAGGCGATTTTTTTATGTGATAAACTAAAGAAGTATTTTGTTTTCCTTATAACTCAGAACAGAGAACAAAATACTTAGGGGTATTTAGATTATAACCCTAACCCGGTTAGTCGCGGTTACCCCAAAAAAATTGCCTATTATTATTTTCTAGCTTTG
This sequence comes from Brachypterus glaber, assembly GCA_958510825.1. Classification (NCBI taxonomy): domain Eukaryota; kingdom Metazoa; phylum Arthropoda; class Insecta; order Coleoptera; family Kateretidae; genus Brachypterus; species Brachypterus glaber. The sequence continues at coordinate 18,271,123 of OY294046.1, forward strand.
TGAGCTCTGCGCATGCGAATAAATTTGATGCGATCGAGTTAAAAACAAAATGGTTTCCGTGTAGTTAAATGTGTTTACTATGCATTTTTGTGCAAAGGTACGTCGCTTATAAAATTAAAGTTGTGTTTCTACCTTAGTCCAAAAAAATCTGTTCCAATCACTTTCGGAACATTAAAATTCTTTTATTCTTTGTGTTACTGTGCTAAATAACGTAACGCTATAAATAAAACATCAGTTAAGATATTAAAAATAGTATAAATACTGCCGAGCAATAAATTCTAATAAGATTTTTTTTACTGAAATAGAAATAAGTTTAATTCATATTTATTTGTTGCATAACATGTTTGTGAAAATTGACATGTTCTAAACCATTGTTTTTATTATTACGGTGTGACTATTTGTACGATGGTGTATTTAGTAAATTTATATTGCTACGGGCGTTAAAAACCACTATTTTTGTTGTTATTTGACATGCTTGCCTATTTTTGGTAAAAAAAAATCACCAAAAAAAAGCACAACTGAAAATTGTATAGGAAGCTAACAATATATGAAATAAATGTAAAAAATATTTTGAAACATATTATGTATAGTCTAGTATAAAACTGCAAGCTACTTCTCCAGGCAGTTTCTACAGATTCTTCTAGTGCTATCCATACACATGGGTGTATTCGAGGGTGTATTGCACAAGTAACATGTATAGGATGTTTTCCTTTTTTTCTTGGGTGGATAGTTTCTTCATGTTGTTCTTCATCATCTGAGTCCATTTCATCATTATCATCTGGCTCCATTTCCTCATTTACTTTGTCGCTCCCATCTTCTTCAGAAATCGACACATGGTCGCTAAAAATCGCAAAATCCTCGTCAATATCCTAAAAATCGGCGCCTTTTTCCTCATTCCATCTTGTTAGAGTTTCCTCAAAATCAAGGTCACGTGGACGGACTGATTTTCGTAACGTAAAAGGAAAAACATTCATAATTCAAATCCGGAAAATGAAATATATTTGTAACGTTAATACTGTGGTGCGGTCATTTTGACCGCGAAATAACTTTTTGATATAATAAAGCACCTACCTGTCCCTTCAGAATCACAGTACTGATGTACTGAGCAGACCAGCAAGTTAAGTTTATCAGGGGCGGACAGATTATAAAACGGTGGACACTAAGTGGTCAATTTGACTGCACCAAAGTACTTATAAATATTTTGTTATATCTACCTACAAATATTCATATGTGGATACAATCGAGCGGAAGGGGTTAACACGTTCGCTACCAAGGGTATATTTGAGTTTGTCATTATAATAACAGTATCAGCTATGCGCAGACCATGCCTTCCCATATGAGCCTCACCTTTTTTCACCACGTTAAAAACATATTTTGCTTTCTTTGTTCATTGGTTTTAAAAGCGGACAGTTAATACATCACGGTCGTCGGCTCATATATGAGACAACGGTCTATTTGATAATTTATCATATGTTAGCCGCTTGGTAGCAACCATGTTAATAGTAGTCAACAATTAGAACTCTCAAAAAAAGGCAGTATTTTTTTAACACCTGCAGATATAAAAACTGGTACAGTTACAAACATTTAGAACCTGAAAGTATTATTAGCTAATACTTCTAGATCATGGATTGTAATCTGTTTGTGTCTCTCTAATAAATAAATAAAAATAACTAAGAATAAAAATACTGCCACCAACAAAACAATGGCTTAGTTTACACCATGGGTACTATATTTTAAGTCCAGGGATTTTTGATCTGCCTATCTTTGTTTACAAAATGCTATTAACAGAGATAGGTAGGTAAAAAGTACCTGGACTTAAAATATAGTACCCATGGTGTAAACTAAGCCATAGTCATAAAAGCTATGCAAATTTGGTTTTTTTAGAAAAAAAATCTAAAATTAAAAATGTTAAATATTTTGAAAAAAAAAGTGAAATTTGTTACTCTTTAATCAAACCCTTTGCCCCACCTTAATTTTTATAAAAAACCACCCCATTTGAATACTTGAGGTGAGAAACCTATGCACCAAATTTTCAGTCTTCATCTGAAAGTTTGTTTGACATCATGTTCACAAAAATTACTGGAAAAACTAATATGCCAAAAAAATAAATACCTAACTGCTTTCACATGCGTTTGTTTTACTGTAATCGTTATTTTAATAGAGATCCGGATCTTCAGTAATCCGAATGATGCGGTAATCCCGAGGGTAATCCGAACGATAAAATTCGGACTATAAAGTAATGTACTTTATAGTCCGAATTTCATTATTCGAATTAGGGAACGTTCAAGTATTACGCAACGTAAATTTTGATCATTTTAGACTTTTTTACAAATTATCACAGGTAGTTTATTTTCTTAAGCAGGATAATTAACCCATTCTCCCCTAATCCTCTCCATCTCTCTATCCAGTCTATTCTTGAATGCATTCACACTATTGCTTTGTACAGTCTCCTCAAACATTCCACCTATACACCTCTCGGTTTGGCAGAAAGTTTTTCCTTGGTATCTTTTCACACCTCTCTTTTTGGCTTTTCTTACTGTGCCCTCCAAAGTTTGTGTTATTGCGTTGGAAGATCTGGAGATCAACTGCATAGAAGTTAGAATTTTATATGATTGTATGAGGTCTCGTCTTAAAAATCTTGATCTTCTTTCGCTTAATGTGTTTAGATTCATGTGTGAAAGACGCTCGGGGTATGGTAGGTCCTTGAATTTAATTTTTGTTTTTTTTTTTCACGTTTCTCGACATTTTATATAATTTTCACGAAAAAAAATCATGGCGGCAAAATTTTTGTTCATACTCGAGAACGCTTTGAAGTTAAGAATTTCTAGGACCAAGAACTTGAAGCTTTGGACCATAGGTTCTATATTGAAAGTTCTTGGAAGGGACTCTTTTTGGTAAAAATCGAGGTGGGATAAGGGAGTAAAAACTATTTTTTTATTTTTTTTGTATTATCCTACAAAATCCTAAATTTTCAGGATTTGACAGAAATTCGTCCAATATTTTTAATTTTTTTTCCTAAAATCCTTCAAAAAATATGATTTGGATCCCCTGCAATTTTCATGTTTTGGCCCATTTTTAATGTTTTTAGTCGTTTTTAGCACTTTCTATTTATATTTGTATACAATATTGTATGTACAGTGTGTGTCTAAAGTCCGCCTCCCTGAAACTTTTAAATGGATTAAAATAGAAACTTCAAATTTGGAACACGTAAATAATATTTATAACCTAAAATTTTTTTTCGTATATGTTTAATATGTTTACGGAGTACAATGGAGGCAGGGGGGGGACACGAAGTATTTTTTTAAACTTCATGTGATTATTTTAAAGCTTATTAAATTCCCTTTATGACAATATAATTTTTAATTAAAAAAAAATGAAGTTGTTAAATTTTAATTTTGTTTTTTTATGCGATTTAACTCGCTATTTAATTAGATTTTTTTGTAATTTTCATTTGAAATTAGTTTAAAAGTATAATTACGTATTTTTATTATGAAAATGATCATTTAACAGAAATTGTTCGGTTTTTTAAAAGGAAGTTTGACGAAAATTACCACTTCTAACACATTTTTAATGCCCAAAAATAAAAATAAAAAAAAATACGACGGAAGAGAGAATTTTATGGGTGACTAACATCCCTACTTTCAATTTTCCTACTTCCAAACATCCCTACTTCATAACATCCCTACTTCACAACAACCCTACTCCCTAACATCTACTCTAAAACATCCCTACTCCCCAACAACCCTACTTCGTAACATCCCCACTATGTAACATCCCTACTCTATAACACCCCTACTCGGCACTATACATGCACTTGATTAGCAACTTTTTTATTATCTTTCCACTTGACCTTGGCCAGTTTAAGGGCTTTTTATACTGGCAACGTCGCGCTATGTCGCCTATGGGATCGTGTTATGCTAGCAGAGGTCGCAGAACATCCAATGAGAGGGAACGAATTTCTTTACGCTTAACGATGCCCCGCTAGCGAAGGTCATGTGGTTATATTAATGAGTTATTGACGAAACAAAGTATAAGTATACAGGGTTATTTTTTAAAATAGTACAGTACCTTTATCATTTTGGTGTGATTAGAAGAGATATGCTTCTTTGAGCAAAGTTTTATCTAAGAAATATTCTACCTATTGGTGTAATTTTTTGACTATTGGCACTTCCGGTATCACCGGAATCAACCCTAACTTGTTTTTTTTAATGGGACACCCTGTATATTTTAAGATAGTTTGATTAAGGACAAAATTTGGAGAAAAATCTCAAATACACCTACTACTTTAAAATGTTTTGGATATATTTAAGAAAGTAATATAAATTTCTCAGGTGTTTTTGTCAATAATACCCCTCTAACTTTTTTATTTGAGGAGGAAAGCATATGGTTCTTTCAGAAAAGTTTTATATAAAATTATGTTTTAAAAAAAACTATGTAATTTATCAAACTCTACCACTTCCAGTTTTGCTGTAAAAAACTAAAACTCTGTAGTTTAAATTAGAATGACCCATTTTTTAGTACTTCTATATAAAGAATAATATTCAATATATAAAGAATAATATTCAATATAAATATAAACATATAGTTCAATATAACCATTATTCTAAAATTAATAGTTTTCGAGTTAATTAACAAAAACCGTTATTTTAAATTTTATATTTAGGAGGCCGTGGCTTAAATCTTTATTTTATCTTATCGTATGATTCATATGAAAATATGCTATTGTCGCCACTCGTGGGTGAAGGATTAGCGGGTTGATCCTATAACCAGGTATAATTTGGTACGTTTCGGTAAAAACAAAGAACTTATTAAGGGTTCTTTTTAATTTATTTTATGATTTTGATATAATTTGTTTTAATAATTAATGTTATTGCTGAATATTTGCAGACTTTATTTCCTACCAAGCTCCGTATTTATAAAATGTGAAGGCCTTCTAGGATAATATTGATAAACTTTTGTTTTTTTTTTAATAAAGTATAAGTGTTGGAATAGTAGTTTTATTTGACTTAATTTTTTTAATATAATTCTTCATTTTAGAGTATTAAAATATACAGGGGATTATCACAAAAATTAAAGTTAGAAGTATTTTCGGTGAAACCAGAAGCGACGGTGCTTACTAAATTGTATAATTAGGTAAATTATATCCAAAGATAAAACATTTCATCAATAAGCGCATGTTTATCCCTTCAAACAAAAATGTTATAATGATATTACTTAAGATCATGTACATTATTGTTTTTTAAATAACTCTTAAACTGTTAATTTTGGAATAGCAGTTGTATTTAAGTTTTTTCGCAGAGTTGTATCAGTAATCAAACGAGACTAAAATATACAGGGTGTCCCATTAAAAAAAAAACAATTTTAAGGTTATTTTCGGTTAAACCGGAAGTGATAGTATTCATAAAAATACACCAGCAGGTAGACTATGTTCTTAAATAAAACTTTGCTCAAAGAAGCATATTTCTATCTCATCACACAAAAAAAGATAAAGGTACTGTACCATTTAAAAGAATATTACCGTCTTGGGTATAAAAGGGAGTTTGATTTTATATATGTATATTATATGGCTTGTAGCTCTGGTGAAATGCCAGAGTAAGATGGGAAGATCGGAGGGTTGACCAAAAGGGTAGGGTCTTTTACAGCGCCGGACAAAACCGCGCCTGGTTTACCGCGCCGCCCATCACCGTGCCACCCTTTTCCGCGCCTGTCCTTTACCGCGCCGACCGTGACCGCGCCTAGGACATTTCCGCTCCTATGTTAACTTTTGGTTTCAATTTATTTGAGTAATTTCTATAGCCAAACCAACCAACCAACCAACTAAATAAATATTTCGATTAAAGAAATACTAGGTAGGAACATATACTAAAATTCAATAAAAAATAGTTGAAAAAAAAACACTTGTGTATAAATCGAACAAAATCACGCAAAAAAACACATGAAAAAATCATACAATAATAAATTAAAACTGGGCTGTATTTTATCATTTGAAAAAAGTCGAAATAACAAAATAAAATCGGCAGATTTTGATGTATTTATAAAAATTTAAATGAGATATTCGCCATGGCGCGGTAATGGAACACGCGGTGAAGGACGGCGCGGTAATCTGCCGGGCTAAGCTGAAAGGTCCTATCTACATAGGTTTAACATATACAGATAGGACCTTTCAGCTTAGGAAGGCAGTAATGTCAGCGCGGTAAATTTGGCGCTGTAAAAGACGGCGCCCGACCGAAAATGTCTGGACCGTGTCGGTTTATTGCAAATAACTTTTAAACAAAACGTCTAATAAGACTGACATTTTCGTGTTTAATATTTTGCCGAAGTTGATCATATGGTCTGTCCATTATGAATTTTGGCACAGGGTTAGAGGAAGACCTACAGATTATTATATCTCTTTATCAAAACAATGGAAGGGGGCATGTTTTGAGATAATCGTCACCAAACATTGGTGGCTATGGTGACCATCACCAAAATCACCAAATTAAAATATCGACACTCCCATGCAATAAGGATGTAACTCAAGTTAGACCCATTTTGAGTTGTACTCATAGGTAAATACCTTGAAAAAAGACACGCATGGTGGTACTACTCAGATTTCTCCTTAGGCCATTTTAACCAAAAGTTTACCTAAAAACACTAAAGTAAGAAATTCTAAACTTGAATATTATCAGAAACAAACAATAAATACATATACAGTTAAATAGATAATTTTATAAGCTTTCAAATGATGTATCATAAGGCTTCCTTTTCTACTTCAATCAGTTCCCCACCCTTAAATAACAAAAAAAAATATTTTAGAAATTAAGCTGTCGTGAAAAATGACAATATATGAGTTACGGCTTTGTTGCTTGGGGGTATCGATATGACAAAAGAGTTTTAAAATAATTTTTGTTTTAAATCTGTATCTTTTAGCGTTATTGAGATAGAACTGTTTGAAAAAATACAGTTTTAGCGATTTTTGCATTTTTGGCCATTTTTAACTCCACAAATAAATGCCCAAAAAATCTAAAAATTAAATGCTCCTATTAAGCATATGTAGAATACTTCCGAATACTTCAGCCAAAAAAGAGCAAAATCGGACGGGTCAAGGTTTTATCAGTTGCTTATGTGGTTTATGTGGCATGGAATGAGCCTACATGCAAACACTTTTTTTCTATTTCTAATGAAGATATTTTTTATTTCTAGGTTATATTTTAAAAACAAGAAGTAACTTAACAAATTTGCAATGAAAGTAAACTTATCACATTGGAGATGTCGGGTGGGATTGCCAAATCGCTAGCTTAGCACAGTTGCCTTTTTGCATTATGAGGGAGATGGTAGGAGGATGTTGTGTTTGTTCTGACGATAGAGGTTGGTCCGAGAATCCACTTGTATATTGTGATGGGCAATCGTGCACTGTAGCCGTACACCAAGGTAATAATTCACAGGGTTCTACCTATTAGGGCTGGTCAAAGGATCCCGCACATTTACCAAGGAAAAAATTGAATGTCCTTAGTTCCCTGAACCAAACTGGTTGGTCCACCCTATCGGCTGACCAATGGTTTTTGCACAATAACCTTTAAACAGCCTGATTTCCTTGCATTTCATGAATTAATGGACTATCTCATACGACTAACATTAGTTTTTTTTACTGAATTGTATATTTTGGGTGTCTATTACCGTCAACGGGCGTGAAACCGGTCAAAATTTACTGTTTTTGGCGTATTTTCGGTTTTCTTACAAAAATAATAAAAAAAATGCTAAAGCTTGAAGTTTCGAGCATTTATAACTATCAACACTGTCAAAATAACCACAGTAGTTTTTTTATATATTTTTTTAAAGGTTGATGGGTTTCACCCCGTACTAGGAGGGTGAAACCGATCACCCATTTAATTTCGCGTATATTTGACTTTAGCAACTAGAGAGTGAAATCGATCATTTATCCTCGTTTAAAAAAAAAAACTTTTTCGTTTTTAAATAAAGTTAAAAAACTAGTAAAAAACGTGTATTTATTATCAAAAAGGTACATATTTACACTTAAAAATTATTTTTTAAATGGTTTGGGAGGAAGTAAGGGGGTTAGTGTAAAGGACTTACGAAAAGTACTTGGATTTCCTACAAAACAAACTTACTAAAATGAGATCTGTAATTAGACCAATTAGTTAGTGATCGATTTCACCCCACCATTTCCCCAATTTTTATAAAAATGTAAATAAAAAATTACACAATGTTGATAAAAAACTAAAAACTTTTTACTACTAGGGCCAGATAATAGTTAAACTCAACCGCGTTCTCTCAGCTCTTTTCTGTGACTCTGCACAACCAAACGTTTCCACAAGTTTCCAAAAACTACTTTTTTTACACCTCTAAAACAACCTACGTATCTCGACGGACCGACAAAAAAGACCTTCTTCATGCCCATTCTCGTAAAGACTGATATTTCCTGCAGTAACTTGTCGAATTTCGCCGGGCGCTGACTGCTGTATACTACCAGTACTAAAAACATTAGTCAGAATATACGTGATGTTTGATTTCAACCCTGCTGATCGGTTTCACCCCGTTGACGGTACTTTGGAATTTTCAACAAAGTGCAAAGTATTAAATTCGTGCATGATGGCTAAACATTTTTGATTATCACTTATCTCGACGTTTTAGACAATTCTGAGCCGAAATCTACAAAAAAAATCGCATGTATGTAAGCACTTTAATATAACGTATACTTTTAACTATAGATATTGTTAGGCCATCAACAGATAAACTATCAAATTGGGGTAAATTGTTTTTGAGGGATGTGAATGGAACGGCCATAGTCTTATTCACATTTACTGTAAGTCCGTTAACTTTAAACCAATTCAAAATTTTACTTAAATCCTGCTCAATCAATCCCTTTAATGCTGCCCAGCTTAATCCTTGGTAAAAAATTACAGTATCATCAGCAAAAGAGATGATTTCACCTAAAAAGGTTTGATGAAGGAGCAAGTCTATGAATATTTTGAATAAGAAGATCGGTCCAAGCACTGTCCATTGAGGAACACCAAATTTAACATCCCTATTGTCGCCTAAAGTTCCGTTAACCTTAACCTTTTGAGAACGTTGTTTTAAGGATGACTTTAATAATATGGTCATAAGTCCTGATTTGATATCAATGATTAATTTCAATATCCCAAGAAGAAATCTTAGAAATAACAAACAATCTTTTGCGGTCCATTATCACAGAACAAATTATGGTTCAAACTTTCCATTAGATAGAGCTATGTATTTGGCTAATCAATATGATAATTTAGATTTTTTTGGTATAAGCTTTAACTCTTTTAGAAATTCTTTAAATAATATTAGATTTTAGATTAAATTAGTTTTAATATTTTAGTTATTTGATTACGTACGTCTTAAATTTTATTTTTATTTGTAACATTATGTATTGTGGGTTTCCCGTTAAATAAACTTATAAACTTTAAGGCAGTACCACGGATACCAATATTTTCTAATTTTTCTAGCAAAAGCTCATGATCCACTGTATCAAAGGCTTTTGCTAGATCAATAAAAATACACATAGCGGGAATACTTTGTTCCAGCAGTTTGGAGAAATTGGAAGTTAATGAGACTGGCCTGTAATTTGAAATGGTGATATTATTGCCTTTTTTATGCAGGGGAATAATAACTGAATTTTTAAATATTTCCGGAAATATTCCTTCTTTTAAACAAATATTAAATAGATGACATAATGGTTTAGATATGAATTCTACACTAAGTTTAAGTAGTTCATTGGAAATAGTATCCACATTACAATTGGATTTGTTGTTTTTTAGTCTTTTTATTTCCTTTTCACTTGTTGGTTTTAAAAACAATGAGTTAGTATTACGCCGTTTTTGTTTAAATGTATTTTTTGGTTTTTTGTTGTTTTAGCAAGGGCTTCTCCGATTTCTGAAAAAAACTTGGTTAATTGATTACTTATATCTTTTTGACTAGTATATTCTACATCTTCGACAATTACTTTGTTTATTTTGTTATTTATGTGTTTTTTTTTGGCATTTATTTGTAAATTCATTGACTGTATTCCAAAGTTGTTTCGAGTTTGAGCTGTTTTCTATACTGGATTGTAAGTATTCATGTTTTGTTTTTTTTTATAAGAGAGTTTAAGTTGTTTCTGTATTGTAAGTACCTTTGTCTAATTTGATCATCCAATGGATGTTTAATGTTTTGCTTAAATAAGAAATCTCTGGTTTTAATAGACGTGATACAATTAATTATGCCGGTTGTAATCCTTTTTTGTTTCTTCCTTTTTTTTTCGGCCTTTTCTCAGTGAGATAATTAGCCAGATTCCTCTTAGTTACTCAATTCACCAAGAGTGGTTCTTGTCTGGCTTGGCACCATGCCCACTCCCGTTTTGATTATAAAAAATTTCCAGTCTTCTGTAAGACCTTTTTTTTCTTTTCCTTCTTCTCTTTTGCTGTTGGTTGACAAGGCCTTTTTTTCTAATTTGTAATTATATTTGCGCATGTGCTAGTATATAAAAAAATTCTGTACGTATAAAAACTTCTTCACGTGTTAGTTGCTTCCAAATCAAATTTTATCAGCATTATAAATGATTAAAAAACATAAAATTCCCTTCTTACTCCAATATAATCACATGTTCATCATTTTACTGCACATCATCCATACAATCACTATAAAATATATAAAAACAACTGATGCATTTTCTTTGGTAGATTTTCAATTTTTTTTTGGAAAACTTGCATTTATATATTAGTGTTTCGATTGTATCTAGAAATATTTTTGAAGCGGTATTTGGCAAGGTACATTCATTAAAATTTTCCCATTTAATACTTTAAAATTTTGGTTTTCAACATTTTAGTATTTAATTTTTCGTCCTCGAACAGTGGAATTTCACCTTCAAATGAATTTTTCTCGAAAACGGTTAATCCTACAGTATTACAACAAGAGTACCTTTTTTATGTATTTTGACCTGAGGAATCATATTTTAAAAATAAAATTGCAAAAAAGTTACACAGAAAAAAGTTTTGGACAAAAAACTGATAAGCCCCCCCCCGTTTCGCACACCCCTGGTTGAAATAAGTACATGAAAATAACACATAAAAACGGGCCTTGGTAGGATTAGTTGACGTGCAAAACCTCGTTGATATATCTCAAAGGGTTCCTGAGTTATTAAATAAAAACCGATTTTTTAGCCACTTTCAAAGGGGCGTAGCTCCCTTATGACGCATTTTTAGACATATGTTTATAGGATCTTTTTGTCATATTTTATGATGTAGAATCCTCTGTTAAAATTTCCGACACTATTTCAAATACACCGTGTATAGGGTCTTTTGAGGTTGCTGAAATTGAATCTGATAATAATTTGTTTCTAACTCCACCCCCGAGGGGGTAAATATTTTCAATATTTTCGTCAAAATTGGAATATAGGGGTTTTTGGGGTTGGCGAATATGAATCTGATATTTTTTTTTCTAATTTCACCACCTGAGGGGGGGGGGGTAGTTTTCGTGAAAACTGGTATATTGGGGTTTTCGAGGTTGCTGAAAGTGAATCTGATAATAAAAAAATCTATATCCACCCCCTAAGGGGTGGGGGGTACTTTTAGTGAAAATTGGTATATTGGTGTTTTTGAGGTTGCTGAAAGTGAATCTGATTATAAAAAAATTCTTACTCCAACCCCTAATAGGCAGGGGGTAGTTTTCTTGAAAATTTTTATATTGGGGTTTTTGTGGTCGCAAAAACTGAATCTTTTAATAAAATTTTTCTAATTTCACCGCCTGTGGGGTGGGGGGTAGTTTTTGTGAAAATTGGTGTATTAGGGTTTTTAAGGTTGCTAAAAGAGAATCTGATAATAAAATAGTTCTAACTGCACCCCTAAGAGGCGGGGGGTACTTTTCGTGAAAATTGTTATATTTTTAAGGTTGCTAAAGGTAAATCTAATAATAAAAAATCCATTTTACCCGCGGAGGTGTAAAATGGGGAAGCTCTTTTACTGGGCAGTGTATTTACAAAAATATGGTCGTAACATTTTGCTTTCCCATTTTGAAAATTTTCAACATTTCGTGCAAAAACTATCAAATATTTTATTTTGCGTATTTTTGCGTTTTATGACGCACGCTGTTCTAGAATTTTGTATATGTAATTGTAATTTTTTATATGAGCTCTAATTAAAAAAATAAGACCAAAATTTTAAAAATCGTTAGAGCCGTTTTTGAAAAAAATGTGTTTTTTAGAAAATATCTCTGATATTTCACGCTAACATAACCCGTTTGCCCTCGATATCTTGGATTTTGACCAAACTTGGCATAGTGGTACCACTATGGTACCTAAGCACTCCATCCAAAAATTTTTCAAAACGGTTCATCCGTTCACGATACCGGGTGTCCCACCAACCAGGTTCTTAACAAGTTATATCTCCGTTATTTGAAAAGGTAATTTTTTTGTAAAAAACAGCGGTAAATGGGAGCTAAAAAAATTTTTTTGACTTATTCAACCCCCCTCTATTGCTTACTCACTTCCTTGTAACCACCCCACCCTCTGATTTTCAAATAACACCTTCCACCCCCATTTTTATCTAAGAATATGAAATTACATTTAATTAAACCATGTATTATAAATAGTATCTTATTCTTTTAAGGGGCTTCCAGTAATAATAAGAATTAGGGGGTGTTAATTGAAAAACAGAAGTTAGGGGTAGTTTCAAGGGAGTGGGTAAGCAAGGGGCGGTTTTGAACAAGTCAGTAAAATCTTCTTTGGCTTTGATTTAATCCTATTTTTTGCAAATTTTAATACATTTTCAAATAACGGAGATAAGCTATTTCAAGAATTTGGTTGGACACCCAGTATAGTAAAGGGATGGACCGTTTTGAAAAAAAATTGGATGAAGTGCTTAGTACCATAGTGGTGCCAAGTTAGGTCAAAATCGGAGACATCGAAGGCAAACCGAGTATGTTAGCCTGAAATATCAGAGATATTTCAGGCTAACATACTCGGTAAGAGATATTTTCCATTTTTAAAATTTTGGTCTTATTTTTTTAATTAGAGCTCATATAACAAATTCCAAAAAGAAAAAAAAATGGAAGTTGTCATGTCATTTAAAAGTTCTTCTAGAACACCGTGGACGTTTTATGCCGATATAAATCAATTTCAAGCAAAAAAAAAAAATATCGGTCGATCGGTCTGTCCGGGAAATCTTGTGGACACGATAACTTAAGAACGCTATAAGCTAGAGACTTGAAATTTGACATACGGCTATGTTACCAAAAGTTCTAGCTCGGGATTGTTTTTGATGAAGATTGGGGTGCGGCAAGGGGGCAAATGGGGAAAAATACATTTTTTTTAGAATAATTTGAAAATTTCTATATAGGGGTTTTTGAGGTTGCTGAAATTGAATGTGAATAATTTTTTCTAACTCCACCCCCGAGGGGGTGAGGGGGTAAATATTTTTAAATATTTTCAATATTTTCGTCAAAATTGGTATATAGGGGTTTTTGGAGTTGGCGAATATGAATATGATAATATTTTTTTTTCTAATTTCACTCCCTGAGGGGTGGGGGCTAGTTTTCGTGAGAACTGGTATATTGGGGTTTTTGAGTTTGCTTAAAGTGAATCTGATTGATTATAAAAAAATTCTAACTCCACCCCCAAAAGGGCGGAGGGTAGTTTTCGTGAAAATTGGTATATTGGGGTTTATCAGGTTGCTGAAAGTGAATCTGACAATAAAAAAATTCTTACTTAAATTTATATATTGGGGTTTTTGAGGTCGCTAAAACTGAATCTTTTAATATGTTTTTATAATTTCACCACCTGAGGAGTGGGGGGTAGTTTTTGCACTCCCTAAGAGGCGGGGTAGTTTTCCTCAAAATTAGTATATTATATTATATTACAAGTATCTTTACTCTTGCACTAAGTCCAAAAACATGGTTTTGAGATATTGACAAATTTAACTTTCATTGTTGTTTTTTAATTTTTATAATAATTGTTTTTGGAAAAAAACTACCGCAAATTGCAATGACATGTTTGGACATAATGATGTCCCATTTGCAGTTAAATAAAGAAAAATTGAAGTAGTTTAATTCAACTAAATTTGAAAAAAGACATGGACTTAGTGCCTTTTACTTGTAGGCCCACGACGTCGGCTTACAAGTAAAGAGCACTAAGTCAATAAAATAATATAAAAAACAACTATTTAAAATTAAAACCCTTCTATTAATTAAACGTATAACTATAAAGTAGAAAACAAGATGTTTACATACCTTTTCAAAAACTAGATTTTTAAAAGAAGGGTTTGGACTTTTTAATTCTTTAAAGAAAGTTTCCATTTTGGACTTTAATAAAATTAATTAGTATTAATTATATGAAACTGCTTACTATGCCAGAACTAAGACAGTTTTCAGAGGCCATCGGCTGTGCCGGCAAAGAAGCATCTCCTAAAGTCAATAATTATAATGAATCATTATTAATGATAAAACACTTCTCGGTGAAATTCTAAGGGCTGTTTTCCGAACTTGCCGCGAACTTTAGTTTTTTTTTCTATTCTTGTTATTTATGTAGTAACCAAGGATTTAAGAGCAAAATTGAAATAATCTATCAGTTAAAATTTGAATGCGTTTGTCAGTACAATAAATAACGCGATATTGTATCATATAAATGATTCAAGCAATCATAGTTTTATAAATTAACTCTTTTTAGTGCAGAAACATTTGAAATAATCTACAAGTAAAACGCACTAAGTGCACTAAGTGACTTAGTGCCTATTGTCAGATAAAATTTTAATCAAAATCAAATTGGTGCGTTTTGTATAGGGGGTCTCCATTGGCAGTCCACCTAGAAGTTAGTTCGGTTTACCTATACATAGATCATCAAAAATTAACTACAGTGCTATTAAAATCCCATTTTTGCAAAAAAGTGACATAGTGCCTTTTACTTGTAAGCCGACGATATAAACATATGAGAGGTAAAAAGTCAGAAAGGGCGTTTAAATAGTCCTCTCTTATATCTGTATTTGTAAGCAAATTAATATTAATATCACCAACAAAATATATGAAATCAAATTTATCTAAGTCTGCATTTGATAAGTATGCAGTTAAATTGTTTATAAGATTACGTGGAGGTAACATTTGCTTATTTTGGCTTTGCGGGGCATCAACAATATTTTTGATTGGTGAGAAATTTTATACATGCTTTTTCTATGTAAAAAAGAAAAAAATGGCAACCCAGGCATTTTCATTTTTTTTTAGTACACCCTACTCTATATGCATGCGCTTATTATTTAAAACATCCAAAACTAAGATAAAAATGAATTGGTTTATTTTCCCGGCTGTAAAATAGTACCTAATCTTTTCTTGGTAAATAGTAAACCAATAATAACTGAAAGACCCAAAAAAATTCGCAGGTAAATTTTATGAAGGGTACCGGCAATAGTGATTTCTTGAATGTAGTAGAGAAGGGTCTGCGCTATGTACTTGCCAAATTTTCTATTGGATTGCCGCACCATGTGTAAAGTCTTGTTGTTGAATAAAAAGTCACTGACTAATTTAAAGTGCTGTAGTGTAAATATGTATTTTTGTGTGCTTAAATGTTCTTTTTAATGATTCATAATTTATTGTATAAGTTAAAAAATAATCAAGAAGCCAAGCAATTCGTTGTTTATTTTGCTTTATAATGCAAAAGGAGTATCCGTATAAAATCAAAAGGTAGGAATAAAAAGTTAAAAAAATATCACAATTGCTTTATACGGATCTTTAAGAGAAATGTAATTTTACTATTTACCTTAAAATGGAAAGGGGGACCGTGTGATACATCACTTTTTTTGTGGGTTTAAAATAGGGTTGAAAATGGGTATTTTCGTCAAACCATTTTTGAAAAATAAATTATTTTATGTTGCAAAAACATAAATTATACTTTTAAACTAATTCTAACTGATATAAAAATTTACAAAAAAAGTCGATTTTTTTAGCAAAAAAAAAATGTTTAATTAAAACCTTAAATAAAAAAAATATATAGTTAAATAGAGAATTTTATAAGCTTTAAAATTATGTATCACACGTCCCCCCTTTTCATTAAAAAAAATGTCTCCCCATGCCCCCTGTCCGCATTTTAAGAGCTGAAAATATCAAATATATGCGAAAAGATAGTTTGGATTGTTTTTTTTTTAATTTTCCAAATTTGAAGTCGATATCTCAACTCGTTTAAAAGTTAAGAGCGTGAGTTTTGGACCGCACTGTATATATTTTCCTATGATATACAGGGTGATCAGTATTTGACATGCCAAAATTTAACAGGTGATTAAATTAAAGGAGTAATAGCCTTTTAAAAAGTAACATTTTTGGTGGCACAAAACGTTACTTCCTGTTAATTGCCTATTTTTTTTTAAACGGTTGCCCCTACACTGTTACACTATATGACTGTTTTGATTTATTTTTACTCAAGGAATCTATATTTTTTACAAAAAATCAAAAAGAAAAAACAAATAAAAATTTTGGGTCAAAAATGTGTTAAGCCTCACCAATTTTGTCCGTCTCTGAATAAATTATGTCCAGGAAATCGTGTAATCATGATAACTTAAGAAAGCTTTAAGCTAGAGACGTGAAGTTTGACATTTGTGTTTCCGCTCGGAAAAATTTAAAATTGAAATAAGGTCCGAAATTTTAAGGGATGATTCTACATCATAAAATATGACAAACAATTCCTGTAAAAATATGTCTAAAAATGCGTCGTAAGGAAGCTAAGCCCCTTTGAAAGTGGCAAAAAAATCGGTTTTTATTTAATAACTCAGGAACCCTTTGAGATACAGCAAGGTTTTGCACGTAATCTTAATTAGGCCCATCTTTTTATGTTATTTTCATGTACTTATTGTAACCAAACTTTTATCTGTGTAACTTTTTTGTAATTTTATTTTTGGAATATGATTCCTCAGGTCAATATACATAAAAAGGGTACTCTTGTTGTAATACTGTAGGATTAACCGTTTTCAAGAATAATTCGTATGAAGGTTAGACGACGAAAAATTAAATACTAAAATGTTGAAAACCAAAATTTTAATGATGCAGGGTTATTCTGTATCAAAAACTAACAAAAAAAAGTTTCTATACATGTGGTCGAAAAATCGCTTTTAAAGCTACTATGCCCCTTTAAAAATGGTGCATTTTAGGAGACTATAGCTCCCTTAGGATTGATAGTTTTTGAGGTACATTCTCCCTGCATCATTGAACTTTCGGTTTTAAACATTTTAGTATTAGGTATATAAAAGAATGTGCTTAAGCGCTTATTACTAAAAAATTAAATTGGCGGACTTTAATCAGTAACCTACGTTCAGAGTAAATTTATTATTAAAATTAGCTAATAAAATTTTACTATTTCTGTATTTACAAAAAAAAACGATGATCTTGCTTTATCACCAGAAGAGTAAGCAAGGAGATTTAAAATAAATAAATAAAATTGCTGCTACCATTACTAAGGTCGACTCTGAGTATTGAAGTTTCAATCTCCCTATACATATATGTAGATAAAAAAAGTAAATTTTTATTATTTTTAGCTATTTTCCGCTATAAGAAACTTTAAGCCCGATATCGCGATAGAATTTTAAATTTTTGGTCTTAAACTTTTAGTTTTGGTGTGAGTAACCAGAATACGAAAAAAAATGAGTACCCAGAATAATTTCTGTTAGACAACATTCAACAAAATTTTGCCATTGGATAAAAAAGTAGCATGGCTGAATAATTTCTGTTAGACAACATTCAACAAAATTTTGCCATTGGATAAAAAAGTAGCATGGCTGAATAATTTCTGTTAGACAACATTTAACAAAATTTTGCAATTGGATAAAAAAGTAGCATGGCTGAATAATTTCTGTTAGACAACATTCAACAAAATTTTGCCATTGGATAAAAAAGTAGCATGGCTGAATAATTTCTGTTAGACAACATTTAACAAAATTTTGCAATTGGATAAAAAAGTAGCATGGCTGAATAATTTCTGTTAGACAACATTCAACAAAATTTTGCCATTGGATAAAAAAGTAGCATGGCTGAATAATTTCTGTTAGACAACATTCAACAAAATTTTGCCATTGGATAAAAAAGTAGCATGGCTGAATAATTTCTGTTAGGCAACTTTCAACAAAATTTTGCCATTGGATAAAAAAGTTGCATGGCTGAATAATTTCTGTTAGACAACATTCAACAAAATTTTGCCATTGGATAAAAAAGTTGCATGGCTGAATAATTTCTGTTAGACAACATTTAACAAAATTTTGCCATTGGATAAAAAAGTAGCATGGCTGAATAATTTCTGTTAGACAACATTCAACAAAATTTTGCCATTGGATAAAAAAGTAGCATGGCTGAATAATTTCTGTTAGGCAACTTTCAACAAAATTTTGCCATTGGATAAAAAAGTTGCATGGCTGAATAATTTCTGTTAGACAACATTCAACAAAATTTTGCCATTGGATAAAAAAGTTGCATGGCTGAATAATTTCTGTTAGACAACATTTAACAAAATTTTGCCATTGGATAAAAAAGTAGCATGGCTGAATAATTTCTGTTAGACAACATTTAACAAAATTTTGCAATTGGATAAAAAAGTAGCATGGCTGAATAATTTCTGTTAGACAACATTCAACAAAATTTTGCCATTGGATAAAAAAGTAGCATGGCTGAATAATTTCTGTTAGGCAACTTTCAACAAAATTTTGCCATTGGATAAAAAAGTTGCATGGCTGAATAATTTCTGTTAGTCAACTTTCAACAAAATTTTGCCATTGGATAAAAAAGTTTCATGGCTGAATAATTTCTGTTAGACAACATTTAACAAAATTTTGCCATTGGATAAAAAAGTTGCATGGCTGAATAATTTCTGTTAGACAACATTTAACAAAATTTTGCCATTGGATAAAAAAGTAGCATGGCTAAATAATTTCTGTTAGACAACATTCAACAAAATTTTGCCATTGGATAAAAAAGTAGCATGGCTGAATAATTTCTGTTAGACAACATTTAACAAAATTTTGACATTGGATAAAAAAGTAGCATGGCTGAATAATTTCTGTTAGACAACATTCAACAAAATTTTGACATTGGATAAAAAAGTAGCATGGCTGAATAATTTCTGTTAGGCAACTTTCAACAAAATTTTGCTATTGGATAAAAAAGTTGCATGGCTGAATATTGATTTATTTTATTTTAAGGGGGGGCATCCATAAGGAAAAAAATTGCTCTTTCACCAAAAATATAACTTTTATTTTCTTAACTAGTGTATTAAGTGGATAAAATCACTTAATACACGAGTAAACAATTGCTAGTTTTACATGTCTTACAAACGTCAAAATGGTGATGGTGATGACAGAATTTTTAATAAAAACAGTATTTTATTCAAAAGCTAAAGAATAATTTGGGGTTTTCTTTAATTTTTATGGTTTAGTTAACGTGCTTCTATTTATAGAATAGTTATAATACTTAAT
This sequence comes from Brachypterus glaber, assembly GCA_958510825.1. Lineage (NCBI taxonomy): Eukaryota > Metazoa > Arthropoda > Insecta > Coleoptera > Kateretidae > Brachypterus > Brachypterus glaber. Next base: position 18,290,553 of record OY294046.1, read on the forward strand.
TAAAAGGGTATGTAACTAATTTTGGGTGGGATCAAAAGCTGTACGTAAAAGTGGGTGAAAAATTTTTTAGTCACTAGTGGAAAAAACTCACTTTTGACATTTAAAATAGTGCTCAAAACAAGTGTTTCTGTGAAGGTGTTGGATAAAGGTATTTCTATGCTAATAAATCTTGCTGGACTGGGCTGGCCCGCATCCCCCACCCCTAAATCCGCCCATGAATGAAGTCGGGCCTTAACGTTCTTCTTCAAAAGTAATGGTTTCTTAGGAGGGCGACTGGCAGATAAGTCAGCAACAAGTAGACTTCTTCTTAGAGCACTTAAACAAATATTTGATCCACCTGCTTCTTTCAATTTGCTCAAAATTGTCCAGGATGTTAAAAATAGATGTTCTTTTAAAATACTTAACAAGAGCTAGTCCATTCTTGGGGTTGTTTTTCTAGGTCTACCAGGTTTAGGTGCAGGACCACAATCCCCAGAAGCATGAAATATCTTAATAATTGTAGATACTATTGACTTATGAACTTTTAATTTTTTTGCAATATCACATTGCCTTAGGCCGTCCCTAAACAGGTCTATAACAAGTTTTTATACGCACCATTTTAAAATAATTCAAATTAAATTAAGATTAACTTTTTACCAGGCAAAATAAATATTAACTGATAATATAAAATAAAAATTTACTTGTTGCTATATTTATGCACAATAAAAATTGTAAAAACCATTAATTTTTATTTATATTCCAACATTTATTTAAAATTTTATTATTTTTATAAACACCTATTAAAGACACACGTACTGGATAAATTTGTATACAATAAATATTGATAATAAAATTATAACTTTAATTTTTTATTTGTTGCTATCTTTTTACACAATACTGTATGCACAGCGGGTATTAATAGATCTGTTTTACCCCGGGCGACTTACAAACCCTCGGGCCAGAGGCCCTCGGCAATGTAAGATCGTCGCCCTTAGGGTATAAACATCTACTTAATCAAATCAAATCATTTATTTCGTTCGTGGAAACAAGTTTTAGAAAATGTCAAAGAGAATTACATAAAAATGTTAAATATGTTAAATATTACACAACAAATTTGTTAACTTACAGATTAAAAGCTTATCATAAGCATAAGCACAAAATAGGTTAATACCCCTGATATATAAATAACTATTATTGATGTACCTAGAGCCTAATTTTATTATATTTTGATTACAGCATGTTATGGTATTGTAACTGTTCCCACTGGACCATGGTACTGTCGTAAATGTGAAAGTCAAGAGAGAGCCGTAAAAGTTGTAAGTTAGTTAAAAATTGTTTAAAAGCTTACTTGCAGTCCAAGAAATCCACCCAAGTATTGACACGGAAAGAAAATAACTGGCCCAAGTTTACGGACGACTTATTATCAGGATATAGTCGACGCCACAAATATAAGAGAATTTTTTTTAACAGCAAACATTTTTTTCTGACGCTTGTCAAGGTTTATTGACCCTACTCGTCCAATCGGAACGTCTACTACTCCTAGTAGACCCTCTATGAACTTACTATAATAATAAGATATTACGCACCGAGTATATGAGCCAAGTTTTCATTGCACGAGAGTGCTTATATTTTAATAAGGCGGAGCCGAGTAAAAAAATCACTCGAAGTGCACTGGAATAGGTTTGTGTCGAGGTGCGTATACCAGTTTTCCTAAGACCTAATACCTGTACATCCAAAAAACGCAAAAATTGTCTTAAAATTAATTTTAATAATTTGACGTTTTGTTGACGTTCACTTGTTTTCTGACAGCAGATATGTAAAATCAGCTGACTGTCACTTTCCGACGGCTGTCATGGCAACGGGTGGAAAATGAGCACTAACTACTAACTAGGTCGTAGGAAAAATTAAATTACGCCCTTACATTAATCTGTTTCAAATGTAAACATTCTGCTATATCTATGGCTCTAGTATACCTATTCTTGACTTTTGGGGAGTAGCACGACTAATAGAACGAGTGTTGGTTTCTCACACTATTCTAGGCGTTGTTCTATTAGTCCTTCTACTCCCCGATAGTCAAGAATAAGTACCCAGATTGTTTTCTACACATCTGCGGTCAAATGCGACGTTGCCGCTTTATGACTAACCAAACAGTTATTTTTGTTTGTAACTTCTGACCTTGTATTCTTGTTTGACGTTCTGACCTAAATTTTCATAAAATGTAAATAAAGAGCTTTTTATTAAACCAGTTATGGTCCTACTAAAAAAAGTTTTTAACCTAAGTTAACCAATGAAAAATATCAAAAAGAAATAAAAATTAATAAATAAAAATATAGGTAATACTTTTAATATAACCTAGTTAGAGAAGTTCAGATCAAATATAACATTTTTGGCCTTAAATTGGTATTTTTAAAGCACATAAATTATTTTGCGACATGGCGTCCCTAGTAGAAATTTAACGTTAGAATAATGTTTTTCCAACGTTAGAAAACTGTATAAAAGTACGTTATAAAATATGTGCAAATGTTCCGCTTTTTAACGTTAGTTACAAACGTTAATCTAACGTTAGAAATACGTTAAAAGTACGTTTAATTTCTAACTTTCGGAGGGGGCGTGTCCAACTAGGAAATTTCTACCTGCATCATAAAATGGCAGCTGGAGACAAATTTATTCATATAAATAAATCTTAATATATTTTAGTAATCATAATATTTTTAAACATAATTTTGTTACATTTATTTATAGAATAGCCATCTTTTTAGGTGTCCCTAAATATTTTTCGTGTAATATGCTGTTATGCTTCGATAAATACGTTTACCTCTCAGAAAAACTTCATATTTAGTTAGTTAATATTTATTTATACATTCATAATCTTAAAATATTTGTTCAATTCTAGTACAGCGTTGACAGACTTACTATAATTTTGACTTTTGGGGGATATTTTTTTAAACTTATTATAGAAATAATAAATAATTATCAAACCTAGGCACATAGCTGTCTGAAATAGGTATTTTCTACTATAGCTTACGTATTAATAATGGAAATTTAAAAAATATTTAATGTTAGAAAAAGGTTAGAATTTAGTTAGGAAACTAACGTTAGATTTATGTATTTTATAACGTTTTTGTCAAACGTTATTTTTTAAGGTTAGATTTATATATTTTATAATGTTTTTGTCAAACGTTAGTTTTTAAGGTTAGATTTATATATTTTATAACGGTTTTGTATAACGTTTAAGACTAAACATAAGGATGTCACTAATCTAATGTTATTTTAAGTTGGATTTATGACGATTCGCTCACCACAGTAATGAGAAGAATCTAGCACATGCGCACTGGTTTGCTTATTTTTGTTTTGACGGATGTCAAAAGTGGCTTCCGTTTAGGCAGTTGTAGTTTTGTGAAATAGTTTAATTTGAGTGGGGTTACGGTGCGCATCAGGTCCACAAAAATGAACTATATTTTTGTCTGTCTTGAATATAATTAGGTGCGGAAAATCCAGTTTTTTTGTTAGAATATATAGCAAAAGATTGTTAAAATACTCACGAATTTCTGTATGATTTTTTTAATCGGGGCGTTGGTTTACGTTAACAATGTTTTAGTTAGGTAGTTTGCTGGTTTGTTTTTTTTTTTTAATGGGAGGCGTTGGTTTACGTTAAAAATGGTTTGGTTTGGTAGTTTGCTGGTAGGGTGTTTTTTTTTAATGGGAGGTATTTTTCAGATACGATATTTCAGAATTTAGAAAAAAGTAAATATTTTTGTAAAATTCTGCAAAAGAATGTGACATAACCTTAAAATAATTTTTGGCAGACGTCAAAACAAAAATAAGAAAATAAGTGCGCATGCGCTGGGTTCTTCTCATTACTATCATGATTTATGTAGTTTTTTACCAGGGTGTCAATGCTTGTGTGGATTACTTGGGTTGCAGTTAAAAAATTGTCGTGTTAACTTGTACTAAACTTTTGCAGAAATGCGAATTGTGTCCCAGTAAATATGGAGCTCTTAAGAAAACCGATAATTCAGGATGGGCCCATGTGGTCTGCGCTCTATATATTCCAGAAGTTCGATTTGGAAATGTCACTACTATGGAACCAATCCAGTTGCAACTGATACCAGCTGAGCGTTTCAATAAAGTATGTACCTTTTAAAATCTGTAGGTCCCTAAAGAGTTTAAATAAATGAATTAAATAATGATTTAAAGTTTAGGGTTTACCCTAAATTTATATAGACTTTTACTATTATAATATTACTATAATATTATACAGTGCGGTCCAAAAGTCACCCCCCCCCTCTTAACTTTTGAACCAGTTGAGATATCGACTTCAAATTTGGAACTTTTAAATAAGAGAACTTAAACTATCTTTTAGCATATATTTGATATTTTCAGCTCTTAAAATGTGGGCAGGGGAGCATGGGGGGGACATTTTTTTAAATGGAAAGGGGGGTCGTGTGATACATCATTTTAGAGCTTATAAAATTCTCTATTTAAACTAACATTTTTTAAATTTTTTTTTAAGGTTTTGATTTTTCCTTTTTTTGTGCTAAAACATTCGATTTTTTTAAGTTTTTTGTTATAAATTTTTATTTATGTCAACTAAAATTAGTTTAAAAGTATAATTAACATTTTTTTATGATGAAATTAGGCATTTTTAAAAAATTATTAGTTTTTTGTTACAGGAGTTTTGACATTAATACCCATTTTCAACCCCATTTTAAACCCAAAAAATATTTTTTTTTTAAATTTAAATATATGGAGTTAAATGAAGACTTTTATAAGCTTTAAAATGATTTATTACACGACCCCCCTTTCCATTTAAAAAAATGTGCCCCCATGCCCTCCTGCCCACATTTTAAGAGCTAAAAGTATTAAATATATGCTAAAAGATAGTTTAAGTTGTATTATTTAAAAGTTCCAAATTTGAAGTCGATATCTCAACTGGTTCAAAAGTTAAGAGGGGGGGGGTGACTTTTGGACTGCTCTGTATAGTTCTCCGCATGAAAATAAGTTTCCGACGTAAGGGGGAGGAGTCATTCGCTCTCTCTTCTCCCCGTCAAGAGCGTTATAAGGCGTGCTTGCCTACATCGGGCCTCCCACTTGCACACACATTCCAAACATATTTCCCGTAGGCGCAGATCCGTGCGTCAAACTATATATTGTAATATTATAATATTACTATAGTAAAAGTCTATATAAGTAAAAGTTTAAATGGTACATTTTTATACTGCCTAAGGTCTCGAATTAAAATTTATACAAATATATCATATACCGGGTGAGATCAATCCATGTACACCCCCTAAAATGGGATTGTTTTCAGTGCGACCAAAGTAATTTTTTTGTAGCTTATATTTATTAACAAGGGCTACAAAATGGGGTACAAAATTATTTTGACCTCAATTATCTCAAATTCCTTAACAGATACGAGGTGGCACCCGCCGGATTCGGAATCAGCGCACTCGAATTATCTAAAAACCATCAAAACATTTTGTTTATACTACAAAACAAGGTTCAGTCAAAAACAGGCGTTTGGCAACTATTGCCAATAAAACAAAAACTCGCGATTGATTTTTTTGAAAATAGGAATCGATTTATAAACAAACCGCAGTGGCAAGAGTCTCTTTTCAGAAAGGCACTGTGCCCTGTCTGTTTCTGGCGGACGTTAAAAAATTATATTTTCTTTCATGTTCACTGAAGGTGTGTTATATTTGCAAAGAAAAAGGAAGAGTTTCGAATTCACAAGTTGGTGCTTGCATGCAATGCAATAAAGCTGGTTGCAGACAACAGTTTCACGTGACCTGTGCCCAAGGACTTGGCCTTCTTTGTGAGGAAGCTGGAAACTATTTGGACAACGTTAAATATTGTGGATATTGTCAATATCACTACAGTAAACTGGTAATGTATTATTAAGATCAATGAGAGGTTTGTTTTGGTTTTCTTAAATCGCAGTCCTGAACTGGTTCTAGAGAGACGTATTTGCGACTGGACTTTGCGAAGTCTACGTTGAGCAATCTAAAGCTAAAGAATAAATTTATCACATACTTAAATAAAATTGGTTGTAAAACTTATACAGTCGAATATGGTATAAACTAAAATAAATAAACAAATAAATAAATCTATTATGTTATGTACTGACTACTATTATTATATACAGGGTGGCCACTCTCTGGAAAACCGGGAAAAGTCAGGGAATTTGACCGACCGGGAAAAGTCAGGGAATTTTGTGAAAAGTCATGGAAAATTTAGAAAAAAGCAAATATTTAAGAAAAATTATATAAATTAAAAAAAGTTTTCTAATGATTGCCAGAGGCCATATTTTAGAAAACGCTTAATATTTTCAGTCCACGGAATGCTATTTAAACCTTATTTATTAAAAAATTTTCGCCTGCGGCGCATACATTATTTATCTTTATAAAAGGTTTGCCTGTCAAAAACCAATTTGTCAAAGAAGTTTTTTTTTGCAATAATTTTTAATATTTTCACCTACGAAATTGTTATTAGCTATAAAGCTGTAGAAAACAAGCAAAAAAATACTATACTTTTGCTAATTCTTTCATGTATTAATTAAAATTTTCGCCTGCGGCCCTAATATTGTGCTTTTTTACAAATGCATTATTTTTTTTAACTTGCTAAGGCCTAATTTGTTTAATAACTTTTATCTACTTTTTTGCAAAAAAAATTAAAAAATTTCGCCTGCGGCGCTAATGTTGTGTTTTTTTTAATAAATTCATATATTATTTTTTATTTAAGAAGACTTAGTTTGTTTTAAAATTACTTTTTTGCATATTATTTTAAAAATTTTCGCCTGCGGCCCCTACATTATACTTCTTTATAAAAGATTTGCCTGTCAAAAACCAAATTTGCCAAACAAGTTCTTTTTTGCAATATTTTGTAATATTTTTACCTACGAAATTGTTATTAGCTATAAAGCAGTAGGAAGCAAGCAAAAAAAATACTATATTTTGCGAATTCTTTTATGTGTTATTTAAATTTTCGTCTGCTGTCCTAATTTTGTGCTTTTTTACAAATGGATGTATTTTTTTTTTAATTCGTGAAGGCCTAATTAATAACTTGTCTACTTTTTTTTGCATATAATTTTAAAAAAATCGCTTGGAATTCTTTTATGTATTAATTAAAATTTTCGTCTGCAGCCTTAATTTTGTGCTTTTTTTACAAATGCATGTATTTTTTTTAATTTGTGAAGGCCTAATTAATAACTTATCTACTTTTTTTGCATATAATTTAAAAAAATTCGCCTGCGGCGCATATTTCGCGTTTTTTGAAATAAATTCATCTTTTCTTTTTTATTTGTGAAGACTTAGTTTACTGTTTAAAAATTATTTTTTTGCGTATTGTTTTAAAAATTTTCGCCTGTGGCGCTAATATTGTGCTTGTTTTACTAGTTCGTATTTTTTTTTTTTTTTTTGATTTATGAATGTCTCATTTGTTTATATTTTTTTCGATTTATGAAGGCTGTGTTTGTTTTTTTTAGTTATAATTTTATTTTGTTTTTTTTTTTAACTTTCATTAAATAAATAGAAAGCAAATACTTACTCAATTATTGTCTAGTAAGTAAGTAAACTATTAAAAAAGTATTAGAACCCTAATTTTAGTATCCATAAATAAAATACGCCCTATTCGAATAGGAAATAAAATTAAAAAGTCGTTTTTTGTCATAAGACTCTCCCTATTGGTCAGGGAAAAATCAAAAAATTTGCCTGGAAAACCGGAAAAAGTCAGGGAAATTTGTTTCTGTATATAAAATACCTAAAACGAATTTAACCCTGCAGTACCCGCGCACAGCTGAGAGATACAGGCGTTTTAAAGTTGGGGCTTAACGGTAAAAAATTATCTTTGGCCGTTTCCAGAATGCTTCGTCACAGGTATGATGCTTTGAAATTAAGTCAGCATGATATAAGCTGTTAAAGTTATTAGTCCTTGAATCTGTATATATACTTAAAGCATATAGCAACATTGGGTCAAAATTGGTCAAAAGCAATTAACTAAATGATTTTTTTCATAAAAAATTGTTTACATTTTTCTTCTAGTTTAGAATTTTCTTTTAGTTTGATTTGAATTAGTTTTATGTATAAAAAATTTGTTGACATTTATAATTATAATTATAATAATACAAGATTTTTAATTGATATAAAGGTTTTATTCACTTATTAACAATATAAAAATCGTAGAAAATAATAATTTTACACCTATTTTATATATATAATAATAAAAAAATATATGCATAATGCATCTGAGAGGCTCAGTTCGGGTACTAACGTCGATAAAAAAGTGCGGGTCCTGCAGGGTTAAACAATGAAGTAAAATTATAACGCCTAGACAACTCTGATTTTCTAGAACCAAAACAAACCTAATGCATACAGGATACAATTTTCAATATTAATAACACAGGCCGTAAAAAAAATTAAAAAATGTCATTTACTCTTAACCAGATTATTTTCTTGCGTATTTTTGTGCGCTGGAAATTAATTTGACAATAAAAAAGCTCCCCAAAGACCCCCAAGTTTTTCTAAAAACTATAAACAAGAATCTTCAAAGTTCTCTAACATCTAAACTATTGAAGTTTGTGAGTTATGCTCGAAGGCACTTCTGATTAGAGTCGAGAATTATAATATATCCAAATTTCAGCCAAATCTGACAGAATCAACTTTTCCATAAGAAAAAAAGCAAAGTCATTTGGGTGTCAGCGAGCTTTTTCATTGTCACATTTGTTTTTAGCGTCTAAAACACACATCCCCTGAAGGCAAAATGGGTTTCAAAATTAACGCACATTTTGCAAATTTGCATACAGTTATTTTAGGGCTACCTTAGTATATAACCACTTTTAGCAAAATAAATACCTTGTCCGTTTCTTAAGTAAGTAATTTTTCCTCGGATTACAAATCTGTTTAAAAATTATCTCTAGCTTTCGTCAGTTTCGAGAAATATGGTTTTAAAATTTTTACGTTTAAAAATGGTCATATATATAAGTAAATAATAAAAGCATCAAAATGAAAATCCAAAAGTCTAAATTTACGTTTACTTTATGATTTAAATAACTAAAGTTAAATTAGTTGTCAAGTTTTTCTGGATATTGTTTGTTGGCTTTTTTTTCTGTACCTCTGAAATAGTGTTAAAAAGTGTGAAAATTTTTTTTGTTGTCCATGGACAGTATCCAGTACACTACTAGATATAATTGACTGTCATATTGAAAGTTATATTGTGACATTTTATATCTGCTAGAACTAGTCTACAGACTTGATTTACATCAATCTACCAGACAACAAAAAGTTTGTTCACGCTTTTTAACACTGTTTCAGAGGTGTAGAAAAGAGGCTAATTGAACAGAAAACGACGAAAGCTAGAGAGTCTGCTGAGGAACTTTTACCATTATCTAAGAAACGGACAGGGTATTGATTTTGCTAAAAGTGGTTATATACTAAGGTAGCCCTAAAATAACTGTATGCAAATTTGCAAAAGGTGCTTTAATTTTGAAACCCATTTTGCCTTCAGGGGATGTGTGAAAAATACGTGAGAAATATAGTCTAGTTAGTAGTACTAGAACTTTTGTTTTCGTGGGCTGGTGTAATTAATTACCTTAGGGAACGTTTAAGTATTACGTAACGCAAATTTTGATCATTTTGGACTCCCCCCCCCTGTAACGCTATTTTCCTATACCATTAACATGGGCGTAACACTCCAAAACGACTCCCACCTCCCCCCCTAGGAGCGTTACGTAGTACTTGAACGGTCCCTTAAGGGGTCTTTCTATCTTGAAATTTTAAAAATATTTTTTTTTAAACAGTTTTTTTATAGAAAGAAAAAAGATATCATTGTGAAATTTTGTATGTATGTTATTTACATATATTCAAAAAATACAACAAAAAAATGATTTTTTGGCCACATTTTTTTTTAAGATAAAAAACGGTGGTCGCCATTTGGATCGACTGAAAAAAAAACTGGATATTGTTCAGTATAAAACTCGCTATAGCCCGAACTAAAAGAAAATTGGCGGACTTTTTGTTTTGAATTTTTTTGAAAAACGTCCGCCATTTTGTTATTTTTTGGCCAAAAAAAATTCTTCTAGTTCGGGTTATAGCGACTTCAATACTGAATAATATCTCGTTTTTTTTTCAGTCGATCCAAACGGCCGGAATCATGTCTACCACAGTTTTTTTCAAAAAAAATTTATGGCACTTTAAAAATATTTTTTTTGTTGTATTTTTTGAATACAAATAAACATACCTACAAAAATTTCAAAATGATATGTTTTTTCTTTCTATATAAAAAAAAATGGTTAAAAAAAATATATTTTTAAAAATTTAAAGGTAGAAAACGCATGTTTTTGGGTTATTCTAGATTGGCAATTAAAATAATTATTATTTTATTATTTTGATGATCTATAAATCTAGAATAACTTTTAAACATGGTTTTTTAAAATAATTTCTTGGGCAAGTCGATGTTTAATTATTTGTGCATTTACTTTCCCCTATTATGACCAGAGATCGGTCGCAACTCTTCGGATTCTAGGACAAAACTTTAAACTTTTAAATTAAAATATTTTAGTTTTTTTTAATTTGAGATATACAGGATGTCCTATAGTTTTTTACACAGCCTATATCTGCCCTGATCAGCAAAAACGCAGTGAAAGGAAAAAACCGATACTTCTGTGCCGCTTATGTAAAAATATTTAATTTAAATATCTAGGAAAGTTCTGTGAAATTTTCATAAAAAAATATTAACTAAAAAAAAAAGTTATAAGGCCGTGACCACTTTTCGGTCCGAAAATTCCACTGTGCGGCGGGTCCATCCCCTACTCATATTTATTGCCGAAAGCCCGCCTGGGCTCACTGTAGACTTGAATAACATTGCAAAAAACTATTCGGGCTCCTGGGATGAACATCTATTTACATACAGCCTGTTCCAGAACTCGCGTACAGAAATTTGAGGGTATATTAAAAACCCTGGAAAATATGAAAAAAAAATCAAAAAAAATCCAACTTCAATACTAATTAAAAAGGAAGCTATTTAATCTGACCAATCCTGTTGCTGAAGTTAAATTACCTACAAATTAGGTTTTCCCTACTTATTAGTAACTATGGTTGCATTTTAATTGTTGGCGCGTGCATTGTTTAAGACTCTCAACTTTAGAATCTTTTTAGGTTATTATATTTTGACAAAACCGACAGAGGCTATCAAATATTCTATTTTTATAGGGTCACTCCATCCGGCGGTGGTTTTTTGACATTAATTTATATTTATGTCATTAATCACCATGTCAACCTACAGAATATGTACCTGCAATAATTAAATTTGCTTCCATAGCTAAAAATTCAACTTTTAAGGGTAATTTAACATCAGCAACAGTATTGGTCCACTTAAAGCATTCTTATTTTTGAATTGAACGAAGATGGATTTTTTTTTACTTTTTTTCATATTTTCCAGAGAGTTTTTAATATACCCTCAAATTTCTGTACGCCAGTTCTGGAACAGGCTGTATATATGCGGCAGCGAACGTGTTAAGTGAAAAAAAATGTGTATTAATGGTCTTATCTAGATATGTAAGAACACTAGTATAGTTGTGCCTGGTTCACTTGGAAAGTGAATTCGTTGTATTCAGAATTGAGTGCCCTTTGATAATCACTTAAAAAATAGAGGGGGTACTTTCTAAATGTGGAAAAGCCAAATTGGGGTGAGCCATAGGAAGGTTGGTATTGAAAGTCCTTTTAGTCACATTCACTTTTGATCAGTTTTTTATCTTTTCTTTACATATAACAGAGATATAGGTTGTGTAAAAAATTGTACGATATCTTGTATAGGTCTTAGTGGTCCTACTAACAACAAATACTAAAAATGTTGAAATATTGTTTTTAGGTGAGACAAATGGGGCTGTAAAGTAAAACGCAAAAACATTGATATACCCTATACACATGTGGGTTTAAAAGTTATGTTTTTTAACGAGTGGATAAGGTACTAATTTTAATTTTTTTTATTTTACAAAATGGCTACCGAAAAGTGAACTCGGGTCCTCGCGCAGGCTGACTAACATGCCTACTCTCAATTTCCCTACTCCATAACTACAACAACCCTACTCCGTAACACATCTACTTTCAAATTAACCTACTCCTCAATAATCCTACTCCCCATCAACCCTACTCCCCAATAACCCTACTCCCCAATTACCCTACTCCCCAATAACTCTACTCCGTACTACATGCACTCGATTTCCCACTTAATAATAAATATGTGGTTCGCGGAATAAGGACTTTTTCTAGATAATTTCATTTTTTTCCTCTGTATGAATCTGGGATTATCGCAAATGTATTATTCCAATAGCCTCTTTGACTACGAACTCTTAACGTGTAGGGGAAGTCAGGGTTAACTGAGCCTTTTTTTTTCATATCGAGTTTTTGAAAAACCAACCAATTTTCTAATATTTTCTATAGCAAAGGGTAGATTATTACTATAGTTAGAACATATTAATACTTTAGACAAATATTATTTTTATACAAAAAGTTATTAACGATAAGCCAGTTAACCCCGCTGGACCCCATAGGGCAGGGTTAACTGGACCACTACTCAGGGTTAACTGGTCCATTAACAAAAGTGTATTCTATGGTAATTATTGTGAATAAAAACGATTTGAAACAAAAAATAAAATTTAATTCTAACACTAAAATAGACAACATAATATATTAAATATTAGATATATCTCAGGGTTGACTGGTCCGGGGTTAACTGGACATGGCCCAGTTAACCCCGAACTAATTAATATTGGCATAAGTAGTCCAGTTAACCCCGAACCAGTTAACCCTGAGTGACACCACTGAATGAAATCATAAAATTTTAATACTTAATAAGATATTAGAAGGCGGCAATTATGCAGAATAATTAACAAAATACTCAGTATATTAGGTAAATTATTAGTCTAGATCCTACTATTAATAATAAAGTATTAATTAAAAAATAAAAGTTAAGGTAATGCCTACTTTTCATCGAAAAAAATGAACTTTCTTTACTACAACTTACACGTGGACAATACGGTCCTTCATAATACTTTAAACAATACTACTAACCAAATATCACTAGAATTACCCTTAAGGCGTCAATACTAATAAAAAAAAGTTGATAAAATCTAGAAGGACCAGTTAACCCTGTGGCTCAGTTAACCCCGACTTCCCCTACTAATGAGTAAGTAAATTAAATTAACGTTTGACAATCACTTACCATGACAAATATATTTTTGAGTCAAGTGCTAATCAAGTGCATTTGGGGTATTGGGGAGTAAGGTTATTAGGTAGTAGAGAAATTGAGACTAGGGATGTTATTCACTCCTCACGCACGTGTGTGCTCAATTACTGAGCACACTTCCATTCGACTACATATGGATTTACCCAATACGAAATTTTGAAAAAGAAAAAATAAAAAAAAAATCAAAATCAAAAACAAATTTAAAGGAATAAAAAGAACTATTCAGAAATGGTAATTAATTTTAAGGGGTGATTCTACAAAGGAAAATATACAAAAAGTTCCTATGTTCAAAAATGCGTCGTAAGGGAGCTAGGCCCCTTTGAAAGTGGCTAAAAAATTCGGTTTTTATTTAATAACTCAAGAACACTTTCAGGTATAGCAACGGGGTTTTGCACGTAAACTAATCTTAACAAGGCCAATCTTCGTATGTTATTTTCATGTACTTATTTTAACCAAATGAAATATTTTCCACCTCGGTATGTAATATACTATTGCAGAACTCATTAAGAATTGAAAAAGTCGCACTTAATAATTTTTATATGCATTAATGAATAAGGTTTAATTTCTTGTAATGTTTGTTTATAGAAGAAAGGAGGAAACGTAAAGACTATTCCCCCATACAAACCAGTTTCAACTGAAGCTCATCTGTCCGACTCAAACTCGGAAAAGGATACCCCGGAAAGCGGCACGTCCGGAAAACCTACGTTGATTTCTCCGCCATCCGGAAAAATCAGAAGCAATTCAGGTGGAAAAGCATCCGCAAAAGGTTACGCGCCTTCCAAGCAGACTAGTGTCACTGCCAAACCCACGCATAACAATATTAAAATAACTGAAAAAAACAAAGTTGGTGCTCCAAAAAACAGTGTTAAAAGTGAAGAAGTGAGTGATAATAACGCTTCAGGCATTGAAGTTAAACCGGAAAAAAAAGATTTAAAGACTGAAACGACTGACACTTCCGATATAAAAGATCCCAAGGACTTAAAAGACTTGAAAGACTCTAAAGATTTAAAGGATAGTAAAGTTGAAGGTAACGAGATAAAGGAAGTATCAAAAGAAGCTAACATTTCTAAAAAACGAAAATCGATTTCGAGGACTCCCACGCCTGTTAGTGCGCCTAGTGAAATTAGTGTTGTAATAAGTGCTGGTAACATTGACAAAACGAACACTGCCGACAGAAAGACTCAATTACCTCTTAGTGATATTGATAAAGTGAAAAAGGTAAATTATTTTTTTGTAGGTAAATATCGAACTTGTTTTTCGATTTTTAAATTTTAAGGTCAAAACAGGGTTCACAACAAGAGCCTTATTTTACCCCTAAAGTTGGAATCATAGCCCTAAAATATCCTAATTTAAATTCCGAGTGGAAACAGGTAGAATTTATAAAATAATTTGAGTGATTTTTATTGAAGTCTATTTAATTTTACATGGCTGGATTAAATTCATCAATGATGAAAAATAATAACTTTTTTTTCTTTTCAGCTTTATCAGTTTTGTTTTTATTTTTCTTCCTCAATAAGTCATGTTGATTATAAAATGAAAACCTCGATGAAAACTATGTCAAAAGAAAAATGTATGAGTTCACATATTTTTTTTATATAGTAGAGAGTTTTAAAGGGTCCAAACGCAGGTGAATTACAAAACGTTAAAAAATACAAAAAATCAATAGATAATTAAAAAATACTTAAATACAGCAGTGTATTTTTATAAACAGATCTCAAGATTTATACAGGGTTATTCAAAACTAGCGTCACTAAAAAAAAACTAGGAACTCCAGATGGTTCCAGAAATTGATCTCAAGAATTATAAAGAATTTAAAAAAATCAAAAATTTTGTTTTAAAAAAGCCCTTATCCGAGCTAGTCGTGTGGTTGTGGTGTTAGCTTGCTTTTTTATCTCGCTTTCCAGGTTTTCTATCTCGCTTAAAGCGAGTCGCTTTCAGGTTGCCGAATTTACTAAGGCTAAAATGACAACAATTTATTTTTTTTTGGTTTTAAAGCTGATGTAGCACTCAATCATTGTTTTACTGTAATAAATAAAAAAATCACTTTGTTAAATGCAAAACAAAACATAACTTTGAACAAATAAAAACAAATAATCAACACCTTTTAACTCAAAATTACACAAAATAATTTATTGCTTCACATTGTCGATTTATATATTTATAATTGATTAAAAATTGATCCATAATTTCGACCAAAGAAGTTCTGTGACAGAACAGCTACAATCCGGTAGATCGTTGCGACAAAAACAAGAAAACGAATACGTTCGTTTTTCTTGTTTACACGCGATATATTTTTAAGTGTTGTCTACCCATAAGAGGATTTAAATCATAATCACATGCTGAATTTTGACACAATCACGGCATAAAGGTTTTTTTTATTGTAAAAATGTAATTAAATCGGGTGTAAATAATGGTACTTATAATAAAATATGAGGACCAAAAGTAAGGTAATATCTTAAAAATTTAGTATTTTTTTTTTTGATACCCAAATAAACGTGAGTACCCTAGTATTTTTTTAAAATATGTTACCTATATCAGAAAAAATTAAATGAAATTATTACATTTTATTTTTTTTGCGCGATTTCTAAAATCATGAAAAAGAATCCCTTATATTTCATTACAAAATAAAAGTAAAAACAAAACTCAGTATTACAGGAGAATGTTTCTTCAGTTTTTAAATTATTTAAATAACCCTGTATGATAAAAAAACTAAGGGTACTCGAAAAAGTTTAACATATAGTGGATCCACCTATTAAATATACTGAAACTGAAATAAATTAAAAAACTGATTTTTTAACCTTACAATTACGTTTTTTCAGAATCCAGCTGTAATAGTATAATGTGCAACTAGAATTCAAACTAAGCCCAGTGCTAAAAATTAGTCAAGAACACTTAAGGCAGTTCGCATACATGGTGCATATAATGTTTTTTCTACTACCTAAAGCTAGGAACTCCAAATATCACTTATAAATATAGTTTTTCTTCAAGTGTACTAAAATGTTCATATTTTATAACTGAACCCACTAGTTAGAAGTGATCTATTTTTTTATAGTAAAAAAATGAGTTCATTGTACAATTGTTCAATCGTACTTGACGAGTTTACTACCCAAATAGCGTGAGTTCGATTCTCACTGGCGCGCCGCGGCGCCGATTTGTCTTTTTCAGTTAATTAATAATTAAAATTTGGCGAAGGCGTAAGTGAAGCGGACACACCCTATAAATTGGTTCGAAAGTCAATTAAAGTCGGTGGTTGCCTCTACTACTAGCCCACACAAGTCCTGGACTTAGGGGATGCTTGATAGTACGAGGTTAAACAAAATGTAATGTAATGTAAAAAAAAATTCGAAAGGGTTTTATTGGCCTATTTTAATAAAAAAAAACATATTTTATTACTGAATAAATTAAATGCAAAAATTAATATTTTAAAAAAATATATAGGATGCTTGAAGAAAAAATAGTATGTTTCACTCAGAGGAAAAGTGCTTTTTTTTACTCGTCTGTAGTTTCCAGACTCCGCTTCGCGTCGTCCGTAAACTCTACAGACTAATAGAAAAAAGCTTTACTTTTCCTCTTAGTAAAACAATATACTATTAATTATTTTGAAATAGCTGCAGGTTTGAGAAATAAGTTAAAAAAGTTAGTTTTTTTAATTATTGACTTCCGTCAATAAACATTGCTTAACAGCGGCCAATAATAAAAGTTCACTATTTTATTAGTTGTCAATGTAAACAAGCAGGCCTTGACAACGGTAGATAATATGTAAGTTAGCACTTAATTAGGTAGTAGAAAAAATCGTATATACAAGTTTGACATATAAATTTTAATTGTTTGCAGAACTTTTGAATTTTAAACACCAGGTAGATGAAAATATGTTTTTCTTTTCAGCAAAAGATAGAAATAACCCAGTCCATCTTAACTAATCAGCCAGTTGTAGCCTTAACCTCAATATCTACAATAAAACCTTCATCTCCCGTGACAACTGTCGCCGAAACTGCCAACTCCTCACTGCCAAGCAACTCTATAATTCAAACTGCCCAAAGCCAGCAACCAGTTAAATCCCTGCTGGTATCAGTCCCATTGGCTAGTGCTAGCCTTAGCCCCCATCATCATACAGTAAAGAACAATCAGACGAGTGTTCTTATTCCACCCCCCAGTTTAACTCCTCCTGTTGAGGAAAGAAGATCTAGTAGCAGTAGTTTTGACAGACAAGTATCTGATCAAATAGGTAAGACAAATAAAATTTTACCCCCTTAGGGAATCCAAAGACTTCTCATTTAGATAAGGGTCGTGCACAAATTACGTAAGCTTTTTAGGGGCGAGGGGGTCGTTGTAAATCTTTCGATGTCTTACAAGGGGGACAGGGGTCTTGGAAACTCCTATGTAAGAATTTTTATTCGGATTTTTCCTTATGCCTTAATATATTTTTAAAATTAGGTAAGTTTTAACATACATTTTTTAAGTTGTATTTTTATTTGACATTATGCAAATTAGACTTTTGTGAATTTTTAAAATACCCCCAAATATTGTCATATTTATACTTTGACTCAAGGTCTAAACAAATATTGAAGCATGAGAAAATCTTACGAAATCTTACGTATTGAAAATCCTTAAAACATGTCTTACGTAATTTGTGCATGGTCCCTAAAGCTTGTTTTAGAGCACTGACAAGTGTGCAAAAAATTCATTAAGTGCAGTTAAATGGACAAATAAAACCATTGTTATGACCTAGAGGGTCTTTGGTCGGTGTTGTATGGGTCCCGCTTTTGTGGTCCTAGGAATTTGCTCACTTGTTTTGTTGCATTCAATATGCGAAACAGCATAGATAAATCAGTACACTTTTTAGATCCGTAAATTCATTAAAAAGCGAAAGACGCGTATTTTTCGCAGTAAAAATATATACCGGGTGAGTTTTATTCCATGAACACCCCCTAAAATTAGCTTGTTTTCAACACAACAGCACAAATTTTACGTAAAAACCAAAATTTGGTATTTTTTTTGTACCTACTTTAAACTTTTGAAAACGGTTTTTCTTTCATAACTTAATTTTTTAAAATGGCAACCCCCTTGAACCTCCCTACCTTTTTGGTGTGCTATTGTAATATCGTACTTATTTTTTCTTTCACTTTCTCCGGAAATTAAGTCAATTAAGTTTATTTTTCATAAATAAAAAAAATAAATAAATGCTTTTATTAGATGTAAAATTGTTTTCTGAATTCAAAAATGCAAAAATATACAGGGGGTGTCATCATAAAAAATTAAATTGATTAGTTACTTTTGACACATCGATAGGGCAACCAACTAAAATCTTGAGTCGTAGCGTGACCTTTGTAAGGGATGGGTGTGACCGCTTAGGCGGATTTATTCCAGCATCAGCATCGCAATCATTGATATGTACAGGACTTGATTAATTTTATTTTTTATTTTATGTAATGTCGTGAAAGTGTTTAATTGTAAAGTTTTAAGTGAGTCGTGATTATTTATTTATTTATTTATTTATTTAATACATAAAATTACATATGGTATTTTACAATTTGGTCACTGTAGGCAAAAGCCCGTGTAGTGAGAAAAGAAAAATAATAATAATAATAATAAATATCTAAATTAAGAACTATACAATTATAGATACTTAAATTACAGTATATAAAATCTTAACAAAATAGAAAATTAATAGAAATAAAAGAAAGAAATGATAAAGTGTGTGTGTGTGTGTGTGTGCGCGCAAAAATGGAGAAAAAAGAGAGAGACCGAGAAAGAGAGATATGGAAAGAGAAGGAAATGTTTATTAGCTATCATTTTGAAATAAGGGTCTAATGCTATTTATATTTTGTTTAACGTATTTTTTTAACTCACGCTTTAATCTAAAACAATAGGGAATAGTTTTAATGCTGGCAATAAGTTAAATAGTTTAGGTCCTAGATATAAAATAAACCTTTGGGAAAATGTCTTTGTACATAAAGGAACTGCTGACGACTGATTGGAAACTGATCTTGTTGTATGTGGTCTGGATTTTATATTGACAGTGTTGTTTTTAATAATAAAATTTAAGGTACTGTAGGCGTAAAGTTCACGAATGTCAAACAGTTCCAGTTCCTCATACAACAAAGCAGTGGGATGCGTTCGCTTTTTATTAAACAAAATTTTTAAAAGGGTATTTTGTGCGACCTGTAGACTTTGTAGGGTTGTTTTACATAACCCGCCCCATGCTGGAATGCAATACTTTAGTATAGACTCAGCCAAGGCATAATACACGGTGGTTCTATTTTGAATGTTAAGAAATGACCGAATTTGATAAAAAACGGGTATTAACCTTCTTAGCCTTTTAATATGTGATGTTAAATTTAAATTCAATGTATTTCGTTGTACACGTGGATATTTTTTTATGAGTTTCAAAGAGATTTTTTTTATAAGTTGGCGTCTGCGCAAACATCACTACAGAGTGAGACGGTTTCGCGTAGACCGAAAATTATACTAGATCGAGCTGGCCAACTACCCAAAGGATAAAGCCAATAAGTCAAAAACTGTAGTTTAAAATGTGGAATTTAAAAAATCTTTTGACGTCATAAGGCGAAGATATTGGTTTTCTAAAATTTTAATGTCTTTAGGCTGTTTTTTATGTCTATAAACCGCTTTAAGCCGTTTTTAATGTCTATAAACTACTTTAAAAACAAATCCTTAAAAAAATATAGTGGGTCCTATTTAAAAAAGTAGATTTTTTTGGAAGTGAAATTTTATATTTCTTTTAGCCAAATTAAATAAAAATGGCCAAAAGTTATCTGTTACGGAGAAATTGACTGACACCCTGAATTTGAAATTGCTTGAATTTTTTTTGGGCGGACCACTTCGATTTCTCGGCAGTTCAGTTCGGTTATTATTCTGCCGACACTGGACATCGAACCCGAGATACAGCGAAAAAACTATTTTTTTTTTTGTTAAATCAATCGTTTATTAAATTGCTATTGCACCCTTATTAAAAGACTAAATTTCATATGGTGGATATGGTATTACCCAAAGAACTTTTACCTCAAGAAGTAATTTCAGACCAATGTTTATGAAGGTGTCATCTTTTTGTTTGTTTATTTACTAACAGAAACGCGATACAGCTTTGTGGTGTAAAATGTAGATGTCGACTTTCAGGCTACCTAGTAGCGATGTTGCGTAGTTTCCACCTTATCATGAATTCAAATCTTTATACTTAAATTAAAAATGTAAATAACTTTATTGTGTATACTATAATTATGTTTAATAATAAAGTATATTTAAATCTATTAAAATTAAACTACTAGTTCATATAAAACTCATACAGAACTAATGTTTCTTAAAATTTACAATAAAATATCCAAAGTATATGTTTCCAATCGGCAACACTTTACCCCTGTCAGTCATTTTACGACATTAGACTGTGAGTTTACACATTCTTTCTCTCTCTTTACGCGTACTAAGTGTAAACAATAGTCACTCCCCACCAGCCCCTCACCGTAGTTGGTTCACGCTTCAAACAAAGCATACGGTAGATTTCTTCATGTTCCTTCTTGAGGTAAAAGTTCTTTGATATTACCACATAATTTGACTGTTGTCTTTTGCAGGATCATTCCTAAGTGGAGCCGACAGTAATCCTGCTTCGAACATGTTAAGCTCAGAAATGTCAGGCGGAGGCCTAAAAATAACTTTCGAGAAACAGGATTCCATCACCACCGAGGTGGACATGGAAATAGAGACTCCGATTACTGAGGAACCCAGCAAAAGAGGGCGGTAAGTAATATACTACACTATGCATATGTGGTTTAGGTATTTTTTTTTGTAGCCACTAATGACTCACCTGATTTGGACACAACTTATAGTATATTAAAGTACTAGTTTCATAACATACGTTTTTAGCGCACGAGTACAAGTTTAGAAAATAAGCCGCTTGCGGCGAGTTTTCTAAAGTACTAGTGCGCTAAAAACGTGTTATGAAACGAGTGCTTTACACAATTTTTTCTATTTTGCTCTAAAATTTAAAAAAAAACTTACATTTAAATTGATGACTGATTTAGGGATTTTTGTTTTGGGTTGGCATTACAGTTTACACCATGTTTAAAATTCCAAGAACAAATTATATTTTGATATATTTTATAGTCATCTCTTCTCTTTTTCAATTGCTGCAATTAACCAAGACACAATTTCAACACGGTAAAAAATAACCTAAACACAAAATTTTGTAGAAAATTAAACTTTAAAGTGACATTGACATTTGCACAGAAAACTCTAAGCAATAGGCTTTTCTCTGTTGCCAACCCAAAAGAAAAAAAAAGTAGAGACCTCTTATGGGCCTATAAGAACACGCACAATGCGTGTGATTATGAGCTTATAAGAGTTGCAAAATAGAAAAATTATATTATAGAATAGTTTTTAAATTTAAAAAATCGTCAAAAACCCGCACAGACAAAAAAATCTATAAAATATACGTTTTATAAAATTATGAACATTTTTAAAAATATTCGTGTGTGTGTCACTTTTTATTATAAATCTCAAATTAAAAAAAAGTCATATGAGAGTTTTTTTATCCCATAAAAAATAAAAAAAGTTATAGGTAGGGACACTAGATCTATGTCTTAAGTTATCGAGGCTTTTATAAACTTATATAAAATTCATAAGGAAAAAGTAATACATATAATTAAAATTAAATTGGACTTTTTATTTTTGCAGATCTCAATCAATTGAAAAGACTGAACGCAGAGGTAGAAAACCGCGCAATAGTACAAACAATGTAAATAATCAAACGACTAATGTAATTTTAAACAGTAAGCGAAGCAGTAGGTCTCAAAGTTCGTTATCACCTTCCCCCCAAGGAGCATTTTCGAGTATAACTCAATCCCAAATGCAAATCAAGGATTCACCCCCGAGTAGTCCTAGTTCAGAGAGCCGAGATGGCACCACTAGTAACAGTAGGGGTCGGCCAAAAGGAAGAAAAAGTGCTCCAGCTGCTGTCACTTCCAGTGGAGGGGCCACTACGTCCAAGGACATTAAAGACATAAAACTGTAAGTCAAAATTAAAATTGCATATTATGCATTGAGTAGATTTAGTGAACAAGTGATTAAGAAAAGAGACTAGAATGTTTCAAGTATAATTTGGGAATATATACAGGGTTATTCAGAAATAAGTTCGAGAAATTTAAGAGGTCACGTTAAAAAATATGAAAAAAAGTTCCTATGAAGGTTGGTCCGGAAATTAGTCCTAAGGGAGCTACGGCTCTTTAAACTTGTAATAAAAATATCTCTTGCACCCTTTAAGCTAGAGCGCCGAGATTTTGCATGTATACTAGTATTAATAAGGTCAATAAGTTTATGTTAATTTATTTTTTTTTTTTAATTTATCCAGAGGCGTGCCTAGAACTTTTTTATGTATATTTTTTTCTTGATTTTTCGTAAAAAATATAGATTCCTTCAGTAAAAATACATAAAAAATATCATATAGTGTAACACTGTAGGAGCAACAGTTTTCAAAATGCAGTTAAGGAGAGTAAGATTTTGTGCCACTAAAAATGTTATCTTTTAAAAGGCTGTTACTCCTTTAATATTAAATTTAGGCGTTTTGGTAAAGAATACTTTTTTGCTTAGTTTCTTTTGTTCCACATTCAATATGTCGCATCTTCGAAGGGCCGCAGCTCCCTTAGGGCTCATTTCCGGACCAATCTTTATAGGAACTTTTTTTCATATTCAAATGTAGAATCACCTCTTAAATTTCTGGAACTTATTTCTGAATAACCCTGTATAACAATTCTAGTTATTTTTGTCCGTAGAATCGTAAAAAATGGTAAATTTATTTCATATTTTTAAAGAATTATAATTATTACTAATTAGTAATAATAGTAATAAAAATAATTAGTATTAACAATGCTACCACATTCCCGCAGTTTGATACATGCATAGCAAAATATATTTTTTTGTGACTCTATTTGCTGAAACATTTTTTAACATTACTTTCTCCTTAAATAATTTATTTACAAATATAACGAGAATTTTCCTTTCCTTTCCGCCTCTTTATAATTCCAACCCCCAATCACATTCTCTACTGATGTATATTCTTTTGTGTCTTTATTTTGTATTTTTGTGGTGGATTTCGTCCTATCTTAAAAAAATTCTTTCAAATTTAAACTTATAATTCTAAAAAAAGTATCTTCAATCTTTGGTACCAGGAAGGTAATTTTTATTCAGGATAACCAACCATTAATTATTATTATTATAATGATACAACAAACCAAGATCTTTGGTACCGATATCGCCCTTATCAAGGGTTTACTTTTAGTCGCATTTAAATAAGCAAAGTCTCCTATCTAAATAATTTGGATAGCCAACATGCGTAATAAGTATACAGTGCGATTATAAAGTGCCGAACAGTTTGAAAAGAAAATACTCTTCGTTTGGACGCCTCTGTTAGAGTTGTGCGCGACAAGCCCATGTGATTGTTACGTACAACAGCTCGGTGGCCAGTAAAACGCACACAGCTTTCTTGCATTTTACTCATCGCTAATGCCAGTTTTGCATTAAAAAGTGTTCGGCACTTTATAATCGCACGGTATATATCATTTAAAAAAGAGGCTGAAATAATGAAAATTATATTGAGTTTAAAAAATCTGAAGTCGTTTTTTTTTATTTTCTCTTATTAGGGATTCTAATTTTAATAATTTCAGATTTCAAAATGGTATATCAGCGCCTCACATGTTAGGTAACCAGCTGAATCCCAATTCTACAATGGCACAAAAAATGAGTGACCACTTGAATTCGGAACTGGAGGCCCACAGCATTTTCAACCCCAATGACAACGCCATGACGGGCCTTGTCGGCCCGCAGCTACACCAAAGGGTAATAGCTTCGGTAAGTTTAAGTCCAAAAAAATAACTTTAAAACAATAAATTAATGTGCCATGCATTAGTATTACTAATTTAGTAATCTAGTATGCTTTGACCAATCATTTAATTAAATAAACCCCGGTAGTTCATTTTTGAGCGAAAACGGGTTGATAATGCCAACCTGTTATTGAAGTATACTTTCCGAATCAGCTATCATCGTTCTGACAAAACCCCGTCATTCATTCTAAAATACATTTGAAAATACGGGGTTCCGGGGAAAACCCCTATAGTCCAACAAACGCGTCATCCATGCATTGGAAAACTTTGAAAAGAATTTAACTCAAAATCAGCTTTTTTGGACTACCGGTTTTTTTTCCTCGCACCCTTTAAATATCTCTGATAATTATAATTAGTCGTTAAAAAAACTACCAAAATATTATACATTAAATTTTGTACATGCCCTAACATTGATAAAGGCATTCATCTTATGTCATCTTTTTTGAAAACTTTAACCAAACGGGGGCGTTATCACTTTTTTGTGCGCCGCTTTTTTGGCGTTGCCTTAATAAAATATGATTCTTTAGTGCATGCTCGTTTGTTCCCCTCTAGAGCCTAAACTACTTTTCTGGAATGTATTTTAACTAAGAAATAATATTTTATTGATAAAAAAACTACACACAAAGAGGTTTGGTGGAAGTGACTACCCCCCTTTTGCACCTTAAGGATGATTGCTTTTATCAGAGTAAAATTCCATTGCTGTAGTTCATAGGGTTCCAGATATATTAATTAATAACCCTATTTTAGATGGACCATTCGGAGGGGCCTAGCTCCCTTAGGGCTTACTCCGAACCAACCTTTAAAGGAACATTTTTTAATATTTAGTACCTCTATTTATAAAACACCCTGTAAAATAAAAATCAGTTATGCTATCAATCTTACAATACAAGAAGCATATTAATATTTTATTTCGTAAAATAGGCGAGATCAAGTAGCGCCGGAGGCTCCAGTACTGCATCTGGAGGTAGCGGATTGTCATCAATGCTTGGAGGAGGTGGGGGCACTATTCCCCAAACTTTGGACCAATTGCTCGAGAGACAGTGGGAACAAGGCTCCCAGTTTCTGATGGAGCAAGCCCAACATTTCGACAGTAAGTATACATCTGACATAGGATCTCAGGTTAGATAATACTCTTGACTAGCAAGTAGACAACTCCTTGCTATTGGCCAAAGTCCTTTAACACTTTGCTCACAAGGTTATACGGCGAGATTTTTTAGTACGCTTGCACAAAATTTATATTTTTGTATCTCACTCACTCAGCAGCATTTAGCGTTATCATGCCCTCTCTTACGACGTTGCCATTTTGCGTTGTTTATTTATAAACAACTCTTCATATAGTTGGTGCCACATTTATAGTAGTATGTTTACGTAATTTTATTATACGTATTTATCTTATATAGCTCGATGCGCAGAACACAAACAAAACAAAGCCGATCCAGTAAATATATATTATTACAAATGCCTTGTGGGTATGGTTAAATCTTTTGTGAAATATGATTGGATAGGGTCGAACGTTAATTGGCTGGAATCACTCCACGGGAACTCGATAAAAATACATTAGTTTAAATGATTTTGGACGAGCAGTTTGGCACGCGCGAGAAAAAAATAATTGCTGTTAAAAAAAAATCTCTTATAACTCTGGCAGCGACTACAGCTTATCTAGAAGACGTAGAACGCGGCAAAAATAAAAAACTGGTTTAGAGAACCCTGGACGCGAGACTACGTTACTAAGAAGGCATACGGCTGGTCACCTTGTGTGAATGTAGTGTTAAAGGACTTTGACTATTCGCCACATAAAATAGAAAAGATAGAGATAAAAATTATGTATCTTTACAGTTGCGTCATTGCTTTCTTGTTTGCATCAGCTCCGAGCGGAAAACTTAAGACTGGAAGAACATGTTAGCTCACTCCTACAGCGGAGGGACCATCTGTTGGCGGTAAATGCTCGTTTAGCTATTCCGTTAACTGGCCAACCTCCTACTGCACCTACCCATCCTCATACAGGTACGAAAAACTAGCACTAGTTAAGCAAAATTAAATTATTTGTTTTTTTTATTATTTTTTTACATACATGCACAGCACGCTAATTTTGTATACAAATTAAGTTTTAGTGACTTGCCAACGCAAACCAAGAGTTAATCCCGCTAGGTCTAGACATTATAAAACCATTAACAGTAGAATCTGAGGTGCTCGGTTTGGGAATATAATTGAGTTTTTTTTTCTTAGAAATGACCATAGCGGACTTAATAAAACTTTATTTTATACTCTTTTAGAATATTCTATATAAATTTTGGTCAGATATTTCAAATTCGTTCACATAAATAGTCTATCAATTCTCCATTCAGAAAAAATAGTTGCAGATGTACTTAGTAGGTTATTTTCTAAAAAAAAATGTAGTGCAGTCTATTAAATATCTGTCATAATGTGTCAGAACAATAATTCGTAGGTTTATGACCCTCGGGCCGGTCCCATCGGCCGGCCCTCGGCTTCTAAAAACCTACTCAATCAAAAAACTTAACATTTTGCCCTTGTATTATAAATAACTATTCTTGCTGAACTAAGCTTTCCTCTTCGTAATTTGTTAAATTGAGACTTTAGGGTAACTTCATCCATTTTATGTGGGTAATTATTTAAATATTTATATTCATTGTTTACATAATCCTTCAACAATGGAAAATTTCAACATTTGACAATTTATCTTGCATATAAATAATAATGTACATTAACTACCTTTTAAGGTTACTGTAGTAACCTTAATATCGCGACTTAATAACATGCATTGTAAAATTACAACTAAAAAAAATAAAAATAAATGTTTTTAACACTTCAAGTGCCGTGTGTATTATATATCGAGGGTTTCATAACAAAGGGGCGTATACGCCATTTTTTTTTTTTTGAGATTAAACCAAACCTAAAACTATCAAAAAATGGCGTATACGTTGTGTTATGAAGCCCTTGATATGATACACAGTGTGTATCACAGTGTAATTGCCTTTTCAGTTAATTACACAGCCACACCAAGAGAAATAAATGTCCGGATTCTTTTAGGATGCCATTTCTATGTATTTTAAGGCGCTGAATCCGAATAAAATAGCAAGTCATCCGATTAGTTTTGGAGATAACCTTAAAAAACGTTATTTTCATACTCGAAAGTAAGGTTTCCAAAACTAATCTAATAAGGTGCTGTTTTTGACCTCAAATTCGGATTCAGCGCTTCAAAAAATCCAGACCTTTTTTTTATTTTTGTGTTGTATGTAGCCTCAAAAAAAAAGATCAAGAATTTTTTCGGAGACCATTGTATTCTTATGTATTTTGAGGTGCTAAATCCGAATTTGAGGTCAAAATAGCACCTTAACCAAACAGTTTTGTAAATAATCTCAAAAAACGTTATTTTCGAGTATATGAAAGGAACGCTTTTCGAGGGTATTTCTAAAACTAATCGGATAAGGTGCTATTTTGACCTTATCAGAATCAGCGCCTCAAACTACATAGGAATACAATGGTCCTTTTTTCTTTTTGTGTGGCTGTGTTATTAATTAACATTTTGCGAGTTTGAGACACTCCCTAGAAACTGGTTCGAAAGTCAGTTAAAGCCGGTGGTTCTAGGGATGGGTTGTGACATCACTGTCGGTAATTTTATCACTGCTCCTTAGGCGGAACCGGTAGTTCCGTTTTCAAAAAAATCACCGTGACATCGGAGCGTATACCCGATGTCACGTAACAAGTAATTCATTGGTTGTTCACTTGTTTTCGCATGCGCGCGATTAGCGCGCATGCGAAAACAAGTTTATTTTTTAAGTGGTTTACTTATACATTGTAATCTTTAATTTAAAAGATACACGGTGGTTTCTTCTATCTGACTTAAGAATTCTTGTATTAAACTAATTATTAACTTTCATTATAAAAGATATTAGCGGTTGCGCACAAATAAAATTAGATTTAAGAGTTGAAAAATAAATTATATATAAGAAATAGTATAGGAGCTGTGATTTTATCGCCGTGATTTTGTCGGAACTCTCATAGTTAGTGACAGTTCCTCAAAATCGCGGTCACGACCCATTTCTGGTTCCCTCTATTACTAGCCCACACAAGTCCTGGACTTAATGCTTAATTAAGTAGAATAGTACGAGGTTAAACAAACATGTAATGTAATTTCAGCCAACCGTGTGGCACTCCGATGTGTTAACTAGCACGCTGTTCTAGAAGAACTTTTAAATAACATGACAACTTCCATTTTTTTTTTCTTTTTGGAATTTGTTATATGAGCTCTAATTAAAAAAATAAGAACAAAATTTTAAAAATTGTTAGAGCCGTTTTTGAAAAAAAAGTGTTTTTTAGAAAATATCTCTATTTCACTCTAACATACTCGGTTTGCCCTCGATATCTCGGATTTTGACCAAACTTGGCATAATGGTACCACTATGGTATCTAAGCACTCCATCCATATTTTTTTCAAAACGGTTCATCCGTTCACGATACCGGGTGTCCCACCAACCAGTTTCTTGACAAGTTACATCTCCGTTATTTGAAAAGGAAATTTTTTTTGTAAAAAATAGCGTTAAATGGGAGCGAAAAAAGATTTTATTGACTTATTCAACCCCCCTCCTCCATTGCTTACTCACTCCCTTGTAACCACCCCACCCTCTGATTTTCAAATAACACCTTCCACCCCTATTTTTATCTCAGAATATGAAATTACATTTCATTTTGAATTAAACCATGTATTATCAGAAAAAGAATATAAAAGCACATTTCATTTTAAATTTAACCAGAAAATTTTCCAAAAACTTACGTTAAATTGTACCCAAAAGAAAATTGATTAACATTCAAAACCAACTCTAGAACTACTCACAATTTTGTTTTAAATACCACCCTACTATTAATAAATAATAAGTGTTATCTAGAGCCCCTTAAAATCTAAGATACCACTTATAATAAATGGTTGAATAGAGAATAAAGTGCACTTTCATAGTCTTTAATAAGAATTAGAGGGTGTTATTTGAAAAAAAGAAGTTGGGGGTAGTTTCAAGGGAGTGGGTAAGCAAGGGGCGGTTTTGAATAATGCAGTAAAATCTTCTTTGGCTTTGATTTAATGCTATTTTTTGCAAATTTTAATACCTTTTCAAATAACGGAGATAAGCTATTTCAAGAATTTGGTGGGACACCCAGTATAGTGAACGGATGGACCGTTTTGAAAAAAATTTGGATGGAGTGCTTAGGTACCATAGTGGTACTACTATGCCAAGTTTGGTCAAAATCGGAGACATCGAGGGCAAACCGAGTATGTTAGCCTGAAATAGAGATATTTTCAAAAAAACACATTTTTTTTCAAAAACGGCTCTAACGATTTTTAAAATTTTGGGCTTATATTTTTAATTAGAGCTCATATAACAAATTCCAAAAAGAAAAAAAAAATGGAAGTTGTCATGTTATTTAAAAGTTCTTCTAGAACACCGTGCTAGCTTTTTCGTGTTACGTAATGACTGAAATCCACCAGATGGCGAAATAGTCTACGAGCCAGATATGGAGCACTCTAGATTTATAATTTTATAAAATTCTATGACACATAACCTCAAATTTTGTTTATGTTAGAAATAAACGTCAAAATATTTTATAAGTTGCTACTAAGCTATAATACTTTTATCGGTATTATGTGATTACTTTTAGTATTTTGTGATAACAATGGTTTTACTATAGTTTGGTAACATTCAACGTATTTATAGTTGACAGAAGAAAATATAGTACTTAAGAATTCAAAATTAAATCACCAGAATCGTGGCTTACAGTTTTTGATGTGCCACATATAAAGATTTAGAGATTTGATTGTTATTTCTAAAATCATATACGAGGTATCTATAACTTACCTTAGAATTACCAAAGAAGATGTTCTCATAAAAACACATACTAAAAATAAACGTCACTGTGAACATATGTTTATAATTTCAGTGTTTACGCATGGTGCCATCTAGCAGCCACCGACTACTACCATTTAAAAATTAAAATTGCGATATAGAATGCTTCCGATCTCGCTCGTAGATACCAGCGCTTTTTGGTCAATACGTAACCAAATTGAACTACAAGTTACAAGTCCTTATTCTCTACGTTCATGATTTCAGCCAACAATATTCATTCAACGGTAGCCGCAGCGCATATAGATCTTAGTAGGCCGAGTCGACATAACGGAGGCGGTTCAGCTAGTTACTCGAGTCTTTCGAGTGGCAACACCGGATCCCAGCATGCCGTAGCCGTTGAAAACGGCTTGCCTTCCGAGCAATACAGCCATCAGCACCGGAGTCCTGCAACTAGTCAACCCAGCCCCACAGTTCGGTAAGCATAATACTAAACTGGAAAGCACACATTGACCAACTTGGTAAGAAAATTTCCAGTTCTATATTTGTCATACGACAATTATCATTCACAGTGTCTGTCAAGATTCTTGGAACATACTATTTTTCTTTATTTAATTCGCATCTAAATTATGGTGTCATTTTATGGGGCAACTCTATAGAGTAGATCTACGGATGCCATAAAAAAATTTCTCCTTCAGAAAAGAGTTATTCGCGTACTGGCTAATGTAAAACCTGGTGAGAAATGCCAACCTCTTTTCAAAAAGTTAAAAATCCTACCTCTGCCATGTTTATACATTCTCTACTCACTTATGGATGTTTACAATAAATTATTGTCAATAATCTACCTTGCTATACACCTAACTCCCTTTTTCATGAGCACAAAACCAGAAATACCGATAAATTAAGGCCTACCAAATTTAGATTAACCAAATATAAAAAAAATACTATAAATTGACAATTTTATAATCGTCTACCAGACAACTTAAAAATCTTCAATTGAAAAAAGTTAAAGTTAAAGAACTTCTTTTGAATCATTGTTAACATGTTTTTACTCCGTAG
Organism: Brachypterus glaber; assembly: GCA_958510825.1. Lineage (NCBI taxonomy): Eukaryota > Metazoa > Arthropoda > Insecta > Coleoptera > Kateretidae > Brachypterus > Brachypterus glaber. The sequence continues at coordinate 18,321,565 of OY294046.1, forward strand.
AAGAGTTTCTGAACTGTAAATTTGAAAATTTGTTGTGCTACCCTGTATAACCTCATTTTTTTAAATGTAATTTTATCAATTCTTTTAAAATGTTAATTGTTATGTTTCTATATCGTCATCTAAAGGCTCTAACGGTCTAACTCCAAAACGTCATATTTTTCAGGAGACGTAAAAAACGATTTAAAACTTAATTATAGCAATTTAGAACTTTAAAACTAGCTTGTTCACAGGTAAAAATGTTTGAAATGTGTTAATGTATTTAAAACTTTTCATTGTTATCTATTTTATATAAATTATTTGAAAATTAAATTTTAACCACAGAATCTAAATTCACTAATGGTCTAACTCCAAGGGAAGATAAAAGAGGATACCTATCGTATTATATCGCGTAATATTATCACAAAAAATTTATATTTTTATATTTAATATATAATATTACTACTAGGTAGGCATAATATATATACATTATTAATGGCAATAATTATAATTATCATCAAACAGTAAATTAACAAATATTTGAAACGGGATCCCCTGTTGTCGAGAAATAGTTTGACATTAGTGACAGTTCTCATTTAATTGTTTTCTCACAATCATATGATGGAGTTAGACACTTAGCGACTTAAAATATTTACATTTTTGCATTTTTTGAGGCTGATATTGGTTTAATGCAACTTTTTTTTTTGAAGTATGTTGGTAATCAGATAATGAAGCAAATTTGATAAAAATCTCATTTTTGAAAAATTTGGAGTTAGACAACTAGAGCCTTTAGTGGACGATATATTTATTACTATATATAATTTTTTGTGACTTGTCAAAAACATTTTATGTAACTGGATCAAATAAACATTCATATTCATAACAATCCAGTATTAGGTTTTTGGGATCGTCGACTAGTACTGGTGCTTTTAATTAAATTTTTTAAGCAATCACTTAAAATTAACCATTGGCTTTAATTGTTCGTGTATCATATCATGTACAAAAATTTTAATCTCAACTTCAAATAGTTATAAAAAGATATTAAGTAAAATGTTTAACATTTTGTCATTTCACTATGTTGGTTGGTTATATTATTGCAAAAGTCAGTGCAGTTATAAAACAGTAAAATCCTTTTGATGTAAAAATGTACAGGGTGATCCAACTTTCAGTACACAAGCCAATATTTCAGTAAAGGTTGAAGTAAATAAAATACCTTAATCTCTTGAATTAATAACTTAGTATTAGCATGTAAAATTACAAAAAAAAATGTGCAAAAATAGAATACTTGTTACATTTTTTAACCAATTAACAATTTCTATAAAATAAATCTATTAAAAATAAACTAATAAAAATTTGGTCATTCCACTATAGTCCAGAACTTTCTTTTGCGGTCAAAATTCTGTATCCTCTCGTAAAAATTAGTATTTCGAGATCGCTAAAACTGACTTCAATATTAAAAATTCAAAATTCAAAATGGCAAAAAAATCGTGAATGTTAATGGATTTTGATAAAAAATGGTTTCCAGGAGTTTTCAGGGTCGCCTAATTTGAATCCAACATTATAATTTAAAAATTCAAAATAACGGATCTAATAGGTCGAAAATTTTCTTGAATTCGATAAAAATTGCTTTCCAGGTATTTTTGGGGTCGCTTAATTTGAATCCAATATTAAAATTTAAAAAATCAAAATGGCGTATCCAAAATGACCAAAATTTGCGTTACGTAATACTTGAACGTTCCCTTAGAGTGTGGATTTAGAAAAAAATATTTCATCATAAGATTCAGTTTTAGGACAAAAATAATGTAAATATTTAAAATTAATTTCCCTCCGGGGTTGGACTCAAAATTTTTTCATTATCAGATTCAGTTTAAGCCACCTCAAAAACCCCTATATAGGTACCAATTTTCATTTAATTTTTATGAATATTTAAAAATATTTACCCTCTCACCCAGGCGGGGGTGGAGTTAGAATTTTTTCATTATCAGATTCGTTTTCAGCAACCTCGAAAACCCCAATATACCAATTTTCACAAAAATCACCTAAGGGGGTGTATTTAGAAAAAAATCAAGGTTTAGTTTTAGTAACCTCATAAACCCCTATACACGGTGTATTTGAAATAGGGTCGGAAATTTTAACAGATGATTCTACATCATAAAATATGACAAAAAGTTCCTATAAACATCTGTCTAAAAATGCCCCTTTGAAAGTGGCTAAAAAAATCAGTTTTTATTTAATAACTCAGGAACCCTTTGAGATATATCAACAAGGTTTTGCACGTCAACCAATCCTACCAAGGTCCGTTTTATGTGTTATTTTCATATACTTATTTCAACCAGGGGTGTGCGAAACGGGGGGGGCTTATCAGTTTTTTGTCCCAAACTTTTTTCTGTGTAACTTTTTTGCAATTTTATTTTTGAAATATGATTCCTCAGGTCAAAATACATAAAAAAGGTACTCTTGTTATAATACTGTAGGATTAACCGTTTTCGAGAAAAGTTAATTTGAAAGTGAAATTTCACGGTTCGAGGACGAAAAATTAAATACTAAAATGTCGAAAACCAAAATTATAATGATGCAATCTGATTCTACATCAAAAACTAAGAAAAAAAGTTTCCATACATGTAGGTCGAAAAAACCCTTTTAAAGCTACCATAGCCCTTTAAAAATAGTGCATATTTAGGAGACCATAGCTCCATTAGGATTGATTTTTGGAAGTACCTGTATATGAGGTTTTTTTCTTAGTTTTTAATGTACATTCGCCCTGCATCATTAAAATTTTGGTTTTCAACATTTTAGTATTTAATTTTTCGTCCTCGAACCGTGGAATTTCACCTTCAAATGAATTTTTCTCGAAAACGGTTAATCCTACAGTATTACAACAAGAGTACCTTTTTTATGTATTTATACCTGAGGAATCATATTTCAAAAATAAAATTACAAAAAAGTTACACAGAAAAAAGTTTGGGACAAAAAACTGATAAGCCCCCCCCCCCGTTTCGCACACCCCTGGTTGAAATAAGGACATGAAAATAACACATAAAAACGGGCCTTTGTAGGATTAGTTGACGTGCAAAACCTCGTTGATATATCTCAAAGGGTTCTTGAGTTATTAAATAAAAACCGTTTTTATTAGCCACTTTCAAAGGGGCGTAGCTCCCTTATGACGCATTTTTAGACATATGTTTATAGGAACTTTTTGTCATATTTTATGATGTAGAATCATCTGTTAAAATTTCCGACCCTATTTCAAATACACCGTGTATACAATTTTTCACGAAACTAAAAAAATTTACCCCCTCACCGCGGGGGTGGAGTTAGAATTTTTTTATTATCAGATTCGATTTCAGCAAACTCAAAAACCCCTATATTGTAATTCTCAAATTTTTGTAAAAAATATTGTTTTTCCCCATTTGGTTTGGACTTTGTTTACCAAAAATCCCGAGCGATAACTTTTGATGACATATCTGTATATCAAATTTTAAGTCGATAGCTTGAGGTGACCTTCAGTTATCGTGGCCACATAATTTCCCGGACAGACCCACCGTCACATAGAAATGTGTCGGACTTCATATATTAAATAAGAAAAAAATCGATTTATCCTACAAATATCAATATGAGCAAAAATGAGCACCCCACCATTATTGCCATAGAATAAGCTAGAAATTGATGTAGTTTAAAATTGGTTGGATTGAGCCAAATTGACCGTTAATGAAAATATGGACTTTTCTATAAATGTGTATTTTTTTGATAAATTATTATGGTAATCGAACAAATACTTAATTTTTAAGTTGTGTTACTTCAACATTTATTAATTAAAATTTTTAAAAAATATATCCTTTTTCAAGAGTTGATTTTTGTTAATTTTGGCCATGCAAGAAAAATTCTGGCAATAGTGCATTCTGGGAAAACTAATAAATAGGTCTTGGTATGCCTTTCTCTTAAATAACACAGGTTTACAAAAAAAAGTCAGGACTATTTGACCAGACCATGGTATTCCTAGGTATTTTGGCGCCCTGAATCAGATTCCGGGGTCAGTTTTGCCCCATCACGTCAGGAAAACGAGATTTCAAGGTCATTTGGAGGTCAAAATGGTGATTTTTTGGGAGCGGCCCCGGGACAACATCTCAACGTTCAGAAAGTATTCAAGACCTACACAGTTACCCGTGAAGTTAACAGGTCGCTTGAGATGTTGTCCCGGGGCCGCTCCCAAAAAATCACCATTTTGACCTCAAATGACCTTGAAATCTCGTTTTCCTGACGTGATGGGGCAAAACTGACCCCGGGATCTGATTCAGGGCGCCAAAATACCTAGGAATACCATGGTCCGGTCAAATAGTCCTCACTTTTTTTTTTGTAAACCTGTGTAATATGGAGAATGTTAAGAACAGACCACAAGATAAATGTAAAAAAAATGAAATTGCTTCGGCCGTTACCCAGCTTATTCAATATTGCTATTTTGGCAATATTGTTTACGCACGTGAATAGACTTGATTGGCTTGTGTACTAAGAGTTAAATCACCCTGTAGAAGGTCTAAGTAGGTAATAGGAGTTTAATATCCATTAAAACACTCAAAATCTATGTACATAGATATATATTAAATAATTAAAAATTAATTCACTGTTTTTATCTTTTCCAGATTTTGACCTTCCAGAATCTTAATTTCGGGGTCTCAGTTCAACGTGGCTTTTTACAGAAAGGATGTGTTCATCGACACTTACGTTAAAGACCCCGCACATTTACTGAGGAAAAATTCTTTCCGCGGATTGCACTGAAATTTTAATATGTTGTAGTCCTTAGTTTTCCGAACAAAACGGGGTGATCAACTGTTTTGGTGCTTTTTGGTTTGGACCAAACCAATCCAAAGTTAACGTAAACCAACGCACCCCATTAGCCGATCTCGGTGGCGCAGTTGGTAGTGCGTCCGGCTGCGAACACTGAGATTGTGGGTTCGAGCCCCACATAGAGCATGGATGTATAGTGGTGTAAATAGTCGGTAGATGGAACTACGATGACTAACTGTAATGTGGGTTGCTGGTGAAACTGTAAACACATTTCAGGGTGGATGCGAGTTCTGTTGAGGACCGTGCTTCGGAGGGCACGTAAAGACGGCGGTCCCGTCAATTAGGCCATAGCAGCGAAAAACGACGTTAAATGATTAAACAAACAAACAACGCACCCCATTAAACAAAACAACATTAAAACTTCTAATTCAATCAGAAATTGTCACAGTTTAAGTTTTAAGAAATATTTAATGACATGGATATACGCCTTTTCTTCTAGCACGGTAAAATCGATAATTTTAAATTTAGGGATTTTGATTCGATATGGGCGGGGCTTATTCTATCTAACGTTGCGTTTCGTATAATTTTTTAACACATTGCTGCGATTTTTGGTGGGAAAAGGGGTAAAAACTATTTTTTTCTCTTTTTTTATGTTTTGTTTTAAAACAAATACGAAAAAAATAACTTTCGTAAATACGAAAAAAACTGTTTAACTGTTTTGGTGCTTTAACCGTTTAATAACAGGCCTATTTTCCTTGAATTTTATTAATTAATGGACTGTATATCGGAAATAACTAACGTTAAAGAAAAAAATAGTACAAGTTATGGTTTATAAGGGTATGATTTCTTCTGGGATTCCAACTGTAAATACACGGTGTCTCACTTTGGCATACCCAAAATAGTATTAAGTATCAATATCACATTTTAGTCGACAAACGGTTATTTGCAATTTTTTTACGTGTGGGTAAAGATCTAGTTTTATTTTTATAAAAATCAGTGTGGTAAGTTGATTAAAATGCGGTAAAACTTTTTTAATTTTTTTTTTTTTAACTTGGACCCTTGTGGGTCCGATACTTTAAATTAAGTATGAAAATCATCTTCAAAAATTGATTAGAAAGTTAATTATAAAGCATAACAGTAAATTTTTTGCTTTAATGTTTCTAAGATACATCCATTAACATGTAGTACCGTCAACGGGGGAAAAACTGGTCAAAATTTTCTGTTTTATGGGTTTTTTCGATTTTCTTACAAAAATTAAAATCCAAAAAAAAAAATATGTTAAAGCTTGAAGTTTCGAGCATTTATAACTGTCAACACTGTCAAAACCACAGTAGTTTTTTTGTGTATATTTTTAAAGGTTGATCGGTTTTACCCCGTACTAGGGGTGTGAAACCGATCACCTCATTTATTTGACCCTAGCAACTTCGAGAGTGAAACCGATCATTTATCCTCGTTAAAAAAAACTTTTTCGTTTCTAAATAAAGAAAAAAAGTTAAAAAAACTAATAAAAACACGTGTGTTTGTTATCAAAAAGGTACATATTATCTTAACCTTAAAAATTACTTTTTAAATGGTTTGTGAGGGGGTTAGTGTAAAGCACTTACTAAAAGTACTTGGATTTCCTAAAAAACAAACTCACAAAAAAAAACTTTAATGACAAAGAAAGCTTTATTTAGACCAAAAAGTTAGTGATCGATTTCGCCCCACCATTTTCCAGGGTTGTTTGATTCTGTCCGGGTGGACAAAACTGGACGGAAGTTATCAAATTTTGGCGGACTGGACAAAATCAAAAAAAATGATTTTGTCTACAAATTCTGGACAAAATCAAAATTAAATTAAATATTAAATTTTAAAACACGTATCTATTTATACGTAGAAACATTAAAAAAAATTGGACAAAATCAAAATACTTATATACTGTAAAAAATCCTCATTTATAAATTTTAAAAATTGATTGTTCCATAACTTATAATTTATAAGTTATACAGCACGACTTTCTGTTTTCTAAATCCAACACAGGCTTATATTTAAGCTGCTGAATTCATCGGCACCATATTTAATCTGTATGTTCTGGTTTCCAAGGTAAATCAAAGTAAAAGGCCAAGAATGATCATTTTTAATATTTTCAGGCCCATTTTTCTTAAAATTCTGAGTATAAAGGCAAATTCTGAAGCCAGATTAAGGTTCAGCCCTTCAAGGTGTATAAGAATAGTATAGGATGGGATATGTCAGACCTAGAGGTGTGTACCGCGAAAATTTTCGCGGTGGCGGTGTTTGTTAATTTTAGCGGCACCCCACGAAAAATTTACGACGGCGCTGCGCCTGCTAACATTTTTTTTAAGAAAATTTTTAGGAAAAATGTTAAAATAATTTTAAACCTTTAATCATTTCAGTTAGAGACTATAGAGACTAGACTAGTCAGACCCCAGTTGGAAGTTGAAATATAAGGGATAATTTTTGATTTTGTCCAGTTTTGTCCAATTTTGTCCAATTATGTCCGGTTTTGTCCACCGGCCTGGACAATTTCAAAAAAAGTGTACTTTTTCACAACCCTGCCATTTTCCCACTTTTTATGAAAATGTAAATAAAAAATTACACAATGTTGATAAAAAACTAAAAACTTTTTACTACTAGGACCAGATAATAGTTAAACTCAAATTTACCTAACACGTTTGCTCAGTTTTTTTCTCGTAAAGACTGATATTTCCTGCAGTAACTTGTCGACTTTCGCCGCGTGCTGACTGCTGTATACTACCAGTACTAAAAACATTAGCCAAAATATACGTGATGATTGGTTTCACCCCTGCTGATCGGTTTCACCCCGGTTGACGGTACTTAGTTTAGGAAACATTTTTGTATTACTTTTGTTCATGTTGGAAATAACAAAGGAGAAATAAATTGATTTGAATTTATGAAATGCAAGGAAAGCAGGCCTGTTTTTAAACGGTTATTGCACCAAAACGGTTGATTAGCCAAGTGTGTGGTCCAACGATTTAAGTTCAGGGAACTATAGAGAGCAACATTATGTTGTTAATAAATTTCACCGATATCCGCTGAAAGACATTTTCCTCAGTAAATGTGCGAGGACCTTCGACTTCAGTTTTATAATAATACAAAAATATATCATTGATATGTAATATTGTCTTATTTTTTACCCGAAACTATTTTTTAAATAAAGCTTACTTGCTTTGAAATTTGACCGCAAGTTTATATTGGTGTTTTTTAAAGCTTAAAAGCTCTTTAAACTTTTTTAAACCTGAAAGTTTAGGCTTTGACAAGGTTATTCTGGTAGTTTGGTCAGATATCTTCAAAACCATATGTGATAAATGCCTAAAATTACGTCTTAACATTACACCTATGCAGGGTTTTTTTAATAACCTCAATAATTTTAAGGGGTAGATAATAAATAAAAAGTCTATAAACATATTTTTAAAAACGGAAGGCCTCTTTAAAAGGGGATGGAAAAAGGCGGTTTTTATTTATACTCAGGAACCCTTTAAGCTATAGTAACGAGTGTTTGTATGTGATCCAACCTAAACTTTTTTCTTTATAACATTTTTGTAATTTTATTATTAAAATATAATTCCTCAGGTCAAAGTACAGTACATGAAAAAGACACTCTTTTTGTAATACTGTAGGATTAACCGTTTTCGAACAGAGGTAAAATTTCAAGTTCAAAAAAAATTTAACACACTATTAAAAACCAGTTTTAATGGTGCATGGCAAATGTACATCAAAATCAAAAAAATATAACTAAATTTAAATATTTTATTTTGGGTTATATACATATCTGAATTAATTACAGAATAATAAAATAAAATTTATGCCGTTATATAAATCATAACATAATATAAATTAATTTAAAAATACTATGTAAGTATATATGTATATGAAGGGCTGAAATTATCGGACCCTTCACCACGTCTGGTTTTCATAAAACGACCTGAAAGTTTTGAATTTCCCATAAATCGACAAAGGACATGGCACAATTTATAGGGAATTTTGGCCCTCGGTGAAATTCGCTAAATTTTTTATATGTTTTAGTTTATGCTTTTTAAAAAGGAATTAGGAACGTTTCAAGCACTTTGTATGTACAGTTTTTTTTCTATAACGAAAATAAAAAAATATTTTTGCCCCAAACTCCTCATAAAAATAAGTTTAATTAGCTTAATGATTAAGAAAAAAGCTTGATTGGTATAAGTCAAACTGATGTCTGTCAATTTTTTTATATATTATTAGTAATATAAAATTAATTTAGCATGGCTTTTAGAGCCTTTTTTCAAGTAAATTTGTATGCAACCGTCAAGGTGGTCAACAGCAGATGTCCCAAATGGGAGGAAATGAAAACATTTTATTTATTTTTTTATAAAAATGTCCTAATGTAATACTGTGAAAAAAAATTGAATCAAGGACACGTCTTTTGATAAGTACAACATCATATTCTCTTATTTTAAGGCTAACATCTTAAATGAAGAGCGCGGATTTCCATTCAAAGACCCGCGCCAGTTATTAGGTTCATAAGAAATGCTAGTCCAAAAATAAGAGAATTTGGCTTAAAATTTAATCGAAAGATGCATTTTCTTGATTCATGGATCCTTTTTTTTAGTGTTCATATTTTAAATTATATCGAGGGCTTCATAGCAAAGGGGCATATCTGCTACATGTTAACACGGTTGATACAGCCCTGTTATGAAGCCCTCGGTATGATAGTTATATTGGATAATTTATTCTATGCAGAAACACAGTATTTCACTTTCAACTTAGTTTTTCTGTTCTGTTTTACTTCTTATTTTATTATTTTATTAAGTTCTGGAGTTTTAACATGGGTTCCAGTACATTATATTACAAAAACACATATTCAATTTCTTCTATAGAAGAAATATAGACATATATGTAGAATTTTGGAAATAATTGTTTTTTTTTGCCGTACAAAAAATAAGGGATACACTTTCGGCATTAAAATCGCTTATTATTTTACAAACGATTCCCTTAAAACGTATTTCTATTCTGCTTTTCTTCTTATTTCATTCTTTAGTTCAATTTTATATACGTTTTAGTACTTTTTACCAGGTTAGCAAATAACTTATTTCACGTATTTCACTAATTTAGTCCTTAAGAAGTATTTCTGTTGCACTTTTCTTCATCTTATTTAATTATTCTGTCCAATTTCAATATGTATTTCATTACTTTTTCCCAATAAAACTGACAATTTAGTCTAAAAAACTTCAAAAATACGTCAGAATATCCTTCACTGACAAGTTGTCAAACGAAACAATGCCTACTAGAAAAATATTTTTATGAGGAGTGTAGGGCAAAAATATTTTTTTATTTTCCTTATAGAAAAAAAACTGTACATACAAAGTGCTTGAAACGTTCCTAATTCCTTTTAAAAAAGTATAAACTAAAACATATAAAAAATTTAGCGAATTTCACCGAGGGCCAAAATTCCCTATAAATTGTGCCATGTCCTTTGTTGTCCGTATTATAAATTAATAATATGTAGTTGTAAACATCAAATTGTACAAGTTATAAATAAATGTCAACTACAGACAGACCAATTTGTCGATATATGGGAAATTCAAAAATTTGAGTTCGTTTTTTTTTAAACAAACAAACATTGATCGGTTTGTATCAGTCCTTCATATTATAAATATTTACATAAATGTTTACATATTATTTACATAAATAAAAATTAAAAGTAATGCCCGTTAGTAAAATAGGGTTCTGTGATAATAAATTTATTAGTCAAGTTATCGTTTCTTAAATAATAAAACTTAAATAATATAGTGAAAAATTACACAGGCCTACATTTGAAATTTTTTGAAAGCTTTTAAGTGATCTTATTATCTTTATCTATAAACATGTAGTAGCAACTCCAAAAATGCTTTTAGTTTTCTCCTCACGTTTTTAAATTACGGCACTATGAACCACAGAGGCGTTTACTTGTATTTTTGTTTAAACTATACTGGAAGTTCAATAAAACCTGCAGTGACTCAGTTGCGAATATGTGGTAAAAGGCGATCATACCAGTTCGGGTGCGACACGCGTAATTTCGTCGAAGCTTCGCAAAGGCGGACCCCTTATACGAAAGCAGCAGAGGTGTGAGTCACTGCAGGTTTTATTGAATTTCCAGTATAGTATGTAGGGGTTTTTGAGGTTGAAATTAGAAATTCAAAATTGCAGATGCTCAATTTTGTTTGAATTTGAGAACAATGGAACAATCGATCCACCATATTTAATTAATAATTAATATTTACTTTAATTTAATAATATGATATTGGAAATCAGCAGTGCCAAAACTAGCATTATTTTTTCACTTTTTTAAGTCGCTAGTTAGACTTGTTAAAAAAAAAATATACGATGAGAAAAAATCTTGGAAAATAAGTTAGCAAAGAAGATCCTAGGAAAAAAGTATAAACTTCCAAAAACCACATTCTTTGTATCCTGTGTTAATTTTGCTAGGTGATTCACCTATAGGTGAATCACTTAGGCCTAAGACAAATCAGTCGATTTTTTTGCGTTATGAAAATATTTTTTATACCACTCGACAAGCTTTGCAGCAAACTTGTAGCTGTTTGCTACTAGCCTTTTAAATAACAATTAACTTAACTCAATTTAAATTATATGGACACGGAGTTCCGAGATTTTTCAGATTCAGACATTTTCAGTATAAAAAATTAAGATTTTTGAACATTTTTGAGATTTCTGAAAAATCTCATCGAAAATTACCGAGATTTTTTCGTATTTTTTCGCTATATTTTCATGAAAATTTTATATTAATACCTCTGATTTTTACAGGCAAGACTAACACAAAAGTTAGATTTGTAAAAATAAAAAAAGTTTTAGATTGAATTCAGTAACGGAGATTTTACGGAGAGTTGAAAGCAGAACAATATTTTGAATTGTTTAATGTTTATTTAATGTTTTTAAGCAAGAAAAAGTTTTTTTTTTTTATTTTTAGTTTTGTTCTTTTCATAATAAATTTAATTTATTGTGTTGCTCTCCAAAAAAATAATAAAATATTTCAAAATTTTTGTTTTCTTTTGACAACCCCCGGTAAAACATCCGTCACTGGATTAAATCTAAAACTTTTTCTATTTTTATAAACTGCACATTTATGTTATTATTACGTATAAAAATTAGAGTCGTATCTTTAGTATTTATATAAAATTTTTATCAACATATCGTCATGTGAGGATTCTAGTGTTCTATATCCACTGGATTTGCTATGGATATAGAACACTATAATCCTCACATGACGATATATTGAAAAAATGCGAAAAAAAACTTATTTTTTTTTTTAAATTTAGAAGCCTATTAAAAACAAACGAATAAAGATATTTTAAATCCGTTTTTTTTGGCTTAGAGCCCCACTAATAGAGAATTAATTCACGGCAAAACAAAAATAATTAGACCTAAATTATTTTTTTTACTACAACTATAGGCAAAAAAACCACTGTGCGCTATATGTCAAAAAAAAAACGAGCTGATCGAGAAAAACGGAAAAAGGTTCCGAAATCAGCGCATCAAATATAGCCAGACGCAACTAAAAGCTCCCCGACAAATAAAAAAAATCTTTTTTTGTAGAGCAGTGTTATTATTCTGTTCTGTTTTATAAAAAACTTCCTGATCGTATAAAATAGTCAAGATCATGAATGGTCTAAAGAACCATTTGTACACTATACAATGTACAAATTCCAAATGTGATATTTTTTATTTTAAAATGTGATTTTTTAAATATTTTTTAAATGTGTTTGTTTTATCCGGATAAAGTTAAATTTTGTCTTTTTAGACCTTATGGTACTTTGACAATAGGTTAAAAACATTAAGAAAATCGCATCCAAGTTAAAGAATATTTAAGTTTTACAATTCATAAAACTTATACGACATTTAATATCTGTTTCCCGCAAAAAAAAGCTAGTTTCTGCTAGTTTTTTTTTAAGCACATTTTTAGATGGTTGGTTCTATTTTAACTGGTAAGTTTTTTATTTTGATAACACTAGGCAACAAATCTCAACTTTTTTTTTGCCCCGATTGGAAAGTAAATTTTTCTTACTAATTCGAGGGCGTAGAAACCGAATCTGACATTTGAAAAATTTCAGCACCTAAAATTTTTGAGATATAAGTCCAGGAAATAATGACTTTTTTTTCAAAATCTTAAAAAAAGTAGGATTTTGAAAATTTTAGGGTATATTAAAAAAAATACGAGGAATTCAAAAATATATATGCCAAGGACCTACTGTCAGAGTAAGTACGCAAAAAAAAATAAAAAGTTTAAAATGAAAGTGCATAGTTTACTTAATTGCTCTTTTGTGGCAAAACTACCAAATCTGTATAAAAATTTTATAGGACTTAATTTGTAGATTATAAAATTCTCTACAAAAAAATTTATACAAATATTTTTTTATTTTGCTTAGTTTGTTCGTAAAAGTAAATAAATAAAAAAGTAACAAAATTAAAGTACACAGTGTAAACTTTTTTCCCGAGCCCAAAAAATATATTTTTCTTATCAATTTAAAGGCGCAGAATCCAAATTTGACCTTAAAACAAATCCAGCAAGTCTTATTTTTTCAATTTTAGTACAGGCAATTATGCCAATTTAAAAATAATTTATAAAACAAAATATTGTGTATTTTTTTTGTTTTTTTTTAATGGTTCTACATCATAAAAATGTTACTTTATTATATAAGAACCATATTACGTAACATTTTTTTAGTTCATTTTTGACCCCCTAGTAAAAATTTTTGACAATTTTTAGCATGATTAAGTGGCGATAAGCTTGTCCCCTTATGCACCCTTCTCCTTACCCTCCACCCCTACTTAGTTTTGTCACATTATCCATTTTTTTTAAATATTTTTTTTCATAATATCCCTATTTATTCTACCTATGAATTTAAAGTTTCCATGTTTTAAGTTGGGTATTTTTTAACTAATATTGAGTCGCCGAATATAAATTTGTCCTTGGAATATTTTTATCTCCCATGATTTTAGAACAAAAGAGGGTTAAAATAATGATTTTTTTAACATTTTTATCTCATTTTTCTCAGAAAACTTAGGTATATAAATATTCTGAGGCCAGATTCGGTTTCAGCGACCCAAAATTAGTTAAAAGACATATGACTCCAATCAGGGCAAGAAACCGTGTTGCCTAGTGTAATTTGAATAATCACGTCTAAAAACGAATGATATCTCTTAGGTCTCTATGTATGTTTATAAATATTTAGATTTACAATTAAATTGAAATTAAACTAAAGAACAATATGACCCACAGCCTGATTGAGGAGGATGATCCTTTTCTCCAATATGAATGTTATCTTGGACATAAGAATTCCATAAGCCTGGAGTCTGAATGATCTGAAAATAATGCAGTTTTAACGACAAATCGACCAATCAAATCAAAATAATGCAGTTTCAACAGAAAATCGATAAATAAACAAGTTGTAAAGATATGTAATGTCACGCATTCCATTACTGTTGTATACTGCATTTTTCCAAATGTCAAGTTAAAATTATTTTAAACGCAAAATAAAATGTTGCTTTCAAAAAAAGAATACTTTCCCTGTAGGCCTGGGTTCATTAAAACAAAAAAATCAACATTTTTTTTTCGAAATTCCAAAAACTGTTAAAAAGAAATTAAATAATTGTAACTTTTTCAAAATATACCGGGTGTCCCAACTCTGGGTAAATACCCAGCGATTTTCTCGTAAACTAAAAGAGATATTCAAATTCTGCGAAAACCATCTTAAATTAGACAACTTAAACTATCTTTAAGGATATATTTGATACTTTCTCTTAAAGTGTGGGCAGGGGGGCATGGGGGGGATTTTTTTTTAATGAAAAGGGGGGTCGTGTGATACATCATTTTAAAGCAAATAAAAATCTCTGTGGACTGTATATTTTTTTATTTTTTAAACAATTTTTTAAGGTTTTGATTTTTTATTTTTTTGTGCTAAAAAATGCGATTTTTAAAGTTTTTTTTGTAAATTTTTATTTATGTCAATTAAAATTAGGTTAAAAGAATAATTTAAAAAATTGTTTGATTTTTTATAAACTTTGACAAAATTACCCATTTTCAAGCTTATTTTAAACCCAAAAAAAATGTTTAAAAAAAATAAAAAACATATAGTTAAATGGAGAATTTTATAAGCTTTAAAATGATGTATCACACGACCCCCTTTCCATTTAAAAAAATGTCCCTCTTGTCTAAATTAGATAAAAAACTATGCCTTTGATAACTCTCTAACTTAGCATATAGTGACTTTAAATTAACGAAAACAAACCGAGCGATAGTGGACTGCTTAGGGGGGTTGTAAAATAAGGGTGTAGAAAGGGAAAAGGGGATGTCACTACCTTGGTTTGATGCAGGTGATGTTCCTGTGCACCATAAATAAGTTACAGTTTACAAATAAATTTTTGAGAAAGTCGCCATCGCATTGAAAAAGAAGTAACTTTGCGATTTTTAAAGTTTTTTTTGTAAATTTTTATTTATGTCAATTAAAATTAGGTTAAAAGAATAATTTAAAAAATTGTTTGATTTTTTATAAACTTTGACAAAATTACCCATTTTCAAGCTTATTTTAAACCCAAAAAAAATGTTTAAAAAAAATAAAAAACATATAGTTAAATGGAGAATTTTATAAGCTTTAAAATGATGTATCACACGACCCCCTTTCCATTTAAAAAAATGTCCCTCTTGTCTAAATTAGATAAAAAACTATGCCTTTGATAACTCTCTAACTTAGCATATAGCGACTTTAAATTAACGAAAACAAACCGAGCGATAGTGGACTGCTTAGGGGGGTTGTAAAATAAGGGTGTAGAAAGGGAAAAGGGGATGTCACTACCTTGGTTTGATGCAGGTGATGTTCCTGTGCACCATAAATAAGTTACAGTTTACAAATAAATTTTTGAGAAAGTCGCCATCGCATTGAAAAAGAAGTAACTTTGCGATTTTTAAAGTTTTTTTTGTAAATTTTTATTTATGTCAATTAAAATTAGGTTAAAAGAATAATTTAAAAAATTGTTTGATTTTTTATAAACTTTGACAAAATTACCCATTTTCAAGCTTATTTTAAACCCAAAAAAAATGTTTAAAAAAAATAAAAAACATATAGTTAAATGGAGAATTTTATAAGCTTTAAAATGATGTATCACACGACCCCCTTTCCATTTAAAAAAATGTCCCTCTTGTCTAAATTAGATAAAAAACTATGCCTTTGATAACTCTCTAACTTAGCATATAGCGACTTTAAATTAACGAAAACAAAACGAGCGATAGTGGACTGCTTAGGGGGGTTGTAAAATAAGGGTGTAGAAAGGGAAAAGGGGATGTCACTACCTTGGTTTGATGCAGGTGATGTTCCTGTGCACCATAAATAAGTTACAGTTTACAAATAAATTTTTGAGAAAGTCGCCATCGCATTGAAAAAGAAGTAACTTTATAATAATTGTTTATTTATTCAATAAAACGTCAAAGTTTGATTTTTAAATCAAACATAACCTTAAAAAAACTGTTGCAGAAACACTGCAGTGTAAATTGGCTGCATGCAGCCAAATTTACTGGCAGTGTTGCGGCAACAGTTTATAGTCTGGAGTGGGGATTGCAGCCGTCACAGTGCTGCTCAAGTGTGAACGCGGCGTAAAGACACTTGTAAATAGCAATGTAATTTAATAATTAAGTGAAACGTCAGATGCCAAAACAGCTGAATAAAAATTCATTATTTTTAGAACCTCTGACGTCATAGGTAGAGAAATAATATTTCTACCAATGAAAAGAACAGTATTAAGGATGTGCTTTTAGGCTGGTGGTGAGAAAAGGATTTTTTACCCTGGTTCGCCCAAAGAGAATGCTCTAAAGACAGATGGATGTCCTAAAGATCTAAACAGATATTAGAATGTACATTAGAGCTCTAAGGTGCCCAAATCTTATCGTATTAATTTAAAAAATATATATTTTACCTTATGAACTAATTCTTCAAATGCACAATTTACACCATCTTTAGTCTTTGCACTAGCTTCAATGTATAATGTTTGATGCCTTCTAGCAAACTTCAATCCTTCTTCCCTTGAAACTTCTCGGTTTTCCTATAAATCACATTTGGATTATGAAAATCTTACTCTATTTAAATAGAATAGAATACTTTATTAATTCCAGCTAAGCACGAATGCCTTTACATTCGTCACGAGAAGCTGACCGCGAGGAAATCTTTTATACAAGCCAAAGAAACTCAGGAGGAACTCTGAAGAACTCTGGAGGAACTCCGAAGGAACTCAGAGGAACTCTTTGTAAAAAGGAACTCTTTTGTACAAATTTCAGACGCGGTCAGAAACAATTATTATTTATTACCCATGCGGATTTTTTGAAGGGGTACCAAGCCAAGTTTGGTAAAAACCGTCAGGGACAAAGCTTTATTTCCTGAAGGTAATGGTAATTTTGGGGCGCCAATTTTTAATTTGAAGGGGCGCCAAGTTTGGTAGAAACCGTCAGGGACAAAGCTTTTTTTCTTGAAGGTAATTCTGAGGCGCCAATTTAATTTTTATTTGAAGGGGCGCCAAGAAGTTTGGTAGTAACCGTCAGGTACAAAGCTTTTTTTCATGAAGGTATTTTTTGGGCGCCAACTTCTTTTTTTTGTAGGGGCGCCAAGTTTTGGTTGAAACTATCAGGTACAAAGCTTTTTTCATGAAGGTATTTTTTTGGGCGCCAATTTCTTTTTTTTTGGTAGGGGCGCCAAGTTTGGTTGAAACCGTCAGGGACAAAGCTTTTTTTTTGAGGGTGCCTTATTGGCAGTAGTGCTTGCATAGCGGTAATTTCTACGGCTTATTTGCAAAAAATTACCCCTTCCAGAGAGGAACTCTTAAGGAACACAGGAGGAACTCCCAAGGAACTCTGGAGTAACTCCGAGGAACTCCGAAGCAACTCTGAGGAACTCTTTGCAAAAAGGAACTCTTTTGTACAAATTTCAGACGCGGTAAGCCCCTCGATTCGTCATATAAACAGAAAAAATAAATAAATATGAAGTAAAAAGGCATTAAAAATTTACAATTAAAATGAATTTACATATACTTAACACATTAAAAAAATTAAAATAATTTAAATTAAACTAGATCGCCGAAGTTATTTGCAAGAAACTCATCTGTACTAAAGAAAGCCTTTTGCAGCAAGTAACGTTTTACTCTCGATTTGAAGATTCTAGGACTAAGTTGCCTTATAGGAATAGGTAATACATTATAAAATTTTATACAATATTGGTTTGTTCCAACCGAGGTACTGACCAGTCTCAGATTCTCTTGCCTTACAACTTCTCCCCTTAGTACATAATTTTGGATCAAGAAATTATTCATGTTGTTTTTTATACAGATTAAGCGTTGTAAGATATATAGACACGGAAATGTTAATATTTGTAGTCAAAATCATCCTGGCAATAGTTCAATCCGTCTACAATGCGTACTCTCCTTTGCAGGCGAAAAATGCTCTCCCTGGATGAGGAGTACCCCAGGCTAGGATACCATACGACATAATAGACTGAACTACCGAGAAGTACACCGATTTAAGAACACTTCCGGAAAGTGAATTGGAAATACTTTTCAAAAGATAACTATTTGCTAGATCATTACACTGCTTAACCCACAAAAGGCTCGAGTCTAGGTGAATGCCTAAAAATTTTGTACTAGAAGGAGTGTTTCCAGGATCATACTGACGCATTGAGAAAAACACGTTAACTGTGTTGTCTGTGTTAATTAGCCTTAAGGCTCAGTTTGTTAGAATTAAACCAGAGTTTGACCTGTGACTGCGCCTCACAATCTTTATTAACTACGGTTTCAAAAACATTATCTATGACAATTGTCAAGGTATCATCTGCAAATAATGTAACATAATCAACTAAATCTAAAAAGTTAGGCAGATCGTTAGCATATGCTTACCATATCAATTTTATTTCCTACTATCATCTTAACAATGTTGTTTTTTGTTGAATACGTTTCCAATTCATTTAACCATGTTTCCAGTTTTGCAAAAGAAGCATAATTACTAACATCAAAGACCAAAATTGCACCTTGTGCATCTCTATAATAAGAAGGAGTTAAGGTTCTAAATCTTTCTTGACCTGCTGTATCCCAAATAGCTAGTTTGACTGTATTACCATCAATTGTAAGCCGTTTTGTTTTAAAATCTACCCCAATCGTCAGAGTTTGTTCCGGATCAAAGTTGTCTTCAGTGAACCTCAATAATATGCTAAAATATATTAAAGCAACTTACTACTGTAGATAAGATGATTATTTTGATGAAAAAAGTATATAATTTGGTGGAAATTTCAAAAAAGCCCTTTTATGTAGTATAAACAAAATGTTTTGATGGTTTTTAGATAATTCGAGTGCGCTGATTCCGAATCCGGCGGGTGCCACCTCGTATCTGTTGAGGAATTTGAGATAATTGAGGACACCCTAATTTTTTTTTTAATATTTCAGAAACCGTCTAAGCTAATGATATCAATCTTTGCTCATAATCTATAGATTACGAGCATTTAATATATTATAATATGTTAAATGGTTTTATTTAAATATTGTCCAAGAAAACTACATTTATTCAGGGGCATACAAATTGGAGGTTAATTATTTTTAATTTAAAATTTTTCCCTTTTTGCCCAGAACACTTCAATGTTAAATCTCAATTTTGACTCAAAAATAGTTATTTATGTAGGGGAAGTCAGGGTTAACTGGGCCACAGGGTTAATTGGTCCACCTGCATTTTATCAAGTTTGTTTATTAG
This sequence comes from Brachypterus glaber, assembly GCA_958510825.1. Lineage (NCBI taxonomy): Eukaryota > Metazoa > Arthropoda > Insecta > Coleoptera > Kateretidae > Brachypterus > Brachypterus glaber. The sequence goes on from OY294046.1 coordinate 18,341,087, forward strand.
TATTGGCGCATTAGTGCAAATTCTAGTGATATTTACTTAGTAGTATTGTTTAAAGTATTATGGCGGACCGTGTCGCCCACGTGCAAGTTGTAGTAAAGAAAATTCATTTTTTTGATGAAAAGTAGGTATATACCTTAACTTTTATTTTTTAATTAATACTTTATTATCAATAGAATAATATTTTACCTAATATACTGAGTATTTTGTTAATTATTCTGCATAATTGCCGCCTTTTAATATCTTATTAAGTATTAAAATTTTATTTCATTCAGTAGTGTCACTTAGGGTTAACTGGTTCGGGGTTAACTGGACCACTTATGTCAATATTAATTAGTTCGGGGTTAACTGGGCCATGACCAGTTAACCCCGGACCAATTAATCCTGAGATATAACTAATATTTAACATATTATGTTGTCTATTTTTATGTTAGAATTAAATTTCATTTGATTTTAAATCGTTTTTATTCACAATAATTACAATACAATATATTTTTTTTAATGGACCAGTTAACCCTGAATAGTGGTCCAGTTAACCCTGGCCTATGGGGATAACTGGTCCAGCAGGGTTAACTGGTTTATTGTTAATAACTTTTTTTATATAAATTATATTTGTCTGAAGTATTAATAGGTTCTAACTATAGTAATAATCTACATTTTGCTATAGAAAATATTTGAAAATTGTTTACAGGTTTTTCAAAAACTCGATATGAAAAGAAGCGGCCCAGTTAACCCCGACTTCCCCTATACTAAAAAATATTTTTAAACAGTTTTTTTTTTTCTGTTTGGCAACATAGTGCGGCTTTACTACAAAAAATTGACTTGAGTAAACAATTTGATTGTCAAGTAATTGACAAGGTGCTATGTCAAAAAGTCAAAAACTGCGTTTTGATTTTCACCTACTCATGAGTATGTACTTGCACGCGCACTTATACTTGTTCAAGGATCGTCGCAGAAATGACTTCACAAATGTAGACAAAAACTTAAGTTTTGGATATTACCTTGATTTTCCTACACCACTTTCTCCAATAATAAGTAATTTTAGAGTTGTTAAAATATTCTCATCCATTTTGCACCTCAAAGTTTAATCTTATTGGTATGTAAACACTATACTACACATATAATTTCAGTAGATTTTTTTCTTGACACTATACACGTTTTACCATTAACAATAAATAATTATAAAACCTATTAGAATAATCATAAAACCTATTACAATACATTCATTTTGATTTGACGTTTAAAAAAAAAACAATCGGTCATCATGATTCATGACGAAGATTCAATGTTGCCAGATGGTACCATGCACGCAGCGTGGTCATATTTGATAGATTTTTATTTCTACGGGCGTTAAAAGCACGATACGCTTTTTTCGTGAGCTGGGAAAATTGGAGTATAGTGGAAATTTTTTCAGAGGTAAGGACCTTTTTTTGTCAGGGCCCCTGACTCAGTAAAAGCTTTTTTTTAGAGTTGCGAAAATTGGAGTATAGTTGGTAATTCTTTCAGACCTCTGAACCTAGGTGATCACCCACAGATTTTTTTTATGTGAAATCTGTGATACACAATTATATGTTTTTTTTTACAATAAAATTAAACTAAGAATTTGGGAAGACACATACTAAATCAGTTCTTAGAAGAGTACTCTCTTCTACGAAGAACATGAATCATGTTACATGGTATCATTTAGGGCCACTTGCACCAATGATGATTTAACTTTAAACTTGGATTAAATTGACGGCCGACCAATCAGAACGCAGCATTTTTAACTTAAACTCGGTTTAGCTGAGATAATCCCGTACCAAAAGTTGGTGCAAGTGGCCCTTACTACTGCGCGCCGGCTAAATTTTAAAGGCAGCCGGTGACCGGTCGGATACGGAGGCATCCCCATTTTCTTAACGAAAGAAAAACCAGAAGTAGAAGAAGAAACCGTTATGTATTAAAAACTGTCAACAATTCGTGATTGTCAATCATAAATACACCCACAGAACACCAAATACAATACAATACGCCCAACAGGCATAAAGAATAATATTCTAAGGCACTCATGGATTTTTCAAGAGAATTAAATATTAATATATTATGTTCGTCAGATTTTTATCCCGATAAATGTGAGTACCTACCTTTTTTTATGCTGGGTCATTTGCACCAACATTTAAACTGGGATTATCTCGAAAATTGGGGCCATTTGCACCAATCTGAGATCACCTTGACTAAACTGAGTTTGGACCTTAATTCAAATTTGAAAACTTAATTCAAGTTTGAAAATAAACCATTACTGGTGCAAGTGGCCCTTGGTGAGGGCTATAAATAAGGGGGATGCGAGGTAGCCTTTCCCTTCAGAATGAGTAGTAAAGCGCACCAAATGAAGCAATTATACAGGGCATTTTTAGGGCCACTTGCACCAACCTTTAAACTGGAATTTACACAACTAAACTGAGTTTAAGTCAAAAATTCTGTGTTTCAATTGGTCGACCATCAGTTTAATCCAAATTTAAAGTTAAAGCATTGTTGGCGCAAGTGGCTCTTAACCTTTTTGAGACAAGAAACGACCAGAGTTGCATAAATTTTTCTTGCCAGTCAGGAGGAAATGACTCAATTTGCTACACATTTGATGGTTCCGCCGATTTCATCACCAGCCCCTTTTCCATGACATGCTGCAATTCCAATCATCACTAATTAGAGCTAACACAATAATCTTCATTTAAAAAGCATAAATTGGACAAGGTAGCTCTGCTGCTAGTCGTTTCCCATCACGAAAAGGTTAAAGGTATATTGTGTGTCCAAGAGGACCACATACCTTCACATTCATAAAAAAATTGCCTGTGGCGATTTCTTTAATTTTCATGAAATTTATATTGTAAAGCTGTTTCAAGATTAAAGTAGACCACCAAATTTGGACAAAACATGACTAGAGTTGAAAAAAAAACGTTTTAAAACAAAAAAATAAAACGTTTTTCTTACAACTCTAAACATGACTGTGGCTTTCTTAGTTTTTAACCGACTTCCAAAAAGGAGGAAGTTATTTTTAATGAAGGGTTGTAGGTAAAACTTGAGAATCTTAAAAATTTTTGCCAGCACTTTTTTGCATTATTTTTAACTACCTAAGTATAAAAATGTTTTAATAGGTTTTAAAATAAAAATAGACCATTAAATTCGTAAAGGCTGAGGCTTTTCTTACTCTTTTTAAATTTAAGATTGTAAAACTTATAATCTTAAATTAAAAAAAAAAAAAAAAACTATGAAAAGAATTTTAACTGAGTTCATAAAAAAGTTGCCGTGGTTCTTATAACTATAGTTGACAAACCTTGTAAATCTTTTTTTTTTTTAGTTGTCACTTTGTCAGGAGGGGTGCCACTTGAGGCCCCTCCATCCCCTGAACAAGTGGTTTAGCTCTGATCCTGTTTTTATAATCAAATCAAATCAAATTGTTTATTTTCATCCCAAAGTCACTTTGTCAGGAGAGGTGCCACTTGAGGCCCCTGCACCCCCTGAAAAACTGCTTTAGCTATAGCCCTGTTCTTATAATCAAATCAAATTGTTTATTTTCATCCCAAAGTCACTTTGTCAGGAGGGGTGCCACTTTAGGCCCCTCCATCCCCTGAACAAGTGGTTTAGCTCTGATCCTGTTTTTATAATCAAATCAAATCAAATTGTTTATTTTCATCCCAAAGTCACTTTGTCAGGAGGGGTGCCACTTGAGGCCCCTGCACCCCCTGAAAAACTGCTTTAGCTATAGCCCTGTTCTTATAATCAAATCAAATTGTTTATTTTCATCCCAAAGTCACTTTGTCAGGAGGGGTGCCACTTGAGGCCCCTTCATCCCCTGAATAAGTGCTTTAGCTATGGTCCTGTTTTTAGAATCAAATCAAATTGTTTATTTTCATCCCAAAAGATACATTACATTCTTACATAGGAATATCCTCTTATGTATAATACAAAAATTAAATTATTTAATAACAAATAATATTCCTACATACATAATTACTTTTATAAGTTATACAAAATATAAAAGTTATATTATTTATAAATATTTTATTTCATTTTCAACTAATTTTTATAAAGATTTAGAATAAACATTTAAAATAACAAAAACAGGACAGTAATATAAATAGTAATTAAAACTTATTTTTTAGATGTGAGAGAATTGTCTCAGACTCATGTAGGAGGTTTAGAACTGCAATCATTTAGAAATAAAATCAAATTATTGTCAGAGGACACAAATAAAAACTTAAAGAAAAACGTTTATCAAAATTATGTTCAATTTATTGATACAGCAAAGGAGATTTCTCGTATCCTTTTAACATCATCATTGGCCAGGGGTGGATCCACGGGGGGGGGGTAATGGGGGGTAATTACCTTCCCTCCCAGAATAAAATTATTGCAAAATTTGTAGAACTAAAGCGTAAAATTCGTAAAAATTTTCGCCTGCGGCGCTAGAGTTCCTTGTATTTTTGTAAATTTCATATTTAATTCATTGTAAATTAAAAGACTGGTTTAAAAATAAAATAGACCATCGAATTTGTAAAAACTTCGCCTGCGGCGCTAGGGCTTTCTTACGCTTTTTCTCCCTCCCCCAGGACCACAAAATTACCATTTTTTTTAATTTATTTAAACCTTGATTTAAGTCCTGCTTGTTTAAAAACTAATTTCTATTATTCCCGTTGTTGATGGTATTATCTCCGAATTCTTTCGGATAACATCGATTGACGTGAAATTTGAACAGTATGGCTCAAGAAACAAAACTGACCTAGTGCCGATGCGTGCTTTTACCCTAGGGATGAATGTCACCCCTTCTCAAGGGGGTAAGAATGCTTATTTTTGAAAAAAAGTTTGAAATACAAAAAATACTTTTTAAAAAAAATTTTTTCGAAATAATTCGAAAACTAAAAAAGATACGTAAACAAGTGCTAGTAAAAACAAACCTACCTTTTTACTCTAGTATATTTTTAGTTTTCGAATTTAATTCGTAATTCAATTACTAATTCTTGTGGTAAACTGGTTTTATTGCCGACTTTTTCTCCAAAAAAGCGAGCCACCCATTTTATTTTCATCATAACTCCCTTAGTGTTTATGCTAGAAACTTTTATAAAAGCTCATTGAAAAGGTATTTTAAAAATTTTTCGTTTTCCCGTTATTTAATGTTGAATTCGTCGACTTCAATTTTCGGCGAACAAGAAGTAACTTTCAACCAGCCTTAACTCGGTTCGAATTACATTTACAGAAATAAAAAAAAATATTCTTGTTGTTTTCTGTGAGCTTTATTTTTGTTTATCAAAATTCTTTTGTTAAAACGTAAGACTTTCGAGTTATTCGTGAAAAATCGTTCAAAAACATGCATTTTTTCGATGAAAACCGAACATTTTCAATCACGTATAACTCAAAAAGTATTGACTTATCGATATAACTTTATAGGAAACTTTTTGCTCGGAATTCATTCTTCTATCGATACCTGTGGTTGTTTTGTGTATAATAATTTCCACCCCCCGAGCACGCATATGCATAGGTAATAGGTCACTTTTGTTCCTTGAGCCATCCTCTAAGTACTGTTCAAATTTCACATAAATCGGTCTTATGAAAGAATTCGGAGCAGAAAACCGTAATTCACTGGACAATATAGAACTACCAAAAAATAAAATAAAATTGTAATTACACAGGCCTACAAAAGAAAAAAGTGGTCTGCGACATGGATTGGTCCATAATCCTATATATTTTCGCCCGCTGAAACAAAAATTAAACTTAGTTTAACCGTCTGAATTTTTCTCTACATAACACTATGAACCACAGACCCCGTATTTTTGTTAGTTTTTTTGCACGTTTTTAAAAATTGGTATCCAGGGGTTTTTGGGAAGCTGAGTCTGGATCTGGCATTAGAAAATCGAAATTCGAAATAGCGAATCCAATATGGCGTCGAAGTTGGAAAAAAACAATTTATTTTACTCAAAGTTGGTATCTAGTGGTTTTTGGGGTCGCTGGTCGTGGAAGTTTGTAAAAAATCAATTTATTTTTTAATCCTTCCTCCGGAACTGGCTTTATTTCTAAATTTAATATAGAAAAAATATTCTGTGGTCATGTTTATATCCTAAAAAAATTCATTTAGCACTACTCGTTTGGTAAAATTAACCATTTTTAGTTTAAAGCACCGATTATACAGGGTGATTTAGGATCGGTGAATCAAACGAAAATGATAGATTCCCCATTCGAAAATAAGACAAAAAGTTCGTGTAAAGGTTGGTCCGGAAATGAGCCCTAAGGGAGCAACGACCCTTCTAAGGCAAGGCTTCATCTGAAAAGTAGTATTTGTTTAATATCTACAACTACAGTAACGATTTTTTGCACAAGCCTTAACCCTCTATTGCACATATTACTATGGCCCGTTGGCCAAATAATTATTTTTTTTTTTATATATATATAGATAATGTAACCTAACTTTTTATTTAGGTTTAGTTTTAGGTTATTTAATTTATTATAGCATATATTTTCTCTTTGTTTTCTATTATATATTGTCCTGTAAATGGTTTTCTGTTGGGCAATAAATATATATTATTATTATTATTATTATTATTATTATTGTGCCCATTTGGGAACACTAGCCTTAATACCCCTGAATTATTTACTAAGCAAAATACAAATTTATGGGCACCTGTTTTCACTTGGGGACTCTGTTCTTCGAGTTGTAGTATCTATTGAAAGATAGCAGTATCTAGTATTGCCAGAAAACATTTAAACAGGTGATCATGTCACGCACTTTGAAAATTATCTAGGGGTCTATTCTGATTTAGAGCGAATTTTTTCCGCCTGACATTTCCGTGAATATGGGCGGAGCTAAAGGGTTTAGGCCAATCACTTCATCAGAAGTACTACTATGAAGTTGGCTTTAATCCGTGAATAAAAATCACCGAAATAAGAATAGCTACCCTGGAGGCCAATTTTTGTTAGTGTGATGGTTTTGTTTAAAACCAGCTTTTAAGTTCTAATAAATTCTAAAAATTGATTTGATTACTACACATAATTTGTGAGCAAGTAGATATTAGTATTTTTAGTTTTGCATTCGTTTTTGTTCTTTATATGCCCAATGGGTTTGAACAAAAGTGTAACAAAATATTTGAAATAAAAGAAAAATATTTAATATTTATTTTTTATGTAAGTCGAAAGACGTATCATATTTTATTTTTTTTTCATTGCAAAATAAAATTATGTGCAATAAAGGGTTAACACTGATAAAGGTTATCCTTTATGTAATTTTTAATTTGGTAATTTTAACCAGGGACGTGCAAAATGGGAGGGGGTTACTTTTTTGCCCCAAAAGTCCAAACTTTTTTATCTGCAGGTAGATTTTTTGACATTTTCTGAATAAAATATAATTATTTAATTAAAAGTACATAAAAAAGGTACACTTTATATAACACTGTCGGGCCAACCGTTCTCGTCCAAACCAAAAAGTCCAATCGAAAATTTAAGTTACACTTAAATGCCCAATCTAACCAAATTTTCTAAAAACTTAAAATATGAAAGTTTTTTACCTCTAGACCATCATAAAAATATTTAAAAAATCTAACTTGCAAGTTATATTACCCTAATAACATTATATGAATTATAATTCATTTATTGTTATTTCCAAAATGTTTATTTTTTAGATATTTACTTTTAAAATACTATATAAAGAAAACGCAAAGGCAGGAACGACATTCCTAATCATAAGTTCTTAAGCCATAGAATAGACAAGTAGTACTAGTTAACATATATGTAGTTAAGTTATAGTAGGGAATGAATAGTTGTAATAATCTTAATCAATTTATTTAAAGAAAAATCCCAGAAGCTACAAAAATAAAAAATCCTTTATAAAAAAAGGGTTGTCAAGCTACCAACTTAACCGGCGCAGTCGTACTAATTTTTCAAAATTTTGAAGAAATTGACTGATTGGGTAAAGTCCAAAGAAAACCGGACAATCATCGCCACCCTTCTATGGAAAACCAACTATCACCTAAAGAAAATCGGAAAAGCATCGCCAACCTTCTTTAGAAATTAATTCACTTACGGGAAACCGGACAAGCATCGCCAACCTCCCGATATTCAAAAAACAGCTATAACAGAAAAGCTATAGAAGAGATAGATGGCAAGTATGTTCTTCGGCCATCTAATCGTGTAAGTTGATCGATACTGATTTTTTGAATTAGTTAAGAGAAATCTTAAAGAAAAACAAAGAAAGAAACTAATTAAAGAAAAGAAATATTAAGATTTTTTTTTATGTATAAATATTGAAATAAAAAAAAAAGAAAATAACTAAAACAAATATTATTTAATTTTTAAGTATTAAAAATAAGTTTAATTAAATGTAATTTTTAGTATTATAAGTTATTATATAATTATTAATATTAGTAAGTATTTAAGTACTTTATAAATTAGGTAAAAATTCCAAATTATCAGTTGTTAAAATGGCACTTAGATACTATTACCCCATATGATGGTAATTCACATACACTAAATTATTTTTAGATCCAGAAGATAATCACAAAAACGGTTTTATTTTAAAAGCTTTTATCAGTAAATTACAAGGTACAAGGCTTTAAATTTAATTGGATCGCGTATTAATATTCATACTTGGGATGAAGTAATGTATAAGAATTATATTTATTAACCCCAACTAAATTTGGAACACCATATAATTTTGAAATTCGCTTACAAGATATTAGTAGTCTAGTATTGTCAAAGTTAAATTTTGAAGAAATACCATTAGCTGAAAAATTAATAAAAATGCAAGAATATGAAAATTTACATTTAAAAACTTTAATACGGAATTTAACAGGGAAATTACAAAGTAATGTTAGATTAATAAATCCTGACAGACTTGAAAAAGCAATGGCACTTGTACTTGAAGAGGAAATTTTCCTTTATTTGCAAAAGATAGAAAATAATTTAAATCAATTTAATCATAAGTTAGAGAAAGAATAACTCATAACAGTTCATTTATTAATCAATCACAACAAAGTTAAGTTTCGGAGATCAAAGAAATTTAAATTGCTTAGTACAAGAATTATATGTATTAACCCCAACTAAATTTGAAACTCCATAAAATACCATTAGCTGCAAAGTAATAAAAATGTAAGAATATGAAAATTATTATTATTACTCACGATCAAACACCATTAAAATAACCAATTCTACTCAGACTGATACAATAACTATACAATTAAATAAATTTGTAATCTCCAAAATTCATATCCATATATTTGTACAGATAAACATATTTGTTTTGTTCTTAAACTACTAAAATGTTTAATTTAACTTTTCTTGAAGTTAGTAATGACAGCTTTTTTGAAGGTCTTATTGGTTTAGACTTACCAGAACAATTAAATGCAAAAATAGATTTTCAGAGTAAACATATTTTAACAAAATATAACGTAATTTCGTTTATAACAACCGAAAAGAAAACCAATTTTAAAATAACTCATGAAGCACGTAGAAATACAGAGTAACTATTCCTCCGAGAACACAAATATTTACAAAATTACCAGTTAAAATAAAAGAAGGCATTGGACTTTTAAAATATATTTAATTTAAACAAAATGTAGAATCACCAGAAGCACTTGTCAATGTAATTATAATTATGCTTATACTAGTATATTAAATTCAAGTACTCTAGCTGTAAATATAGTCCTAAATAAGCCACTTGATATTGAACCTTTTAGATCCTTTAAAATAAATATTATAAACAATTTTAATTAATTTGATCAATTTAAAAATAAAAAATATGACAATCATTTAAAAGCCAACTTAAATAAAAAATTTACGAACAGATTATTGTAATCAAGAAGAATATAAGACTAAGAAAATTATGTTATAAATATAGAGATGTATTCTATCGTGAAAAAGTTCCGTTAAGTTTTACTAATCAAATACAACATGAAATAAGACTAACAGATGACACACCAATTTTTACAAAAACTTATCGATATCCTGAAGTCGACAAACAAGAAGTAAAATCACAAATAGAAAAATGTTATAACAAGATATAATACAACCCTCTGATTCAACTTATTCTAGTCCTATATGGGTAGTTCCAAACAAAAAAAATGGATGCCTCAGGAAAAAGATAATGGAGGGTCGTTATTGACTATCGTAAATTAAATGAAAAAATAATAGGAGACAGATATCCTCTTTCTAATATTACAGAATAAACTCGGAAAAAGCCAATATTTCTCAGCATTAGATTTAGCTAACGGTTTTAATCAAATTGAAATGAAAGCTTCTGATTCGCTTAAAAAAGCATTCTCTACAGAACATGGACACTATGAATTCAAACGCATGCCATTTGGTCTTAAAAATACCCCCTTCACATTTTAAAGAATCATGGATAACATTTTACGCGGACTTAATGAAATATGATCAGTATCTATATCTCGATGATATAGTAATTTTTAGTAGTAGTTTACAAGAATACATTGAAAATTTGAAAAAAGTATTTAATAGATTAAAAAACGTACAATTAGATAAATCTGAATTTTTACGGAATAAGTCAAACTTTTTTTACATTTTTGTTTAACCTCGTACTATTCTACTTAATTAAGCATTCCCTAAGTCCAGGACTTGTGTGGGCTAGTAGTAGAGGGAACCACCGGATTTAATTGACTTTCGAACCAATTTATAGGGAGTGTCCGCTTCACTTATGCCTTCGCCAAATTTTAATTATTAAACTGAAAAAAGCAAATCGGCACCGGTGAGAATCGAACTCACGCTATTTGGGTAGTAAACTCGTCAAGTACGACACGGTAGTCCACTATACCAATCCTCCCATAAACTACACCAATCCTCCCATAAAGGACTTTTTTTAGGACATATCTTAAAACCTGACGGAGTAAAACCAAATCCTGATAAATTAGATGCAATAAAAAATATCCCTATACCAAAAACTGAAATAAAAAGTTTTCTAGGATTAATAGGATGCTTTCGTAAATTTAATAAAGACTGCTAAAATTACAAAACCTCTAACTCGGTGTCTTATAAAAAAATACATGATAAAGAATTTAGAAACGCTTTTCAAATATGTAAAAATCTTTTAATGAATGCTCCAATATTACAATATCCAGACGTTTCAAAACCATTTATTTTAACTACAGACTCTTCAAATGAGGCGCTTGGTGCTGAATGAATCTATACAGAAATATATCACTTTTGAAAAAAATTACTAGGAATCGTTTGGGCCACTTTCGTCCTTACTTGTTTGGGCGGGATCATTAGTTCTTAAGCCATAGAATAGACAAGTAGTTAACATATATGTAGTGAAGTTATAGTAGTGAATAAATAGTTGTAATAATCCTAATGAATTTCTTTAAAAAAAAGTCCCAGAACCTACAAAAATAAAAAAATCCTTAAAAAAGGGTTGTTAAGCTCCCAACTTAACTTGCAAATTTTTGAAGTGAAGACTTCTTTAGGCGTGATGAGCGATTTTTGGTAGGGGAAAATCTTATGGGTTCGCGACATGTTTTGTTTCTTTCATAACTTTTTACCGAATTGACGTAGAGACTTGAAATTTGAAATATAAGCCTATGGTGACTATTCAAACATGGCGTACAAAAAAATACTAGCCGTGAAGCCCAAAACATCATTATCGTAGGGATTTGAAAATTGGTATGTAGGGAGATAATGACAATTGAAAATTGACGAAACCAAAAAACAAGATGGCCAACCTGTCAAAATGAAATGTTTTAAATGGAAAATCATACAAACATGAAATTTGGTATAAGAGGACTTGATAACAACGAAAAATCGACAAAATGAAAAAAAAAGGAAATCTTGCTGTAAAGTCTTTGCCCAACATAAAAAAATTACATTTTTTAAGTAAAAACTTCTTTAGGCGCGATTTTTGGTGGGGGGAAATCTTATTACATTATATTACATGTTTGTTTAACCTCGTACTATTCTACTTAATTAAGCATCCCCTAAGTCCAGGACTTGTGTAGGCTAGTAGTAGAGGGAACCACCGGCTTATACTGACTTTCGAACCAGTTTTTATAGGGTGTGTCCGCTTCACTTACGCCTTCGCAAAATTTCAATTATTAATTAACTGAAAAAGGCAAATCGGCACCAGTGAGAATCGAACTCAAGCTAGTTGGCTAGTACACTTGTCATGTACAGACGCGGTAGACCACTACACCAATCCTCCCATAAATGGGTTCATAGTTTTAATTTTTCACTTTTTTCGGCAGTCTACAGACTGCCCATGACTTTTTTTTCTTTTTATGTTGCAAAAATGCCACGATAACCATTTGGGCATGTTTTTTAATACAAAATAAAATTTTAACTTAATTTACTTTACTTTAAAAAAAAACGAAAGAAGGAAATTAGTCTAAGTCTATCTACATTTAGGAAATTTAAAGGAGACACGCTTTTTATGCATCCAGGCTGGGCAATGAGAACTTCCGTCTTTTCTATAAAGAGGATATAACCTCTCTGGGTACCCGGGTCAAATAAAATAATAATGGAACAGCTTTTTTCTTCAAGCTGTTTTTTAAATTTCAGCTTAGCGTACCAATTCATTGAAAATAATAGAATAATTGCTGCTATCTATATGTTTTTCATATAAGTTCTTATAAATAAATATAATGCGATTTGAGAAAGCTATATATTGACATATTTTATAAAAAAGCATTCGACCAAGAAAATATTGTGTTGAATATATGATACATTGCGCATTTAAGGATTAATACGTTCGCGCCGACGGTGTTTTCGATAAAACTCAACTATAGCCGTATGGATTTTGCGGCCCATTTAAAATGCATTAGACCGTGTACCACCGGTGGCGCACGTCGGCCCTCAGGCAAGACATCTGTGTACCACCCTGTGACGCACGTCGGCGCGAACGTGTTACAGAGAAAGTTTCACGTTGTGAGAATCCAAAATAGAAACTAAAAAATGCGCCAATTAAATTTTCAATACTGCAAGACGATTCTGCATTAGAAACTATAAAAAAATCCCGTAAAAAAATATCCACAAATCGCTTTTAAGGGAGCTACGATCCCTTAAAAAGTTTTATTATTTAAGAGGCTGTACTATTAAAACTGATTTTCGAACCTAGATGTATACGAGCTTTTTTCACAGTTTTTAATGTAGAATAACCCTGCAGTATTGAAATTTTTATTAATTTATTTTTTAGTTCATATTTTTAATGTTCAGAACGTGAAAATTTCCCTTTACCTCAAATTTTCTCGAGAATAGTTGGCCCTACGATGTCACATAAAAAGTACCTTTTTTGTACTTTTAATTAAAGAATTATATTTTATTGAGAAAATTTCAAACAATCTACAGATCAAAAAAAAATGCGGCAAAAAAGTGACTTCACCCCCCCCCCCATTTTGCACGTCCCTGGTTAAAACTACCAAATTAAAAATTACATAAAGGATAGCCTTTATCAATGTTAAGGCATGTGCAAAAAATCGTTACTGTAGTTCATGGGGTTCCAGAGATATTAAATAAAAAATACTTTTCAGATCTACCTTTAGGAGGGTCGTAGCTCCCTTAGGGCTCATTTCCGGACCAACCTTTATATGAACTTTTTGTCTTATTTTCATTTGATTTACCAATCACCCTTTATAAGCCTGTATAATACACGGTGTATTTGAAATATCGTCATAAATTTTAAGGGGTAATTCTAAATTAGAGAATATAAAAAAAGTTCTTATAAATATATGTTTAAAAACGCGCCGTAAGGGAGCTACGTCTCTATTAAAGCGACTAAAAAATTCTGTTTTTATTTTATAACTCAGGAACCCTTTGAGATACATGTTTTACAGCAAGAGTACCTTTTTATGTATTTTTAGCTAGAAATAATTTTAATAATAAATCTAATAAAAAGGTACACAGGCCAAAACACTGTTAAGTCCCCCCCACCGTTTTGCACGCCCCTGGTTAAAATAATAGTATATGCCTTAGGATTAGATCATATGAAAAACCTTGTTGCTATGCCCGAGTTATTATTAAAAACTGAATTATTTGGCTCCTTAAAAAGTGACGTGGCTTCCTTACAGCGCATTTTCATATGTTTATAAGAACTTTTTTTTTATATTTTCACTTAAAATGCCGCTATCACTGCCCCACAACTAAAATATACTTTTTTTCTGACATAGCATTTTTTCTCCTGATTCAAAATCTTTTTTCAGATTTGGGCTACGACTGCACAGTTTTTATATACAGGGTGAAGAAAAAAAAAACATATTTTTTTAAATGTCAGTAGATCTTGCATTTATAAATATTTTTTAATTAAATTTGGGTGGCTTATAAAAAAACAATGTGCCTTTAAGATGTTATTTTTTTTTAATATCGATCGGCAAAATATAAATTTTACTGTCAAATTTTCAAAAGATGGGTTTTTTAAACGTAATGGGAATTAAAACATTCTTTATTTATAAATTTTTAAATTTTCCATTTGAAAATTTTGGTGTCATATTGGTGTTAAAATTTCCTACACGACGCACTCAAAATTGATGTAGCGCCACTACTAGAAGCTCCCCGTTAAAAATTTAAAAAACAAAATACAGCCAGATAAACACAGAATGTTTTAATTTCCATTATGTTAAAAAATCTATCTTTTGAAAATTTGACAGCAAAAAAATTTTTTTTTACTGTAAAAAAAATGGAGGCCGATATTTAAAAAAAAAATCTGACAAAGTTTTGAAAGCACATCCTTTTTTTATGTGACCCGAATTTGATTAAAAAATATTCATAAAAGCAAATTCTTCAGTCATTTAAAAAAAGGTATTTTTTTTTTCTAAAACACCCTTTATATGAAAAAATGTGCGGTCGTAGCCCAAAGAGCCCAAATCTGAAGATTCAGAATCAGGAGAAAAAATATGTCAGAAAAAAAATTATGCTTCATTTTGTGGGATAGTGTATTTCAAATACACCGTGTATATTATTGACTTGGTGTCTAAACACTAAAAAAGGTAAACTTTACCAAAAGAGAAGTGGTAAATAAATTTTTAAAAAACATGGAATAATTAAAAAATAAATTGATTTTTTACATCATATCGGATCCGCTATTTTGCATTTTTATTTTTTACTGTCATATTTAGTTTCAGCGACCTCAAAAAACCACCGATACCAATTTTGAGTAAAATAAATTATTTTCTTCCAAATTTCGACGCTATATTGGATCCGCTATTTTGAATTTTGATTTTATAGATCCAGATCTAGACTTAACAACCCTAAAAACCCCTGGATACCTATTTTTAAGAATGTGCAACAAAAACCTGACTTTTGCGAGCAATACTGGGTTTGTGGCCCAGAGTAGAGAAAAATCCAGACGTGTAGGGTTAAACTGAGTTCAGATTCGGTTTCAGCTTGCGAAAATACATAGGAATATGATGGTCCTATCCATGGCACAAACAACTTTTTTTTTGTGGGCCTGTGTAATTATTATCAAGAACCATATAAAATTAAAAAATCCAACTTAAAAAATACTGATGCTAACAAAAAAATTCTTTCTCCTCACACTGAGCCTCCACCTAAGTTAGGTTGCGTTTTTATATTAGTAAAATCTTATGATGTGTAGTTCGGACAGAATGTTAAGAAGTTCTTCTGAAACTTACACGGTGAACACAAAACGCTTATCTTGCAGATTTTAAATCCGTTTAATAAATATATCTACATAGGTATTATAGTTACAGTCAGTCAAGAGCGTGTCACGCATTGTTTTTTGAGAATTTATTTATACTATCTTTTTTTCATCAATTTACGTTCAATGAATGGTAGATCAATCCAAATAACATAGAAACTCGTCCAGTCCCCATTGGCGTCATTGATCGCCTGGCGTCGTCGGAGCTTACTTTAAAATTTTCCGCATATTTATACGACAAAGACCTCTAAATTGTCCGTAGTTCGCGATAACTGCTCTAATGATCTTTTACCCGCGATGCTTGTGCTTTATGGGCAGTACTCGGCGAATTTCCAGTACTCGCATAGGCGCCGCGTCGACTCTAGCGTTGATGCGAGATTTTAAAAAATTTACATTTTTATTTCTTTTTATCTTAATTTTTTTAATGATTCCATGTAAACGAGTAAGGTGGGAAAAAAGTTATCGACAAATAAAAATTAAAAACTTTCGTATTCGTAAAGATAAAAATCGAATATCTATAGTTAATATGTATAGTCAATAATGTTGTGTTACAAATTAGTCGTCAAATGTTCCCATTTAGTGACCTTTATAAAAATTTCCCTCATAATTCGGCAAAATTATTTCGTAAGCCTATGTTTCTGTGTTTATTTTCAACGTTAGTGAGTCATAACTGAGTTTACGCCGACTACTGTTTATGGGGTTTCCGTCTGGCGACTGGGGCGGCCAATCTCGATCGAGTCCACGCGATGTGTTTTTCTGTTTTTCACTCAACAAAGGTTTTTTATTGCACTTCGCTACTTTAAATTATGAGCCCGGAGATGATTACGAATTGTTTCATGCGAAATATATAAACCTTTCTTCATCCGTATTTTCGCCTCTTATCGCAGGGTTAATTGAGAATTCTGAGTAAATATGTTTAAAATTAATTTTCTTGCTTAGCCGACACTTTCTCTGTTGAGCCACAATCTAGTAAGTCATCAATATTTTTTCTTTCCGGGTATTGTTGATGAATGTCCTTGCCCATATACTTCGCAGCCGCTGTAGGCGTCATTTTCGGACCTTACGGAGGCGAATAGAGGAAGACAGCCTCGAACCGTGACGGGTACACAGTACATGTTTTAAAACGTTTTTTATATTTTGCGACTCATAAGCTCATAATCACAACGTATTTTGCGTGTTCGTATAGGCCTATAAGAGGTTTGAACTTTTTTTTTTCTTTTTGGTTGGCAATACAGGCCATAAGATAATTATAATTTATTCAAAACAAAAATTTAATGTTGACCAAAAAACAAATTTCCGGTTGAATAATACACATTGGAAGATATTAAATGATTACAGAAGAATAAAAAGCATCTTTAGAAATACAAAATCAGCCAATATTTTTAAAGACTTTTTTTGAACTTATATAAGGCTTCAGTTTAAGCCTGAATAAAAGGTTAAACTATGTATTATAATTATTTTAAACATATTGAAAGTTAACCAAGTTTACATTGTTTTTCTAAATAAGCTATAAATACATATCTGTGGCTTGTTTCTCAAAGGGCGGATTTCACTTTGTCAATAGCAGCGTTTTCAAAATATTACATCAGAGTTGACATGAATTTCCTTAGCAAAGCTTAGATTTGGAAAGTGAAATGTACCAACTATCCCATTTACTATCAGAACAGAAATCTCTTTTAACTGCCCTATCAAGTACTTCAATATTAGGCGATGAAAGTCATTTAAATAAAGAAAAACAAAATGATGAAGATGAACCAAATGAAGAAGAAGAAAATGCACAAAAAATTAGTAGTATCTTGGAAAAAGTAGATGGATGCCAGGTAAGCATTCGTAACAAATAATAACCAATACTTAAAATTATGCATGACCGTCATTGACGTATTTTAACTCTAATCTGACGGTAAATCATTCTTGTCATAACTGGACAAGGACCAAGCATAATGATCTTCTTTGTTTTGTTAAAATTTCATGACTTTTTATCATTGAATTCTTGGCAACGGGATGCATAAAAACAGCCGGTTGTAAAATAAGATATATCTTATTTTGTCCCAGGTTATTTTAACGTGCAGTGGGAAATTTCAATTTGTGCAGTAAAAAACAAACATATTTATATCATTACAACAATAAGAACAAGTATTTTTTCCTAGAATGCTTTTCTAAATTTTAAATTTTTTGTACTTTGGAAAACGCAAAAAAAAACGTGTTTTCTAATTGTTAAATCCCTTATAAAAATTAATTTTGCACTGTTTACAACTTTGGTGAATGTGCCGCATTCTTTGCTTAATTCTGCAGTGGGAAAAAATCTTAAAATAACCCATGTTTTGCCCACCTTGTTTACTATATTAATAGGAGAAAAGATGAAAAAAGTGACATGGCCCATGTCACAACGGGTTCCCCGCTTGTGCAAAATTGGGAGTTCAATAGTCACCACGTGTCCACTTTTGAGTTAGGACAAATTTTAGTCATAAATGCTTATAGAAGGGGTAACAATAGTTTTTTTTCCACTCAGGTGATGATTCCGCACCCGAGTGGAAAACACTTGCTTTGACACCTAAATATTTATTTGTCCCAACACAAAAGTGGACATAAGTCTATAGGTACAGTCTACAGATCCTGTACTAACTGTATACAGTTAAGGAATTAAAAAATAAAACGATTTGAAGGAGTTAAAAAACTGAACGATTTTTCCCCGTTGTAAAACTACTTTAATAAAACAAATCATTAGCATTCAATTATTATTATTTATTTGATTGTCAAAAGTTGTCAATTTTAAAAGTTTAGTAAATCTGAATCGATAATTGTCTACTAACGAAAGTGCAAAAGCCATTGCATTAATAAATGGTAGACATTATCTTCAAGATGTGGCTAATGTATTTAATAAGAGTAAGTCGTACTTTTGTCAAAATGGGAAAGCAAAACAGACGACTTTAAGTCATTTTTATGACATGACAGTTATCATAACCACTAATTTAAAAAAAGTGAGATTAAAAAGGGCAGCCAACATAAAACGATCAATATTTTAATTTAACCGTTTTATTTTTTAATTCCTTGACTGTACTAGACCCGTCTCATTTTACATTTTATATTTGTAGGATACATTGGCAAATTCCAATAGGACGTTTTTATTTGAAGGAGATTTGCTTGAATTAGATGCTTTAGATAACACTGTTCTAAAAACTGTTCATGTGTACCTATTTAATGATGGTTTCATGATAACGAATAGAAATACTAACAGGTATTATTTTTATTTTTAAGGACCATCATAAATAGTTAGTTTAGTTATTAGTGTGGGGTACATAGCCTTCAATGCTTGGTTCCTAGGAACCTTTGAGTTAACCGGAACCTCAACCTCATGCTATCTTTATAAAGTCCGGTTTTAGGGGAGTGTTCATGATCTCGTCCAGGTCTAGAAAATCGTTTACGAAGTACTTCTATACATTGGTATGGTAGGGCTCCTTGTACCCTTTCCCACATCTCCTGTACACTGGACTTATCCATAAATAACTACAAACATCTAAGAGGAGAAGGAAGGTACAGGGTGATCCAACTTTCAGCAATTACAAAAAATATTTGATCTGTCCTCGGTTTTAATAGTATCCTCCATATTATTTACGAGGAAGGCGCAGTGAGACCAATTTTTTTATATTTCCCAGAATGACCAAATATTTTTATTAGTTTATTATACTCTTCACTGCGCGTTTACGCGCTAGAGTAGTATAATACGGTACTTTCGAGTTTTTCAGAATCGTCAAAAAACACCCCAGACAAAAAATTCTTGGATACAAATGTTTCATAAAAAACTAAGAAACTGAAAATGTCCGTTCGTCCGATTTTCCGATTTTTTGTAAGCACGAAAACTCTAGAACGAATTACCCGACCGACTCGAAATTTTCAGGAAAAATCAAGTTCTATGAGGGAAAGATCGATATTGTTTTTGAAAACAATCCCTCCAAAAACAAAAAAGTAATGGGGCAAAGTTTTAAAAAAAATCGAAAAAAAAACTGATTGGCCTATTTTTTTTTTTTAGGAAAATATAATTCCGAGACTTAATTTTTTATGTGTTTTTACAATTTTAGGCTGTAGAAAAAAAAATAGTAAATTCAATTCGTTTGCAAAAAAATCATGGTCGTGCGCTAAAGTCTTAATTCGCTCACTCAACTCAACAAGCCCTTATGTGATTTTTTCGGAGAAACTCAGAGGTCGCTCGAAAGTAAAACTTGAATATCCTATATTTATGAATGTATTTAACCCCTTCCGCTCCATTGTATCCACCGCAGATAATCCACGTATGGATATTTTTAGGTATAGCAAAATTTACTACAATATCCACAGTTGGATATTCGTATACGGGATTTTCCATATAAATTTAAATTTGGTATATAGACCTATACCTTGAAAAACCAGCTGGAGCGGAAGGGGTTAATTGAAGATTTTTTTTCTAGTTTTCAAGAAAAAATCAGTTTTATTTTTTTACCAACTGCCAATATGACTAATAAATTAAAAAAAAGTTGGTATTTTAAGAATTTTTTTCTATAAAATTCCTTTATCCAATACATACAGATAATAAGACAATTACCAGCTTTATTTTAAATAGATAAACTCAATAATACGCCCCGCGTGGCTTTTACTTTATTAAGTGGATAATTATTTATTTTACCCACTCAACTGTCACTTGTCAAATTATTTTCTTGTAAATGTCATTAAAATTTTTAATAAAAATATGAATTCTTAAGCTATTTATTGGATAAAGCCATGTATGGCACTCGTGGGTAAACCGATATTGCCCTCTCAAAAATTAACCTGCTTGGCTGACGCCTCGCAGGTTAATTTTCTCATGGGCAATATCTTACTTTACCCACTAGTACCATAAATAACTATTTTTTATCTAAAAAAATAAATGTTGGGTTAAATTGACTATGTCTAATATCAAATTAAAAATATATATTTTAGATGATAAAAATAAAAAATTTAACTCAATATTTATTTAAATTAGCTAGATAGCTTAACATTTATATTTTTCATTGCTAAAGAATATATTTTATAGTATATCTTCTTAAAATAAAAAGTATGGCAATACCGCTTTTTAGTAATTTTAATCTTGTTGGAAGTTTTATTATTGATTATAAGAAATTATTATTAATAATTATTTTAAAGAAATTATTTATCTTTCGTTAAATTCAAATGCACAGCAAACAGTGTATAGTACTATTTTATCCTTCTTGGGAATCATCCGCAATAAATATTTGAATCTTGTATAGGTACTTCTAATATAAATAATACGTTAGATAGATAAAAATGCATTGTGACATCTATTGATGTGGCCACTATTTATTGTTAATTATAATTAATATAATTGATAATTATCAATTGTCAATTATCACCTTTTAAGGTTGATTCAGGCATAATTATCGCTAACTCAACTAAGCAATTCTGTACTTTTTATTGGCCATCTTTCTTTTTGGCCAATCAAGAGGACACAACGAATTAGTTTAGTTAGTGATAATTATGCCTGAATCAGCCTTTACTACACCTTTTCAAGTTGTAAATCAGAAAGTGTGATATTAATTTCAGACAGTGTAATTTGTTATTCAGATTTTTAAAATAAATTTCAGAAAGTATAAATAATTTATACAATTATTGTAATTCAGATTTTTAAATTATATTTTAGAAAGTGTAAATTGTAATTCAGATTTGCAAGTTATATTTCAGAAAGTATAAATTGAAATTCAGATTTGTAATATATATTTTAGAAAGCGTAAGTTGAAATTCAGAAAGTGTAAATTATATTTCAGAAAGTAGAAATTAATTTTCAGAATGTGTTATTTTATTTAAATTTGGATCTGTAAATTCAATTTCAGAAAGTGTAAATTAATTTTAGAAAACGGTAATTTGTAAATCAGAAATCATAATTTTTATTTCGGAACGTATTATTGTATTCAACAAAAAAAAAAAAAGTAGCAGTTATGTATTATACATATATTCGGTATTAAATACTGAACAGCAATAAATTAAAATAAAAACAAAATGTATTTTTTACATAAAATTAAACATAACATAATTAAACATAATATAATATTTCTGAAATTTAATTTACATTTTCTGAAATAAAATTTATACTTTCTGAAATATAATTTACTCTGTAATAATAATATAAAGTTATAATTTCTGAAATATAATTTACAATTTCTGAATTTCAACTTACGCTTTCTGAAATATAATTTATACTTTCTGAAATTTAATTTATACTTTCTGAAATATAAATTGCAAATCTGAATTACAATTTACACTTTCTGAAATATATGTTGAAAATCTGAATTACAATTTACACTTTCTGAAATATAACTTGCAAATCTGAATTACAATTTATACTTTCTGAAATTTAACTTGAAATTATGAATATCAATTTACACTTTCCTATTTACAACTTAAAAAGGTGTAGTAATCCACTGTATGTGTGCTAATTATTTTTTAGTAAAGCTTTAAAATATATATTCGAAGTATTCTATGAGCTTCGAAGCTTAGCTGTTGTAAACGTTAGAGATTTGAGAAATGTAAACAACGCTTTCAAGTTGTTGATTTTTCCTGATACAAGAATTTTTCAATGTACATCAAATACGAATAAGAAAGAATGGTTGGAAAAATTTGATCAAGCAAAAAAGGCAAGGTTGATTCAAGAGCAACATAAAAAGGAACCAACTAGTTTAGAAAAATCACCATCTAGATCGATTTCTATAGACTCAGCAAGTTTAAATCGTAAGTAGATACAGATATATCTAATCTATCTAGATTAGATACAGATATATCTAATCTAGATATATCCAGATGAACCCAATTTAATATACTATAATAGATTAGTTGATACGTATATTTTTCTTCCTTAGCTATAAAAATATCCCCTAGAAAAAAAACTAAATTTATTTTATATACAAGATATATTCTTCTTTAAAATAGTGATCTGACAACACCGCTGTCTCCATATTAAAGGGATTTAAAGAGCCTAGGTCAATGAAATGAAACACAAACAAACAAAGGAATTCCACCGGCTGCAATATCTTTAAAATTTTTAATCTTTGACTATAGTCTGTGCAAAGGTGCAAGTCCTTTTAAAATAAACTTTACACTCGTTACACTATGATATTTTAAGAGTACTTTTACATAGAGACTTGAGCAAGGAATTTCTATGTAGTAAAAAACTTTAGGTCCAAATTTCAAGTCTTTATATGAAACCGTTCTTGAAATATCGTAACGTAAAGTTGTTTTGCAAGGACCTGCCTCTTTAATACGACTGTATATCAGTCTGCAGACTATTTTTTTTTTGTTTTTTAGTTTATTTTAAAATTATATTTTATTTTCAGCATTTGATGAAAGCGAGGACGATTTTACCTCCAATCTTCATCCAGAATGGATCCTGGATATTTCAGAAGAACTGGATGTTTGTGTAGCCCAAAGACACTTTGACGATGCCTTGTTTATGATTCAAAAAGCTAAAGAGTACATAGCTAAATTTTCTTCCGCAAATCAACTTGATATAACAATTATTGAAATTCAAAAGAACCTAGAAGTGAAGCAGAATCAGTTGACTGAAGTTTTAATGAAAGAGTTAGAGATCAATCCAGACAAATCATTGCAGGGTGGATTAAGAGCTGCCAGAAGGGCCGTTAGATTGTTAAATCATTTAGGAAGATGTACACAGGTAGGGTACTGGCAAGCTTAGTAAAAAATATACATACCTAATAATAAAGGTCAATAGTGTCCGACCGAAGGTTCAGTTTTGGTGAAAAATGCTAGTCACGGCAATGTTTCGGTGAAAAATCCAACCAAACCTTCTATGGAACCGAAATTTCAATCGTAACTTGTCGCGGCGGTTGTTATCGTTTTTATACATTTAATGTAAACTGCCGGCAAAAAATAGGGGATATTGAAAGTTCGGTTAAAAGGAGAAAAGACCGAAAATTTTAAAATGTATATTCTCAAAGTCACATTGATTTCTACACATATAAAAGATAATTCAGCAATGCGGCGCCTTTTGAAAGTCTAACAAAAAATTAAAGTATATTTCAATGCAAATATATAGATAGATAGATAGATTTTGAAATGGCCTGAACACGATGACTCATGCATCGTATTAAGTTGTCAATCGTATCTTGAGGTATATTGTCCCAGAGTTGAGGTAAAGCATGCCGTAACTGCGGAAGTGTGGTAGGAGCCGGTTCGTGAGTATCTGACGCCCTTTGAACAACATACCACATGTGTTCCATGGGATTCAGGTCGGGTGACATCGATGGTAAAGGAGGATGCGAAATTTCAATATCCCTTATCCTGTTAAGAACAATTCCTGCCCTATGAGGCCGTACGTTATCGTCTAAAAACTGGAATTCCGCTCCTACCTCCTCGGAAATGGGGTTGACAATGTTTGTGATGATGTCTCTTCTATATATTTCACTGTTCATGTTGCCGTCACAAATGTACAATGGCGCCCTGCGACCTAGACCGATGACACCCCAAACCACCTCTAAAAGCGTGAACTTTTTGGACATATCCGCGGTGCCTTGGAAGATTTCTTGGCCTCCACGTCCTAACTCGTCTCGAATCACTATGCAAACCATACATGGACTTATCAGAATACAGCACGGTGTTTCATTCGGCCACCAAATGTTGCCTCTCTCGCGCCCACCGCATCCGGTCTCGTCGGTGGCGATCAGTGAGGGGTACGCTTCTAAGCGGTCCTCTAGATACTAAACCGACTTCGTGAAGTCGATTTCGAATGGTTTTAACAGACTCTTCTTCCAGTGGCGGCGTGGAATCGGCGAAGTATCAAGGTGGCTGATATTGTGGTGTCCCTTCTTGCATTTTGGGTCATGTAACGGTCTTGTCTGACGGTTGTGCATCTTGGTCTACCCTGTCCAGGCCTTCTACGTACACTATGCGTTTCCCTATGTCTCCTTACAAGTCTGCTTATCACACTTTGTGATGTTCCCATCGCTATCGCAACATCGACTTGGCGCATACCACCCTGAATCATACCAAGTGCCATATTGGCTTCAACTTCACTTAAATAGTGTAAAGGCATAATTGTGAACCGGACGACTCGAGGAAATGAGAGAAACAACTAAAATGTTTAAATCGTTCACCAGTAATATGGAATTGTTTTGATTTTTTTCACCCAGTCGTAAAAACACAGCTGATATCTAAAAAAAATGGCCTTGAAACGCTCGCAAAATAAACACGTTTTATACTAAACCTAAAAAAATTCAAAAGTATTCGGTTAAGGTGGCGAAAATTCAATATCCCCTATTTTTTGCCGGCAGTTTATTTAATACGCTATACAATCAGAATATAGGTTTTAATATAAAACTAGGTATAGTAGTATGAGGGGAGGTCAAGCCTGGCAACTAGATCATATTGGTCTTTTTTTGCCTACCCCTGGGTTACTAGTTTTTCTACTCTAGTGAGGATTTTTGTTGTACCCCAGGACCTACAGTTTAGCGAGGAATCCGAACCTCGTTTTGTCGGTTTTTTGGCTAAGTGAGCGGATTTGATCCTTAAGTTTATTGGCGGCCAGTGCACTTGGACCGGTGCCAAACTACTTAAGGATAATTTTCGCTTGCAGCCCTAGTACAGATCCTGGTTGCTTGGAAGTCCCTAAAGGGAGCTCGGCCAACAGACCTGACAGCTACCTTGCTGCTCCCTTTCGGTGCCTGCGGGTAGTATCACAGGTCCGAGAGCTAGTGCGGCATTGTCTACTGCAAACCTTTTTCTGTACCCTGTGCTTAGATCTTCGGCAGCACAAGCCAACGTGGGGAAACGACGGTATTTTATTTTTCTACGACTGCTTTAGAATGTAAGCAAATACAAACACTTCAAACACAGAATGAATCCATTCTAGATACGGTATGAATATTCCGTATCAAGTGTTAGAATGAGCACATGTAGTGCTATCTCTTGTTTATAAAAGTAAAGAAAACTGTGGCAAAATTAGCAAAAATATATATATTTTATCATGAAATATTGAATAATTTAATACAATTTTAAGTTTTGAGTTAAAATTAGATAAAGTTTATTAGTTTTTCTTAATATTTGACCAGTTTTTTATCAATTTGGTTCAAAAAATTAAAACTGCTCCATCTATTGTTAAATGATGAATATTCCGTATCAAGTGTTAAAATGAGCACATGTAGTGGCATCTCTTGTTTATAAAAGTAAAGAAAACTGTAGCAAAATTAGCAAAAATATATATATTTTACCATGAAATATTGAATAATTTAATGCAATTTTAAGTTTTGAGTTAAAATTAGATAAAGTTTATTAGTTTTTCTTAATATTTGACCAGTTTTTTATCAATTTAGTTCAAAAAATTAAAACTGCCCAATCTATTGTTAAATATTTAAACCTGATATCTGTCACAACAATCTGACATAACCTTCAATTTTTGCATTATAATTTGTAAATATATGCTAAAATTAAATAAAAATCTTTTTTAGTACTGATTTGATAAAATTAAATAACATTATTTGCTTTATTTAAAAATATGTGTTTTGTTGTTACGATGTCGAGTCACAAAAAATATTGTTTTTAACCTTGTCCGCAGTTTAAAGCCATACAGTGTTTCATATTTGCAGTCGAAGAAAAAGTATAGTCTACAACACATATGGAATAGTCATTCCATATTCATTATAGAATATACTATTCTGTGAAAAAGTTGTTCCACATCCGAGAATTGAACCCCGGTCTCTCGATTACTAGATCGAGGTGTTCACGACTGAACCACCGCCTCCAAAAAAAACTAGGTATAACTAAAACATATATATTATATTATTTAATTGTCTAAATATAAATGGAAAAGCAGTTATCAAAGCTGTGGTGGCAATCAGAGTCAGAGCTGGGAAGGCAAGTGCCCCTCCTTGCCCCCCCCCCCAAATTACGCCTATGATGGGGAAGAGTTGTTAAAGAGGAAAGATATTAGAGTGGAGTAGTCCATTTTCACTAAGGTCGTATAAAATAACGTAAACCATAAATCTTATTTATATTTTAGGCTTGTGATTTATTTTTGAAATTATGTAGCAGTATGTTGAAAATACAATGCAAACGGGTGAAGCGCGAAGGCTCTACTGCCATGTATGTTAGAAACTTGTCCAGTGTCGTCTTTACAAACATTTGTCATATGACTGAGGAATTTCTAAGGGCGTTTCCTGATTCAACAAGCTGCTCTTCAGGTTGGAAAAAATAGCATTATCAAACGAAGTAAAAGTGAGAAAAGTGGGGCGGGGCTACTTTCATCCTTTTTTTTTAAGTGTTATTTAAAAAAAAAGAAAAATGTTTAAAACCTTGACACTGTATATTAGGTGTAAAAAGACTGGTAAACGGCATCTGTCTGAGTGGATTTAGTTCGATCATCTTGCAACCCTATTTTTTTTTTTCATAAATTCATTTATGACATCGTATAGATAATGTTTACAAAAATTTTAAAAATCTACTGGTCCGTTCGTTTTTTATTTAAAAATAAGTATCTAACTATTAATTTTTTATAGTTTCTAGAATTTCATACAGTGAAAAATAGATTTGACTGTAAGTTATATGATCGATAGTACCATCCTCTGGGACAATAAGTCGGGATATAAAAGTTTTTAAATCCTGCTGGTTTCAGAGCAGGAGCTGATCAAGGAGGTTGCTGGATGAAAATTTTGCTGTTTTCGGCCATCTAAACAAACCCTCCTAACTTTTTTGGCTTTTAACAGATTTTAACCGCCAAGGTTATGAATAAATCTTTAGAAAACACTATTTTTAAAAATGTTAAAATATTTAATGTTATTTATTTATTTATTTATTTATTAATTTGTTATATACTACAAAATCATGGAGAGCCCCAAATAAACTTCATTGCTTGTGCTAGGGGCTTTTTGCTGTTGTAGTTCTTTAAAAAAGCCTCCAAACATGATAAAAATCGAAAAGAATTGAAGTTTTGTCCACCGTATTTTTTTTCTCCTTTATTAAAAATAAATTCACATTTCAGTGCCATTTTGCATTGACTTCTTTTTTTATTCACTTTTGCACAGGACATATACCCATATATTCCTAAGAAAATATTCAAAATTTGGATATGTGTTTTTCTTCGGTTTGAAACTATAGCCGATTGGAAATAACAATTTTTAGAAAATGTAAAAAAATCATCAATTTCAATGTCTAGGAGACGTGACAGGACATGTTGAATATATTCTTAGGAATATATGGGAATATGTCCTGTGCCAAATTAAATTTAAAAACATGTCCAGAAGTCAATGCAAAATGACAATCACATGTGAATTTTTCTATTTTTTTTCAACTTTTTTAATATTTGTTTGTTTTCTCATATTAGATTCTTTTTTTAAATAATAATCTAGATAATACTTATAATGGAATATTATTACACATATACATGGTTTATAAAAATAAAAATAGTTATGAAAAATAATAAAGGAGAAAAAAAAATAAGTATGGTGGAATTTTTTTTTCGATTTTTTTTAGAGGCTTTTTTAACAAATATCATTAAATATTTTAACATTTTTAAACAGAGTGTTTTCTACAAATTTAATCAAAACTGACGGTTAAAGTCGGTGAATAGATGGCCGAAAACAGCAAAATTTTCATGCAGCAACCTCCTTGATCAGCGCTTGCTCTGAAACTAGCAGGATTTAAATACTTTTTATCCCGACTTTTTGTCCCAGAGGGTGGTACTCTCGATCGTATAACTTACAGCTAAATCTATTTTTCACTCTGAAATTCTAGAAACTGACCCGGTTAATAGTTAGATACTTATTTTTAAAAATAAACTAACGGACCGGTAGATTTTTTTTTAAATTCTTGTAAAATTGATCTATATGACGCCCTAAATGAATTTATGAAAAAAAAATAGGGTTGCAAGATTATCGAACTAAATCCACTCAGAAAGGTGCCGTATGTTACACTCCCGTTCTTCTTTACTTTAAAAGTTAAAGATTTTAAATTTGGAACATCTTTTTTCACCATAAAACTTCAACTTTTAACATAAAAGATACATTTAAGTCACTTTCGGTTTAACCGGAAAGGGGCTGTTCATAAATGACGTCACCTATTTTTGACCCCCCCTTCCCCCTTCGTCACCTTTCATCACTTTTTCCTTGCCCCCTTATAAAATAGAAAAAAATTACGTCACCTTTTGGAATACCCCCCCCCCCCCGCCTATAGAGGGACGTTTCAAATAAATTTTCAACTAGAAAAATGTCTTTTAACATAAAAAATTATAAATATAAATATTGCCTTTTGTGCTATTGACAAGTGGAGTTACTGCTTTCTAGCTTAGCAGGGCGGTATAGGTATACCTACTAATATATAAAAATAATTAAATTTTATTATATTTTAATTTAAAACTTAATGGATAATTCCACAAATAAAGCAAAATATTAGTTGGTTACAGAGTCTGTAACCAACTAAGGTTTGAACAGGCCATTTAGGCCTAGAACATCTAACAATTAAATCATTAAAGCCGTTAAAAAATATCTTATTTTAAGGAATAAGGAAAAAATAAAACGATTTTTTGATGAGCTATGCCAAAAGTAAAATTTACTGTAGTCTTTTATGTCGTAGGTAGTTGTTTTTATAAAAAATCTTAAGTATCTTCACTATTTTTTTTTTAAATATACCTTTTTTTAAAGGTGACGTCACTTTTAGCCAGACCCCCGCCCCCTTTCGTCAATTTTCATCACCTTTTGAACAACCCCCCCTCCCCCTATGGTGGTGAAGTCATTCTTGAACAGCCACAATGACACAAACTTTCGATGTTTAAATGGATACAATGCCAAAAAGTGACATTTTAAATGTCAAAGTTTTTTTTTTAACTTAATTGTTAGTTTTTATTTGGTCATAGGCCATGATTATTTAAAATTACTCGAAATGATCTAAATAACCATAGAAAAATAAATATAGGGTGAAAACTCCATTTATAACTCAGTTGCATCATTTTAAATAAAAAAAAATCCTTGATATCACTTTGACAGCGTATACGACGATTAATTTGGATAAGTTATTGCGCCTCTGACTTGCACGCATCCTTACGACATTTTAGACGTTGAGTTGAGAGGTCGCTAATGCATCCAAATTAATATTACTATAGTAATGAAATATGTAAAAATATATTAATGTCTCAATATCTAAAAAAAATCGATAAAAGTATTTTACCATAAAAAAAGTACCTGTGCCTTTTTCTCACTTAACTGTTCTGTCTTTTAAAGTTAACTGATAAGCCTATTTCAGCTTATGTTGTTTGGGCGAGCTCTGAACTGTCTACTTTTACCACTCACTTTATCAAACAAGTATTTATGCCTCAGACATCTTTAGCTACTTTAACTGAATGTGTTGGATTGGTGAAACAGCAATGTGAGAGGGTAAGTAAATATTTTTGTGTTTCTTTTTTTTACTTCCAATTTTAGTTAAAATCTTTTAAAAACAATAACTAAATGTTTTTATATTATAAATGACATAGTTGGAGTTTGCACAGTAGCATTCCCCTTTAAGTAGTTTTGCGACAGGCGCTAGTTTACAAAGGAAATATTAAACTTTATTAATAAGGAATAGCCCAATCGAACGTTAGTTTGACCTTGCAGTGATATGCACATTTTCTGTTTTTGTAATTAAAAGGGGTTCGTTTGAAAAGCTTAAATCCAAATTCACACCCCTGTGAGTTTTTTTTTGCAACGTGCAAAAACGCATTTGTTTTGTTTTTAGTCTGTAACTCGGCTTTGGCTCGTCGTCCAACAAAAAACGAGCAAGATATTTGTTCGTTATTAAATTCTTTACAATTTATATAAACAACTTTTTTTGTTTAAACAGTCAGAAAAAAATTACAGAGCCTTAAAGTTGATGAAATAGGCATCATATTCAAAAAATTATTAGTTTTGCAGTTGTTTTCGAAAAACCGAAAAATGTTTGCAAATTTTCAACTTTTGCAAATATTCAACGCTATGTAACTTTTTTTCTGATTGTTTAAACAAAAAAATTTATTTATATAAATTGTAGAGAATTCAAGGAACAAATATCATGTCAGGGACGGATTTACTTCATTTTAAGGGGGGGGGTATCCATAATAAAAAAAATTGCGCTTTCACCAAAAATTTAATTTTGAAGGTATTTGTATGCTAATATACCTCGCTGGGGGGCAACAAAAATCGCTCAGGGTTGCAAATTTGGATTTAAGCTTTCCCTTTTGATTACAAAAAAAAAACAGAGAGTGTGCATATCACCGCAAGGTGAGGCCATTTCACACGACCGTTCGACTGAACTACAAGGCTCATATCATTTTAGTCTCTCTAGGCTCTGGGTTCATCCAGTAGTGCACTGGAAAACGAATTGGGATGTTACTGTAGGAGATTTTGATATTAAACTGAATACTTCCCGATTTCGCACTTTACAGGTTCTACCTGTACCTGTAGATCTTGGTGTAATGTGTCATTTGTGACAAACCAAACCAATATCGAAAACTATCATAATTATATTATTGGACGCAAAACAGCAGATATTTCGTGGCTCAGCCTATCGCTATTCTTAAAGGCTAATGAAACATTGTAGATAAACTCGGCGCAGAATCTGAGTAAAAAATTGGATTAAGGCAGCTATGATAAGTGGTTTAAATAGTTATTTTTTTTATTAAGAGCACAAAATTACTGATTTTTGTTTTAGCGTGGAAAGCAGAAATCACATTTTGCTCTCGTAATACAAACAACATTTTTTCTACGATCTAAAATAAATAAATAAATAAATACATTTCAGACAGTAAGTACCTTACAAGGTTACAAGCACTTGAATACAATTTTATGCAAATCTATTGGTGTAAAAGTAAAATCCTAATTACAGTAATTCTCCATAATTGCTTCGTAACAACAAATATTTAGCACACGAAATTGAGATTTGATTCAAAATAAATAATAATTTCATATTAAAAAAATGGCGGACTAATATCTCGTCGCATATAACTGATAGCTCTTTTACGATTGACATGCCGGTTGCCTACACTGTGCGCGCGAAACAAATCACTTTGCTGCTTGCTGGCATGGTAACGAGCAGAAAAGTAAAATACTAAGAAATAGGTTATATAAAAAGTCTGAAAACTTCATTTGTTTTTGTAGAAATGTTAACTTTTCTATTAGATCGTAGAAAAAATTACTTTTAGTGAAATTTTTATTAAACATTGTGCTTTTGATAATTTTTGACATTTAAATTTAATTGACTATCATCTTACGTCTTAAAATAATTATAAAAAAGTTGTTTAAAGTGAAAGTTTGATAAAAATTATAATAAAAGTAAGTAATGTGATATTAGAATAAAATTTTACATTACCTGAGCTGGTGAGTCCTATAATTATTCTAAAATTATGGACGAATATTATTTCAACTTGTCACATTATTTACTATGAATCTTTTATGGAGCACTGCGTTATATTGCTTTATTTTGAAAAAAATATTTGTAGATTGATGCGTTAGTTTCCTTTTTTAGGGCTTTTCTTGTCCTTTTTAGCATTTTCTTCTTGCTTTTCAAAAATTATTTGGATTTTTTTATAAATGAAGAGTGCAACTAACATAAGGGCCTAACCCTCATTTTTTGCGAAATACAGTTTTTGCTTGAAATAGGTACTACTTGACGTACTTTATCGCTCTAGTTAATAAAAATTCCTAATATGTTACTAGAAGTGGCAAAACAAATGCATTGGAAGGTAAGGTTAGGTTAATAATTTGTTTTTTTTTGCCCCACCCAAATATTTACTACTTTACTACTATCCTTATTTATAAACCTATAAGTAGAAAAGACAAGATTTTATAAAAAAAAACAATCTTATAATAAACGGGTAGGTAAGGCTTTTTTTAATAATTTACTTTTTTGCCCCACCCAAATATTTATCGTTAACTATTCTTGATGAAAAAAGTCCAAACCTATTTAAGACTAGCAAAGAGCAGATTTTATGTAAAAACAACCTTATTGGAAATGTATGGGTTAGGCTCTTTTGATAATTAAGGTCATTGTTTAGGCCCTTATTTCAACTTTTTTTGTTGAAATCTACATTAAACGATGTAAACAATCAAACACTATTGAAATATAAGTTTAAATATCATTAGAAAAAAAATGAATCACATTTTTGCTTCTCCTGTAAAATAATAATTGTGGGTTAGGCCCTTATGTTAGTTGCACTTTTCAAATGTCGAAATAATTAACAATGAATTTGAAACTAAAGGTCTAGATATTAATATAGAGCCTTATTTGAAACAGCAACCATACATAAGCCTATAGGTATAAATTTATTCCACCAACCATAAAACAAGAAACAAATGAGAATCAACTCCGATAGATTCTGCGCAGGGTTTATCATTATTTTCAGTTTTTAAATGCTCGTTTTATTGATACAACTATTACACGCGAAATATTGTACTATTGTCGACTAATTAGGTAAAATGTCACCTATTAAAGGTAAACGGCCACTTTGACAATAAATCAAAACGATATTGCCAAATTGTTTATTTTTGATGAATCTTTATGAAAATTATTTTTAAATTATTTAACAAATTTGAACTTAAAAACATTGCTTTAATTTAAAGTAAAATATATTTGTTTTAATGGGCCCAAAATCACTATCCAGACGATATCTTCCTTTTATTTTAATACATTTAATAATAACGTCAATAAACGAGTGATTCGTGTTAGGTGAATCACCATGTATAAGTATTTGACGTGATATGCTAATTTTAAATTTTTTATAATAGGTAATTTTTTGATTTATTATTTTTAGTTATGTTCATTTGGAGTAGATTTGTGTTATCAATTAGATGTGGCTTTAAAAGTTCCTCTGATAAAAGCCTTAAAAGATATGAAAGACAAGTTAATAGATTCTGTAAAAGTGAGATCTTTAGAAGATAAGTGGATTCCAAGCAATTTTAGGTCAAAATCGGGTCTTGCTAGGTGCCTGCATGAACACAGAGAAATGGGACTTAAATTAGACTCTTACATAACAGGTAATCTAATAAATTACATTAAATGTTTGTTTAACCTCGTACTATTCTACTTAATTAAGCATCCCCTAAGTCCAGGACTTGTGTGGGCTAGTAGTAGAGGGAACCACCGGCTTATACTGACTTTCGAACCAGTTTATAGGGAGTGTCCGTTTCAATTATCGCCTTCGCCAAACTGAAAAAGGCAAATCGGCGCCAGTGAGAATCGAACTCACGCTAGTTGGCTTGCTAAGAATACGCGCTAGCCACTACGTTATGCCTTCCAGAGGCTCGCATAACTAGCATAATACATAATACAGGGTGATCAATAACTGGCATGCCAAATTTAAGAGGTGATTCTACACTCAAAAATATCAAAAATTGTTCCTATAAAGGGAGCTACGGCCCTTTAAAATTGTAATAAAAATAAGGTTTTTAATTAATAACTGTGGTACCCTTTAAGCTAGAGTGGCGAGCTTTTGCACTAGTATTAATAAGGGCAATAAGTTTATGTTAATTTATTGTTTTGAATTTATCCAGAGGTGTGCCTAGACGGACAAAATATGTGAGGCTTAACACATTTTTGCCCCAAACTTTTTTATGTGTAGTTTCTTTGTATTTTTTGTAAAAAAGTTAGATTTCTTGAGTAAAAATACATAAAAGATGTCATATAGTGTACACTGTAGGAGCAACCGTTTTCAAAAAAATTCAATTAAGAGGAAGTAACATTTTGTGTCACCAAAAACGTTACTTTTTAAAAGGCCATTACTCCTTTAATATTAAATTTAGGTGTTTCGGTGAAGAATAGTTTTTTGCTCAATTTTCAATGAAGAATCAACCTGCAGCATTAAAATTTTATTGATGCTCTTATTTGTTCCCCATTCAATATGTCATATTCGAAGGCCTGTATCTCCCTTAGGGCCCATTTCCGCACCACCCTTTATAGAAACTTTTTTTCATATTTTTGGATGTAGAATCACCTCTTAAATTTTGGCATGGCAGTTACTGATCACGATGCCGTGATTGGCTTGATATGCCGTCATGTGCTTTGTGCGCTGGCTTATAACGATATGTTAGGCCTGTGGATGGCGCCTTAACCATAAAAGTTAAAGCAGAAAACTAAAAAAAAATACTGAGTAGCTTTAAACTTAAGCTACAAAGTTTTTCACTATAGGTAAAATGAATCTATGTGGAGATATTTTCATTATTAAATTTGCTAGCTTAGCCCAATCGTTTTAGATTTTTTCATGAGGTTAACTTAGAAGTTAAAACTTTTGACGCACACACGTCCCCCCAAATGGAAATAGGTTTATAAAAAAATATAAAACTTAGGCTAGGCGATGCTAAATCATGTGAGCAAAGGGTCTGTAAACTTCAAAACCTTTGAGAACGAAATCCTTATGAGCGCCAGTTCTTAAATAGTGGTAAAGGTTCTTCCGCAGACTGCATGCTAAACAAAATTAACAAACTACAATTTTTTGTGTTTTTTTTTGCTGATTTCAATTTTGTTTAAATCAAATCTCTATCTGTTTCCATTTCTGAGCAAAACCGTTCCAAAATTTAATAAAAATTAAAATATCGTCCACTAAAGGCTCTAGTTGTCTAACTCCAAATTTTTCAAAAATGAGATTTTTATGAAATTTGCTTCATTATCTGATTACCAACATACTTCAAAAAAAAAAAAAAGTTGCATTAAACCAATATCAGCCTCAAAAAATGCAAAAATGTAAATATTTTAAGTCGCTAAGTGTCTAACTCCATCATATGATTGTGAGAAAACAATTAAATGAGAACTGTCACTAATGTCAAACTATTTTTCGACAACAGGGGATCCCGTTTCAAATATTTATAATTATAACTTAAATCTTTTTTATAATAATAAATACTTAACTAAATCCAAAAAACATAAAAAAATATGCAGCAAACTGTTAAAGATTCGTTACATTTATGATACATACATAATTATGTATAATAATATACATTAGAATTTAGTTAGATAATATTTGATTGTTTAATAATATTAGATTTTAATAATATTGACCACAAAAATGTAAATAAGGTATTTAAGTTTTAAATGTTGCTTAATAATTATTATATTTTTATTATAACATAACGTTACAAAATATAATATATTTTTTTCTCATGGGATTTAATTATTTTTATGAAGGTTTTATAATGTATAAATTTTATAATATTAATATTATCTAGGTATATATATTATGCCTACCTAGTAGTAATATTATATATTAAATATAAAAATATAAATTTTTTGTAATAATATTACGCGATATAATACGATAGGTATCCTCTTTTATCTTCCCTTGTAGTTAGACCATTAGTGAATTTAGATTCTGTGGTTAAAATTTAATTTTCAAATAATTTATATAAAATAGATAACAATGAAAAGTTTTAAATACATTAACACATTTCAAACATTTTTAACTGTGAACAAGCTAGTTTTAAAGTTCTAAATTGCTATAATTAAGTTTTAAATCGTTTTTTACGTCTCCTGAAAAATATGACGTTTTGGAGTTGGACCGTTAGAGCCTTTAGATGACGATATGTAATTTTTGGAGGCTCATATTTAAATTATTATAGTAGCTACAAAAGTTCTCTCTAGTTTAAATTAAAGTTAAATTTATGCTCTATAAAATAGTTAGAAAAATGTCTGAAAATCATTTTAAAACTTCAGTTGATGAACAGCTTTTGATGCCTCTGCAATGACGTTTAAAAGTAGGCAAATTTATCTTTGTTAAGCAGTCTTTATAAATTTAAAATCAAATTTATTATATTTGTCATGCCTATGTGTTTGTCAATTTTGCTAAATATGACATATACTGCCCAAAATAATCTTAAACAGGAACACTAAATCGCCATGGCAGATGTCTTGAAAACTAGTCTTCATTTGGACACTGGAAATGAAATCCAGATACTTTTCTCTACGGTTTTATAGAGCAAGCATGTAACTTGAATTCAAACTAGAGAAAACTCTTGTAGGTGCTTTAATCATTTATTTATTGTCCACCTAAAAAAATTTTTTTTAATTTTTTCGAATTTTCGGCAGGGTATTTCTCAAAAACGGAAAGAGATAGAGTTTTTATCTAAATAGAATCGAAATCAGCAACAAAAACACTATAAAAATTGTGCAAAAGAATTTGCAGTTTGTTATTGTTGTTTAGCATGCAGTCTGTGGAAGAACTTTAACCACTATTTACGAACTGGCGCTCATTAGCATTTCGTTCTCAGATCTTTTGAATTTTACAGACCCTTTGCTCACATGATTTATCATCTAAGTTTGCTATTTTTTTTTAAACCTATTTCCATTTGGGGGGACGTGTGCGCAGTTAAGTGTCCCCTTCGGAGTAGATAATTAAATTCTCTACAAATTTTGTTACTCACATTTTTTATCGAGAAATGGAAAATACGGGTGCAAATCGACAAAAACACGAAATCCAAGATGACGGACAGTTCCCATAATTAATTAATGGACAAGAATGTGATTTCTTCATCTACTCCGCGGGGGACACTTAACTGCGCACACGTCCCCACAAATGGAAATAGGTTTTAAAAAAATAGCAAACTTAGGTGATGATAAATCATGTGAGCAAAGGGTCTGTAAAATTCAAAAGCTCTGAGAATGAAATCCTAGATCCAAGATGGCGGACAGTTCCCATAATTAATTAATGGGCAAGCATATGATTTCTTCATCTACTTCGCGGGGAACAGTTATAAGTGTTATAACTGCGTCATAAGTTTTAACTTGTAAATTTCTTCTTATATGGAATTTAATCTAAAGTCATTGGGCAAAGCTTTGTACATAAAAGTTAGAAGCAGAGTTATTTCCTTTATACAAATTTTAATTTGTATGTTAAAAGGAGGTACCGATATTGTACTCCACTGTACCATATTTTGCATACAAATGTTTGGTGGTGTTAGGGGTCGTCCATAAAATACGTCACACTTTTTTAGGTGATTTTAGACCCCCCATGTCACACATTGTCACAAAGTCTATACCCCCCTCCGCCTATGTAACGTTACACTCTAATTTTACTAATAAAAATGTTTGTTCATGCGGTGGCAGAGGAGAAGTTACTACTGGCCAGTTGTTTGTAGACGCTGTTCTTAATGTAAAATAATGAAACAATGTTGCCTTCTTTTTCGTAGCAGCTTGAAGCAAATTTTTGATTTCTCGTTCCGGTTTGGAATTGTTTGAGGTTAAGCCACAATTTATTAACTTGAATTTGCACAGTTTGTTTTGATTTCCCGGGACGCGCTTTATCATAAGCTTCATACAGCTTATTGTACAAAGAATCGAAATACGACATGAATTTAACTTTTATTGCGAAATATAACACTGCGAATTCGCAATTTGTCAGTGCTGTCATCTTATGGTAAAATCATGAAGCAATTCCGACCACCAAAATATGAATAGGTTTATTTAAATTACTAAAATCATGGTTTCACACTATGTGAAGAATATGCTGGAGATGTTGGTATAAAACATAGAACAATGGATAAAAATGAAATGGTAAATACGATTGAAGCACTGAAATTTATGGATGATGGACACTCTGTGATATAAAACACCTTATTATAATTATAATAGGTATAAATAAAATAAATAAATAAATAAATAGGTAGGTTTAACTATTCTAAAAAATTCTGCTTATTAGAATGTAAAAGCCAATTTGAGTAGGTCAATAAAATTTTTGGTGTGACGTCACATTCGACTCCCCCATGTCACACTTCGTCACAAATGCCAGACCCCCTCCCCCTAAAGGTGTGACGTATTTTATGGACGACCCCCTTAGCGTTTTTTATGCAAAAGATGGTACAGTAGAGTAAAATATTGGTACCTCCTTTTAACATGTAAGTTAAGTTCATAATTTACGAATGAACCTAACTTTTTTTCATGTTTAAGTATTTTGCCATGAAAAATAACAACAAATCCAGAAAAACTTGATTGTTATTGTAACAAAACTATATTTTACAATATAAAATGTTATAAAGGAAATACCTTCACAAAATTTTACTTGGATGTATTTCCTTTATGCTTTTTAAATTAAGTATTGTGCAATTTTTAGGAGATGTTTGGTTGCAGTTGACGCCAAATACAATTTCATTCACTAAAGTATTTTTGGCCTTATTGGAATGTTGCCTAAGACTTAAAACAACGGAAATACTATATACCATTGATATAGTTTTGTGTGATATTTTTGAAGCTCAAATCAAACATATAGAACAATCTTTGAAACAAGAAACTCAGCAAAATGTGAGTAAATATTAATATATGTAATTTTTACAACAAAATTCGACTATAAATGTACAATTTTTGGGTTTAGTACTTTTTTTCTGTTGCGATGGTAGTAATGAAATTGAATTTAAACTTTTTTTTTCTGATACCCAAAACTTTGATCTGTGTGATAAAGTTGGTTTTGTGTTAAACCTTCTCATATTTCGAGAGACCAAAAATAAGAAGAAATACTACACAAAATATAACTAGTGTTACCTTAGGGGTCGTACTTAGGGACACTAGATCTAGGTCTTAAGTTAGCAAGGCGACAGATTTGTCTGTCGCCTTGCTAACTTAAGACCTAGATCTAGTGTCCCTAGTCTTACTTTAAATACGTTACGCAAAATTTTGCAATTTTAAATCCCCCTCCCCCCGTGTAACGCTGAGATGTAGCGTTACGTAACGCTAGAGCCAAAACCCCAACTATTTTATTTGTGAAAAAGTCCATACGTTTTTATTTAAAAATATTAAACAGCGTTACGTAACGCTTCATCAGTCCCCCTTTAGTAAATAGTAGTAAATTAAAAATCGCACAGTAAATATTTTTACAACAGGTTTGAATAGTATATGTTTGGGTATAGAATATATATTCTATATATATATAGTTATGTTTTATAAAATAAACTACGCAGTATATTCGCACATCCAATATTCGAATCTGTTTTGAAAATATTCACTGTGCGATTTTTAATTTATAATCTTGCTTGAAAAAACAAACCATAGAATTTTAAACTATCACCTGTCAAAAATTGTTTGTTTATGTCAATGGTCGGCGACACATTTAGATTAGACAGAGAGGTTCTACAGAGGGAGAAAAAAATATAATTAATATAATGTTTTAAAATAACATGTTTTTTGTGGTTGTTTTTTTTTTTGGTTTACACGTACCTATGTGAAACTTTAGTTTTATATGATTGGGCATTTTTTCTAAAATGCAGGAAAAATGAGTTGTGGTAAATATGAAAAAAACTAAAAAACAAATTATTATAGTATTATTTTCTTCATTTGGATTCAAACATTTGTTTCAAAAAAATTAGTAAGGTACTTTATTTTTAAATAAAAACAGTTGCGAATAAAATAGTATACGAATATCTCGGAAAATGGCACTTTTCCTCGACCTATAAATGGTTTCGGCACTTCGTGCCTCAACCATTATTAAGGTCTCGGAAAAGTACTATTTTTCAAGTCGACCTGTGATTCTACTATTACTGCTAAGACAAGTTGTCCTATCTGCAAAAATTATTTTTTTGACATAAGTACACCATTTTATTGCTTCACACTAGCCCCATGTGCCTACTTAAAAGAAATGTCCTATCTAAAACCCAAATCCTAAAAATTAGTCTAAGATGTTTGTCCTAAGTGGAAAATTTTCAATGTTTTCTAAAGAAAATTGTCCTAACTAGTCTTTACTAGAGGAAAAGTCAGGACTAACTTTACATATCTTAGTAATTTTTTAATAATAATAATATATAAAAATAATTTTTTTTCAAAGGATATCACGTATTTTTGATTTAAAATAAAGCAGAACCCAACGCCATATTTATTTAAACATGTTTTCAAAAAGTGCAAAGAAAAACAATAAAACTGGCCATATCTCAAAACATATAATTTGCAGATAGAACAACTTGTTTTAGCAGGGCAGTATTTCACTCCTACCAAATTTCCTTTAAAAATTCCCTGACTGCCCTCGTGAGGGCAGTTACTCGGGTATGGTTTCACAATCTGATGGGTTCGTTTAACATTAAAACATTCGGATTTTAAGACCGCACCCGAGAGCCCCAAGGTTAAAATTTTGTGACTGAATCACCCTGTATTATATTTATTATATGCATTATTGCAATATGCAACAAGTCAGTTTCTTCTTGTTCCGTTTTGAAAATGAAATTTAATTAAATTAAATAACCTTTTTTTAAACAACAAGTCCTACGGCAGACTAACATCTCTACTCTAAATTTCTCTACTCCCTAACATCCCTACTGCATAACATCCCTACTCCACAACAACTCTACTCCGTAACATCTCTACTCCATAACATCTCTACTCCGTAAAAACTCTACTCCGCATTATATGCACTCGATTAGCCACTTGTCTTAACTCAAAAAAATATTTGTCATGCTAAGTCACTGTCAAATATGAATTTAGTTTATTAATTACTTATTAGTGCATGTTAAGAGTACACGGACAATGTGACTTTTGGAACAATTTATTTGTGTTTGTTCTAGATTTGAATTTAAAGATGAAGGTTTTCTAGGAAAAATAAATAAAATAATCTAGAATAAGAAACTTCTTTGTTCTGCGAACCGCTCATTTATTATTGAGTGGCTAATAAAGTGCATATAGTGTGGAGTAGAGTATTGGCGAGTAGATATGTTACGGAGTAGGATTGTTATAGAGTAGGGATGTATGTAGGGATGTTAGGGAGTAGGGAAATTGAAAGTAGAGATTTTAGTCTGCCAGTCCTACAAAGCACCTCATTTGAGCAGGTTAAAAAAATTGGCAGTAAATGTAAGAACGGTTTTGTTCATTAGAAGACCTGTATATTACAGATCTGCAAAATCCTAAACCTAGAGGTTTTATAATAATTATACTTAAAGCATGTGCCCACCTTTTAACTTTAATACACAGTAACAGAATAAATCATTATGTACCTGTGTTATTTTCTAAAGCGTTTTTAAAGTCTTAATTTTTTACCAAAATCAATTTTTTTGTACCTTGTTAGTTTATACATAATGTTGACACAGTCAAAAGTGAAAAGGTTACCACTTCACAGCGGCACAAAAAATGTTTATTTAAAATTTTCAAAATGGAAAAGCAAAATGAAAATTAAAATAAAACTTTTTAGCGCCGTTTTAACGCTTTATCCCACTCAAGATGCTTAATCATAATCTTATTAATAAATTTGACAGTGTCAAGGTTTAAAAAAATTGATTTTGTTAAAGAAATAAGACTTTTTAGAAACGCCTTCAAAGGTAACACATGTACATAATAATTTATTAGTTTACTGTTTATTAAAGTTAAAAGGTGGGCACATGTTTTATCTATAATTAAACTACTCTGAAATAAAAACTACAATGTTATAAAAATTAGTATTTTAAAACTATAATAGATTTTTTCTCAAAAACGGCAAGATATATCAAAAGTTTGTAAACAGATTTGAAATCAGCGTGTTAATTTTTATAGGTATAAACTATATTGGTGAGAATTATATTAGCGGTGTAAAGGTGGGTCCTCCTGAAGAAATGTCAAGCGGTATCTCAAAAACCTCTAGGTTTAGGATTTCGCTGATTGCAGATCTGTAATATACAGGTCTTCTAATGCACAAAACCGTTCTTATGTTTTATTGCCATTTGTTTTTAACTTGATAAACTGCCCAACCGAGGTGTGACAAGGTAAGAAATTAACTTGTAACATATTGAAAATAAGCTCCTCATATGTAATATTAACATGTTTTTTTTTTTGCAGCAAAAACAGTTTAAAAGTAAGAACGCAGAGTTTTTGTTAAACAATTTACTGGAGTTGGTTCAAAAAAAGTACAAGAAAATAAATGGATACGAGTGCAACTTGTTAAACAAAATGAAAATAGATTACTCGCATTTAATAACCACACCATATGTAATCAAAAGTACTAAAAAGTATTCATCTGAGTTTTTATAGTTATGAAATAAAAATAATAATAATATCCGGCCTATTTTTTAGCACGTTTATTTTTTCTTTTCCTGATTTCAAATTAGTTTTGACAACAAAGAAGTAAAGCAGTTTTTTCGTGTCAGGTCCAGGCGTCGTTTACTTGCAGGACGTGATATTGGCTTTGGTTGGTCACTTCCTGGTGGGCCGGTCCATGACCAATGTTAAAACTCAATTTTGATTCAAAAATAGTTATTTATGTAGTAAAGCATTTAAGATTTAATTCACCAGATGGGTGGGTGGGGCACTATACCGGGATATTCACGGAAATGGCCTATTAATAGTTTATAGAGAACCAATAATTTTGAAAATCGTATATTTCGCACTTTGGAGTTTTTGCATATGAACAACCGATTAAAAATATTTTCATACTTGTATCACTTAATTAAAGAACCTTTTTAATAATGTATTACATGACCTACATTCCTATTTAAGATTTTCGAACTGATAGCTCCTGAGTGGTGGGGGTAGTTACGTCAATTATTGGTTACAAGTCAAAACATGTCCCCTTTAAAATTAAAATTGACCTGTCCCGGCGTTTTTTCGAAAAGTCATTAGTTTCGATTTTATCCAAGGTTAAAGTTTCGTTGGATCACCCGGTATAATGAGAAAGTAAAAAATAGTAGTTTTAGAATTTATTTCAAATATCTCGAAAACGATTAATTCTAGGTATGGGGTATCCGATATTCAATTTTATTCTCTATTTAGCCCAAATAAAAAAACTATATGTTGCAATTAAAAAAAAATGAGATCGCCATTTTAAATTTGTTAAGTTTGAGCTGCTTTCTGGGACACCCTGTATACATTTTAGTTTATGTTTTGGTTTAGGATAAGTAGGTTAAATATCGGTAAGCAAACCCCAAAACAATGTTTCTCCAATTTAAAAGATTTAAAAGGAGTTTGGACTTCTTTTTGAGGGTGCTTGATTTTGCTAATTATTTTCTATAAACCCGAATAAATCAAAAATCGCAGGAAATAGATACAAACTGTAACATATTAAGATAAAGCAAATTTAATTCAGATTTCAAAACTTAAAAAATATACAGGGTGTTCCACTAAAAAAAAGTTGAGTATCAGTTCCAGTATAACCGGAAGTGATGAAAGCATGAAAATATTTTTAATCGGTTATATGCAAAAACCTTAAAGTGCCAAATTTCAGATTTTTAAAATTATTCGTTCTCCATAAAGTTTTAATAGGTCATTTCAGTGAATAACCCTGTATATGGCGGCGGCGCACAGAGGACGATTTTTAAATCTAGGGGGATTTTAAGGGTAAAAGTTAAAATCTAAAATAGGCAATATTTTTTACATAAACATGTTCTTTAATATTTCACTAATTTATTCCTAAAATATCAGCTTTAAATAATGAAGGAAAAACCAGTGGCGTAGCTTCAAAGTTAGGTTATTTTAAAATTTTATTTCCTGTTTTTTTTTTGATGATTAATTTACTTTTAAAGGAAAATGTTATATTGATACCCCCAAGCAACAAAGCCGTAACTCATATATTGTCATTTTTCACGACAGCTAAATTTCTAAAATATTTTTTTTTGTTATTTAAGGGTGGGTAAATGATTGAAGTGGAAAAGAAAGTCATGTGATGCATCATTTGAAAGCTTATAAAATTCTCTATTTAACTGTTTAAGTATTTATTGTTTATTTACTGTTTGTTTCTGATAATATTCAAGTTTAGAATTTCTTACTTTAGTGATTTTAAGTAAACTTTTGCTTAAAGTGGACTGTGGAGAAACCTGAGTAGTACCACCATGTGTGTCTTTTTTCAAGGCGTTTACCTATGAGTATAATTCAAAATGGGTCTAACTTTAGTTACATCCTTGTTGCTTGGGAGTGTCGATATTAAAGAATGGCATGTATCAAATGGTTATCGTTTTGTACAGATATTAGTGAATTTATTTTAGTAATTA
Organism: Brachypterus glaber; assembly: GCA_958510825.1. Lineage (NCBI taxonomy): Eukaryota > Metazoa > Arthropoda > Insecta > Coleoptera > Kateretidae > Brachypterus > Brachypterus glaber. Next base: position 18,385,574 of record OY294046.1, read on the forward strand.
ATTCATTATAATCATAAATGCTATATGGCACCCTCCCCTCCCTATTCCATCCCTCCTCGAGGAGGGATTTTTACTACTATTGTAATATGGCTGCCATCAATATTACAATAGTAGTAAAAAAGTTAAAATAGCGCTTTTTCGTAAGGCCGGGAAATATATACTCCACCAGATTCCACCTATAGGAGTATATTTTTAATGAAGATTAACTACCAAAGGCTAATATAAACGAAAAAAAAGTTGCAAATAGATTCCCCACAATTTTTTAACTTTACTAGTTTAAAATAAAGTCAATGTTGTTATACTACAAAAAAAAATCAGGCGATTTTTTTTAGAAATTATTTTCAAATTGCTTTTTTTAGTTTTTTTGTCATTTAAATCAAATTTATTGACCCATTTTGGTACGTCACTGTATTTTTAATAAATTACCATTTTATTAAATAATTATTTAATTATAATTATTTAATAAACTTAATAAATTTTCAAAAAATAACTCTTATCTCTATAAATTATAATTTATTTTTTATTAATTTAGTTTTACTTGCCCCTAATGAACGGCACTGTATTAAAATTTTATTTTTTTTACTTAATTTTTTAAAAAGCTTATAAATACTACCAAGTCCAAACCTGCTAATGATATACTGAAGTATTATTTAAATCTTCTTCTGCGGACGCCACTGTACTAAAAATTTTGATAAAAATATATCCCTATTTCTTCAAAAAACTTCATACTCTCAAATTAAAACTTATTTAACAATGCTAAGTTAAACAATTATCTAAATCCCCCTAGTTTTGAAAATCGTCCTCTTTGCGGCGGCGCACACGCACACCTCTAGTCAGACCCCAGGGGGGATATTCTCATTTCAGTGAGTTTTATTCACTCGTGAAAGCCAACTTCACAGTAGTTTGTCTGATGAATTGATTGGTCTAGACCGTGTAGCTCCGCCCATTCATCGAAATATCAGGCGGAAAAAATCCGCTTCAAACCAGAATATGGGTGCAGTTAAAACTTAGAATAATGTTTCCGTGACCATGTGTTATTATTATAAGGGATAATTTTTTATTTAGTATAGTTTCGTTCAATTTTGTCCGGTTTTGTCCACCGGCCTAGACAATTAAAAAAAAGTGGGCTCTTTCACAACCCTGCCTTGCGTAAATTTCTGTTTAAAATGCTTGTAGCTCAGTGTGTGTATTTATTCAATACCCAGTTATAAACATAATTCATAATTCTTAGGGTTGCACTTGGATCCTAAGTTAAATTGAAACGAGCATACAGACTACCTAACCAAAAAATTATCAAAAAATATATATGCTATAAGACAGCCAACACGTTCAGTGAAAAGTCCAAACGTCTTATTGACCGCATACTACTCATTCTATTCTCATATGTCCTATGGTTTGATAAATTGGGGCCATGCTTCAGGATCAAAAAATATATTTGGATTGCAAAAAAAGTTTTGCGGATAATAACAAAGAAAGGCTATCGGGATCTTATCAAGGACAAATTTATAGAGAATATTTTAACGTTTCCATCTCTGTATATATGGTTGTGTGTAATTTTTGTTCATGAGAATGTTGAGTTTTTTGAGACGCAGGGTAGTATTCATAACTATTCTACAAGACGCCAAAATCAAATAAGATTGAATTACCTTTCGCTTCAGTCCAGTAGAAACGGCGTAAACTACCATGGTATAGCTTTCTGCAATAAGTTACCGGATCATTTTAAAAATTTAACCGTAAAACGCTTTAAAAGCGAAGTAAAAACTTACTTGCTCGAAAGAGCTTTCGGCAGCAATGATGAGTTTCTTGGAAAGGTGAACACTACTAATTTTTAACATCTTTTTTAACATGTATTTTTATTTATTTTGTATTACTATTACCTTTTTGTCTATTTATTTATTTATTTATTCCTTTTTTACTGACTTGTGTAATACTTTTGTAAAAAGCACCAATAACATATCTTTTCTTATCTAATGTTTACTATATCCACTTTAAGTAAGGAAAGTGCTTCTTTACTACACGGTGTGCTTTAAATATTTTAAATGGAAAGTCAAACTACACCGGATTTTTTGATTTTAGGTTATTTTTGGGACATTTCCAAACAGTTTTTGACAAAAGTTGAAATCGCTCACGAAGCCGTTTTTAAATAAAGTCATTCTTCTTATTCTTAAAGTTTTTCCTGACGTAACAATACGAAGTGTTTTCTATGACACACCCTGTAGCATAGATACTACATGACACTCAATATAATCACGACCATTCACACGCCTACTTTGTTTATGTCAAAAATTACGGTTTGGACAAAGTAGGCGTGTGAATGGTCGTGATTATATCGAGTATCATGGGTAGTACCTATGATATAGGGTGTGTCATAGAAAAAACCCCTTATTGTAATATCAGGTAAAACTTGAAGAATGACTTTATTTAAAAACGGCTTCGTTGCGCGATTTCAATTTTTGTCAAAAATTGTTTGAAAGTCTCAAAAAAAACCTAAAATCAAAAAATCCGGGGTGGTTTGACTTTCCATTTAAAATATTTAAGGCATGCCGTTACTACCTTGTTATATTATACAGTCGGTCAAGTAAGAGCGTGTCTCGCATTGTTTATTTAAGAATATATTTATAATATTTTTTTACATTTAATTAGAGTTAATGAATGATAGATCAATGCAAATAACTTAGTAACTTGTCCAGTCTCAATTTGCGTCAATGATCGCCTGGCATCGTCGCATACTTGAACAAGATTTTTTGCATATTCCTTCGGCAAAGACCTCCATATTGTCCGAATTTCTAGTGATAGCTGCTTTAATGTGTATACCTTTTTCCCGCGAAGCTTGTGCCTAATAAATGACCACACATTTTCGATGGGGTTTGCGTCGGGTGATTGGGAAGTGATGATATCGGATTTCCACTGGCTACACAACTTGCTCCGATAATTGGGGTCCTTGTCCCCTTGGAGGGTCCACTGCTTATTTTTATCGTCATACCAACAAAAAGTCCGTCGGTATAAGTCGGTTTTTTTGTAAATCTAGACCATTTTTTCAGCGTTCAAGATACGTAAAGAGAAATAAAAATCCAAAACCTTTTTTCGAGAGACACCCCCAAATATGAATCTTTACAGGGTATTTCACGGTTCGCTGGATCAATCGGTTGGTGGAGGATGTCCAGGCAGGGGGGTGATAACGTAACCCCAAAAGGAAGCTTTATCGGTAAAAAAAACCTTGCTCCAGTCTAGATCGATGTTTCCCTTGGCACACGCGAGTCGGTTTTCTCTCAGTTTTACTCAACAAAGGTTTATCTTTTGTACTTCGCCACTTTAAGTCGTGAGCCTGAAGATGAGTACGAATTGTTTCATGTGATATATCCAAACCTTTCTGCATCAGTTTTTGTGCCCCTTGGAGCAGGGTTAATTGAGGATTCTGCGAAAACATGTTTAAAATCATTTTTTCGTGCTTAGCCGACACCTTTGCTGAGCCACGATGGTAAGTCGTCAAAATTTTTCGTTTTCGAGTATCGTTTCACCCACTTGTTGACGAATGTTTTTGACTTTTCCATATACTTTGCAGCCGCTGCAGGTGTCATTTTCGGGTGCAAACAGAGGAAGACAGCCTCGAACCGTGACGCGTGCGCAGCACTCATATTTTAAAACGTGCTGAATCACTAAAAATAAGGTTCAGAAAAAGTCTCTATGTACAAAGCTTTGTCAGTCAGGAAGTAAAGTATATCCCCGAAAAAAAGAAGTAGGGCTCTCTATACGTTATAGGTGACACGCTCTTACTTGACCGACTGTATTTCACGTTGCTAGGGTCAGCGTTGAAGAAAGTAACTGTCACTCGTTCGGACAAAAGCAATTTGAAAAAAATAACTACTAAAATACAGATACTTTAAACTTTGACGTTTTTATTTCAATCAAACAAAAATAGTTTTGTTCCAAATATACAGGTGTTAGATAAAATATTGTACGGTGCGCGTAAATTTACCCACGAAAATAATTGACCGGCAAGCACGGAGGCCCGTTGAGCTCAATGGGTTAATTTTTGACTTACTTAATTAATACGTTTAGCCCCGGGTTGCATCAATATGAAGCCACGCAGTAAAAAAATGTTTTTGCGGGTGTAGGATAAAAAATTACGTTTTCTTTTTATTACAAAAACAATTTATCAATAAATTTTATAATATTGAAAAAAAAAATAAAAAATATAAATTAAAGCGAATAATCTTATTAGATTATTATTTATTTTTCTGAAAAATATGTTTTTCTTTTTTTTTTCAAACAGGTGAGTATTTCCACGTCAACTAGCCCCTCGATCTGGAACTCATCTCTCCGATTTTGCTGAAATTTTGCATGTACCCATAACTTAGTGTTTATATACCCCCATTAATGGCGTTTTGCGAAAAAATCAATGGTTGCTGAGATATTAGGGTGGGTCATTTTTTGCCTTTTTCAAAATCTGAAAACAACCATGTAATAAATTCCTAATAACTTAACTTCTATTGAAGATATAGACTTTAATCGTATTGATTTTTAAAGAGAGTATTAAATTATGGTCTAGAAAATCCATCTTTTTAACCATTCTGACATTTCCAAGATGGCGGACCGCCATGCCAATTCGGGGAAGTTTATATTTTGTATCCCCAAAATAGCTTATCTTCGATTTTTTTATTTTTTTACTATTTACTTTTATTTAGTGTTAGTATGTCCCTATAAAATATTTCGACTCAAATAACATATTTGTGGGAGATATGACCCATAATGTGCGTGAAGACCCTTTCGATTAAATAAGTAATCAAATTAATAATATTGTGCAATGGATTTAGTTTCTTCATTAAATTCCACACAGAGCTCATTTTTTGTAGTTTAAAATGAAAAAAAATAGGGTATGGTCGCACATTATGGGTCTCCCACAAATATGTTATTTGAGTCGAAATATTTTATAGGGACATACTAACACTAAATACAAGTAAATAGTAAAAAAATAAAAAAAATCGAAGATAAGCTATTTTGGGGATACAAAATATAAACTTCCCCGAATTGGCATGGCGGTCCGCCATCTTGGAAATGTCAGAATGGTTAAAAAGATGGATTTTCTAGACCATAATTTGATTCTCTTTAAAAATCAATACGATTAAAGTCTATATCTTCAATAGAAGTTAAGTTATTACGAATTTATTACATGGTTCTTTTCCGATTTTAAAAAAGGCAAAAAATGACCCACCCTAATATCTCAGCAACCAATGATTTTTTCGCAAAACGCCATTAATGGGGGTATAAATATTATTATTATTATTATTATTATTATATAAACACTAAGTTATGGGGACATGCATAATTTCAGCAAAATTGGAGAGATGAGTTCCGGATCGAGGGGCTAGTTGACGTGGAATTACTCAGGTGTAATTTTGACCAACGTGATGCCACGTTTTTGATTATTGTTATTAGCTTAAATATGTTTTAATTTTATCTAAAATCGGATTTAATACTTTTCTCCAAAAAAACAATTTTATAACATAAAATTACCCTGTCCAAATTCAAGAAAAAATAGTTTGTATACCGGAGCTTAACGTGTTAACTTGCTAGTACTGTAAATAACTATTTGTTGCCAAAAAGATTTATCAAGTTACAGCAGTCTTTTAAATAAAAGTTACATAATATTAAATATTACTATAAATTAATCAGCAGACCCCGGAATAAATAGGACATTGGTAGTATATACCAGTACCGGGTTTAAAATTATTGGCATCTTATAATTTGTTAATTGAATTATTATTGCAACAAGTATGCTGTAAATTGTTATAAAACAGTTTGTATACTTTTACAATGTTATTAAAAATTTATCTGATAATGTGAATAACTATTTTATCTTTTATTTTTAAGATTTAATATAAAATTTAAAGGGCTGAACAAATATTACGTAATCTTTTATATATAAAGTATACTTTGGTGTGCTGTATGTACGTAGATATATTGTCTCCCATATGGCAGAAAACGATTCTATCGTTTTCTATAGTATTCTATTATAATATATAACCAACTTTTATATTTTTAACATCGCAAATTGATATAAATTGTCTTATTACTTATCGTAATATTTTTACTGGAATAGTCTTTGATTTGGTTAATTTAATTACATTCTCAACTGCTAAACTAAAACCATTTTTGTCCATTTTTAAATTGCAAATTATAGTTCTGTCAATAGTTTAGTCACTTACTGCCCAGGTAGCAAGGGATGTTATATTACAAGAAATTAACATCACTTTTGGGTGTATTTTTAAACTAAATCATAACATCACATAATATTGAAAAATAACATGTATTTAACATCACATTTGCAACGTAATACGTGAGACGTGACAACCATGTTATTTAATAACAAATATTTAGCAACGCTGTGAATATATCGCATGTCACATATTAACGTGACTTTCACGTGAATGTCATTTTGCTTCTCACCGACGTTCGAAGCAAAAAAATCGATATAAGATGATGTTGATAGAGTAAATTATTATAAGGAAATTGTATACACATTATACGATTTCCAATGGATAGGGGGCTCTGCCCGTCTTCTCAAGACCACGGACACGGATTGAAGGAATATATACTCCGCTTAATCTGTAATTTCGTATTTAGAAAATCTGTGATTGTTTCAATTACTGATTGATTTTAAATCCGATTTTTTTTATAGGGTTATAGCGTTATTAATGGTTTTATTTAGAAAAAGCTAATATCCTAGGATATTATTTAAATATTAAAGTACCAGTAACGGCATCCATAAGATATTAGATATAACAGCGCAGGAATGTGGATTTATGATGTCACAAACACGTTATTTTCGGGATGTCATTGTGTGATGTTATTAGGGGCGGACTTAGGACATCCCCACCATATTACATTCTTGTTAAATGAGACTACAATCTTAACATCACATGTCGCATATTAACGTGGCTTTCACGTGAATGTCATGTTATTTTGCTACCTGGGTGTAGTACTGACTAGCGCGGTACTGCGCTAGACTTGCAATATTAATAAAAGTACACCTATAAAAACTGTCATTACATTTTATAAAAAGAATATTTTGAGGTATTTTTTTGGTAAATAATAAATTAATAATAATAATTATAAATAGTAATATATTCATATTTAATTAATAATTAGTTTTAGGTATGAAATCTTGTTGTAAGAGAGAAATACTAAAAAAAATACAGCGATTTTCACTAGAATTTTCTACAGTAGAACATTCCCAATATAGCTATAATATGATTGGACAGAAATAAACACGTGGCCAGAAATATTGTTAAATGATTGGTTGATAAAAACGTTAAAAAATAATCAAATATATTATATATTATGTAATAAAACATATTTGTAAACATTAGTTACTAAGATAAAACAATATCAACATATTTCCATATTGATATGTGTGATCCTGTATCTTTTCATTTGTCCTATTTCTTCCGGGGTCTGTTAATCAGTGAAACAGATACAAATTTTGATCATTTGCACCGCACCGTAAAAATATACAATACGATAAAAAATTTAAGAAAAAAAAATAAAAAAATAACAACCATCTTCTCTTTCAACAACTTAGTTCTTTCAGTCTTTATCAAGCCATTTTAAAAGTAAAATAGATTTATTATCAACGTTGCACTTAAATGTTGGTCAGATTTTAGTAAAGAACGTGATGTTTTTGACAGATGTCTAATCAACAAAAAATAAATACATATAAAAAAATTATATTAAGATAAGCTATTATATAAAATATAGTTATCGTTAACAGAAACTATTAAAGTTTGTTAAATAATAATATATTTTATATTTTGCATATTTTTTTTTTTTAAATTAATCTCTTGCATCAATTTTTCTAATAAATAATTGTGAATTTTTTTTACAACATGCTTAAGTAGTTGTAATCAACATTTTCATTTTCTTCTTTTACCTCTTCTGTAAGAGTTTCATAATCTATAACAGTTTCTACTCCTTCTACAACACCATTTACTAATTCATCAGGTTCTGACTTGCATTCACCTTTAGCTGATAGATTTTCCTCAAATAAGCTATCACTAGTAGTACAATTAACTTCTGGTTCTTTTTTTATCAAGTTGTGAATATGAAACTCGTCAATTTTCATATCATAATCTTCTTGCAAATTGGCCTCATCCTCTATTCCTGAGGCCTTCAATATGTCCTCTAAAACGGTGGATTTTCCGTTCTCTTGGGATGGTTGCATAATAGCACTAGTCCCCTGTTCAGAGTCTGGCTCGTCCTTAATCTTATTTGTAACAACTACAGGAGTATTTATTGCCGATTTAGTGACGGTTTGTACATGATTCATTGCAGTGGTGTTCATTATATACAGAGGAGAGGAAACTGAAGAGGCCACTGACTTACCTACTATTTTGCTACCTATTGGTAAAACTTTAATACTTCCTTTTGAATTTAGTACTTGTAACTGAGACAATGGTATTACTTTTTTTGTAGATTGATTTGTTCTTACAGTGACAACTTTATGTTTAACAGAATTTGCACTATTTGCATTTGTTGATGTGGGAACACTTGTCGAAGCACTACTTGTTACAATTTTAAACTTTTCAAAATTTTTAACAGACATGTTTTTTACAAAGGGGATGCTTAATGTTCTCTGCAGAATGCTGCTTGAAGGGATTGTGGGAGCATTTGATACCACTATTAGTTTCTGATTGGGTTTTGTAAGGGTTTTTTTAGAAGAACACATTTTAAGGGTTTTTTGCACATCACTTGAACCAGGAATAGAACATGTCAATTGTTTTAAAGTAATACTAGTTGGTTGTTTTACATTAGACAATATTTTATTCCTCGGAGCTTGGTTTTCATTGCTAGGTACAGTATGGTTGACTTCAGAAGATTTTTGAGTGTTATTCGCAGATTCAGGCTCAGTCTGCTCGACAGATTCGCTACTTACTGGTGGAGTTGGTGGCTGTATGCTAATGTTTTGCAATACATTAATTTTACTTTGAGGTGAATAAGTATTTTTAACCAATGCTTGCTTTTCCAGCTCCTGTTTTAGCTTCATTTGAAATTGTTCTTTAGTTTTTGCCTTAGTTTTTTGTCTAAAAATATGGTTCGCAATAAAAAGTGTCAACATAATTTATTGTTATTACTAACCTGTATATTTGTTGAATCCTACTGGTTTTTGAAGGTCCCAGAAGATGTTGAGCTAAGCAACTACTGTTTTCTGAGATAGATATTTTCCTCTTTTTAGAATCGGAATCAGCTTTAGGAGTATCAGGGATACGAAATGATAATTTGTTTTCTACCTTAATGCTTTCTGCTGGGGTGTTTATGGTATTTGTTACTGGAGCAGATCTTTTACGCTCAGTATTAGCAGGCAGAGGTAAATTTTGATTGCTCTCATGAGCAATTTCTGCAACTTCATCAGAAATAGCTGAATAAGCAGTTTGAGGGGCAGATCTAGGCAATAAGGGTGTTAATCGTCTACCTTCATGAGACCATTCGTCCAGATTTTCCATACCAGTAACACTACAAAAATACCAAAATATGAAAATAAATTGACCCCACAGGATGTCCAAACTTACGCGTCTTACAGTTTTCTTAAAAACGGTACAGCTTTTCTAAAGTATACGGTTCTCAAGAAAACTATGTAAATATGTGGAATGTAGTTTGGACATCCTGTATCTTTTACAACATATACAATTAAGATATCAACTATAAATTTGGAACAGGTAAATAAGACAACTTAAACTATTTTATGGTTTAAATATTTTTAGCTTATAAATTGTGTGCAGGGGGCGTTGAGGGTTTTCTTTAATAGAAAGGGAATCGTGTGATACAAAATTTTAAAAGTTCTATATACGTGTAATTCTCTATTCAATGATGTATTGTGACTGGTGAAATTTCCGAATGGTAATGGTCAAGTGCTGAATGAAAACGGGCAAAACTCCGAATCAAGTTACCGAACGAAAATGTAAAAAATAAAAAATTACATTTATGTGCTAGCCAATTACTCAAAGACCTATTTGATGCGCTGTTTTTGGAACTTTGATTCGTTTTTCTCGATCAGATCATTTTTTTGAGATATAACGCACAGTGTTTTTTTTGCCCATAGTCATAGTAAAAAAAAAATTAATTATAAAGATATGATGATAACTCTGATTCTCATAAGCAATACTAACACATATGTCGTCTGCTAAGAGGTAAATTTACCTATCTCGATATTTGAAAAATTTGTCAGGAAGCGTAAAAAACGATTTTAAAATTTATGTTGGTGATTTATATTTACTATAAATATTTTTTTTTGTATCTTAAAGAGCACTTAATTCGTTAATGTATTTAAATGATTTCATTCTTAACTATTTTATTTTAAATTCAACAAAAATCGGGATTTTAAAATTTATGTTGGTTATTTATACTTACTATAAATATTTTTTTGGTACCTTAAAGACCACTTAATTCGTTAATGTATTTAAATCATTTCATTCTTAACTAGTTTATTTTGAATTCAACAAAAATGGGTATAGGTACTTGACGTTCTAAAAATGACATAAATTTTAGAGGTAAATTTACCTAAACCTAAGGCCATACTTAAGGGGATATGGAATCTAGTTTAAAATTATGATATTTATAAAGATTTTTGTATATCTTATTTTATTGTGTACAGTTGGATCCGAAAAAAAACAAGATAGAATACCTAGTTGTGTAAATTGAATAATTGTTTACAAACAATGCAGTTGTCAATGTTGACAATATTTGTCAAAATTATTTATAATTATTATAAAGAATTTAATTAAATTAAGTACATAATTAGAAATGCATCAATTAAATGATTAAGAAAGCTTAAGTAAACTTGGCAAAGTTTAATGATTCAGAGAGTTTTGTTAAGATTGAAGAAAAAATGGATACAGGAGGAAACAGTTAAAAGGCGTGCAGGCTCAGGAAGAAGGAAGTGAAAATTTACTTAATTATTTAAGAGAACACCCTTTACGAGACGCGGTGCAGGCTATAAACGATACAAATTTTGCTGGGTCCCAACCACCGCCTGCCGCCGCATGGATAATTCAGAGATAGGAAATTTTATGCAGCAAAAAAAAACCTTTTTTAAACGAAAATCATAATTTTCATAAATTATACATATTACATATATTTATTATATATTTCATTACTAAGGAGTTCAAAGTTTTATTCCCCATAAGATTTACTAAATATTGTGTTTAAATGTTTTATATGATTAAATATTCTAAATGTTTTTTTAGTTTACTATTTATTAGGTATATCTGGACCCCGGAGGTAAACGACACCATGTCACAGAAACGTAATCTTTCAGGAGAGCAAGTTTTCGATTCTTTTTTAACATTAAATGCATGTTCTAGGGGCTTTCCATTAATTTTGTAAAAAAGAAGGAATATTAACACAAAAATAACCATCTTGGAGAGACTTCTTGCTTCTGCAGATCAAGAACCTTTATATTTGCTAGTTTTCTATTTCTTGAAGCTTCATATAACAGTAGTTACTGTTATTTAACATTATTCGCATTCACGCATTATCTGTAATAACATGAGAGACTACTAATAAACAAAGAAAAACTGACAATATGTCAAATTATTCTAACCTCTTTCTTAAAATCTTACTTAAACTATAAAATAATTAATAAAATTGACATTTTGGCATATTTATTTTTTGTGGGTCCAACTGTACTTATTTTTTACATTTCCAGGCGCTTTTGTATTATATCTCATATTTATTAGATCAATTTCTGTACGGAATTATCATGTTTTAATTGAAAAGTATCCCTATTATATTACTGCTGATGTCAATGATGAGAAATGTCATCTAAAGGACTAGCTAAAACACTTAAGTACTTTACTTAAAATTCTATGATCGCTTTAGGTAATTTTACCTCTAAAATGTTTAGTTTTTATTCTTTTTATCGGTAGGTATTGATTTAATACAAGTTAATTTTAAATAGAAACATAGAGTAAGAAATGTTGTATCCGATTCTGTAAAAATAGAGATTTTGAAAAAAACATAGGTTTAGGTAAATTTACCTCTTAGCCGAAGATGTGCGGTTTGTAAAAATAAAAAAAGTTTAAAATAAAATCCAGTAACGGAGATTTTAGTTATAATAATAATAATAATAATAATAATAATAATAATAATAATAATAATTAAATCCATGAAACATCAAATTTTTATACAGGACACACTGATAAGTTATTATGTTACACTAAAAAATGATTTTTGAATAACATTAGACAATATTTAATTAAGTATACATTATAATTCTGCTCTGATAAAGTTAAGTCAATAGCAGCGTATTCAAAATATTACATCAGGGTTGACGTGAAAACGCCGCTATGCGACAATGTCCCTTACTGCCCTTTACTTTAAGTTTCCTAACTAATAACAAACAGTTAAAATACACATTAATAATTTATTTAAATTCAGGTATATAAAGCACAGATTGTCACTAGATAGATAGATAAAAAATACAATTACTTATTACCACGGGTCAGATCGAAGTAGCCATTACCGGGGACATGCAAAAATTAGAATTTAAAAAAAACTCTTTTTTCAAGTAAATAGACACTGTTAATACTCAGGGAGTCACTTGGTAATGGCCCATGACTCATGGAGAAGGACTTAATTTTTTTTTTTTGAAAATTGTTTCTCTGTTCAAAAAACGAATAGTTAATACAAAAATATTGTTTTTTTTTAATTAATTATTCGTTTTTTTTTTTGAAAAAGGAAACAACTTTCAAAAAAAAAAATTAAAGTCTTTTCCTATGAGTCATGGACCATAACCAAGTGACTCACTGATTATTAACAGCGTCGACATGACATTCCGTTTGGTGAAAAATAGTTTAAAGTGTCTATTTACTTGAAAAAATAGTTTTTTAAAATTCTAATTGTTGCCATCGCCATTTGTATAGTTTGACGCACAGATCTGTGGCTATGGGAAATATGTATGGAATGTTTGTGCACGCCTTATAACGCTCTTGACGGGAATAAGAATGATTCCTCCCCTTTCGTGGGAGACTTTCTTTTATGCGGAGAACTATAAGTTACAAGAGCTCATCACAAATAAAGAGTTATTGAGATTGAAAGTGTTTTTTTATTGTTTTTCATTTAAATCATTGTATATTTACTCCCTCATAGTAATAAGACAGATGATTGGCCATATCTAGATATGAAAGGTGGCAGTTCCAGATGGTGATTAAACTATTTATTAACGTTACGTCAACTCTCCGTTGTCTCCGTTTTTGAAAGTGTCATTTTACATTTTTATTTTTTTATTTTAAAAAGTTCTGATGAAGTCAACTGAGAGTTGACGAAACGTTAATAAATAGTTTAATTTTTATATATTTTATTTTTATTAAATATTTTAAATGAAAAGTGGTCGAAACTCAATAAAAAATCAAATTATATTGAACACTACTACACGGTGCTTTTTTGGGGTTATTTTTTTTTTTTTTTGAAACCCTGAAATTCCTTTAACATTCGATAGTACCGTAGATTTATATGATTTTCAGCGAAAATTAAAAAAATCTACCGAGCGCTTCGTTTTTTATTAAAAGAAAATAAATGCTAACCGAGCTGCGAAGAGTAAAACAAGCCATAAACATATGAAATGCTACGCATTCCATTTTATACTATTCACAGTAAATGGTTTATTGCATTTTCCCAAATACTTAAAAAAATAAAATAAAAATCAAACTTAAAAAAATTATCTGATTATGGAAAAAAAATTAATTTTTTTTTGAAATTTTTTAAGTTTTTTTTTTAAATAGTTTGAAAAATGCAATATTTGCTGTGAATAGTATATAATGGAATGCGTAGCATTACATATGTTCACGGCTTGTTTTACTCTTTGAAGCTCGTTTAGCATTAATTTTTTTTAATAAAAAACGAAGCGCTCGGTAGATTTTTTTAATTTTTGCTGAAAATCATATAACGGTACAGTACCGTCCATTTATATGATTTTCATGATTACCGTCGGTACTATCGAATGGTAAAGGAATTTCAGGGTTTTCAAACAAACAAAAAATGCCCCCAAAAAGCACCGTGACTAAAGAAATGTCTTACAGAAATTATTTCCAGATGGTCATTGCTACAAGTCTTAACTATGTGAATTATTGTCATTTTTTGTGGTTAACATCTTGTGGTTAACATTAAGTTTGTATGTTTAGCTTTTTTGAGGTTATGTATGTTACGGGAAAAGACGATAATTCGGCCAGTGACGTTATTGGCCGGTCAATGATGACAATGCCCAGCCAAATTGGACATTATCGATAATGACCAAATGAAAGTCCATATCGGAATGTCGGCAAAACAAATCTATAATATTTCAATAATTTTTATAATTTTAGTAAAGAACGACGTTCTAAGAACGTAATATACAGGGTAATCAATAACTGGCATGCCAAAATTTAAGAGGTAATTCTTCATGCAAAAATATCAAAAAAAGTCACTATAAAGGTTGGTACGCAAATGAGCCCTAAGGGACCTAAGGCCCTTTAAAATTGTAATAAAATAAGGTTTTTAATTAATTACTGTGATACCCTTTAAGCTAGAGCGACGAGCTTTTGCATGTATACTAGTATTAATAAGGGCAATAAGTTTATGTTAACTTATTTTTTGAATTTATCCAGAGGCGTCCCTAGTCGGAAAAATATATTAGGCTTAACACATTTTTGCCCCAAACTTTTTTATGTGTGCTTTTTTTGGATTTTTTGTAAAAAATATGGATTCCTTGAGTAAAAATAAATTAAAAATGTCATATAGTGTAACACTGTAGGAGCAACCGTTTTCAAAATATGCTATTAAGAGGAAGTAACATTTTGTGCCACCAAAAACGTTACTTTTGAAAAGGCTATTACTCCTTTAATATTAAATTTAGGTGTTTTGGTGAAGAATACTTTTAAATAAAGAATCACCCTGCAGCATTAAAATTTTATTGATGCTTTTTTTTGTTCCCCATTAAATATGTCATCTTCGAAAGGCCGTAGCTCTCTTAGGGCTCATTTCCGGACCAACCTTTATAGAAACTTTTTTTCATACTTTTAGATATAGTATCACCTCTTAAATTTTGGCATGGCAGTTACTAATCACCCTATATAATTTATAAAAATTAACAATACTTAAATAACACAGGCCAACTGTTGAAAAGGTGTCTGGGTTCTGTTAGCGGAGTCTGAATCTACCTAAAGTTTTCTACTACACACTCCCCTAAACTGTTAAAATAGACAGATTTAATTTAGACAGAATACACAATATGTTTGAAAATAAGAATCGGATTCAATCCTGGGGTTTTTTAGTTGCTGAAACCGAATCGGATGTTAAAAATGCAAAATTTCGGAACCAAGGTGGTGTCAAAATTTTAAATAATTCAATATTTTTTGCTGAAAATTAGTGATCAAAAATCTTTGAGGTCGCTGAAACCGAATTGGATGTTAAAAAAATCACGAAAGAAAAGTATTCTTGATGTGGATAACATGTTACTTTTGTAATTCGAATTTTTAACACCGCACTCAATTTCAACGACTTAAAAAATTAATAACTTTCTTGAAAAAATTTGAAATTCTAAAAATTTCGACGCCATACTGGATCCATCATTTTAAATTTTCAATTTTTAACATCGGATTTGATTTCAGCAACCTCAAAAACTCTAGGATACCCATTTTCAAACATTATGTGTAATCTCTCAAAATTCTATTTAAAATTTAAGAGCTCTGTATTAATTTAAAATAAGGGGCCGTCCATAAAATACGTCCGCAGTTGGAGGGGCGGGGGGTTACCAAAATCGGACAGAAGCGGACAAGGAGGGGGGGGGGTCCAGCCATTTTCGGATGTCCACTTTTCCAAATTCAATAATGATAAAAAAGTGAAAATCTGAAAAAAAGGGGGGTACCCTACTGCGTTTTGTGTTGCTAAAATTTAGTTTTAATAACCTCAATATCAACATTCTCCTGCCGTTTTTGGCCATTATCGTTAGTGGCCGGGCAAAGATGTAAAGATGAAAATATTAACAACATTGCCCGCCCACAACGCGCCATAACGACAATGCCAGGACATTAACGACATTGGCTAGAGAAATTGGACATTCACGTCATTGTCCGGACATTATCGTCTTTGCCCGTTACATGTATACTGGGTGTCCCACCAGGTTCTTGACAAGCTTTATCTCCGTTATTTGAAAAGATATATTTTTTTTCAAAAAATAGCGTTGAATGGGAACCAAAGAAGATTTGACATATCCAAAACCGCTCCTCATGACATCGAAAAAAAAAGCCGAAAAAAAAATATTTTGAATTATTTTTTTCCCTGGCAAATAAAAAAAGTTTATTTTTGTAGAGCAGTATTATCAGTGTGTCTGTATACAGATTTATAAATACGCCCTTATTAAAACTAAAATTTTACATTCTTAAATTAAGAAAAAAAACGCGGACGGCCTAGCGCCGCAGGCGTAGATTTTTTACTTTGACATTCAATTTTAAAAATGTGTTTAATTTAAAATATCACAAAAATGCAAGAAAACCCTATAATCGCAGGAGAAATTTTATTTATTTTTTTGTATTTGACGGTATAATTTCATAAAAAAAAACTGCCGAGGCCTTTCAAATCATTAGCGATTCAGCCCTGAAGATGAATCGCTAACGATTTGAAAGGCCTCCGCAGATTTTTCTTTTATGAAATTATATCGTCAAATACAAAAAAATTTCGTCTTTTATTGATATAACGGTATACAGGTTACATACTTAATTAAAAAAAAAATGACTATTTTAATTTTAAATCAGTGTTTAATTTAAAATTTCACAAAAATGCAAGAAAATACTAGCACTAGCACCGCAAGCGAAAATTTGTAAAAAATAAAAAAATATATGGGAATAGAGAATTTTATGAGCTTCCATTTATAAAATTGACCCGCCTTGCCCCCTAAGCACATCAAATATATACCAAAAAAATATTTGGGATGTTATTTAACTATGAAATCGCGAAAGGATCGTACAAAATGGGGTTTTGTTCTACAACAGATCTTAGATTCTTTTGATATTTTTTTATTGCGATCGTACATCCAAATTTATCACAAATCTAAAATATTTCTTTATTCTGACAACCAGTTCTGTCTCTAGGGGCCAAAGAATTTGGCCCCTATAAAAAAGTCCACGTTTCATTATTCTAGCATAATAATTTTATTTGGAAATTTGGTCACAAGTTGGCTCTCATGGTTATGTGAAAAAAAAGTTTCAAATTTTTGTACATAGAGGGCCAGCCAGTCCAGGTAAAAAAAATATTTTTTTTTCGACGCCAACAGATGGCTGCAGCAACGCTTGTCAGAAAAACCAAATATCCTTTTTGATAATATAAATATTCCTTTATTATTTTTTTTTATTTCCATTGATAACACTTTAAGTGCCCGCCATTTAGCCCATTTTAAAGTAGGGTCTGCAGCAAAGAGCCGCGGCTCAAACGGTGGTCCATAAAAAATTTAGTTAAGAAGTTAAAAGTTTGAAATTTGTTCACAAATTGACTTACATGTTTAACTATTTTTTCTTGTGAAAAAAAAGTTACAAATTTTTATACATAGAAGGCGCTACAGTCAGTTTACATAAATATTCCTTTATTATTTTTTTTTATTTCCATTGATAACATTTTAATTGCCCGACATTTAGCCCAAAATTGGATCTGCAGCGAAGCGCCGCGGTTTCAAACTGTGGTCCTTAAAAAAATTATCTGAGAAGATACAAATTTGAAATTTGTTCACAAATTGACTTACATCGTTAGCTATGTTTTTGTGGAAAAAAACTTTTTTTTAGTAAGAAAGTTGGCTTTGAAAACTAAAAAACGCAGAATTTTTATCTTTCAAATTTAAGTACCTATAAAAAAAAGTTTTCAGTGTAAATTTATTTTTCTTAGGTTAGTCAGATAATTTTAAGTAATTTTAATTTTCCGTTGGTCGCGCTATAAAAATTTAATCATTGGTCGCGCATGTATCATATTAATACATATAAAAAATATCGTATTTAAAATCCTCTATAGGTTTAAGTTATTTTCTATTTATATGGTAAACCTCATAAAGTCACCTTAATAAAGTGATGAAAAGAGTGTTGGAACTTAGTAAGCTACTAGGTGAGGGATGTGCTTAGTTGCTGAACCACACTGCAGGGGAAAAAACAGATTAAATACTTCTTCTACAAGCGTGCGGAAAGATTTCTCTATTTCTCTGTCTGCATACATATGCGTGTGGAAAGAAGGCCTTTTCCGCACGCATAAATATTGTTTAAATTATAAAAATGTTCAAATTTCTTAACTGTTAATTGTTTTTCTTATTAAAAAAAAATATGAAAACATTTATTAATTAAAATATAAAAATAAGATTTACTTAATAAAATATAAAACTGTATGTTATTTTAACTCTGCTTGTAGGAAAAATATTGTTCCTAACGCATGCGTAAAGAGGCTTTTCCGCACTCGATTACTTGCCTCCGCTACGCGTCGTTCATGGCCTGCCTATGATAAAAACTAAAAGTTAACTATAAAAAAAAAATTGACATTCAAAATGTCACTTTTTTTGTGTAACTGTACTCAGAATAAAGCATAGACTTGAAATATATAGTGTATCCCATTTAAGCCCTTCAGGCACTCACCTAAGTTAACTCGTTTACAGTAGGTTGGCTCTTTTATGCTTAACAGTGTTAACATTAACCCCTTAACGCACTCACCCCAGTTAACTCATTGACAGTAGATTGGCTCTTTTCTGCTTAAAGAACTCGGACTTACATTTTGCCAAATTAGTGAAAAATTACCCACTTATCCAAAAAAAGGTGGTGCATCAAGGGGTTAAAAATCAAAAGTTAGTGTCATTTCTGGTTAAACCCGAAGTGACTTATACCCAGTATAGTAGAAGTGACATATCCAGCAGGTAATCTGGCATATCAACAATATTATAATTGTTTGTCTCTTTATCCTCCAAATAAACATTTATTCTGAGGATAGAGGTACATAAAGTACAATATAGTACTTACTGGTATGCAATTGTAGTTAACTTTTCATCACTTATAGCTCTTCTTATTTCAGCTTTATGTCTTTCTTGGGTAATGTTTAAAGCTAAGCCTGATTCTTTTAACAACTTCCTTTTATCTGAATTCAGAGGGCCTTGGGCCCGCAATGCCGATACTAAAGTAGAATAGGCTTCCAATTCTAAAATTTCTGATTTATTAGATTGTATAATTTGGAATAACTTCAAACTTACCCAAGTGTCTCAAGTATTGAACAGACTCTTCCTTTGTCATATCCAATAGTGTAGGCCACATTGTGAATTTGGTGCCAGTTTTCATACTAACAAGCCATATTAAATGTAAAATATAGAAGGAACTTTCAAAGAAGTTAAAATATGACAGCGTCTAAAATTTTGAGGTTATGTTCACGGTAGTTTATAAATATTCTAAAATTTAAAGGGAACGTTCAAATAAAACAAATATCAAGCGCACAACAGTGAAATAAGAATTAATTGACTTAACTTCGAACTATTTATGTAATAACTATAATATAATATTATTAATTACTGCCATTAAACTAAAAACTAAACTAAGTTTGACTTTTAGCTTCACAATAACCTGCCAACTAAAATAAATTTAAAAACTCATGATGTGATTTGTGACAAAACCAAATCCTTAAACAATTTCATTTAAAACTTTATTATTATGTAGGGCCAAAACCATAACAAACCCTGACGTCAGAAGCTCATCAAACTTTACCAACTTTACAAACTTTACCAAACTTTTTTGGGAAATTAAATTGTATTAAATAATAATTTAATTTAAATTATAATTTGTGAAAGAACAATTTTATAATTAATATATTTATACAAAACGACAAAGTTTGGATAACATTTATCTAACTTTGAGTATAAAACGAATTTACACAATGTAAATTACACTTCTCTCTGTTTGTTTTTGGCTTTTTCCTTCCGGATAATTAAACAGATTAAGGGCCACTTGCACCAACTCTTAAACTGGGATTACCTCGACTAAACTGAGTTTAAGCCTAAAATACTGTGTTCTGATTGGTGGACTGTGAATTTAAACCAAGTTTAAAATTAAAACATCGTTGGTGCAAGTGGCCCTAAGCAGAGATAAACCTTGTTGTAGTCTCTGGATTAAGTTACACTTGAGTATTACGGCAGAAAGCCAGTAACATGAAACTTTGTAGCAGTGGCACCACTGATTTCACTGTTATATCCATGGAGGAAGATGGAGTCGCCATGTGTATAGAAGACGTAGAGCAAACGGGATAAATGCATTCCGATATCTGCGCATGCGCTAGCAGAAATCAACAAAAGAAAGCCCATAAGAAAAGACCCCTATTAAAAAAGTATTGGGCGAAGTTGAGGTATTGATTTTCAAGAATACAGGGTCGGATTTTATTCAAATAAAAAATGGATAAAGTTTAATACAAATTTAATTTAATAAAAAAGTAAAGTAACATTAATAATATCTAATTAATAATCCACGTATTCGCGTGAACCAAAAAGTGAACCTAATTCATAGTCTACTATGATTAAAGCAAATTAAATGCAATCCGCAATGCATATGTGAAGTTAGCTGGATTGGTAAAAACTAAGTTAAAAAATCCCTAAATCCAGATTTTTTTTGACGGTATGCTATGAAGTGTCAAATAGAATGTGATTATTTTGAATTTTCCGTTGTAAATTGTATTTGTGCTGGTTAAACTTATACGGATTTATATTAATTATTCAGATAATGGTATTTAAGTGTTTTGTTTGTATTTGTAAAGGAAAAACAGCTTTAAAAATACTAAGTTTCTGACATAAAACGGAAAACTTGGACTGCATCTTGACAATAAAATAAATAAAAAGGTAAGTTTTTCTGGCTTTTATAATGGAAAGATTGTTGCATAATTTTAATCTTTTAGGTTAACTGCAGATTTAAAAAAGATACTTTTAAGTGTCATTCGTATCTCTTCAGCCTTTTTGTGCTGGTTAAATTTACCATAGAAGTTAATAATTTAAAATATACCGATATTTTAATGGAAATAATGAACAAAACCACCTTGGCTGCGCTACTCATGTAGTGTCATTATGTATAAGTCCAGTAATGGTTCAGGCAAGGTGTCCTTTAAGGATGAAGACTATCAATAAGAAAATACTATTATTACAGTGAAAAATTAGTGCAAAACTGTTTCTGAAATGAATATTTATGAGCTAGAGAGTCTACATGAAAAGCCGACTAGCGTGAGTTCGATTCTCACTGGCGCTGATTTGCCTTTTTCAGTTAATTAATAATTGAAATAGGTGAAGTGGACATTCCCTATAAACTGGTTCAAAAATCAGTTAAAGCTGGTGGTTCCATTTACCACTAGCCCACACCAGTCCTGGACTCAGGGGCTGCTTAATTAAGTAGAATAGTATGAGGTTAAACAAACATGTATGTACTTAGGTATAATGTTGGAGATAATATCATCTCTATTTTTTTTTAAAATATACCTATTATGCCATTCATTATACATTAATAATGTACTTTAAATTAACATTATACACACTATTTTCTTTTAAATATTCTTCGATTTATACATATATTTTTTTGTTTTGTAAGTACAAAGACTATAACAGTGTTGTAATAATAAATCATATATTCAAGTTTAAGCAAATAAAAACAATGTATATTTATTTATTTGTACACAATACTACATAATGTATATTAGCTATAGCAAACAGAAACAATCTAAAATCCTTTTTTTGCACAGAAATTCCCTAAAATATTGAATTGGTAGTAGAATTGGGTTATACGAGCCCAAAAAAGTAAACTTTAATTATATGCTTTTCGTTATTGCTTATAATTTGGGTATTTTTTAAGAGAGACTTATTAACTTTTTTATTTTCCCAAGCTTTGGAGTTCTATAGTTATAATGCCATGCTCAAAATCCAGTGTCGGACTAAGGGGGCCCTGGGGCGGTCAGGGGCGATAACAACTCAAAAAGCAGACCATTTTCTCACTTTTTTACGTGTTTTCTTAGTATTTTATCATGGTTAAAAATGTATTTTTGTGTTAAATTTCTACAAAGCTGTACAAGTTATATGTTAGACCTATTCTAGAATATGCCGAAAGTGTCTGGAACCCTTACTATGCAAAAGATATAGATCTTCTCGAGGGAGTACAAAGAAGGGCGACTAAAATTCCACCAGAATTAAAACATTTGCCGTACTTAGAACGCCTTTCTCATATGAAACTACCCACTCTGGAAGCAAGACGATCTCGTGGAGACCTTATCCAAACCCATAAGATACTCAGCAGCTACTACTCAGTCGAACTTAGCATATTCCAGCTTAATAACAATACCAACTTGCGAGGTCATAGCAAAAAACTTTATAAAGAAAGATGCTCCAAATTACCCAGAAAAAATTTTATTGTTAGCAGGGTCGTTTACCAGTGGAATGCTTTGAGTGAAGACACAGTGGGGGCAATGTCTCTTAATCAGTTTAAGAACAGAATGGATAGGGATTTGGACAGGGTCAGAAGACAATGGGTACACATTCCTTCCTAGTTTTATCTGTGATAGTTATATTTTTATCTCGTTTTTGTGATTTTATTTTTAATTTTTTAATATTTTATTTTTTAATATTTAATGTTTCATATTTATTTTTATTTTTTTCTTTTTTTACATTTGTTTTTATATTTTTAGAATTTCATATTCACTTTATTTATTTATTTATATACTTGATATAGATACAGTTTCATCGGCTATGCCGCTCACTGTTTGTAATAATAATAATAATAATAATTAAATTTAGTATCAGCTTTTGACTGAACTTGACAAAAAATTGAAGGCATAACAATGTTATGATAACATGCTTTATTATAAAACACAAATATAATTTTTTTTCTTTTAAAAATAAAAAAAGTAAATTTTGAAAAATCGAACAAGTGATTTTTTTTATTCATATAAATTGTGCGCTAAGGATACTGAAATACCTAAACGCTATTGTTTTTTTAAATAAATGCGATTTCAGGGGGCGCCTGGCAAAAGGTTGGGGGCGCTTTGACTTTAGTGACATACTTTCTGTTATTGCTTATAACAAGGAAATATTTTAAGAGAGCATTATGAACTTGTGTTCTACTAAGCTTTAGAGTTCTACAGTTTTAATGCTAAGCTTAAAGTTCAGGGCCGAACTAAGGGAGGGCGGCCAGGGGCGATAACAGCTCGAAAAGCAGACCATTTTTTCCTTTATAAACACAAATATATTTTTCCAGGTAAAAAGATGGTCTGCTTTTTGAGTTGTTATTGTAGATGATTGTGAAGGATTCTGGAGGATTGCAGATGATTGTGAAAGAATGAATTGTCAAGGATTGTTGGATAGGTGTACAAGGATTGTCCAATAAATAAACCCCTCGCTGCAACTAAAGCTTAATAGAACACAAGTTCATGATGCTCTCTTAAAATATTTCCTCGTTATATTATATATAAGCGATAACGGAAAGTATTTGACTAAACGATAACGGAAAGTATGTCACTAAAATAAAAGCGCCCTCGCCCTTTTGCATGGCGCCCCGAAAAATCGCATTTATTAAAAAAAAAAGCGTTTACGTATTTCAGGACACTTAGCGCACAATTTAAGTGAATGCCAAGATGAATAAAAAAAAAGTTCACTTTTTTTAATTTTTCAATATTTACTTTTTTTATTTTTAAAAGGAAAAATAATTATTTGTGTTTAATAATAAAACATGTTATGCCTTCAATTTTTTATCAAGTTCAGTCAAAAGCTGATAATAAAGTAATTGTAGAAATTTAACACCAAAATAATTTTTTACCATGGTAAAATAGTAAGAAAACAAGAAAAAAAAGCGAAAAAATGGTCAGCTTTTCGAGTTGTTGTCGCCCCTGGCCGCCCCCCTTAGTCCGACACTGGATTTTGAGCATTGCATTAAAACTGCAGAACTCTAAAGCTTGGGAAAATACAAAAAGTTAATGAATCTCTCTTAAAAAATACCCAAATTATAAGCGACAACGAAAAGAATAATATGCATAATATATTATATGCTTTAATTATATATAATTAAAACCAAGGCGCCCCCACTATTTTGCTCGGCGCCCCCTGAAATCGTAACCGATTTTCAAAATATCATTTATATACGTAATCCCCACACCCTAGTCCACGATTTAAATTTTTCGGGAGATGAATCCGAAAAAGTTTATTTTTTTGGGCTATATTTGTAGTAAAATACACTGTCCAGTAAAAGAGCTTTCCCATTTTTCAGCTCCGCGCGTAAAATGGATTTTTTATTGTCAGATTCAGTTTTAGCAACCTTAAAAATATACCAATTTTCACCCCACATTCTAACTCCACCCCCCGGCCCCTTAGGGGGTGGAGTTAGAATTTTTTTATTAACTGATTCTCTTTCAGCAACCTTAAAAACCCCAATATGCCAATTTTCACGAAAACTACCCCCCGCCCCTTTGGAGTGATTAAAATTTTTTTATAATCAGATTTAATTTAAGCAACCTCAAAAACCCCTATATAGCAATTTTCAAATTTTTCTAAAAAAAAATAATTTTCCCCATTTGCCCCCCTTGCTGCACCCCAATCATCAAAAACAATCCCGAACGAGAACTTTTGGTAACATACCTGTATGCCAAATTTCAAGTCTCTAGATTAAAGCGTTCTTAAGTTATCGTGCACATATTTCTCGGACAGACCGATCGACTGAACATTTTTTTTGGTCGAAATTGATTTATATCGACATAAAACGCCATAAGACGCAAAAAAAATTGAAAATTTTTGTACAAAATTTTGAAAATTTTCAAAATGGGAAAGCAAAATGGCCAGATGCTAAATTTCATAACAAAAAAACAATTCCTTATCGAGTTAACCTGGGCTAGATGATGAAATCCACAAGGAAAACATTCCATAACTGGTGGTAATCAGGGGTGCTCCAAAGCGATTTTATGAGGGGGGGGGGGGAGAGCAAACATTTCCCAACTAATTATTCAGAAATTTCACAACTCCAAAAAAAAGTTTTTACCCCCTAAAAATTTAAATGACTAAAAAAAAGTCCTCACCTCTGAAAAAATACAGCAATTTTCTAACTCTAAAAAAAAATATTTACGCCTCCCGAAAATTTTTGATGACTTAACATTCCCAACTGTGCTATGCTCCAAACTTTGTCAACTTTGAAAAAATACCCTACTATACTATCCAACTTTCTACCAATTTACCAAAATTTACCACTCAGTTTCCTAATTTTTTCACTGATTTTCCCAACTGAACACTGGATTTTTCCAACTCGAGCATGATGGGTGGCGCCCCCCATTGGGGCACCCCTGGGGTAATTCAAAAAGGATCTGAAGGAATAAATAAATAGTTTTGGACATTTATCGAGACATTTCTAGGCCTAAAGGTACATACAAATAAAAAGGTCCCTTTTTATGTG
>OY294046.1:18411206-18463055 GCA_958510825.1 Brachypterus glaber
ATGAGAAAAAAAATTAAAACATAATTAAACAAAATTAAGCTAATTAAGCGGACAAATGCCTAAAATAATAATATTTTTAATACTATTAAAACTATCAAAATTGATATCACAATCATAACAATATTCATTAAAATTATGCATCATACCAAATATAGGACAGTAGTATGCTGCATTAGTTCTTGCATTGGTGTTGTAAAAAGGTAATGAATTCCTTGGATTTCTTGGAATTGTAAGATTTAACTGACTTAAAATGAAAGAAGAATCTATTTTATTATGTAGTAAGTTATATAAAAATTTAATACTTGATATTATCCTACGAGTTTCAAGTGAGTTAAAATTGAATTGAGATAATAGTATATTATAATCACAGTTTCTCACTGGATATGAGCCGGAGACCCTAAGATATAAAAACTTTAAATACCGTTTTTGCACTCTTTCAAGCTGCTGTTTGTGAGACTGGTAGTAGGGTGACCAGACAATACCACAGTACTCCATTCTAGAACGTACAAAAGAGTTGTACAGTGTTTTAAGTGCAAGTTCATTGTTAAATTCCTTACAGTTTCGAATAATGTAACCAACAGTTTTCATTGAAGATGAAGATATATAATTAATGTGCTCTTTAAATGAAAAATCATTTGAAAAGATAACGCCCAGATCTTTAAAGCTCTAAATTCTTTCTAGAGTTATAGAGTTTATTGCATAATCAAATACGACAGGTTTTTTTTTTGCGAGTGTAAGTCATAACATTGCATTTTGAGATATTCAATTCTAGGTTATTTAATGTGCACCACCTGTTTAATTCATTGAGGATTGTTTGAAGTCTAATGCAATCATATTTATGTCGGTAATTTGTAGCATAAGTTTTAAATCATCTGCAAAAAGAAGAAATAGACATTGAATAAATCCAGACAGATCATTTATGAATAATAGGAATAATAGGGGTCCAAGGTTAGACCCTTGAGGAACTCCCGACTAAAAATAGGTATGATTTAAAACCATTGTAAAACACGTATAAAAGTATGAAGTATGAAATAAAAAGTTTAAGAGAGGATTGCTAAAGCCAAACAATGACAATTTATGGACAATAAGGGGTGATCGATACGATCAAAGGCCTTTGATATATCCGTATACACCACATCTACCTGTCCTCTATTGTCAACTACATTGGAAACATAATTAGAGAATTGAATAAGATTAGTGACAGTAGAGCGGTTTTCCATAAAACCGTGCTGATTGATTGAAATCATATTTTTTACCAACGGATAGATGCGGCTATACAAACACATTTCCCAAACCTTTGAGAAGTTGCATAAAATGGTTATTGGACGATAGTTGGAAATTATCGATGGGTCGCCTTTTTTAAAGATAGGGCACACCTTTCCAAATTTCCAAATATTTGGAAAAAAAGATTTTTTTAATATTAAATTAAAAGTATTAAAAGCGGGTAAATAAAAATATCTGCACAATCTTTCAACAAATAGCTGGGTATGTCATCATATTCTGCTGTAGATTTGTTGGGCAGTTTACTTAATGCTGACTGAATGTCTTCTACAGTAAATGAATTAACATTAATATTTTAGAAGTTGTTGAGTTCTACGTTATTATTTATTTGACTGGGATCTTGAAAAACATTACCAAAATAGCTAGCGAAACCGTCTACCACTTGCTGTGGTGTTTCACATAACGTGTCACCGTTAAACATTTGTTGTGGTATTCGAGATTTATTTCGTTTTAAGTTAGCGAATTTCCAAAATATCTTGGGATCATTAATGACTGAATCTTGGGCTTTAGAAACAAAGTTATCATAAGCTAAACGAATATCAATTTTTATTTCGTATCTCAATTGTTTGAATTTAGTGGTATAATAGGTTGATATTGATATCCTTTATAGCCAGCTCTTTGTTTTTTTAATTACAAGTAACCAAGCCAAAATTTTAACACGGTAAAAATGAACTTAAAACACAATTTCGTAGACAACTAAACTTAAAAGCGGTGCTGACATTTGCACAGAAAAACTAAGCGATTGTCTTTTGTCCTGTATCGCCAACTCAAAAGAAAAAAAAAGTACAAACCTCTTATATGCATATAAGAACACGCAAAATGCGTGTGATTATGCACAGTGCGTCCCTGTTATGTTTAAGTTTTTTGGAATGACCACACAAATTTTCCTTAGTTGTTGATAGTAGACTACCCCTCAGCACGATCCCAAAATTTTGAAAAAAATAGGGAATGGTCTCCAGGTAGTACTTAATATAACATACTTATGTTATGTAAAGTACTACCGGGAGACCATTCCCAATTTTTTCACAAAATTTTGGAAACAGAAAAAGCTAAAAATCTCCCAATAAGAAACAGCTGCGATTTAAGTGACTAGTGATATGTAAAAAGTCTACTATCGATAACTAAAAGAAAATTGGTGTGTTCATTCCAAAAAAAAATACTCTTAACAGGGTCGCATTGTGTATGAGCCGAGGGGCTGACCGCGTCTGAAATTTGTACAAAAGAGTTCCTTTTTGCAAAGAGTTCCTCAGAGTTCCTTGGGAGTTCCTCTGTGTTCCTTAAGAGTTCCTCTCTGGAAGGGGTAATTTTTGGCAAATAAGGTGTTTGTAACGGCTCATCTAGATTGAAAATAAAAACTTTAATCCGCATGGGTTATAAATAATAATTGTTTCTGACCGCGTCTGAAATTTTTACAAAAGAGTTCCTTTATGCAAAGAGTTCCTCAGAGTTCCTCTGAGTTTCTCCGGAGTTCCTCGGAGTTCCTCCAGAGTTCCTCAGTGTTCCTCTGATTTTTGTACTGCACTGTATATGTATATGTACATATGAACTTTAAAATATTTTTTTACAATGAGTTTATTTAAATCATCACCAGAGTTGAAACTTTCATTACAATAACAGGGTCGGACAACAGGAATTTTAAATTATTATTTATTTTTGGTGAGTTTGTTTAATATACAGACATATAATCTTATTCGGCATAGGAATGTATTAAACAAACCCACCAAAAATTAGAAAGAATTTAAAATTCCTGTTGTCCGACCCCGTTATTGTAATGAAAGTATCAACTCTGATCATCACACATTTTATTCTTCCGTCGAAGATCAGAGTGAACCAAAAACTATAAATATGACCCTGCTTCCAAATTATTTAAAGGAGTCTTCGAGAGACGAAGACAAAGCAGAACCTGTCCGAACAGATTTTAAAATTTATTTATTATTTTACATTATTTATTATTATTTATTTATTTATTATTTAAAATTTGTTGTTTTGTTTATTTAACCTAATTAGTTTAGTTTATACATGAGTTTTTTTTAACTTATTTTTATGTATTTATTAATTTTATAATAATATAGTCCAGTCAATTAACGATAAATTCTTATGCAATAAATGTACACGGGCTGATATTTTAAAGGATAGTAGTGGGTAGCAACAGAACACTCCTGTTAGTTTTCACCGGGTGATTTGCGTAAGGGGTGTTGCTATCTTGAATTTTAGGGGCGAATGCGGTTATCACGCTAAATATGCATCTTATGATAAAAATGTATATAACCAGTTTTGTTAAGGAGAAAATTTCCAATAATTTTTGTTTCATTTATTTCTTTTTAATATATTAATAACACTCGAGTTATAAATATTCAAATATGGCTATGTTGGGGGTAAAGTTGTTTTTTTCGATTTTTCAGTCAAACTATTCATCGGAGGATAAAAGAGGTTATCAGCAAACTTGTAGCTCTTAAAATTCTCTATATCTTTTATGTGTTATGCATTTTCATAAGTATTTGTTACGGTTATAGTGGGCGCTTAAAGTCGGGTTGGGCCCTCTGTAACCGTACCAAAGTAATAAAAATTTATAATATATGAAACTTATAGAGAATTTCAAACCAAAACCAATTTCACCTCTACCATAGCTATTTTTGAATTAACTCGATGGTTATTAATATATTAAAAAAATGACTAAAAAAAATTGTTGGAAATTTCTTCTTTAACAAAATTGGTTATATATATTTTTATGGTAAGATGCATATTAAGCAAACTCATCCCTAAAATTCAAGATATTGGACACCCCTTACGCAAATCAGCTAACGCTAACAGGATTGTTCTGTCACCATCCACTACTACCCTTTAAAATATCAGCCAGTGTACAGTTAGTGCAATTTACATTCATTATTTGACTGGACTAAAATTATTATTATTAATATTATTATTTTTTATATTTAATGAATGTAATAAATATTGAATTTGACTTTTGCTCATAAGTATAGGTTGCCCACGCAAATTTATTAATTTTTTGGTTCTATTCTTTAAACCTGTTTGGGTCAAAATAAAATTAAAAGGTCCCGTTCGGCGTTTTTTTGGATAGAAAAAAATCTTTTTAATTCTTTTTATTATTTTTTAAAATATAAAAACTTTAATTTTAAAAGATTTCAGAATTGAAAAGTCCTCTTGAATAATGTACTAAAACTTCGTTTCTTTATTTTAAATGAGTTGGTTTCAAGGAAATAACACCGTATTATTTTTTTGGTAGTTTGGTATCTTGTTTAAAGCTAGAGTGCCTCAACGTGATAAAAAAAGAGTGGAGACAAAAAAAAGTTGGTAAAATTTTTTTATATGGAATACAATTACATACGTATGCTTCATAAATAATTTATATATAATTTTTTTATCTCCAGTGGTGGAGAATTTAGGGGCGATTTAACGTTGCACATGTCAAAATAAATGTCATAAAATTTATATAAATTATTTTATTTATTTATAAATTATTTTTATATATAATTAATAAGTTTTTTGCACAATTGGCAATAAATTTAAGAGGTCGTCCATTTTGAAAAATAGTAATAGATTTTCAACAAATAAAATGCCCGATTTAATATGATAGACAAAAATAATTAGTTTTAATTAGTTTTTTTTTTCAGGAATACATTTATGTATCCTTAGTTTCCGATTTTAACATTTTATTTTTACGGGAAAGCTTTCTTACTTTTTGTTACTTTATTAATAAAAAATAAAAATAGAGCCATTCAAGTAATACGTAAAGCACTCCGACCTCCTTAAAATTTTTAGTTTTTACCAACTTTATGATAACATGTTGCCACTGTGCGTATGGATTAAAACAAATTAGGGATAAGAGAGGTATGTGGATGTTAAATTTGTTTAAATCGACAATAAACAGATAATTTTATGATATTTCGTTTGACATGTGCCACGTTAAATCCCCCCAGACTCTCCACCACTGGAGATAAAAAAATTATTTATAATGCATATATATGTAGTAGTATTACATATATAAATTTTTGGCTGAATATGTCTTATTTATATAAAATTTTCAATGAAATATAGGAAACCACGAAAAAGTCCAAACCTTAAAAATATACCAATTTTCACGAAAACTACCCCCCGCCTCTTAGGGGGTGGTGTTACAACTTTTTTATTAGATTCTCTTTCAGCAACCTTGAAAACCCCCATACACCAATTTCCACAAAAACTACCCCCCACCCCTCAGGGGGTGAAATTAGAAAAAATTTATTAAAAGATTTAGTTTTAGCGACCTCAAAAACCCCAATATATAAATTTTCAAGAACACCTGCCCCTTAGGGGGTGGAGTAAGAATTTTTTTATTATCAGATTCACTTTCAGCATCCTGAAAAACCCCGATATACCAATTTTCACGAAAACTACCCCCCGCCCCTTTGGGGATGGAGTTAGAATTTTTTTATAATCAGATTCACTTTCAGCAACCTCAAAAACCCCAATATACCAGTTTTCACGAAAACTACCCCCCACCAATCAGGGGGTGGATTTAGAGTTTTATTATCAAATTAACTTTCAGCAATCTCAAAAACCCCAATATACCAGTTTTCACGAAAACTACCAACACCCCTCAGGGGGTGAAATTAGAAAAAAAATATTATCAAATTTATATTCGCCGACCCCAAAAACCCCTATACTAACTTTGAAGAAAACATTGAAAATATTTTAAAATATTTACCCACTCACCCACTTGGGGGTGGATTTAGAAAAAAATTATTATGAGATACAATTTCAGTAACCTCAAAAACCCCTATATAGCAATTTTCAAATTTTTCTAAAAAAAATGTTCACCAAAAACAATCCCTAGCTAGAACTTTTGGCTTTGCTGGCTGGCTCTTTACACGAAATTTTCCATGAAGGCTCCTAACATGTCTTTCCATGAAGGCTCCTAACAGCTTAAGCTGTTAATTAGTCCTGGGCTTGTTGACATACACCCGATCTTTCAGGTATCCCTAAAGAATAAAGTCCGGTGCTGTCGAACCTGGCGATCGTAATGGAAAACTAAAATCCGAATTTCGCGAAATTATTCGCTCTTCGAAGATCTACCTTAAAAACTGTATTGTGGCTCTGGCGGCATGGTCAGTTGCCCCATCCTACTGCCACCATGTCTCTGGCATGTCCTCCACTGCAGGGCGCACAGCATTGCCCGATATCGGTCGCCATTCGCAGTAACTATATTGCCATTTTCTTAGCAGAAGTAAGGCCTGATTAACATTTTGAATGTTACGCCGGACCAAACCGTGACCTTGAGTGGTGCAATTCACGTTGGTACATGACCCTAGCTGGAGTCATACATGTTAAGATGCATCATGGAAAATATCGTGAAAAGACCCTGTGCTCGCAAAGCGGAAAATGGAAGTCATTTACGAGACATGATTTTTCATACATAGTTTAAAAAAAAAATCCATTTTCTGTACTCTATATTGTAAAAGAAATAAATAAAAAAAAATTACAAAAAAGTTATTCAATTTTTATATGGTAAAGTGACTTATGGGACACTCTGTATCATATAACTATAATTATAATCCATAAAACTTTTTAACCGACTTCCAAAAAGGAGGAGGTTATCAATTCGACGTGTGACTTTGTTTTTTTTATATTTGTTCCGGTATAACTTTGGAACGAATGAAAGGAATTTGATGAAACTTTTTGCAACTTAAAGAGAGCATTCATAAGGTGGTTCCGTTTCAATTTGACGCTCGTATAATGCCGGGTAAGGCGGATCATTTTAACGCAATTTCTATTAAAAACGGCTTAATTTGGTTCAACTACCAACCAAATTTTTAGAGAAATATAGGATAATTCGGATAAGCCGGATAACTTGATTAAGGGGTCACTCAAATATTACGACACACTGAAAATCTTTTAAATGCCGCTAAACTTGATTCTCTGGACCTGTAATATTAAAATACCAAGAGAAAATTATAAATTTTGTGATTTTACCATCAGGCGTTATTTGATTATTATTTAACGCTTAAAGTTTAACAAGAATTTCTTTAGTATTTCGTTTAAAATAAGGTTAGTTGGAGTCTTGGGTGCTGAAATAAAAATATTGCTTTTATTTTTTAGAAATTTATCTTTAACAGAGAGTTGTGACGTCAGCAGCTTGCCGAGATGGAGGGACAGTTATAATTTAGCTTAGATGACGTTACAAATCTACAAGTTCTGTGTCTCTAAAAAGTAAAAAATAAAAACTTTTTACAAAAAAAAATGAAGCGACTTCTATGTCTCTAAAAAGCAAAAAATAAGAAATACTTAAGTCGGTGCCAACTTCACAGCAAACAATAATAAAATAATAAAAAAATAATTGTTAGTAATTAATTTAGGAAATGGTGAAATTGGCACCGACTTAAGTATTTCTTATTTTTTGCTTTTTAGAGACATATAAGTCGGTTTATTTTTTTTTGGAAAAAGTTTATTTTTTATCTATTTTTCGTGTACAATTTTGTTTTATAACGCGACCGTATTCGGTAGGTAAACTGTATTAAAAGTTTGTAACCTTACATTAAAATAGTTTTTAAATTTCATAATTTTTTTTACGAATGGATTATTGGACTATTTTAGTTTTTAAACAGTTTTACGAAAGTATAAACAAGAATAATTCGTAGACAACTACACTGCCCTCCTAAAGAGGAACGGGGCATGTACACCTGACACATACGGTTTTCGAGCTTAGTATTATTTTACTACGGAGAATAACGGTATCTACCAAACCTAAGGAAATCTGCTGTAAGGGCATCGAAGATGTTACTTGCCGCGTTCTTTTTATGTGAAATTTTGTTTTGAAAAGAGAAACAGGATAAAGCAAATACAAAAGAAAGCAAATTTATGGGTATTTTAGTGGAAGGCAGACAAAATTAATAGATAGCTAGATACATTTATTGTTTCTAAAGAAATATACATTTCTTATAAGAAGAAAAAATTAATATTATTATAAAATATTGTTCAATTAACAAATAAAAAAAAATAAATAAAAAAAATATTGTTTAATATTATACTTCTATTGTTACTACTATTGTTTAATAGTATATATACGTACATATATGTACTACTATAGTATCTACTAGTAGATATATCTCTTTAAATATAATTAAATAATACTTTCCCTTATAGGCCTAGGTTTATTAAAATCAAAAACGAAAAAAAAATTGAAAAAAAAAAATAAAAAAATTGAAATTTTTTTGTTTAAAAATTAAAAAAAAAAAAATAAAAAATTAAGAAAAATTAATTTTTCAAAAAAAGATCTTTTTTTTTGAAAATTATTTTTTTTAAGTTTTTGGGAAAATGCAATATGAATAGTATATAATGGAATGCGTAGCACTACATATCTTTAAGGCTTGTTATAATATAAGGTATCAAAAATATATATTGTTACAGAAAATCATAAAAAATATTTGATGAATAATTTATTTCAAAAATTCACTTGCATGCACAAAATAATTATACTTTCAATTAAATTTTATTTTAAATATAGATAACACAAATTAACAGATTTTTTAAATATCAAAAAGCATAAATATAGTTAGTTTAGACATTATTCGTTTATTAAAAAATTAAAATCCATGCAAAACTTTTACATAGAAAGAACGCGGCAGGTAACTTCTTCGGTGTACTTACAGCAGATTTTCTTAGGATAGGTAGTTACCGCTATTCTCCTTAGTAAAATAATGCTCACCTTGAAAACCGTATGTGTCAGCTGTACATGCTGCGTTTCGCGTCGTCAAAAAAAATTTATTCTAGTGCACTAAGGACTAAAGTCTCATACTCGTTACGAAAACTACTATTTCGTACGACCTAGTGTACACGAAATAAAGAAAAATGCATGTTCACTATATATCCTCGTTTGGATATATTTCTATCGCACGAGTACATAGTGCATATTTGAATGAAATGACAGCTATGCACACTCATTTATCCAAACGATTACACATAGCTTTCATTTTTACAAAAGTCATTTGACGTTTATAAAATTTTGAAATGTCAAAATTAAACATAGGTAATTCTTTAAAATATACATTTTTAAAGAGTCTAGACTGTAGATCGAAAGAAAAATGTTGTTCGCAACTCGTTTGCGACAAGTCTTTTGTGTACTCGAATGATTTTTTGACTTCGTTTCGCGTCGTCAAAAAAAATTTATTCTCGTGCACTAAGGACTAAAGTCTCATACTCGTTACGAAAACTACTATTTCGTACGACCTAGTGTACACGAAATAAAGAAAAATGCATGTTCACTATATATCCTCGTTTGGATATATTTCTATCGCACGAGTA
Source organism: Brachypterus glaber (assembly GCA_958510825.1). Taxonomy (NCBI): domain Eukaryota; kingdom Metazoa; phylum Arthropoda; class Insecta; order Coleoptera; family Kateretidae; genus Brachypterus; species Brachypterus glaber. The sequence continues at coordinate 18,420,786 of OY294046.1, forward strand.
CATAGTGCATATTTGAATGAAATGACAGCTATGCATACTCATTTATCCAAACGATTACACATAGCTTTCATTTTTACAAAAGTCATTTGACGTTTATAAAATTTTGAAATGTCAAAATTAAACATAGGTAATTCTTTAAAATATACATTTTTAAAGAGTCTAGACTGTAGATCGAAAGAAAAATGTTGTTCGCAACTCGTTTGCGACAAGTCTTTTGTGTACTCGAATGATTTTTTGACTTCGTTTCGCGTCCTCAAAAAAAAATTATTCTCGTGCACTAAGGACTAAAGTCTCTTACTCGTTACGAAAAATACTATTTCGTACGATCTAGTGTACACGAAATAAAGAAAAATGCATGTTCACTATATATCCTCGTTTGGATATATTTCTATCGCACGAGTACATAGTGCATATTTGAATGAAATGACAGCTATGCATACTCATTTATCCAAACGATTACACATAGCTTTCATTTTTACAAAAGTCATTTGACGTTTATAAAATTATGAAATGTCAAAATTAAACATAGATAATTCTTTAAAATATACATTTTTAAAGAGTCTAGACTGTAGATCGAAAGAAAAATGTTGTTCGCAACTCGTTTGCGACAAGTCTTTTGTGTACTCGAATGATTTTTTGACTTCGTTTCGCGTCCTCAAAAAAAAAATTATTCTCGTGCACTAAGGACTAAAGTCTCTTACTCGTTACGAAAAATACTATTTCGTACGATCTAGTGTACACGAAATAAAGAAAAATGCATGTTCACTATATATCCTCGTTTGGATATATTTCTATCGCACGAGTACATAGTGCATATTTGAATGAAATGACAGCTATGCATACTCATTTATCCAAACGATTACACATAGCTTTCATTTTTACAAAAGTCATTTGACGTTTATAAAATTATGAAATGTCAAAATTAAACATAGGTAATTCTTTAAAATATACATTTTTAAAGAGACTAGACTGTAGATCGAACGAAAAATGTTGTTCGCAACTCGTTTGCGACAAGTCTTTAGTGTACTCGAATGATTTTTTAACTTCGTTTAGCTTCGTCAAAAAAAAATTATTCTCGTGCACTAAGGACTAAAGTCTCATACTCGTTACGAAAACTACTATTTCGTACGACCTAGTGTACACGAAATAAAGAAAAATGCATGTTCACTATATATCCTCGTTTGGATATATTTCTATCGCACGAGTACATAGTGCATATTTGAATGAAATGACAGCTATGCACACTCATTTATCCAAACGATTACAGATAGCTTTCATTTTTACAAAAGTCATTTGACGTTTATAAAATTTTGAAATGTCAAAATTAAACATAGGTAATTCTTTAAAATATACATTTTTAAAGAGTCTAGACTGTAGATCGAACGAAAAATGTTGTTCGCAACTCGTTTGCGACAAGTCCTTAGTGCACTCGAATGATTTTTTGACTTCGCTTCGCGTCGTCAAAAAAACTTCATTCTCGTGCACTAAGGACTAAAGTCGCTTACTCGTTACGAAAACTACTATTTCGTCTGCGCAAATTTTTATTTTTACTGCTCATTTATTTCATCTAGGCAATTTGAGTCCAACCGCGTCTTAAAATAACCACTGGGTCATGGGCATCCTATTGCTTATAATATTATTATAGATATTATTAATATAACGTTTTTTTACGAATATTAAAAAAATAGATTTTTAGAACTTGTTATTCAGATAATATAAGTAGGTACCTACTACGCGTCTACTGTTTACAAAAAGTTATACTGAAGGTAAGCGATTTATTCATTTTTTATCTATCGATTATAATCAATAATTTTTTTTTTCAATAATTTTTCGTTTTTGAAAAAAAAATGTAGTTTTTTTATTATTTTTTTTTTTTAATTTTTTTTTAAAGTATTTGGGAAATGCAACATACTATTTAGGTACTTTGAATAATATATAATGGAATGAGTAGCATTATATATCTTTACGGCATGTTATTATTAATAAATATGCATATTTTGTGTTGTTTTATGTGCGATTATGGACTGAAAATTTCAGTGAAATTGATTTTGTGTCAGTTAAGTCGAAGTTACTCTTGAGTAAGTCCCAAACACTAGAATTGAAGGTGATTGACTGGTAGGATAAAAGCATTTGAGAGAACTATAGAGGTCCTTTTTTCTTAACTTTTCAATTTTTTTCTTATTAAGTTTTCTTTTTGCGAAAAACGAAAAATTAAAAAAAAAAAAAAAAAATAAAAAAATTATTTAATTTTTCATTTCTTTTTTAAATTTTCTTTTGGTAGAATTGATCCTTATAATAAAAGTATTTTTTCCTGGAAAAATTACGTTAATCGGAATTTTCTTTTAGCTTTTTTCGATTTTTTTTTAAAAGTTTAACCTCCCATAACTTTTTTGTTTTTACGGTTATTACTTTCAAAAACAATAATAATCTTTCCACGTAGAACTTGATTTTTCCTAAAAATTTTAAGTCGATCGGATTATTCGTTCTTGAGTTATCGTGTTCACATAAATTTTGACATCAGACGGACAGACAGACGGGCAGACGAACATTAAAAAAATAAGTTTCCTATTTTTCATGAAACTTCCGCATATTATTCTAGCGCAGACGCTGTAAATAATATATTAAGCCTAATTACGAATTTTAAGTTTTTAGAGTTTTAAGCCATAAAAATTTAAGAATTTGGATATTTTAAGGCCGTTTTTTTTTTCAAAAATTTAACCCGCTAGAGTATTTTGAACAGCAGGTATGGACTGAGCAGAAAAAAACAAAGAAAAAAATTGGACCAGAGATATTAAAAAATAAATAATCAGGCAAATTTTCCGTGCTAAAAGATTTTATATTTGTTATTTTGTTGTTATGTATAAAAAAACATTGGAAATATATTTAATCCAAAACTATGTCCGTATTAAACTATTGATTTGGTTGCCAAGGTCGTAGATGAGGGGGGTAATGGGTAATTACCCCCCCCCATAGGCGTGGGCGCCAATTTTGTTTACAGGGCGCCAAGTTTGGTAGAACCGTCAGGGACACAGTTTTTTTTCTTGTTGGAATTTTTTTGAGCGCCAAGTTTGGTAGAAACCGACAGGGACAAAGCTTTTGTCTTAGGGTATTTTTTTGGGCGCCGTCATTTTTTTTGTAGGGGCGCCACGTTTGTTAGAAACCGTCAGGGACAAATTTTTTTCTTGATGGCATTTTTTGGGAGGCATTTTTTTTTTGTAGGGGCACAAAGCTTTATTTTAGGGTGTTTTTTCTTTTGCTAGGGGCGCCAAATTGAATTAATAATCCTAATATTTATAGTTATGTAAAAATCTAAAATAAATATAACTGCTATTTTAAAAAATGTTCTTAAAATCTTTATAGGTTACTGAAAATTCTCTTAAGAAATATGTTGAGAATAGAAGAATTTTATAGGGATTCTAAAGTCCTTCTTACTGGTTCATCAGGCTTTATTGGGAAAATATTATTGGAAAAACTAATAAGATGTACAAACGTTTCTGTGATATATATTTTACTTCGAGAGAAAAATGGAAAATCTATGGAAGCTAGATTGGAAGAAATTTTGAATGATGCAGTAAGTAATTTTTTTACATACAAACATTTTGTTTCTTTTTAAAGTGGCGTTTGACATATACACGGTTCACTGTTATTACATTATTCACAGCGCCTGCTCTAGAATAATATTGTACGGTAGTTTGAAATTTTCAAAAAATTTCAAAAATTGTCCTAGACAAAAAATTCTTGGATATAAATTTTTTTCATGAAAAAATAAGCAACTTTTTTTTTTAACTTCCGTCAGTCTGTCTGATGTCACGTTTTTTTGTGGAGACGATAACTCAAGAACGATTAATCTGATCGCATCGAAATTGTCAGGAAAAATCAAGTTCTATTAGGGGAAGATCCCTATTATTTTTCAAAGTAATTCCCGCCCAAAAAAAGTTATGGGGGTTTAAACTTTTAAAAAAATCGAAAAAAACTGAAAGAAAATTTCGATTAACGTAACTTTTCCAGGAAAAATTACTTTAATTATAGAGATCAATTCTACCAATTTTGAAAGTAGCCCCCCTAAAAATCTAATTTTTCTGCAAAAAGAAAATAAAAAAAAATGTTTTTTTTTTATTTTTTTTTTCAAGTATTTGGGAAAATGCAATATACTTACATGTATTTACATGCAATATACATGTATATACATGCATTTACTGTGAATAATATATAATGGAATGCGCAGCATTACATATCTTCACGGCTTTTTTACTTTTATTTCTATTTCTTGTACATTAATTAACACGCTCGTGACGACGTGCGCCACCGGTGGTCCACTGTTTAATTCAGTTTCTATACGCCTTTAAATCCACTGCTTATCAGTTATACTTACGATATTGGATTTAAGACTATACATATAATGTATATACATCGGTGTACCAGGGTTTTCGCATTCGGCTGAAAATATGGATTATACGATGTTAATAAAATACAAACAGTTGTATAGTTGAGTTTTACCGGAAACACCTTCTTCGCGAACGTGTTATAAACAAGCCGTGAAGATATGTAATGCTACGCATTCCATTATATATATATATATACAGTAAATGGTATATTTTTTAACAATTTTTTTATTTCCTTTAAGGGGGGGGGCATCCATAAGAAAAAAAAATTGCGCATTCACCAAAAATATATTTTTGAAGGTATTTCTATGCTGGAAGGGGGTGGGGTGCGGGGGGCATGGCCCCATGCCCCCCCTAAATCCGCCCTTGTATATACGGTATACGGGGCACTATGTGTTATAGAGACCGTGTAAGTGTCCAAAAGTCCTATTTTTATTTTAAGATTTGAGACATGTTATGTATCAGATAATCATTATTGGACCTTTCCTCATAATGAATGACTATTGTTACCCAGAGAAATATGATAATCTGGATGTAGCGATTTTTTTTTCATGTCAAGTCAAGAAATTAACATAATTTAATATTTGGTACTTATTAGCCAAAATGCCTCTAAAATCTACATTTCGTTAGATAAATGAATAAAATTTGGGCACATATTTTAAAATATACCTTTTTACGTACATATAAATAACTTGTCCAAAAAAATATCACAAGTATCCGTATAGCAGGAGAAATTGTAGTATATTATTTATCCCGGCATTCAATCTTTAAATTTGCATAAAGTTTCGTGGTTAGTAATGCTTAGTAAAGTTATGTGTACCAAAATAAAGCCAAACCTCTATAGAATCTGTGGTATTATGGATTCTTTGGCTTGAGCTGGCGGTATATCGAAAACAATCTGCAGAAAATCAAAGTAACCTCTAAAATTTTTTAAAGTAGCCATTTTTTGAACGATTTAAATTGTTAAATCGTTGATAATTATCAAAACTAAATGTTATTAAAAGAAAAAAAACCCTAGTTTTTACAAAATAAATGAAAATCTTACTTTTAAGACACATTTATGGGTGCTGAACCGGGTGTAGCTACCCAGTAGCTACATCCGTAATTAAAATGAATCAAAAATAACATGTAATATTTAATTTTTTGATTCAGACTATCGTGAAACGTTTAAATAATATAGAAAAGGGGAGTTTTAAATAATGTAGGTCTGTCTTTTTGTCTGTCTCTCTCAGTACCCACCTATTCCAGTAGCGCGTCATGGCGTAGCTAGGTTTTAGGATTTGTCAATATTTTAGAAATTTAACTCAACATACGGTATATTTTTTTAATAAAAACAAGCTTTTTTGGTTGCCTTTAAAAATCTAGGTTGCCTTAAATTGTATTTTTCTGAAAAATAGTTAATCTTATGTCATTACAAGAGTACTGTTTTATGTATTTTTCATTGTATTTACCTTAGGAATACTATTCTAATAAAAAATATACAAAAAAGTTAACCCATCGAAAAGTTTGGGGCAAAAAAGTCATAAGCGCCCCCTATTTCGGACGCCCCAGTTGAAAATAACCACATGAAAATACCATTGACTGATAGGCCTTATTAAGGATACATCACATGCAAATCTCGTTGGTACAACACAAAGTTTCTGAGTTTTTCAATAAAAATTGAATTTTTGGAATCCCTTTTGAAGGGGATAGATCTCTTACTACTCGGTTTTGGTCATATGTTTATAGAAATCACTCCTTAAATGGATTGTAGGTCTTTCAAAATTATCTTGTTTATTTGGCGGTTAAACTGTTTTTACATAAAGTTGCCAATAATATTTGTTGTTTTGATTATTCTTTTTAGGATAAATACGAATATGTATTAATAAAAGCAATTATATAGATCACTCATTTTACATTCAAAAAATGTCTAATAGCCCCTTTATGCACTTAAAAATTAAAGAAAAAAAAAACGAATTTGTGTTTTTATTTAAAAATAAAATATTTTTTATCAATTACAAGGATAAAATAGTTTTGGACACTTTTTTGGTCCGTTTGCGACATAGTGCGGCGGGCTTTAAAACAAAAGTCTGCGCCGTTGGGATTTTTTCATAAACATCTTCTACGATGTCTGACGAGTATTTATTGTCAATATGAAAATAATCGCTAGAGGGATTCTTGCGATAAATCGAATTTCATTTGTTTTTATATTATTTTCAGTGTATGCTAAATTTTTTTTTACGGATATCGAAAGAGTTTATTTTTTCAAGCAATTTTGTAGAGTATTGTAGACATCGTAGAAGGGATTCATGAAAAAATCCCATCGGTACAAGGACTTCTGTTTTAAAGTTGATCCAAGCCCGTCGTGTATACAGGGTGTATTTGAAATAGCGTAGGAAATTTTAACAGGTGATTCTACATGATAAAATATGACAAAAAGTTCCTATAAACATATGTCTAAAAATGCGTCATAAGGGAGCTACGCCCCTTTGAAATTGGCTAAAAAAATCGGTTTTTATTTAATAACTCAGGAACCCTTTGAGATATATTAACGAGGTTTTGCACGTGAATTAATCCTAATAAGGCCCATCTTTGTATGTCATTTTCACGTACTTAATTAAACCAGGGGTGTGCGAAACGGGGGGGCCTTATCAGTTTTTTGTCCCAAACTTTTTTCTGTGTAACTTTTTTGCAATTTTATTTTTGAAATATGATTGAGGTCAAAATACATAAAAAAGGTACTCTTGTTGTAATACTGTAGGATTAACCGTTTTCGAGAAAAGTTCATTTGAAAGTGAAATTTCACGGCTCGAGGGCGAAAAATTAAATACTAAAATGTCGAAAACCAAAATTTGAATGATGCAATGTTATTCTACATCGAAAACTAAGAAAAAAAGTTTCCATACATGTAGGTCGAAAAAACGCTTTTAAAGCTACCATATCCCTTTAAAAATGGTGCATATTTAGAGACCATAGGTTCGTTAGGATTCATTTTTGGAAGTACCTGTATATGAGGTTTTTTTCTTAGTTTTTAATGTACATTCGCCCTGCATTATTAAAATTTTGGTTTTCAACATTTTAGTATTTAATTTTTCGTCCTCGAACCGTGGAATTTCAACTTCAAATGAACTTTTCTCGAAAACGGTTAATCCTACAGTATTACAACAAGAGTACCTTTTTTATGTATTTTGACCTGAGGAATCATATTTCAAAAATAAAATTGCAAAAAAGTTACATAGAAAAAAGTTTGGGACAAAAAACTGATTAGCCCCCCCCGTTTCGCACACCCCTGGTTTAATTAAGTACGTGAAAATGACATACAAAGATGGGCCTTATTAGGATTAATTCACGTGCAAAACCTCGTTTTTAATTATGTTTTTTATAAAAAGTTTAAGCCCCCATAATTTTGTTGTTGTTGGGGGGATTACTTTCAAAATTGTTAGAATTGTTCTTTATAATAAAAGTAACTTTTCCTGAAAGTTATCTTCCCCTCGTAGAACTTGAATTTCCTGAAAATTTCAAGTCGATCAGATTATTCGTTTGGACTTTTTCTTAATTTTTCATGAAACAAATTTATATCCAAGAATTTGTCTAGGACGATTTTTGAAAATTTCTGAAAATTTGAAACTACCATATTATTCTAGCGCAGGCGCACAGTGCTCATTAGCGACCAAAAGTAAGGAAATCTAGGTTTTTAGGTTCCAAATTTTGCAAATTTAATTTTATATTTTGTTTAAAAATACTTTTTCTACTACCTAATTCTAGTGCTAGCTTACATATTATTAAGGCTTGTTTACCTTGACAACCAATAAAATCAGTGAACTCATTTATTATTGACCGTTGTTAAGCATTGTTTAGAATAGAATAGAATAGAATAGAATAGAATAGTTTATTAGTCATGTATGGCTATATAAAATAGATATGACAAGTCATACTTAAAAGCTAAAATACATAATGTTACTTAAAAATAGTACAAAAAAATGTAAATTTAACTGTACATACATACAATAAGTGTTAAAAATAAATAATGTTACGTACACAAATAAATATAAAAATTAAGACAATACATATTCATTTACAGAATAAAAACATTTTTCCAGAAGAAATCTTTTAACTTCTTTTTTAAAATTGTTAGGATTAGGTATATCCCGTAAATTTTTTGCTAATTTATTATAAAATTGTATACAGTTGTATAACGGGGATTTTTTAAAAAAGCTAGTTTTGTGCTTTGGAATGCGCAAATCTAAACCAGATCTGGTAGGATAGAAATGCACGTCCGAATTAACTACAAACTTAGTATAATTACGTTTCACAAAAAGGACGCATCTGTAAATAAACAAACTAACAACTGTAAGAATATTTTTATGTTTAAAGGTTTCTTTGCAACTTTCCCTAAACTCCAAATTAAAAATTAAACGCACAAGCTTTTTTTGTGCAATAAGGACTCTATCAATACTCTTAACACAATCCCAGCTGATTACATTGTAAGATAAATATGAGAATGCTAAAGAGTACTAAATATTTAACAGTCCTGCCTCATTTAGATCGTCTCTCATCTTTGAAATAGCAAAGTACGCACTGTTTAGTTTTTTGCATACAAAATTATTGACGACGGTCAATAATGAAAAATTTTTGAGACAACTACTAACTTTTTTCAACTTATTTGTGAAACTGACAGCTATGTCAAAACAATTTTTAAACTTTGTTGTTAACTGATATTTCGCTAGTCCAAAATGTTCAAAATTTGCGTTACGTAATACTTGAAAGTTCCCTTAAGTGTTCTCGACTGATTTTTTGCCTCGACTCCGTCTCAGTCTCGAACACTTTAATAGCCCAAATAGCACCGATGATTTAAGAATATTCTCTAATTATTCTATTCGGAATATTATTAGAATACACTTTTAGATATGCTATGATTATACTTAAAACTTGCGCTTAAAATGCATAATCTATGCATACGCATGACATATCCTTATAATTTTCTCATTCTTCTAATGCATATTCTAAGAAATTTCTGTTAAGAATGTTCTTAGAAACTATGCTATGCATATTCTAAGAATGTTCTTATAGAAGGTTTATTTGAAATTGCCGCTGTTCTGCAATACAGAATGTTCTTAGAAACTATGCTATGCATATTCTAAGAATGTTCTGATAGAAGGTTTATTTGAAATTGTCGCTGTTCTACAATACATTTTTGACATGTTGTAATTCTATAGTAGTAGTACATTTAATTGTTAATTGTTTTTGGTGATTCCAATCGTGTATTATTTGATTATAATTTTAGACCTAAGTCTAGTGATTAGTAATTTTATTAAGTCTAGTGTTTGTAAGCTATGTAAGATTGTATTGTAAGCATAGAAAGGTATGTACCTGTATACAAACAAATTAATGCATGAAAATGTTAATATTCCTGAATTTTAAATGTTTTATATAAGACATTGTTTTGTACCACACATGTCACTATTCTGGATATTGACTACTCTAGATTTGACACATCATAAATTCGATTAGATAGTTTTGCAAGTTATAAGAAGATGCTGGGCATATTCTGCAAGATTTTTTTAGAATTTTAGAAGCTTTCGCATGATTAAAACGGTATCCATTGAATGTCTTAAAACTTTCTAAGAAACGTTCTAAGTAAAACATCTCATATTCTTAGAATCATACAACATTCCCAACATTTATTTTAAGAATATTCTTAGAACTGTTTTGTGCTATGCTGAAGTAAAAAATCCGCCATTTTGATGAGGTCATATCATAACGCCAATCATTTTCCAGAGTGACCTGGTGAATTTTTTGATGAAAAATATGTCTTAAACTCACCCTGAAAGTTTGGTACCGGTATTAAAATTTTAAATGTTTTCAAAAAATTTGTCGTTATTCCACGCACTACCTATACACCTATAGGTACTAGGCCTACTATCGGTGACAAATGATGATATAATTTAAAAAAAACTACCCCTTGAAAAAAATTAAAAAATATATATTGGTATTTAGCTATATCTGCACAGTATTGTGTGTAAAGTTTCAAAAAAATTCTTACACTCGTTTATTTATAATTCATAAAAGTATAAAAAAATTGCATGTTTTTTGGCGATATTGAGGAAAGTTTAACTTTTACAGTCAATAAGTTGGTTAATACTTAATATTATTATTATTTTGTGAAATTTTCAGAATGTATAGATAATGTTTTTTATTTTACACAAATAAAAAAAAGTAAAAAAATTGCTCGTTTTTTAATAAAAATATAAATATTTTTGATAAAATATTTTTAAATAATAGTTTTAATGACAAAAATAGATATTTTGTTAAAATTAAATTAGTGAGATTATTTATCCATTTCTCGGTCCACTATCTTTATATAGCGGAGAACCCAATTTAAAATATGGTATTTTCGCTGTGCTTTGGAATTTATGTAATTAATATATAACTATAAATTATAATCTTGTTTTTCCTTTTACAAGAAAATAACAGAAAAATGCATGATTTTTTCTGTTTAAACATAGAAAATATAAGATTAAATTAGGATATATAAATAAACAGTGTCGGCTGGACAGGTGAGTCAGTGAGAAAAATCTCAAGCCCCCCCCCACGTTATGGGGCCTCTTATACTTTCCCCGCTCCCGACGGGTGATTTTTTTTTTATTAAAATTTGTGTCAAAAAATTTTGGGGGTAATGAGCTTTTTTTTAGTCATCGAAATTTTTTGAAAAGAACAGCCGATTGTCTGGGTATTAGTTTATCAACTGTTAATCTTATTCCTATAAGCTGTAACTCACTAGAACAACTATATGTATGCATCTTGAAAGGTAATTACTCATATGTGTTTGGTGCTGTTTACATACAACCTAATTCAACATTCAAAATTTATGAAGATCATGCTGCAACTGTTGAAGAAGTGGCTGAAAAATTCCAAGATTCAGCTTTTATACTAACTGGTGACTATAATTTGCCAGAAATAGTATGGTATAATGACGAGTATGGTGTAAAAGTGTTAGACTTCACAGAAAAGTCTAATATAATCTGTGATACCTTTGGATTTCTTAATTTATTTCAGTGTAACTCTATACGTAATGTAAATAATGTAATTTTAGATTTGATTTTTTCATCTACGCCCAATGTCAAAGTTTACATAGCAATGGATTATCTTGTAAAATGTGATACTAATCACCCTCCTTTATTTTTTGATATAAAATTTGAAGAAAAACAGAACTTATTGCACTTTAAATACTATGATTATAATTTTAAAAATGTAGACTATGTACTTTTTAATAATTCATTAGCCTCCATTGATTGGTATTCGGAATTTTCTAATGATATTATTTCTAATGTAGATACTTTTTATGATATTCTTAATAACTTAATAGAATTATTTGTACCAAAAAAGTTAGTGATAAAGTCCGATTTTCCATGTTGGTATAGTCCTGAACTAAAAAGAATCATTACCAGTAAGAAAGTAGCACATAAAAATTTTAAAGTTTCCAGATCCGAGGAAGGCTATTTGATATTTCAGAATCTTCGAGACAGGTAAAGTCCTTACGTGACTTATGTTATTTAAATTATATCACTTCCCTTGAATCCGATTTTCAAAACGATCCTAATAAATTCTGGCAGTACATCAACAATAAAAAAGGCGTTAACGGTTTGCCGTCGACTATGTGCTATAATGGCACTGAAAGTAATAATTTATTAGAGATAGTTAATTTTTTTGCAAACAATTTTTCACAGGTCTACTCAAAGGACAATATAGTATCTGGAAGAATCGATTTTTCCACGAACGTAAACTTTTCGAATTTGTTACTTGATGAGAACGAAATTTTACTGGTTTATCTTCTCTTAAGCCTACAGCAGGCTGCGGTCCTGATGGCATTCCGTCTTCCCTTTTAATCGAATGCAGATGTACTCTAACAACACCTCTCTATTTATTGTTTAATCAATCTTTAAAAGAGGGAAAGTTTCCTAATATATGGAAAAAGTCTTATATTACTCCGATTTTCAAAAATGGGAATCGTAGTGATGTGAAGAACTACAGACCTGTTTCGAAGATATCTCAAATACCAAAATTGTTTGAGAAACTTGTTACTAAATATTTTAATTTTCATTTCCAGTCTATTCTATCAAATAATCAGCATGGCTTTCGCAAAGGCAAGTCTACAAATACCAATTTGTTATGTTTTGGTATCTTCGTATTAAATGCTTTGGAAAAGGGGTACCAGATTGATTCAATCTATACCGATTTTTTTAAGGCATTTGATACAGTTCCACATAATGTACTTTTTAATAAAATGTACGCCTGGGGTGTTTGTGGCGTTTTGTATGACTGGTTTGTTGATTTCATCAGTAGCAGGCAGCAGGTGGTGAGGTTATACAATGCATTATCTGAACCCATAGAGCTAACTTCAGGAGTTCAACAAGGTGGCCGTCTCTCCACGTTAATTTTTGATTTATTTATTGATGACATTGGTCCGTATTTAAAGACATCTAAATGCGAATACTTAATATTCGCGGATGATCTTATGTTTTTTACTATTATTCAATCTGAAAATGATTGTGTCAGGGTTCAAAATGCATTGGACAAGGTTCACACTTGGTGCCTTGTCAACAGCATGAAATTAAATGTCAATAAATGTAAGTCGATCCAGTTTTATAGAAATCAGAGTCCCATTTTACACACTTACAATATTGACAATGTTAATTTAGAGAATGTTAATTCTATAAAGGATTTAGGGGTAGTTTACGATAGTAAAATGTGCTTTAATGAACATGTACTAAAACAAGTTAATAAATCTTTAAAAATGTTGGGGTTTTTAAAAAGAAATTTAAGAGATTTTAAAAGTATTAGTTGCATTAAGCAATTATATTTTTCTATTGTGAGATCTAATCTTGAATTTAGTTCTGTGATTTGGTCTCCCAATTATAATTTTTATATTGATTTAGTTGAAAATGTGCAAAACCGTTTTTTGAGATTTTTAGCTTACAAGGCCAACATTCTGGTGTCGGGAAACTCCTCTGAATCCAAAAGAGTTTATTTTAATATCGAGTCTCTTAAAAACAGACGTATCATTTTAGATCAAACCTTCCTTTTTAAAATAGTAAACGGGCTAGTAGACTGTCCTGAAGCCCTAGCATTACTAAATTTTTTGATACCCTCCAACAATAGGACCTCTCGTATTTTCTACAATACTCCACATAGAACCAATTATGGTAATAATTCTCCTATTAGTAGGATATGCAGGCTTGATAATATGTTAGACTTGGATTTTTTCACTAATTTGACTAATTTTAAAAAGCAACTTATTTCTCGGGACCTGAATAGGTTAGTTTTAGATATGTATAACTTGTGATTTATATTGTGATATGTATTGATATTTTTTATATTTATTATTGTTAAAATGGAATTTCCGTAAATAAACTACTACTACTACTACTAATCAAGTATTCTCTGAGTATAAAACAAGTGGCTTCATTTCACCTGCAAAAACTGGTGGTGGCCGAAAAAAAGATAGAAATTGACGAAATACTTCAAGGTGTAATAAGAAGATGATTTAAAAGATATTTCCGACCGGACCTTATTGAGATGGTTCAAGGAAATAAAATTTTCTTACCAAAAATTGAACAAAAAGCCTATTTTAATCGAAAAAAATTCAACCGCAGCCAAAATATCAGAACTTTTGTATAATATTAAGCGGTATCGTGACTCTGATTGGAACATTATATTACAAAACGTGTACGGACAGTAATTAAATTAACATTTAAGGTAATAAAATAATAATTATAAAAATATAAAAGTAAAAATTATAAGTGAATGTGCCGCTTCGTTCAAATAATAAATAAATACAAGAGGCGACGCATTGAGAGCCATTTCCCCTTCCGCTTCACCCTTCTCTGAACAACAACTAAAATTTATTTTTAAAGCATTTACACCGCATAAAACAATTCAAAAAAAAATATTTTAGTAATAATTTTATTTTGTTTTAATAAGGCCTTAATCTAACTTTTGGTGCAAATAACATTTTAGTGGCTATTATGCAAACAGAAATAATATGCTTTCAAACTTTTGAACAAATCTCCTAAAGTATAAATACTTTTCAAACAAAATTTTTACCAGCTGTTACGAAAGAAGTGTAAAAAAAAATCAAAAGAATTGAGTAGTACTTCCAATTAAAGTTACAAGTTAATTAAAAATGGGAGTTCCTAAAATATCGCTAAAAACATGTAGGTTTTTTATTTATTATTATATATTTCATAAGCCAAAAAAGCTAGGATTTTTTTTCTGGAAAAATTATGTAGAAATAAATGTTCTGTCGATTAAATTTTGTTTTATTAAAATTGATCCAATATATTTTGAGATATTAGATCTCAAACCCACGTGTCAATAATTCATTTGTCACGGATAGTAGTAGAGGTTATCCACAAAAACTTTTTTTTTAGATTTTTTCAGACCAGTCAAAAGGAAAATATATAAATTATCGAGAAAAAGTTGTCACAATATCTGGAGATTGTTCACTGGAAAACTTTGGTATGGGTGAAAAAGAAACAAAATTAATCTCAGATGTTAATATATTTTTGCATAGTGCTGCAACAGTTAGGTTCGACGAAAATTTAAAAAACGCATATTGTATCAACGTAAAAGCCGTTGAATATGTAATAAATATTAGCAGAACAATGAAAAATTTAAAGGTATATTAGAAGATTATTCTTAAATAGGGTAATGTCTTTTTCCCTTAAAAGGGATCATACTAAAATGCCTAAAAAAGAAGTAACAGGAAAACAAAATGAGGACTGACCATCCTCGAAAACAGGGCCAGATAAGCCTAATCGGCGGCTACCAATTCCCTCGGGAATGTTAAGCAATGATGATGATGATACTACATAAAAAATATAGAAAACCATTCCTATAAACATATATCAGGATAGCAAAGTGCACTACAGTGGTCCCAGAAAAAAAAAGTGACAAAAGTCTGTTGTTTTTTGCACAGGACCATATTTTGCACAGCTGCTCTGATTACCAAAAAAAATAGTGAAAAATCTGAAAAAAAAACTGTAACATTAGGGTGGTTCAGAAATTTTGAAAAATATTCGATTTAGCTGTAGTTTGGTATACATGCCTCTTTTGGTAATATTAATGCGGACCAATACCCAAAAACTTAAAATTTAAAATGGCGGAATAGTAGTAGTAGTAAATTTTTGGGTTGGCCAAAGCCGAACAACTAGGCCATTTCTGGCCCTTTTTGTCACCCCAGGCAATCCCAGCCATTTACTAATTTGAGTCATCCTTGAATCGCATTTTTTTTTCTTAGATTTTTAATTATTTATTTCGTATAAGCGGTGCAAAATATGCCTATGAGAAAACAGAATTTTATCACTTTTTTTTTGGACCAATTAAGAAGTTTTTTATTAAAATTTAAACTAACTTTTTTTGGGAGTAAACAGTTTTTCTTCGTAAATCTGTAATTATTTTAGGGTAATTTTATTTAATATATGAATAAAATAGAAAAAATTACTCATATTTAGCCAAATTTTTAATATTTTTCTTTTCAAAATTAAAAAAAAAAACGGACCAATAAAAAATCATGAAATTTTTGCAGTAACTATTAGTACATAGAAGGTAAATAATCTATAATAAAATGGGCCGGATCTGTCATATTTTTTTGTTTTGCGCTATATATTTTTTAATTTTGGCAACATTTAAAAAAATAAATCGGCCATATTTATTCCGACACCAAAAGAAGCCTTTGTACTAAATTTTATCTAAATCGGACATTTTTCAAAACTTTTGACCCACCCTATGCAAAAAAAATTTTTGTCACTTTTTTTTCTGGGACCATTTTGGGTACATTTTTTTAATGACTCAGAAACCCCATGAGCTATATCAACAAGGTTTTGCATGTAATTTAACCTAAATAAGGCCTATCATATTTTATTTGTATGTAATTATTTTTAACCAGGGAAGCGCGGAACTTATTCTTATCACTTTTTGCCCCAATTTTTTTTCTGCCTAACTCTCATAAATAAAATAAATACAAGAATCACGCACGCGGCAGCTGGCGCGTGGTTTCATTGGTTAAAACACTCGAATGTTGCGACAGTAGGGATGTAGAAAATTAAACAGGTCAGTACATGAGTACTTGCAATGAAGCGTACAATGCATTGCAATGGACCTTTATATAGAAATATTTGTTTTGAGTCCTACCCTGTCACTAAATCCGTTGTTGTCACGTGCGTTTGTTTACACTTACTGCATTTTGAAGTTGAATATACTATAGTATATTCAACTTCAATGCAGTGAGCGTAAACAAACGTACGTGACAACAACGGATTTAGTGAGAGTAGGACTCAAAAGAAAATATTTCTATACAGGGTGTATTTAAAATAGGGTCGGAAATTTTAACAGGTGATTCTACATGATAAAATTTGACAAAAAGTTCCTATAAACATATGTCTAAAAATGCGTCATAGGGGAGCTACGCCCCTTTGAAATTGGCTAAAAAAAATCGGTTTTTATTTAATAACTCAGGAACCCTTTGAGATATATTAACGAGGTTTTGCACGTGAATTAATCCTAATAAGGCCCATCTTTGTATGTAATTTTCACGTACTTATTTAAACCAGGGGTGTGCGAAAAGGGGGGTTCTTATCAGTTTTTTGTCCCAAACTTTTTTCGGTGTAACTTTTTTGCAATTTTATTTTTAAAATATGATTCCTCAGGTCAAAATACATAAAAAAGGTACTCTTGTTGTAATACTGTAGGATTAACCGTTTTCGAGAAAAGTTAATTTGAAGGTGAAATTTCACTGTTCGAGGACGAAAAATTAAATACTAAACTGTCGAAAACCAAAATTTTAATGATGCAATGTTATTCTACATCAAAAGCTAAGAAAAAAAGTTTCCATACATGTAGGTCGAAAAACGCTTTTAAAGCTACCATAGCCCTTTAAAAATGGTGCATATTTAGGAGACCATAGCTCCATTAGGATTCATTTTTGGAAGTACCTGTATATGAGGTTTTTTTCTTAGTTTTTAATGTACATTCGCCCTGCATTATTAAAATTTTGGTTTTCAACATTTTAGTATTTAATTTTTCGTCCTCGAACCGTGGAATTTTACCTTCAAATGAATTTTTCTCGAAAACGATTAATCCTACAGTACCTTTTTTATGTATTTTGATCTGGGGAATCATATTTCAAAAATAAAATTGCAAAAAAGTTACACAGAAAAAAGTTTGGGACAAAAAACTGATAAGCCCCCCCCCGTTTCGCACACCCCTGGTTTAAATAAGTACGTGAAAATTACATACAAAGATGGGCCTTATTAGGATTAATTCACGTGCAAAACCTCGTTAATATATCTAAAAGGGTTCCTGAGTTATTAAATAAAAACCGATTTTTTTAGCCACTTTCAAAGGGGCGTAGCTCCCTTATGACGCATTTTTAGACATATGTTTATAGGAACTTTTTGTCATTTTTTATGATGTAAAACCATCTGTTAAAATTTCCGACCCTATTTCAAATACACCGTGTATAACGGTCCATTGCAATGCATTGCACGCTTCTTCGCAAGTACTCACGCACTGACCTGTTTAATTTTCTACATCCCTACTTTCGAAACATTCGAGTGTTCTAACCAATGTAACCACGCGCCAGCTGCCGTTTAGCAATTGTATTATTTACTTCTACTGCATATTGAAGTTGAATATACTATGGTAGTATTTTTTTCAACCAAATACGGTATGTTAGGTCTTGAAAACTATTTTTTATGTCTATAAAGTTCTCTTGTCCAATAGGCTCTAGATATCATTATTATCTATAGCTCTGCAATATTTTCTACTAAATATAGGCGTTTCCTCAAGAAAATATAATACATACTAAGTTAATTTTTTAGATATGAGTTACGGGCTTATTCGAAAATATATTGACCACAATTCCTACAAGATCATTTTATTCACATTGGTTGCAACAAATTACCTAGAGTGAGGGCTGTAGTGGAGATTTAGTAAGAGGGGGAGAAGGTCGAAAATCACAAATTCTTTTAGTCTAAAATTAAAACTTTTTTCCCATCAACAAAAAAAAACTAAGCTAAACTAAAAAAAAAACGTACCCACTACTGCTTAAATTACAACTTTTATTTTTAACCCATAAAATTTACAAATTTTTCAAATTTCAAAATCCACTACTGCTTAAATTACAATTTTTATTCCCTCGACGAAAAAGTTAATGAGTAAAAAAAAATAAAAAGTTTGGTCTATTGCTAGAATTGCAACCTATACAATATATTTTTAATCCATAAAATTACTTTTACTAACACCCCCATCTGCCCCCCCCCTATAGCTATAGCTATATACATGTACATAATATGTACAATGTACATTGAACATGTATACATATTATATATATACTTAAATTTATTATTAGTTTTCTATACATGTATAATACATGTATAATATATTATATTTGTATACCATACAAATAAACATGAAAACACTTTATTTTTAAGAAGAGCAAAACAAAAATTAATTCATGCGGTAGAGGGTTAAGGTTAGATTACCTGCACAACCTCATTGATATGGTTCAATTTGTTTCTGAGCCATTAAACAAAAATTGTACTTCTAAGCCCACTTTTAGTAGCCGTTTTTTGACATATTTATATAGGAACTACTTTTTTTTCATATTGTTTTTTATGTAGAATTACCCCTTAGAAGGAATTACTCTATTTAGAAATAACCCTGTACAACATAATATATTATATTATAATAATAAAACAGTAGGAATATATAGTAAATTCAAGTCCAAGGTGCAGTGGAAGTAAAAAAAACAGGGTTCGGAAACAAAAAGTTAAAATTTGCAAAAAAAACACCGTGGGTTGGTTTGTTTTTTGGTGTATTTTTTTTTAATTGGTTTACCTTAACGTTGGTTTTGCGCCCTTTTTTTTTTAGTTTTTCAACATTCTCCAGAGAATGTCGACACTCCCCGGATTTCGGTCTTTCACAGGAACATAGATACAAAGATTTTTTGATTATAAATTATAGATACAAATATTTATTGAGTATAAATTATAGCCTATCATTTTTAGTGCTTGTTGTATATTTCTACAGCATATTCAAACTGTATTTTATCAGAAATCGATGAAATAATATATGATCATTATCGAGAAAAAGTTGTCACAATATCTGGAGATTGTTCACTGGAAAACTTTGGTATGGGTGAAAAAGAAACAAAATTAATCTCAGATGTTAATATATTTTTGCATAGTGCTGCAACAGTTAGGTTCGACGAAAATTTAAAAAACGCATATTGTATCAACGTAAAAGCCGTTGAATATGTAATAAATATTAGCAGAACAATGAAAAATTTAAAGGTATATTAGAAGATTATTCTTAAATAGGGTAATGTCTTTTTCCCTTAAAAGGGATCATACTAAAATGCCTAAAAAAGAAGTAACAGGAAAACAAAATGAGGACTGACCATCCTCGAAAACAGGGCCAGATAAGCCTAATCGGCGGCTACCAATTCCCTCGGGAATGTTAAGCAATGATGATGATGATACTACATAAAAAATATAGAAAACCATTCCTAAAAAAAAAAACGGACCAATAAAAAATCATGAAATTTTTGCAGTAACTATTAGTACATAGAAGGTAAATAATCTATAATAAAATGGGCCGGATCTGTCATATTTTTTTGTTTTGCGCTATATATTTTTTAATTTTGGCAACATTTAAAAAAATAAATCGGCCATATTTATTCCGACACCAAAAGAAGCCTTTGTACTAAATTTTATCTAAATCGGACATTTTTCAAAACTTTTGACCCACCCTATGCAAAAAAAATTTTTGTCACTTTTTTTTCTGGGACCATTTTGGGTACATTTTTTTAATGACTCAGAAACCCCATGAGCTATATCAACAAGGTTTTGCATGTAATTTAACCTAAATAAGGCCTATCATATTTTATTTGTATGTAATTATTTTTAACCAGGGAAGCGCGGAACTTATTCTTATCACTTTTTGCCCCAATTTTTTTTCTGCCTAACTCTCATAAATAAAATAAATACAAGAATCACGCACGCGGCAGCTGGCGCGTGGTTTCATTGGTTAAAACACTCGAATGTTGCGACAGTAGGGATGTAGAAAATTAAACAGGTCAGTACATGAGTACTTGCAATGAAGCGTACAATGCATTGCAATGGACCTTTATATAGAAATATTTGTTTTGAGTCCTACCCTGTCACTAAATCCGTTGTTGTCACGTGCGTTTGTTTACACTTACTGCATTTTGAAGTTGAATATACTATAGTATATTCAACTTCAATGCAGTGAGCGTAAACAAACGTACGTGACAACAACGGATTTAGTGAGAGTAGGACTCAAAAGAAAATATTTCTATACAGGGTGTATTTAAAATAGGGTCGGAAATTTTAACAGGTGATTCTACATGATAAAATTTGACAAAAAGTTCCTATAAACATATGTCTAAAAATGCGTCATAGGGGAGCTACGCCCCTTTGAAATTGGCTAAAAAAAATCGGTTTTTATTTAATAACTCAGGAACCCTTTGAGATATATTAACGAGGTTTTGCACGTGAATTAATCCTAATAAGGCCCATCTTTGTATGTAATTTTCACGTACTTATTTAAACCAGGGGTGTGCGAAAAGGGGGGTTCTTATCAGTTTTTTGTCCCAAACTTTTTTCGGTGTAACTTTTTTGCAATTTTATTTTTAAAATATGATTCCTCAGGTCAAAATACATAAAAAAGGTACTCTTGTTGTAATACTGTAGGATTAACCGTTTTCGAGAAAAGTTAATTTGAAGGTGAAATTTCACTGTTCGAGGACGAAAAATTAAATACTAAACTGTCGAAAACCAAAATTTTAATGATGCAATGTTATTCTACATCAAAAGCTAAGAAAAAAAGTTTCCATACATGTAGGTCGAAAAACGCTTTTAAAGCTACCATAGCCCTTTAAAAATGGTGCATATTTAGGAGACCATAGCTCCATTAGGATTCATTTTTGGAAGTACCTGTATATGAGGTTTTTTTCTTAGTTTTTAATGTACATTCGCCCTGCATTATTAAAATTTTGGTTTTCAACATTTTAGTATTTAATTTTTCGTCCTCGAACCGTGGAATTTTACCTTCAAATGAATTTTTCTCGAAAACGATTAATCCTACAGTACCTTTTTTATGTATTTTGATCTGGGGAATCATATTTCAAAAATAAAATTGCAAAAAAGTTACACAGAAAAAAGTTTGGGACAAAAAACTGATAAGCCCCCCCCCGTTTCGCACACCCCTGGTTTAAATAAGTACGTGAAAATTACATACAAAGATGGGCCTTATTAGGATTAATTCACGTGCAAAACCTCGTTAATATATCTAAAAGGGTTCCTGAGTTATTAAATAAAAACCGATTTTTTTAGCCACTTTCAAAGGGGCGTAGCTCCCTTATGACGCATTTTTAGACATATGTTTATAGGAACTTTTTGTCATTTTTTATGATGTAAAACCATCTGTTAAAATTTCCGACCCTATTTCAAATACACCGTGTATAACGGTCCATTGCAATGCATTGCACGCTTCTTCGCAAGTACTCACGCACTGACCTGTTTAATTTTCTACATCCCTACTTTCGAAACATTCGAGTGTTCTAACCAATGTAACCACGCGCCAGCTGCCGTTTAGCAATTGTATTATTTACTTCTACTGCATATTGAAGTTGAATATACTATGGTAGTATTTTTTTCAACCAAATACGGTATGTTAGGTCTTGAAAACTATTTTTTATGTCTATAAAGTTCTCTTGTCCAATAGGCTCTAGATATCATTATTATCTATAGCTCTGCAATATTTTCTACTAAATATAGGCGTTTCCTCAAGAAAATATAATACATACTAAGTTAATTTTTTAGATATGAGTTACGGGCTTATTCGAAAATATATTGACCACAATTCCTACAAGATCATTTTATTCACATTGGTTGCAACAAATTACCTAGAGTGAGGGCTGTAGTGGAGATTTAGTAAGAGGGGGAGAAGGTCGAAAATCACAAATTCTTTTAGTCTAAAATTAAAACTTTTTTCCCATCAACAAAAAAAAACTAAGCTAAACTAAAAAAAAAACGTACCCACTACTGCTTAAATTACAACTTTTATTTTTAACCCATAAAATTTACAAATTTTTCAAATTTCAAAATCCACTACTGCTTAAATTACAATTTTTATTCCCTCGACGAAAAAGTTAATGAGTAAAAAAAAATAAAAAGTTTGGTCTATTGCTAGAATTGCAACCTATACAATATATTTTTAATCCATAAAATTACTTTTACTAACACCCCCATCTGCCCCCCCCCTATAGCTATAGCTATATACATGTACATAATATGTACAATGTACATTGAACATGTATACATATTATATATATACTTAAATTTATTATTAGTTTTCTATACATGTATAATACATGTATAATATATTATATTTGTATACCATACAAATAAACATGAAAACACTTTATTTTTAAGAAGAGCAAAACAAAAATTAATTCATGCGGTAGAGGGTTAAGGTTAGATTACCTGCACAACCTCATTGATATGGTTCAATTTGTTTCTGAGCCATTAAACAAAAATTGTACTTCTAAGCCCACTTTTAGTAGCCGTTTTTTGACATATTTATATAGGAACTACTTTTTTTTCATATTGTTTTTTATGTAGAATTACCCCTTAGAAGGAATTACTCTATTTAGAAATAACCCTGTACAACATAATATATTATATTATAATAATAAAACAGTAGGAATATATAGTAAATTCAAGTCCAAGGTGCAGTGGAAGTAAAAAAAACAGGGTTCGGAAACAAAAAGTTAAAATTTGCAAAAAAAACACCGTGGGTTGGTTTGTTTTTTGGTGTATTTTTTTTTAATTGGTTTACCTTAACGTTGGTTTTGCGCCCTTTTTTTTTTAGTTTTTCAACATTCTCCAGAGAATGTCGACACTCCCCGGATTTCGGTCTTTCACAGGAACATAGATACAAAGATTTTTTGATTATAAATTATAGATACAAATATTTATTGAGTATAAATTATAGCCTATCATTTTTAGTGCTTGTTGTATATTTCTACAGCATATTCAAACTGTATTTTATCAGAAATCGATGAAATAATATATGATCATTCCATCAATCCTAAAGAAATTGGTCAACTTTTGACTTCAGCTTCTGAAAAAGAAGCCGATCGAATATGGAACTCGTGAGTAAAACTGAATTAATTAATTTTTTATTCGATTGTTTCTAAAAGCGACACTTTTTGTTCATGTTTCACGTGCGAAGAGTTGAACTTTGTGGCTCTAGGGCTAAAAAGTTTTTTTCGCACGTTAACTAAGACTTGTTATTTTTAAGCTTTTTGAAAGAAGATGCTTTACCTTTACTGTAATATTTATAAAGAAATATGACCTTTTGGTCACTTTTGGTCTTGAACTAACTGTTTTGTTTTACCAGTTACAGTTATTATAATCATTTCATACAAAATATTTTTTTTTCTATAACAACCTCAAAATATATATTATCTGATTAATCTGTATTTATTCACTAAAATAAATTAAAAACACAAAATTTCAATTGTAAAATCAATTTCAATATTTATAATATTCATGGAACGGTTTTAGAAGTATTATTATTTTAATAACAGATACATTTTAACGGAAATAATGACCAAGCTATAGCTTTTTTAATTTGAAAATGAATCGGCATGCAAAAGAAACGATTCAGTTGTTTTTTTAGCGATTTGATTGCATAACAATTTGTCATAGATAACTAGATAAGTAATAAGACAGGAAAAAGAAATATTTTTTGCAATTTAAAATTAAGTATATTTTAATAATTTATTATAATTAGTAACAATCAAATAAAAAATATTGTATAATACACGGGCAAAAAGTTAAATTTCGATTTCGTTTGGACTTTTATTACCCTCGGGCCGGCCCCATCGGCCGGCCCTCGGCTTCTAAAAACCTACTCAATCGAAAAACTTAACTTTTAGCCGTTGTATTATAAATAACTATTAAATGTCTTCGCTATTATACCATGCGTGTCAAAAGTTCGCCCCATTAATTTTAAACGGCTTAAGATATCAACTTGACATTTGGAACACGTAAATAATATTTTGATATATTTAACATGTTTAAGGGGCAAAATGGAGGCCGGTGAAAAGAGAATTTTTTTAAGAGAAAGGTGATCGTGTAATACCTAAATTATTTTAAAGATCATAAAACTATTCCATCATATATTTCTTATTTTTTTTTTTTCAATTTTTTTGAGGAGGTTAAAAAACATAATAACGTAAAATAAACTTTTAAACTAATCTTATAAAGAACTATTTATTTCAACTATAATATTATAGTTGAAGAAAATATTTATTAATACTATATCATAATGTCACAATATATAGCAACGCAAAATTACATCTATTCTTGTTGCTTTTTACCCGACTACAGCAACGCGGAAGCAGAGTTATATTTTTAACGTGTTTGTAGCAAGCATGTTCCTATCTATAATCTAAACTACTGGGACGATTTTAACGATCGAGGCATCAAAAGACTCGACTAGATCACGCATGTGTCACAGGCTATATAAAATTCCATGTTTCGATAATATCATAATCAGAAATTTAACAAAAAAAAAACAAGGAAATACATATATTTTAATATTACTTAGGCAGCGATTTTCTCGAAAACCGAAAGAGATAATAAAGTTCTGCAAAGGCCACAATAAATGGGACAATAATATCTATAAAAAGTAGCCAAAAATAAAATCCAGCCCTCAACTCCCCAACTAGCAATTTTTTGATTGTTTTGGAGACATTGGTCTTGCAAATGCAATGGTGTTAAACTTGCTATTTTTAAGTTTTAAAAGTGATAAAAAATATCTAAAAACAACCCTCTGATTTCAATTAAATTTGACATCGGTTTTCTCGAAAACTAAAAGAGATAATTATTTTCTGCAAAAACCAGTTTAAACAATACAAAAATGTCTATAAAAAATGGTTCAAAATTAAATCCACCCCACAAATTACCCCCAACTTTATTTTTTCAAGTAGTACTCCTATATTTTTTCGTTTGCTTTGGATAGACTTTGAGCTTGCAAACACAATGGTTTATTATACTTGCTATTTGTGAGTTTGAGAAGTGGTAAAAAGTTTAAAAACAACCCCCGGATCCCAGCTACATTTAGGCAGTGATTTTCTCGAAAACCAAAAGAGAGATAATTAAGTTTCGGAAAAACCAGTGTAAACAAGACTATAGAAACTAGCAAAAAAATTAAATCCACCCCTCAACTCCCTCCTAAAACTGATAACTTTTAGTTTTCGAGAAAATGAAACTGCCTAAATATAGATGGGATCCGGAGGCGGTTTTTAAACTTTTTCACCACTTCCTAAACTCAAAAATAGTAAGTATAATAACCAAAAAAACTCTTAGGCTTCTTTGGAAGCCTAAAGTTTGATGTGGACTAAATTATAAAGGGGATTCACAATAGATCTCAATTGGTCGCAGTGTTTTGAAAGGCAGTACCTTGCCTCACAACGTCACTTATATTGTATTGTATTGTACCCCCAACTTTATTTTTTCAAATAGTACTCCTATATTTTTTCGGTTGCTTCTGAGAACCCATTGCTCGCAAAAGGCTACAATATCTAGAACAGGTATACCCAAGACCTACAGATATATCCCAAGTAGCCCCCAAAAAAACTCTTAGACTTCTTTGGAAGCCTAAAGTTTGATGTGGACTAAATTATAAAGGGGATTCACAATAGATCTCATTGGTCGCAGTGTTTTGAAAGGCAGTACCTTGCCTCACAACCCCACTTATATTGTATTGTATTGTATTGTACCCCCAACTTTATTTTTTCAAATAGTACTCCTATAATTTTTCGGTTGCTTTGTATAGACTTTGAGTTTGCAAACATAATGGTTTATTATACTTGCTATTTTTCAGTTTTAGAAGTGGTAAAAAAGTTTAAAAACAACCCCCGGATCCCAGCTACATTTAGGCAGTGATTTTCTCGAAAACCAAAAGAGAGATAATTAAGTTTCGGAAAAAACAGGGTAAACAAGATTATAGAAACTAGCAAAAAAAATTAAATCCACCCCTCAACCCCCTCCTAAAACTGATCTCTTTTAGTTTTCGAGAAAATCACTGCCTAAATATAGATGGGATCCGGGGGCGGTTTTTAGTCTTTTTCACCACTTCCTAAACTTAAAAATAGCAAGTATAATAACCATTGAATTTGCAAGCATAAAGTCTATCCAAAGCAACCAAAAAATATAGAAGTTCTATTTGAAAAAATAAAGTTGGGGGTAAGTTGTGGGAGGAGGTGTAAGGGTCGATTTTATTTTTAGCTACTTTCTATAGATTTTAATGTCCGATTTAAGGTGGTTTTTGCAGAACTTCATTATATCTTTTAGTTTTTCGAGAAAATCGCTGCTTAAGTAGTAGTAAAATGTACGGATTTCCTTGTTTTTTTGTTAAATTTCTGATGATGATATTATCGAAACATGGAATTTTATATAGCCTGTGACACTTGCGTTATCAAGACGAACATTTTGACGCCTCAATCGTTAAAATCGTACAAGTAGTTTAGGTTATAAGCATTAATCGGAATAAATTCAGTTAGGAGTCATTAACGTTGAAAATAAACACAGAAACATAGGCTTACGGAATAATTTTGCCGAATTATGAGGGAAATTTTTATAAAGGTAACTAAATCGAAACATTTGACGACTAATTTGTTACACACAACAATATTGAATATACATATTAACTATAAATATGTAAATATATCGGTGTTTTTCGAAGAAAATAAAAATGTAAATATTTAAAACCTCGCGTCAACGATAGAATCGACGCGGCGCCTATGCGAGCACTGGAAATTGGCCGATGACTGGTTATAAACATGCTTTCTACAAACACGTTAAAAACATAACCCTCCTTCCACGTTGCTGTAGTCGGGTAAAAAGCAACATAAATGTAAATTTTTGCGATGCTATAGTCGAGTTGAAAAAGTACACACGCTAAAGAGCAAAATTTTATTTACTGACCCAAATTTTATATGCGTTTTTTTCCTTACCCCTTGAAAAAAATTCAGCAAAATATATGTTGGTATTTAGCTATATCTGCATAGTATTGTAAAGTTTTTAAAAAATTCTCACACTTGTTTATAAAAATATGAAAAAATTGCATGTTTTTTTGGCGATATTGAGGTACTATTCCTAAATAGACTAAGGTACATATTGCAATGATTTTTATTTTAGTATAATGGGAAAATGGCCAAATACTTACACTTTTACCAAAAATCTAGCAGAGGCGCTGATTAATACAACAGCAAGAGATTTACCTGTAGGAATATATAGACCTGCCATTGGTAAGATTTAATATAATATAAAAACGATTGTTTTTGTATACCATGTTATACAGATAATCCTTTGATTTGGTATACATTTTATAATAGAATTCGTATCCACTTTTGCCTAAAGAAAACTGAACGAAGTCATCCTACTTCTAATAAGTTTTGAAAAATAGGAACAATTAAAATCCAGCTTTCCCTAGACTATAGTTAGGTTTATACGAATGCGACTCCAGTTTGGGAAGAGAGCAAATTTTACTGAAATGCAGACTGCAATGTACTGTGCTGTAACTGAACATTTTCAAAATATTACTTGATTAGAGCAGCAGGAGTGTACGTAATTTTATAATGCATCTGTGCGCAGCACACAGGCGGAATTTTCTAAATTCATGGCCAAACCCCAAAGCGAAATTGCTTCAAATAGTTGCCTCTATCGTTTTTTATCTTCTCTATGAACTGTACCAATATAGGGTGCCAAAGTCGTTTTTCTATTAAAACAAATGAACCAAAAATGTCAGTTAAAAAATCGGGTTTCAATAAACTAATTTTGAAACGTTATTTTTCCCGAAAAATCAAGTTTATTTAATATAAATATCAAAGTTGTTGCTTGATTAAGCAGTTTTTTAAAATGGATTTAAATTCCGTAGGTACCTATTTATTTTTTACAAAAAAATATTGTTTTTGATTATTGAGTTTAAAAGGGGAAGTCATAAGTTTTAGTCTGTAAATTTGGTTGCTTTAAAACTTGTATTACGACTTGGCAAAAAGTTTCAGAATAATCAGCATTAAGCAACTTTTTAAACTTGGTAAGAAAATTAATGTGTTTGCTAATTATTAAAACAAGAATCTGCTGCTATCCCCCGCCCCTCCCTCCCCAAACCTAAAAAATGTCTAAGACAAGCAGATTTAGTTTTAGGTATTTTTGCAGTAAAAAATACTACTGCCAACAAAATAATACTTTCCCCTGTAGGTCTAGGTTTATTAATAAACTAATTAAAAAAAATTGAAAAACCAAACATTTTTCAAAAAATATTTCAAACATTTTTTTTGAAATACAATTTAAAATTTTTTTTTTTCGAAAAAAAATTCTTTTTTTTTTTAAATGAAAAGAAAAAATAAAAACATTGCTTAAAAAAATATTTTTATCACATTTTACCCACCTCGATATTCACCATCTGCAAATTTTGATATAGGTGGCAGCCATATTGGATCCGCCATTTTGTAAAAATTAAAATAAGTATTACATTCGTAATCAGCGACCTCAAAGAACCCTGTACAATGGTTTTTAGTAAAAAATCCAGAAATATTAAATAAAAACTACCTTTTAGATGTACCCTTAGGAGGGTCGTAGGTCCCTTAGGGCTCATTTCCGGACCAACCTTTATAAGAACTTTTTTTCATATTTTTGGATCTAGAATCACCTCTTAAATTTCTCGAACCTATTTCTGAATAACCCTGTATAAACTATTTTTAGTTATGCCTATACATAAAGATCCAGTACCGGGTTACATTACAAATAAAAATGGGCCTA
The DNA here is from genome assembly GCA_958510825.1 of Brachypterus glaber. Taxonomy (NCBI): domain Eukaryota; kingdom Metazoa; phylum Arthropoda; class Insecta; order Coleoptera; family Kateretidae; genus Brachypterus; species Brachypterus glaber. Next base: position 18,450,067 of record OY294046.1, read on the forward strand.
TAGGAGTGTCATGTGCAGCAAATATAGGTTTATTGAAAATGATTAAATTGGAGGAATCAGGAACATTTGAGCTTATACCTGCTGATAAGTGCGTAGCAGGAATTATTGCAGCAGCATGGGACGTAGGAAATATATATTTAAAAAAGTACGTATTTCAGACATAAAAATTAGTTGAGTTAACTATATATTAAAATATATTTTAGTACAGTGGACGCCTTTTCTGGCCATTTTTGACCCCTTGCCCCTTGTCACAGAGTGTCATACCGGCAATGAATGCGTGAGTCTACTCTCACTTTACCAATTTTATTTTTAAATGGAATGACCCATATTTTATTGAGGCTGTATATTTGAATAAAATTTACTTTAATTTAATAATATTATTACGTATCGCTCCTAGGGGGGAGGGGTCATTTTAGAGTGTTACGCCCATGTTAATGGTATAGGAAAATAGCGTTACAGGGGGGTCCAAAATGATAAAAAATGGTCCACCCTAATATAAGATATATATACATAAATTATTTTTATATTCTAAAGGACCCTTAGGTATTTGTTAAACATAAAATCAAAAACTAAAAAAATATTCTAAAAAATACTTAAAACTGTTTATTGTTTCTTTCAATTCTTTTAACACTAAACAAATGTTGAGATCAATATGGCCTAATTCATTATCTTGGCACTTTACGCCTTCAACTTAATCTTAATTATTAAATACACCAAATGAAAATATGATATAAATTAAATCACAAACAATAAATAAAGACGTAAACATCTCTATTGACGTCATAAAAGCTCGGTGCATCAGTGGCCCATTTTTATGTTTTTAAAATGACTTTTTAACTATTTTGCTTGTTAGCTTTTCAAAAAAAGATATTGTTTTTTTTCTATACGAAGTAAAAACATCGGAAAATAAAGAAAATAACTTTAGGTCTTGAAATATATATATTTTATTCCAATATTATAATTAATTTTTCTGTAAATTCCTGTGAAATGTGGTAAAAATTCCGAAGAATTGTTGAAAACGCATTATTCACAGCACCTGGACTAGAATAATATTATACGATAGTTTCGAATTTTCAAAAAAAAAATCAAAAAATTCTTGGATATACATAGATTCGTTTCATGAAAAAATAAGAAACTTTTTTTTTTGAGATGTCCGTCTGTCCGTCGGTTCGACCGTCCGGCTGATGTCACGATTTTTGTTAACACGATAACTCAAGAACGAATAATCCGAACGACTTGAAATTTTCAGGAAAAATCAAATTCTACGAGGGGAAGATCCCTATTATTTTTAAAAGCAATCCCCCAAAAAACAAACAACAAAACCAGTTGAGATATTGACTTCAAATTTAGAACTCTTAAATAAGACAACTTAAACTATCTTTTAGCATATATTTGATATTTTAAGCTCTTAAAATGTGGGCAGGGGGGCATGGGGGCACATTTTTTAAATGGAAAGGGGGGTCGTGTAATACATCTTTTTAAACCTTATAAAATTCTCCATTTAACTCCATATTTTTAAATTAAAAAACAAATTGGGTTTAAAATGGGGTTGAAATTGGGTATTAATGTCAAAATTACTCTAAAAAAAACAAATAATTTTTTAAAAATGCCTAATTTCATGATAAAAAAATGTTAATTATACTTTTAAACTAATTTTAGTTGACATAAATAAAAATTTATAAAAAAAACTTAAAAAATCGAATTTTTTAGCACAAAAAAATGAAAAATTAAAACCTAAAAAAACATTTAAAAAAAATGTTAGTTTAAATAGAAAATTTTATAAACTTTAAAATGATGTATCACACGATCCCCCTTTCCATTTAAAAAAATGTCCCCCCATGCCCCCTGCCCACATTTTAAGAGCTGAAAATATCAAATATATGCTAAAAGATAGTTTAAGTTGTCTTATTTAAGAGTTCTAAATTTGAAGTCAATATCTCAACTGGTTCAAAAGTTAATTGGCAATTCTGAACTTGATATCAAAGGTTTTTGAGCGTATTGTCTATGATCGTATGATCAAGTTCCTAAACAAGTTTGGTTACATTACAGATTGTCAGCATGGTTTTAGACGGGAGAGGTCTACAGAGAGTGCGGCATGTGAGTTTGCTCACTGCGTTTATGAATGTTTGGATAAAGGGGACTTTGTAGCTGCTCTTGTCTTTGACTTATCCCGTGCATTTGACTCTCTAAAGTTCGATTTTGTAATGTCAAAACTTGAAAGTTTAGGATTTAGAGGCTGTTTTTTGTCATGGCTAGTTGACTTTTTAAAAAATAGAAAAATGTTTGTAAGGTATGGTGGGTCTACATCAGATTATCATGACATAACATCAGGGGTTCCACAGGGCTCAGTGCTGGGACCACTAATATTTTTGCTCTATATAAACGAAATGCCGCTACATGTTAGAGCCAGGCTACTTGTATTGTTCGCGGATGATACATCATTAGTGGTCACAGCGCAGACTCTGTCGGAACTTAAACTTCTCCTAAGACAAGTTGTGCAAGATTTTACACAATGGTGTCAAAAAAACGAGCTTATTTTAAATGCTAAAAAAACCGTATATGTTTGTTTCCGTAATGGGAAACGGTCAGAACTAAAAAACGCCGATCTAGAAGTAAACTTGCCCAACTATAAAATCAAGCCTTCTGCCAGTACAAAATTTTTGGGAATACTTTTGGATGATGATCTGAGATGGACTAGCCACATAAATTCACTTTGTAAGCGGTTAAATAAATCATTCTTTGCTGTTTGTAGAGTTAAACCTATGCTTGATACAGATGCCCTTGTAAATGTGTATTATTCAGTAGTATACAGTCACCTTGCTTACAATATAGTACTGTGGGGTAATGCATCGAGTGTTTATTCAGCAGAAAAGGATTATTAGGCTTATATTTGGGTTAAAATCTAGGGATTCGTGCAAGGATACATTTAAAGGTCGCCGAATCATGACGTTACCATGTGTTTACATTTTTAAAACAATTTTGTTTGTAAAAACCAATATAAAAAGTTCAACTATTGTTTAGGCGTTAGGCACAAGAATTTGATAGTACCAAAACACAAAACCGTCTTATATGAAAATTGCCCGTCTTATAGTGGCATAATACTATATAATCAAATGCCTATGGAATTAAAAAATATTAATAATTTTAGTATCTTTAAAAGAAAACTTAAAAGTTTTCTTATAGAGAAGGTGTACTATTCTGTCGATGACTATTTAAATGATAATATACAAAATCACGTTTCTGTTTAATTTTAATACAATTTTAAATATTTTAATTTATTTATATTAGTACTTTATGTAAAATAATTTTTTGTTTTGACTTACCATATATACTTTGTTGTATCAAAAATGGTTTAATAAATTATCTTATCTTATCTTATCTTATCTAAGAAGGGGGGTGACTTTTGGACCGCTCTGTATGATGGAATTCGTAGCATTACATATCTTCACGGCTTGTTTCCTGCCTGTATATAATTATTTTATTTTTCAGGGAACCAGAAAATATTCCAATATATAATTGTGTTTTTCCTGAAAGTAGTCTAAGAAAAGGACGGTTCATAGACAATATAAACTATTATACAGAGGTGTACCCACCAAATAATTTATTTTTACCACCATATTTAAAATGTACCTCTAATGAATATTATTACTACATTTACACTTTGTTTTGTGAATTAATACCAGCTTTGTTATTGGATTGTTATTTATCACTTACAGGAAGGAAAAGAAGGTAAGCATTTTTGCTATTTAGAAAATACTTTAATAACTAAACAAATTAAAATTTGTAAACTTTTTAATTTATAAGGTATACAGGGTAATCATTTGAAAACGATCCACCCCAAATATCTCGAAAACTAAACAGAATATAAACAATCTAAAAAGAGGTCAATTTGGTTTTTCAAGGGGAAAATTTAAGTATATTTGGGGGTTGCAACTTTCACCCTCTAAGCCCCACCTACCCCAACATAAGAATCATAAATAGCTACTCCCATCTTGCGATACGTCAGTTGAAATAGCTTAAAAATGCTATTTTGGTTAACACAAAAATTAAATAGATCAACCTTTAACTTAACCCTTAACCTACGGTGGATGATTTTATTTTAAAATACTTGGTAAGAAATATTTACAGAAATAGCACATTATTTAAAAATAAATAATTTTAGTTTAATTCATGGCCATATGGGGGTTGTAATTTCTACCCTTTAGCCACCCTTACTGTTTTAATTTTAATTAAATCTAAATTCTTGTGATACCTTAATTCAAAGAGCTTAAAAAGTGCTCTCTTTGGTATACAAAAAAATTAAAATACCAACCCTTAAAATAAGCCTGGATGCTTTTATTTCATAATAATTTAAAAAAATAAGGTAATTTTACTTACAGTGAAAAATTTAAATAATTATTTTTGAGGGTTGCAACATCTACCCCCTCTAATCCTTAACTGAATTATTTATGTACAAAAAGATAACATTTTTGGACTCTCTCAAAAAAGGTTCCGCAATAATTGAAATTTAATAAAAAGAAAACATTTGAGGTGGCTGTTAGCTAAAGGGAAGAAGTTATAAACCCCATGAATTAAACTAGATTTATTTATTTTTAAATTTTTTCAATTTTTAATTTTAATTTAATTTTTTTCAATAGATAACAAAATGAAAATACAATATATTCAATTAAAAATCATTTTACACTATGAAATTTTACCATCTAAGTGTCCCTAAGTCTAGCTTGTGCTGGATCTTTAGATGACAAGATAATGTTGCCTAGGTACTTAAATGAACATGAAATAATGGGCTATTTCTGTAAATATTTCTTACCAATTATTTTGAAATAAAATTGTCCACCCTTACGTTAAAGGTTGGTGTATTTATTTTTTGTTTTAACCAAAAAAGAAATTTTTAAGTTAAACCAAATTAAGTTCTTTCAAATAAAGTGTCACAAGAAAGGGTGGCTATTTAAGATTGTCATGTTGGGGTAGCTGGGAGTTAGGAGGTCAAAGTTAAAATTTACAAAATAATATACTTAAAATTTTCCCTCAAAAAAAACAAGTGGACCTATTTTTTTTAGTTTGCGAGATATTTGGGGTTCGTTTTCCAATGATCACCCTGTATATCGAACAGCAGGGGTTATTCGAACCCGTAATTATAATTTTTTTTGCGTCGCTGTTGATATTTTAGGGATTTTTGTTTTTTAATGACTTAGGAGGTCCTTAAAACCTAGGTCATTCAAACACCAACATCCTAAATATCGACTAGAATTAGCCATGCTAATGCTCTAAAATTAAAAAAAACTTACATTTTGATGAAATTGATGACAGATTTAGGGTTTTTTTTTGTTGGGTTGGCATTACAACTTTTTCAATGTCTAAAATTTAAAGAACAAACGATATTTTGTTATCTTTATTAGTCAGCTATTTTCTTTTCACTGCAAGTAACTAAGCCTTAATTATAACACGTAAAAATTAACTTAAAACTCAATTTCGTAGAAAACTAAAAAGGGATGTTGTCATTTGCACGGAAGACGTCATTAATTCAAATTTAGCAACCTTAAAAACGTCATGTAGCAATTTTTAAATTTTAAATTTTTGGGAAAACAATATTGTATATTGTTTGATTTGAGGTGCGATAAAAAAAATTTTGTCATTGAAATTTTTTAATTTTTGCTTTTTCTATTTAAGGAAAGGGTCAGGAATCAAATTTTATTTTCAAAGTTCTTGGGCAATTTTTTATTTTATTTGACCTTTTTTGCGAACCGTGTTGTGCTATTTTTTATTGAGTTTTAGTATATTTACCTACCTAGTATTTCTTTAATCGAAATAATTATTTAATACACAAATAAAATAGGTTCAGTTAAGTTACAATGTCGATAGAAAATATCAAAAGCAGTAGAAATAAAGATTTGGCTATTTGGAAGCAGCATATTTACAGAAAAGAAAAAACAAACGAAAATAAAATTTTTTGGAAGTGCGTAAAATATGATATTACCTTTTGTAAGGGAAGAATTCATAAAAGTAACGGGGTGGTTTTAAAGGAGATGGAACATGATCACCCTGCTGATCCTGCATCTGTAACAGTAAGAGATGTGATTAATAATGTTAAAAAACGTGCAATTGAAACAGTTGAAAATCCACAAAATATTGTTGCTAGTGTATGCATGAATATAAATCCTTCTGTGAGTGGAATCTTACCAGGTGTGGACAACATTAAAAAAACAATTCGTCGAAAACGAAGAAAAGAAACACTATAGTAAATACTCAAATAAAATGAAATCAAAAGTTTACATAGGCGCGGAAATGTCCTAGGCGCGGTAATGTCCTAGGCGCGGTTACGGTCGGCGCGGTAAAGGACAGGCGCGGTAAAGGGTGGCGCGGTAAAGGGCGGCGCGGTAAACCAGGCGCGGTTTTGTCCGACGCTGTAAAAGACCCTATCCAAAATTACGCAACATCGCTCTATGTTTACACCAGAAGCAGTATCGCGTACGTTTATGTAAACAAACAAACAAAAAGATGACACCTTCATAAACATTGGTCTGAAATACTTCTTGAGGTAAAAGTTCTTTGCAAAATACCAATATTATTAACGCACGTGAATAGACCTGATTTACCCGCTAAGATCAAATATGAAATTTTTTTTTAGTTATGTTTTTTTTTTATTTTTAATATTTTTATCAGGGGTATTTAAAAAAAAGCCTTTTGGATAGTTACCAAAAAGTCAGAGGCGGGCTTCCGTTGTCGTTCTAAATTAGGGTTAGAAATTACTGACTTTTTATTAATTATTTACATTCTAGGGACAATAAAAAATGGTAGTCTATTTAAGATTTGACATTTGATTAATTTTTTACATTAAAAAGATACTTTACTATAGTAGAGACTACACTAGACTAGGCTAGGCAAAATACCATGAAGCATTTTTGAGAAAATGGCACATTATTCGATTGTTATGATCCGTATATTTTATATGGTGTTAAAATTTTATTTTAATATACATATCCTATAAGATCTGGTTCTAAAAAGCAAGCAGTAACGTCGGATATTTTCGGGTTTTGTTCGGACCCCTCTAAGTAAAAATCGTTGAACGTTGGTAGTGGGGAATTTAGATATTCTTGCCCGGACCCCACCCAGAATTATAAGCGTGTGTGACCTAAATATGCCTCATTTTAATTTATGGGTTTATCAAGAGAATAAATAGAGCTCCAAATTTTAGAGGTGATCATTCTTGAATAGTTTTTTGTCTTGTTAATTAAAAAGTATCCAGTAGTGTCAAAAGTGAATATGTAGTTTCTGTGAGAAATAATTTATGAGAATTATTCTTGAATTAAAAATAGTTTTTAAACTTAGAAAAATTTTGAGACTTGTAATATCAGACATAAAAATAATTTTGGACACTTATAAATATTGTTAGTATGAACACTGATAGAAATTTTGACGAATATTAATTAACTTTGAAAAATATTCTTTAAACTTATTTAAATAACTTATACGAACCAGTTTTAATATACACTAAGCGAAATGTGGACAATAAATTGGGATTTGAAAATGATTGCGAATAGTTGGGATTTCAAACATAGAATGTTTTAATTTAGAAGTATTTAATGGAAAACTATTACATAATGGAAATTAGAATTTAAGGGCTTTGCATAGAAGTAGGACTTAGAAGTAAGAATTGATCTTTCATGTTCTTGAAGAATTTCACATTTATTTAATATATTATTCTTAAGTTAAGAAGAAATCGTTTTATCTGTTTCCAAAGCGCCGTCTCCTAGAATACCCGCTCCCGAATAAAGTGATAAGTGGTTAAGTATATTCTCCGCTCGGGTATACTTTAAATCGATAGAAGATTGTATGGCCAACCTAACTGAGTAAGTTATAACAAAAGTTATATTTTGCCGCTCGACTATAACCGAATTATATACCACATCACAACTTTAGTGATCGAATTTTCTACATCACTACACGATATTGGGATTCTTCAGACCATAATTGTTGAATATTAGAAAATAAAAGTCTGAAGTTGTAATTGTTAACATTATAAAAGTAATAATTTATTTAAAAAAAAAATGATTTTTATTTTTCATCTTTGTACAAAAAGTGTCCTTTTCACGGAAATGCTTCATTTTACCTAATTTTGCGCAGCGAACTTTTTTGATCAGAATTGTTAATAAAATGTAAAAAGAGTAATCGAAGCCATTAATTTATACCGCTAAAAAATAAGGGTTTGGAACTATAGCGAAAGTCCGCAACTACTTTACTAATAACATTCCAAAATCATTTATTCTGCATTAATTTTTTAAAACCACCCTGGAAAAATCGTTAAAAAACATTAAAAAATAAAAAGTTTAAAAAATTTGATTTTTCTATTTCACCTTGGGGGCGAATATCTCAGAGAAGAGGGCCCTTTAGCCAACAATTTTATATCAGCTTGTGGAATTATTTTGACAAGAGCTGATTACGCGGGGTGATTTACACCTATGAGATTTTGGAAACATTCTGGGACACCTTGTATAATTATTTCTATTTATTTCAACTTTATAGTCACCAATAACAAATGGCATTATTTTTACTGTGGTAAACTGAGATTAATTTAACCTCCGGTTTTTCATGCATGTTTCTAACTTGCTTAAAGAAGATACAGGCTTTTAAGCAAAAAAAAGACAATTTGTGATTTACTTTTAGAGGTCTCCCGTCGACCAAGAAAAAAAAATCTTTTTTGTTCTGGATACTATCATTAAAACTAACAATTTAAGGAACGTATGCTCTTGGTTTTGTGCTGGTTTGGTGTTTTTTTTTTTAATGAAAAGCGTTGGTTTGCGTTAACGTTGGTTTACGTTGGTTTTTTGGTTGCTTTGGTGTTTTTTTTTTAATGGGGATCTTTGGTTTACTTTCTTATGTTGATTTCTGCTAGCGCATGCGCATATAGCGGAATACGTTCCTCCTGTTAGCTCTACGTAAATTTAGGCATACTTTTTATGTGTGTACAAAATGTTTTGATCAAAAAATTAAAACAAGTTCAGGCCACTTACGATACTTTTTTTTAGATTCTTAAATCTGATGCAAAAAATACATAAAATGGTTAATGCTTTAACCTTTTTTTGTATCCATTCATGGAACTTTAAAAACAAAAACTTTATGGATCTTAATAATAAAATGAATCTTGAGGAACAGAAAATGTTTAATATAAATATGACAAATTTTGATTGGAATAAATATTTTGACAGTTATTTTAAAGGAACAAGGAAATACATTTTTAAGGAACCGGAATCAACACTAGATGGAGCCAGGAGTAGACTTAAAAGGTTAAAATTACTTTCTAGAATAAGATAAAAGGAATCCCAAATAAAACATGGTTTTCCCATATAAAACACTGTTTTTATTTTAAAAACAAGTTTAATTTTAAAAATTATACGTCCTGGGTAATTTAAATTCATTGATTGTACGACAGTTTATCCGTTGCTAAAATATTTGGCGACAAATTAACCAGGATACAGGGTAATTCTTTTAAACGGTACAGTGCCTCTTACTTTTAAACTGCGAAGATATCAAATTAAAATTTAAAACATGTATATTGCACAATATAATCTTTTTACGTGAATGACACATTTTTATATTTTGATATAATAATAGGGGGACAATCGAGGGCAAAAGTTTAAAAGGAAGGGTGGGTCGTGTGATTATTTGAAAGGCACAATTGACTATAAAACGGTTTATTTTGTTTTATTTCAATTTCATATAAAAGGGCTAGTAGTAGTAGTAGTAATGGTGGGGAGGTCAAGCCTGGCAACTAGACCATATGGTCCTTTTTGCCTACCCCTGTGTTACTAGTTTTTCTACTCTAACGAGGATTTTAGTTGTTGTACCCCGGGACCTACAGTTTAGCGAGGAATCCGAACCTCGTTTTGTCGGCTTTTTTTTGGCTAAGTGAGCGGCTTTGATCCTTAAGTTTATTGGCTGCCAGTGCACTTGGACCGGCGCCAAACTGCTTAAGGATCATTTTTCGCTTGCAGCCTAAGTACAGATCCTGGTTGCTTGGAAGTCCTTAAAGTGAGCTCTGCCAATAGACCTGACAGCTACCTTGGTGCTCCCTCTCGGTACGCCCGGGTAGTATCACAGGTCCGAGTGCTATGAGGCATTATCCACTGCAAACCTTTTTCTGTACTGTGTGCTTAGATCTTCGGCAGCACAAGCCGACGTGGCGGGGAAACGACGGTATTTTATTTCTGTGAAAAAGTTGTTCCACAACCGAGTATTGAACCCCCGCCTCTCGAATACTAGATCGAGGCGTTCACGACTGAGCTACCGCCGCCCCCTATAAAAGGGCTATATGTATTTATCTTAAAATTTTTAATAAATCCTCAATGGAATGTGACATTTATCCCTTAATAACTCTGAAAGAAAGCCTAATATCAAAATAGTACAATACCCCCAATACCCCAACTCTTTTTACACTTTTTAATTAAGAGGAAATCAAAGTTCTTTATTATCAAATAAAAAAAAATATTGACAACACCTCACTTGGCTTTTTTACATTTATGTTAAAATTAACTCAGGTTAGAAAGGGGTAAATCAGTTTATTTTAGTGCCAACATAAAGCATATTTATACCCCTTATTAAAGGGCAAAAAATCAAGGGAACTACGAAAAAATTATTCAGTAAAAAAAAGTATGTAATAATAATAATTAAAAAGGCCCATATTCTTGTGCATATATCTTTTTGCCGTTAGTCGGAAAAAAATTAAAATTACATCAAATTAAGGAGCTCCTTTAACGCTAGCGTTAAAAATTGAATAAATAAGATTCTAATCATATTTTTCTCACTTTTCATTGATTAGGAGATATTTTTTTTTTTTTGTGGTTTGGGTTCAATCCAAGTTGGATCATTTTAGTGTAGGGGGCTATTTTGACACCTTTTAATATATCACCTTAATATTTTTCAAAATCCTACATATACCTAAGGATAATTTATGCAAGATTTCAGCTCAATCGGTTAAGGGGTTATAACAACCCTATTATAGGGGCCCTTAAAACATATAACTCTTAGTAAAGTTAATAAAAATAATTTTTGGTGAGCGTAGTCCCCTAAAAACTGAGGGTTATAAAAAAAAGAGGGGCCGTATAGGGGTTTAGAAACCCCTAATTCGATTGAACTGAAATCATATTTAGATATATGTAAGATATTTTGAAAGATATTAATGCGATATATAAAAGTGTGTTCAAATGGCAGCCCGTGCTAAAATGTTCTAAAACCGAGTGAGTTACGACTTTAAATGCTTTATATGTCCCAAACAATAAAAATAAACGAAAAAATTTATAAAAAAATGTTATTGCATTTTTTTTGGTCTTTCATATTCTGTGCCTTTTTTGTTTCCAATATGTTTCTATCAAAAGTTTTAGGGCAAAAAACAGTTTTTAAGGGCTTTTTAGGGCCGTTTAAGGGTCGTCCGAAACTCGAAAACCCGTAGACTTTTTTTTATTGAATTTCTAATCCCAAAATGTATAGGAATACATACTTTTTTTTGACTAAGGAATTTTTTCGCTGTTGAAACCTATATTGACTGTAGTATTTATAAATGGTATAAATATTATAAATCGTCTTGTAAATTTTAGAACGTCGTATCTCAAAAAAGACAACTTTACAGTAATAAGAAATAACTCTTTCACGCATTATTCATAGGTTGAAAGTCTACTTTTTTAATATAAACTTAATACATTTTTAATGATTACCTTAAATCATTTTATTGTGTATAAATTAAATAAATACAAATAAAAACCTAATGTTTATAGATACGACATTTTGATGCTCTAAATTAATAATTTTTTTTAAGATACGAGCTTTGAAACATTATTATATTCATATTTTAACAAAATATAATTAATTATTATAATAATATTATTAATTATTGAAACATTTAAACTTTAAAAAGTTTTATAACATGAGCATAAGATGTCAAAAAAGCGTCGCCAAATGCAAAAAGTGCGTTCCAAAATAGTCAGTTAAATAGATTTAAGAGATAGGAGGTTTAAAAATTTATTAATTTATAATCATTTAAGATACGACGTTACTATTTTGCTTATATTTTTGTTATTTAAAAAAAATAGCAGGTGAAACTTATTTTTTAGATGTAAATTGATAATATAAAGCGTTTAAGTCCAAAATCTCAAAATCGAAAAAAATTGAGATACGACGTCCTGAAATTTACAAGACGAAATGTTATTCATATAATATTATCATAATTACACTGTGCGACAGAACATTTAGACAGGAGATCTGTCAACGCAGTCGTTAATTTAGAACCACTATTATACTCGAGTCCCTAAGGAGGGATTCACTACTTTAGGTCATTTAAGCAACTTTTTTTAATTTAAAGTTTACAATGCACCCTAATATGCAAGACCCATTTTTCAAGTTAGCGTTTCATAACTGGGAGGTTTTTATCAAAAAATATGAAAAAAAGTTCATGACCAAAAATGCTTCCACGGCGGGTCCAAAACCGGTTTTATTAAAATTTTCACCTCCATCCAAAACTGATGTCAATTCTTGTAAAGGGATCGAATACGAGTAGAATAAACCAAAAATTAAAAAAATCGTAGGAAGAAATTTTGAGTAATATCGATAAACGTCTGTTTTTGGATACTTTACAGCTGTTAAATTATTCTCTTGCCTTTTGAAGTACTGAAAATTAATTAAAACCCCTTGTATGTCATACTACTGGAAAGCTATTAAAATGAGCTTTTTTTTTGATATATAACATAATAACAAAGAGCAACGCGGGTTGCCTACTCTAGACCTTTTAATAAGTTTTCATAAAAAAATAGTTATATTGCAAAACTTAACAGGTTGTTTTAAAAACAGAAATACTAAATTAAGAGGAGATTCTACACCGAAAAATGTAAAAAAAAGTTCCTATAAAGATTTGTCTGTAGATGTGTCCTAGGGAGTAACGGCCCTCCGAAGTGTCCGTCCGTCCGTAGGGTTTTTATTAATTATCTCTGAAACCCTATAAA
>OY294046.1:18463255-18508255 GCA_958510825.1 Brachypterus glaber
AAAAAAGTACTCTACACAAAATTCGATAACATGAAGCGTTTCCGAGAAAAAGGCACCTTAAAAAAATCGTTAAAAAATATTAAAAAAAGTTGGATTTTTATTTTTTATCTAAGGGGTGAATATCTCAAAGGGGGGGGTCTAGTCAAAAATTTCATATAGACTTTTTATTTCATTAATGAGATAAAAACATTTTTAAAATAATATATAGCATTTTTTGACAAAATATAAAAATATTTTTTTAAGGTCCTCCTGCCTTTGAATTAAAAAAGTGCCTTTTTTTCTCGGAAACACTTCATTTTATCGAATTTTTTGTAGAGTGATTTTTTTATTATAATTGCTCACAGAATGTACAAAAGTAATTAAAATTCTAAAATTTGTACCCCTAAAAAAATTTAGGAGTTAGGAACCATAAGGAAAGTCCGCCCCTGACTTTTCTGATAACTTTTAAAACTTCTGTTAATATCATTCAATGCGAAATAATTTTCTTAAACAACTCAAAAAAAATTGTCAATAAATGTTAAAAAGTAAGAAGTTATAAAAAAAAATATTTTTTTAATTTCATCTTGGGGGGCAAATATCTCAGAGTAGGGGGGCCGTAGCCAAAAATTTTATATGAACTTGTGGTATTATTTTGACGAGATCTAATTACCCTTAAGAGATTTTGGAAACATTCTGTGACACCCTCTATAGGGTGCTCCTAGATTTTTGGTACACCCTGTATATCTTTATTGAAGACCCTTTTCATTAAATAAGTAATCAAATTAATAATATTGTGCAATGGATTTAGTTTCTTCATTAAATTCCACACAGAGCTCATTTTTTGTAGTTAAAAATGAAAAAAAATAGGGTATGGTCGCACATTATGGGTCATATCTCCCACAAATATGTTATTTGAGTCGAAATATTTTATAGGGACATACTACCACTAAATACAAGTAAATAGTAAAAAAATAAACAAAATCGAACATAAGCTATTTTGGGGATACAAAATATAAACTTCCCCGAATTGGCATGGCGGTCCGCCATCTTGGAAATGTGGATGGATTTTCTAGACCATAATTTGATTCTCTTTAAAAATCAATACGAATTAAGTCTATATCTTCAATAGAAGTTAAGTTATTAAGAATTTATTACATGGTTGTTTTCCGATTTTGAAAAGGCAAAAAATGACCCACCCTAATATCTCAGCAACCAACGATTTTTTCGCAAAACGCCATTAATGGGGGTATATAAACACTAAGTTATGGGGACATGCAAAATTTCAGCAAAATCGGAGAGATGAGTTCCGGATCGAGGGGCTAGTTGACGTGGAATTACTCGCATGTGTTATTTTTTAAATTTTAGTACAGGCAATTATGCTAATTTAAAAATAATTTATAAAAAAAATATTGCGTATTTTTTGTCGTTTTTTAAATGGTTATGATGTAGAAAAATGTTACTTGATTACATAAGGACCGTATTACTTAACTTATTTCTAGTTTATTTTTACCCCCTAGTGAATTTTTATGACGTTTTTTAGCATAAGTACGTGGCGCTTAGATTTTTCCCTTAGAGGGATGATCTCCTTGCCCCTACCTCTACTTAGTTGTGTCACAGAATCCATTTTTTTAAAATATTTTGTTTCCTAGTATCCCTATTTTTTTACCTATGAATTTACAGTTTTTATAATCTAGGTTGGGTATTTTTTAACTAATATTGAGTCGCCCAATCCAAATTTGCCCTCAAAATATTTCTATCTCCCATGATTTTAGAACAATAGAGAGCTAAACTAATGAAGTTTTACCTCATTTTTCTCAGAAAATTGAGGTAATAAAAACATTCTGAAGCCAGATTCGGCCTCAGCGACCCAAAATTAGTTAAAAATGACTTCAATCAGGGCAAGAAACCGTGTTGCCTAGTGTAATGATCTATTAACTATAAAGTTTATATGCATATCCTTGTTTACAGACCATACGTGGGTTTATCTCCATGGATGTCCGTATTTATTTATTTATTTATTTGTTTGTTTGTTTCTTTGTTTGTTTGTTTGGACAAAGGTAGTAACCTCTTAGAAATAACAATGTAAAGTCATGCCAACGAACTAATAACTCTTCTCTCTAGAATAGGCATTTTATTTGTAAAAACTGAAAAAAACGTAGCCAACATATATATTTGTCTGTCTTACTCGCACAGCTTTGTTCTAACAGAGACAACAATAACAGTTACTGGTAATTGTTATTGTTCAGGCCTGAATATACCTACTATTTGTTTACAAACAAACCGAGATGTTGGCGATACTTTATATTAACGGTATGCGTATTCTAGAGAGGAGAGTTGTTAGTTCGTTGAGTCATGCTTAAAATTCGTTAATTACACAGCCACAAAAAAAGTCTGGTACTTTTGACGCGATACATGTATTTTGCATGTATGTATTTTGGGTGAATACGAATTTTGGGTCAAAATAGCACTTTATTCCATTAGTTTGGAGATAGCCTCGAAAAACGTTCCTTTCATATACTCGAAAATAAGGTTTTTTGATGCCATTTCCAAAACTAATCGGATGAGGTGCTATTTTGACCTCAGATTCGGATTCAGCGACTCAAAATATATAGGAATACATGTGTCTCGTCAAAAGTACTTTTTTTGTGTGGCTGTGTGATACATATTGTAATAAGTATTCAAATCCAAAGTGTAAAAAGGTTTAGAAAAAAAAGTAATTTATAAATTGTTTACAAAGTGTTTTAAATAGTTTTTTAAGGCGTCTAAAGAAATATTTAACATGTTTATATCTGAACCGTGAACATTTGAGGATCTTAACATTCTACAAATAGGGAAGTTATAGGTATAATTTGTTCTTCTGTTTGGTGGCACCATAAAAATTTAATTTCTGAAATTTGCATATAATATATTATATTTATTTTTTATAATAATTCTGGACAGTTTATAATGTCGTTTAATAATTTGTATATGATTATAATGTAATTAATTTCTCTTCGCAAGTCCAATACGTTAGGCAGCATAAATTTAGGTCTTCAATACCAACCCAAAAAGAAAATTCCCTAAAAATATTATATTTGGATTTTATCAGAGTGCAACAAAAAATGTGCATGATATGCAAAATTATTAAAGAATACATAAAAAAACTTATTAAACACAAAAACAAGTACAAAATCTTCACACATAACGGAGTATTATCAATGATTTTCAAATTAAGGAGTAGGTCATAAGTTCCCTAGGAAACTTTATACCTACTGTACACATAGCTGTGTTATAAAAATTAAAAAACAAAATAGTTTTTTACTTAAAAAAACACAAATATCTTACTTTCATGTAATTTAAAATATAATATAAAATGTGTTTACCTAAAATATGCATAATTTTATTTTAAAACAATAATAATTATACTTTTATCTCTTTCTGTAGAACTTCTCTCTTTATCTAATCTAAATAGGCGGCAGTCCATTGTGATCGATAATAGCTATATACATTATGTATGTATGTATTATTTTTGGAAGCCATAAATTGCAATCATTTATTTTGTATCCTCTCTGTACGAGGTTGGTGAGCATCAAACAAAAGATACAAAAGAGTGACCGAAAAATTGAGTAGTCCACTTGCAAAACTGCCTAAGTTACATCCCTATGAAAATTGAGATAATGGCATGATAGTATACTACTTGTATAAATCTATAATTAAAACTGTTTTTTTTTTATGCAGAAAAATCATTCGCTTTGATGCAAAACAAAGTGAAAAATCTTGTACTCCTGCAAAACTTACTAAGTTGCACAAGAGTCCACCTGCAAACGGTGCTCTTTAAAAATCCACTTGCAAACAGTTAGTTGAAATTAGCCCAGTCACATATGTACGATAACTTAAGAACGCTTTAAATTAGAGACTTGAAATTTAACAAAAATTTGAAAGTTTCTATATCGATACCCCCAAGCAACAAAGCCGTAACTCATATACTGTCATTTTTCACTACAGCTAAATTTCTAAAATATTTTTTTTTTGTTATTTAAGGGTGGGTAAAAAGTGGAAAAGGAAGTCATGTGATACATCATTTGAAAGCTTATAAAAATCTCTATTTAACTGTTTAAGTATTTATTGTTTATTTACTGTTTGTTTCTGATAATATTCAAGTTTAGAATTTCTTACTTTAGTAATTTTAAGTAAACTTTTGCTTAAAGTGGACTGTGTTGTTGCTTGGGAGTGTCGATATAGGGGTTTTTAAGGTTGCTGAAATTGAATCTGATAATAAACTTTTCCTCTACCCCCATGTGGGGGGGGGGTAAATATTTTTAAATATTTTCAATATTTTCGTCAAAATGGGTATATAGTATACTTTTTGAGTTCGACGAATGTGAAAATTTTTCTTGAAAATTTGTATATTGGGGTTTTTGAGGTTGCTGAAAGTGAATTTGA
The DNA here is from genome assembly GCA_958510825.1 of Brachypterus glaber. NCBI lineage: Eukaryota > Metazoa > Arthropoda > Insecta > Coleoptera > Kateretidae > Brachypterus > Brachypterus glaber. The sequence continues at coordinate 18,467,657 of OY294046.1, forward strand.
TAATAACAAAATCCAACTCCACCCCCTGAGGGTTAGTTTTCGTGAAAATTGGTATATTGGGGTTTTTGAGGTCGGTGAAAAAAATATAATAATAAAAAAATCTAACTCCACCCCCTGAGGGGTAGTTTTCGTGAAAATTAGTATATTGGGGTTTTTGAGGTTGCTGAAAGTGCATCTGAAAATCTGAAAATCTAGAAAAATCCATTTCACCCGCGGAGGTGAAAAATGGGAAAGTTCTTTTACTGGGCAGTGTATTTAATTCTAAGATTCAGTTAGCGATCTTAAAAACCAAATTTTTACGAAAGAAACCCCCACCCCTCAGGGGGTGAAGATTTTTTTTTTATCGTAAGATTCAGTTTTAGCGACTTTAAAAACCCCTATATACCAATTTTCAAGAAAACTACCCCCACCCCTCAGAGGGTGGAGTTAGAATTTTTTATTGTAATATTCACTTTTAGCAACTTTAAAAACCCCTATAAACCAATTTTCACGAAAATATTGTACACATTTAAAAATAATTACCCCCCACCAGTAGAGTTAATTTTTTTTATTATAAGATAAGTCCACCCTGAAAACCCCCATATACTAGTTTTGACGAAAATATTAAAAAAATTTAAAAATATTTACCCCCTCCCCCCGTGGGGGTAGAGTTAGGAAAAGTTTATTATCAGATTCAATTTCAGCAACCTTAAAAACCCCTATATAGAAACTTTAAAATTTTTGTTAAATTTCAAGTGTAATTTAAAGCCAAGAGGGGGAAGTTAGAAAATTGATATTATTATATTCAATTCTAGCAACCCCCAAAACCCCTATATACAAATTTTCACGTTAATATTGTAAACATTTAAAAATTATCACCCCTCTACCCCCAGGGGTGAAGTTAGAAATATTTTATTATCAGATTCAGTTTCGTCTTTCCCAAAAACCCCTTTATATCAATTTTGACAAAAATATTGAAAACTTTTAAAAATATTTACCCCTTACCCCATGGGGGTATATTTAGAAAAAAATAAATATCAGATTCAATTTCAGAAACCGCAAAACCCCCATTGTAGCAATTTTTAAGTTTGTGGGAAAAAATATTGTTTTTTCTCCCGTTCGCCCCCCTTACCCCACCCCAATGTTTACTAAAACAATCCCGAGCGAGAACTTTTTGTAACATACCTGTATGTTAAATTGTAAGTCTCTAGGTTAAAGCGTGCTTAAGTTATCGTGCTTAAAAGATTTCCCGGACAGACAGAGCGACAATTTTTTTTTTGCTTGAAATCGATTTTTATCGATATAAGACGGCATAAAACGCAAAAATAAGCAAACAAATAAGTGCAAAAGGGTCTGAGTTACAAAATACTTCTGCTAAACTGCCTAAGTTCTTTACGTTTTTTTAAATAAATACCAAATAATAACACAAGTATTTAAATATTTATTAAAATTAGGTTTTACTTATGTTCCCTAATAATATCACAAATTTTCACATTTCTAACAGCTTTATTCTTAATATGAGAAACTTTCTTGATTTGCCAAATTTTGTTTTATTTTAACAGGCAGTTTTGCAAGTGGACTATTCAATTAGCATATTTTTCAAACATCTGTAACTTCGATTGGAATTGATAAAATGTAACGTATAAGTGCTGGTCATGAACTTGTGCAAAAAGCAAGATTTATTGTTCTAGAAGCTAAACATCCCCTTAAATAAAGGTTTAACTAGGGTTACTTGAATTGAATTTTATACCCTTTAAGAGGGTTAAAAAATAAAAAAATCAAAATATTTAAAAAATACATTTTTCAGTAATATAAAACATAAAAAAACACGTAAAGGGGTATCACCCTCCAAGCACCAAAAAAAGTAGTAAATCATAAAGTATCTGAGAAAGTTTGGTATAACATTCAATTCAAGTACCCCTAGTTAACCCTTTGTTTAAGGGGATGTTTCGCTTCTAGAACAATCTATCTTGCTTTTTTCACAAGTTCATGAACAGACAAAAATATAGAGCACTTACACCTTACATTTTATCAATTCCAATCGAAGGTACAGATATTTGAAAAAGAGGCTAAAAAAAAACCTTTTTTGCGGTCGCTCTTTAGTCTACGCTCTTAATTTGTCAGTCAATCTTTCAGGAGTATTAGCTGTAATAATTAAAGCAAATTTACCATATCAGAATGTGAATTTACAACATTTTTTAAATTAACCTCAATATTACTCGGCTTAGTAGAATCTCAGCTCTTTTTCTGTCAGTACTACAATAATTTTGCATTAAAATTCATGCATGGCACTTTTACAGACAGTCCCGAAAACTACCATAATTATAGCTTACATTCTACAAAAGATAGCAGTAAAATTACCAAAATAAAAATTCACATTTTAACAGATAACAATGAATTTACCACTTTCTTTGCTGGTAACATATAACTTTTAGTATGGTAAAGCTATAGTTAGTCAAATTATTGGACTTTTTCTCAATACAAAATCCACTGGGTAAATCCATGGTAACTGACGTTACAGCCGACGAACAAATGACACTTCCTTTTAAATATTTTATTAAATTATTACTTTTTAAGAAACAATCTTTAATAATAATAAATAAAAACAATCTTTAATAATAATGTAATAAAATATTTAAAAGACAGTGTTATTTTTTCGACGACTGTAAAGTCAGTTACCATGGATTTACCCTACTAGAGTTTAATACTAAAGAATTTTGAGTCTAACAAGAAACCTACATCTTTTATAATATCAACTCTAGACAAAATATTATCATCGATACATTAAGTTTTTCTTTCGTCTAAAACTAATACAGGAGCATTTAGAGAAATTAAAAAACAACGATTTTTTTTGCAGTTTAGTTATTAAGATTTTGCAGGTCAATTTGCAGCAATAAACAATTATTGATCGGGCAAATAATTCTAAAAAATTCTAGATTATCTGCGTAAAGCAGAAAATAACAATGCTTTAAAAAATCTTTTATGTCATTAATATAAATAATAAAAAATAATGGGCCAAAGTGAGAACCCTGGGGATGATGTCACATAAGTTCGAGAGTTAAAGCCTACAAATGCTACAAACTAAGACCTGTTTTTTTTGGGTAGGATTCCACCCGTCTGAGCAGAAATTCCACATATACCGACCTCCTCAAGCGAGGGGCGTTTCACTGACCTATTTTTGTACATGTATTGTAAATAATGTACATTATTTACAATATTGTACGAATAATGTAAATAATGTAAGAAAAATGTAGTACTGTATAGTAATGTCGAAATAATGTAAATAATGTAGAAAAATGTAGTACTGTATAATACTGTCGAAATAATGTCGGTAATGTAAGTAATGTCCACTTAATGTAAAGTACTATAGGGTAATGTACAAGGCAGACGGGGACTGGCTTCTTACGGCACGGTCGGAAGAATATTAAAAAAGGCCCGTAAACGGCTCAAAACCCATAAAAAATTGGAAAATCGAGGGCCCGGTATAGCCAAAATAGACAAAATGGCCGTGTGAGGGCCCGTTTAGCACTCGGGCCCGGTCGGCTTTTGTCGAACCTGCCTTACGGCCAGTCCGCCACTGGTACGAGGTAATGTAGGATGTTAGGTTAAGATTAACATAAATTTAGGTTAATATATGTGTAAAAATATATTAATTCACAGTATATTGTATAATTTTCCCAAATACATAAAAAAAAATTTAAAACACAAAAAAATACTTTTTTTTTAATTTTCTTTTAAAAAACGAAAAATAAAAAAAATAAAATTAACTTGAAATTTGTAACACGTAAAAAATACTGCTGCCAACAAAATATTACTTTCCCCTATAGGCCCGTATATATATTTTTTTGAAAACAAAAAAATTACCCCATTTTACCCCCGTACGTAAAATTATAGAAATCATATATTTTCGTTTAATATTAGTAAAAATTGGTATTTGTGGGTTTTTAGAGTCCCAAGAAACAAATTTTATATTTAAAAGTATCTAACCCTTAAGGGGGTGCAGCCACCCGTTTTTATATTTTTTAAATAACCCGATAAGAATTAGATCCTGGGGGTCTTGATCCATATAACCCATAGGACCACCCATATTTACATTTTTTTAATTAACCTGCTAAAATTTGGTACACTACGACTGGCTAAAACCAAATTTAATATTAAAAAAATCTGCCTGCAAAAAGTTCCAAAACACCTATGTACCAACTTTTATCAGCTAATTAAAAAAATATCAATACTGCTGTCAACAAAAGAATACTTTTCCATTTAGGCCTAGGTTTATTTAAACCAAATAACTAAAAAATATATATAATATAATATACAGCCCGTTTGAGATTATACAAGACAGAGAAAACAAAGACAGAACGATTAGATCAAGGCTGACGTGATTGTAGTGGGATCCGATACGCTGTGTTTTATAAAAAAACACGTCAGCCTCGATCTTTGTTTTCTCCGTTTTGTATAATTTCAAACGGACTGTATATTATATTTTTATATAAAAAAATATATATTATATTATTTTTTGTTAAAAAAAATACCCCATTACATACATACAATACATTGCCCCATCTGATTTTTCCAAAAACAATCCCAGCCTAGAACTCTGGTTAAGCATGCTAGCAAACTGTGATCAAAATATAAAACGTCAAGAAGCGTAAAAAAAGCAATACAAGGGTCGGTTATCTCGGAATCTGAACCATCAATTTTTTTTTCTTAACGGATTTGGATTCAGCATCAAAAAATATGTAAGAAAACTTTAAAATAAAGTTCGCATAAACCCCTTGTAAACTAGTGTAATCAACCTATGGTCCAAATTTGAAGTCTTTAGCCCAAAGCGTTCTTGAGTTATCGTGGTCACAAATTTCCCGGACACACAGACCGACAGAGAGACACAATTTTTTTTGACGGAAATCATATTTTTTGGATATAAAACGTCCAGGTTTTTGTAAGTTTTATTTTTTTAAATTTATTTACTAAAAAATGCGATTTTTTGTTTTTTTTTTGTAACATTTTATTAATATCATTTAAAATTAGAATTTTAACAAAATTTCCCATTTTTAAACCTGTTTTAAAACCACAAAAATTGCTCCCAAAATATAAAAAAAATATTTGATTAAATAGGGAATTTTATAAGCTTTAAAATGACATATCACACAAACCCCCTTTCTATTTAAAAAAATATCCCCCCTTGCCCCCCCTGTCACCATTGTGCCATAGAAAATATGTACCAAAAAGTTACTTGGGTTGTTATTTAGGTGTTTGGACTTTTATAAGCTTTAAAATGACATATCACACAAACCCCCTTTCTATTTAAAAAAATATCCCCCCTTCCCCCCTCTGTCACCATTATGCCATAGAAAATATGTACCAAAAAGTTACTTGGGTTGTTATTTAGGTGTTTTCCAAGTAGATATCTTAATTCGTTTAAAAGCCTTCCCCCCACCTATCTTGAAATCAAAAAAGTTGCATATTTCATGGATTAAAAACATAAAAGTTGCATATTTCATGGGCCTAACTAAATAAATAAATTTTTAATTTTGGGAAAAAAAGTTTTAAATTTTATGGCTTAAAAATATAAAAGTTGGGATTTTTTAGAATAAAAAAATTGCATATTTTATGGATTAAAAATATAAAAGTTGCATATTTTTTCATGGGATAAATATAATAAAATAATACATTTTTAATTTTGTGAAAAAAGTGGTAAATTTTATGTATTAAAAATATAAAAGTTGTGATTTTCAAAAAACTTGCATATTTCGTGGATTCAAAATAAAAAACATATTTCATGGGTTAAAAATAATAAAATTATAAATTTTTAATCTTGTGCAAAAAGTTGTAAACTTCATAGATTAAGAAATATAAAAGTAAGGATTCTCAAACCTTGAAAAAATATAAATAACCAGAAGGTGTATTTTTTTTTTTTTTGAGAAAGGGTGGGATCTTTTTTTTACATTAACTATTTTTTTGAGAAAAGGTGGGACCTTTTTTTTTTAGTCATGAACTTTTTTTTGTGGAGGAAAAAAGTTGTGTTTTTAGGCTAAAAAAAGTTGTAATTTTTTACCTCCTCCCCCCCCCACCAAATCTCCTTCGCTACGGCCCTGGAATTTCCAGGGGACCTATTCTTTAAAACCGGGGAGTAGAACGACTGATAGAACGAGTCTGAGGTTCGTTCTACTTCCCGGTTTTGAAGAATACGTCTCCAGGGGGCCTTAAACCAAGGCCAGGGAGGCTAAGCTTCCCCTCCCCCTCCCCATTTACGGCCTTGCTACATAAAAAAAAACTTGATAAAAACTTATTAAATTCCGTACTTTTCATTACACATTATACATCAGGTACACAAAAATGATTAATAATAATACAGGCATAACAGTTGTTAGTTATTATTTAAATGATTAAAAAAAAAACCTTTTTAAGAACAAAAATTAAATGTTAAATTCGTGGTTAAACTGAACAATTTACCTAAAACTACCAGAAGTAAATAACACTGCCGAAATTCTATAGGTGTCACGTGGTCTTTGAGCGATCTGAACAGACGAAATAATGTAAATACTGTAGGAGAGCATGCGCATTAATAAAAATAATGTAAATAATGTAGGTACTGTCGTAATGTCAATTAATGTCAGGTACTGTAGAGTAATGTAAGTAATGTAACGTAATGTACGGTAATGTACAGTATTGTAAGTAATGTAAGGTAATGTCAATGTAATGTAAAGTACTGTCGATGAAAACGTACATGTATTGTAAAGGTGAAACGCCCCTCGTCCTCAAGCCGTTCCAAATGTATATTAGGATCAATTTTATCAAATGCTTTTTGTAGATTGGTGTATACGGCGTCAATACTTTCATGCAAAAACTCACTGTATGTCAAAAGATTTGCTTTAATAGACTTGTTTTTTTGTGAAGTCATGTTGATCAGGCGAAATAATATTTTAAACTAAATTAAAGAAATATTTGTACAAATATATACATATACAGGGTTATTCACGGAAGTTGTCTATTAAAAGTTTATGGAGAACGAATAATTTTAAAAATCTGATATTTTGTACTTTGGGCTTTTGAATATGGCCAATCGATTAAAAATATTTTTATGCTTGTGCTACTTCTGGTTGTATCCGAAGTGGCAATTAACTTCGATTTTTTAAACGGAACACCCTATATATTTTTTAATTTATAAAATTCTCATTAAATTTGCTTTATTTTGATGTGTTTATGTCTGGTAGTTTTTGAGTTATTCAAGTTTTTAGGGAAAAATCAGCAAATTCAAGCACCCCTAAAAAAAATAATCTCTCCTTTATTTTTTAAATCGGAGAAAAGTTGTTTTGTAGTTTACTCAAATTATCCCAAGTCAAAACAGAACCCAAAAATTTATGGAGGGTGTCTTAGAAAGCAGGTCAAATCTAACAAATTTAAAATAGCCATAACTCATTTTTTTTAAATCCCACTCTATAATTTTTTATTAGTTAAATAGAGAATTAAATTTCCTTTAAAATCAATACAGGATATCCTACACCTAACATTAACAGTTTTCTAGTTATTTGCAAATTATTGTAAAAAAGCGTACTTCTGTAAATTTTTAAAGTTGTATTTAATCATGTAAGCCGGTAAATGAAATTAGAGTAAAATAATGGCAGAGGCTTATTTTTACCCTGTTATTTTGGATTTATTTGCTATTTTTAGTGAAAATGATTAAATAATTAGTAGAACCCGCAGAAAATTTAATACAAAATATGCTGATTTACGAAGACTGGAATGTAAAAAATTTAGAAGAATTCACGCAAATTTTTCCCAATTTGGGAAGAAAACGCAGTGAAATCTCTAACAAAACCAATTAAAAGCAAACAAGATAATTAAGTCAATGTTTTGGGTTACTTTTATGCTCATCAACATGGCTAAATTCCTGCAGCTAGTCACAAGTGGGAATTTCCTATTCAAGCATCCAAAGAATCTTAAAAAAACACAAGATGCACGATTGCAAAAAGAAAAAAGTACAGGCCTTAAAACCTGATGATTTTCAAAAATATTTTTAGCTAATTTCAAAAGGGACTTTACTTTTAAGGTGAATATTAATTGCCCTTAAGGTAAATACCTAAATACAAATCGATTCATTTTACTGGCCTACTTGATTAACAAGTCCAAACCAAATTTTAATAGAAATACGGCTTTCTCACAATAATTTGCAAATAACACGAAAACGGTTAATGTTAGGTATAGGGTATCTCATATTCATTTTAAAGAAAATTTATTCTTTATTTATCTAAAAAAAAATAAATAGGGTACCATTTAAAAAAAAATGAGTTATGGCCATTTTAAATTTGTTAGATTTGACCTGCTTTCTGAGACACACTGTATAAATTTTTGGGTTCTGTTTCGGCATGGGATAATTCAGGTAAGTAATATTGAGTAAACTAAACTTTTCTCCAATTTAAAAAATAAAGGAGAAATATTTTTTTTAGGGGTGCTTGAATTTGCTAATTTTTTGCTAAAAACTTGAATAACTCAAAAACTACCAGAGATAGACGTAAAATTAAAATATATATAGGGTGTTCCATTTAAAAAATCGAAGTTAAGTGCCACTTCTGGTACAACCGGAAGTGGCACAAGCATAAAAATATTTTTAATCGATTGGCCATTTTCAGAAACCCCAAAGTGCAAATTATCAGATTTTTAAAATTATTGGTTCTCCATAAACTTTTAATAGACCACTTTCGTAAAAAAGTCCAAACCCTGTATAATGCGGTCAAAAAGCTAGGCAATACAGAAAGCTAACCACATATGAGGAGGTGACTTTCAAAACGCAGTTTTTGACAAATAACACATTTCGAGATATCAACCAAGTATACCTGAACATCAGGTATTATCTATTTTAGAGAGAATAGTTAAATTACATTGGCGCATTAAATCAGTTTCACTAATTATTAAAAAAATTGCATATTAAAAAAATCAAAAACTGCGTTTTGAATATGAATATTATTAATAGAATCTTGATTGATTTTTTAAATATATTTTAGGTAAGTATAAATACAAATAGTATACAGGGGCTGTACATATATTATGTAAAACCTTTTTTTACTGTTTTGGACCTCTCTGTGTAACGCTTTTTTTATTTAACTCAACACACAACATGACACTAGGGGAAGAGGGGGTCTCCCTCCAGAGTGTTACGTAACTTATAAATAGACCCATATTGTACATTGTCCAACTAACTACAAAAAAGATATGTGGAAAAAAACGTGTTTTAGGGGACTTTTAGGGGCCAATATTTTTCTGTGTGCCTCTTAGAGTGGTAGACTTTATTCCATAGTGTTTGTTAACCCAAAAACCATATTACTACAAATTTTAAACGTTTTGGTGAGCTTAGTCCCTTAAAAACCGGGGCGTATATAAATAGGAGGGGGCGTATATAAATAAGAGGGGGCGTATAGGGGTTTCGTAAACCCTAATCAGATTAAGCTGAAATTTTGCATAAATCATCCTTAGATATATTTAAGATATTTTAAAAGATATTAAGCCGATATATAAAAGGGTGTGGCAGCCAGTCCTAAAATGTTTTAACAACGAGTGAGTTCCGACTTTAAATGCGTTATATCTTCCAACGACTAAAAATTAAGGGAACAAAATATTAAGCAATGTTATTGCATTTTTTGTGCTCTTTCATTTTCTGTGCAATTTTGGTTTCTAGTAGGTTGCAATCAAAAGTTATAGGGCAAAAACGAGTTTTTAGGGTGTTTTAAGGGCCGTTTAAGGGTCTTCCGAAACTCGAAAATCGATAGACTTTTTTTATTGAATTTCCCATCCCAAAATCTATAGGAATACATACCTTTTTTTGACTGAGGAATTTTGTCGCAGTTGAAACCTATATTGACTGTAGTATAATTAATTAAAAACAGCGTTTTGAAAGTCAAGATTTGGTTCAAAAACTGCGTTTTGTTTTTCCACGTGGTTTTCTAACTAAATTTTTAATATGAAATAACAAATTTTTTATTTTTTTTTGGATCAATAGATCAAATATGCATTAACAGTGTAAAAACCATCATTATCTCAATTTTTCAAAAAATGTCAAAAACTGCGTTTTGAAAGTCACCTCCTCATATGATCTGTTTAAAGGAACAAGGAATACTAAAACAACAAAAATTAAAAAATACATGCATTAATTTTAATTTATTCATTTGTTTTTTTAAGTGGTTAAGGTAATTATGGAATTAATATAAAGAGAAATTATATTATCTAATACCATTAAAAATATTTGATGTGTAGATCAATTGAGGTAAGTGTTTATATTTAAGTGTAAATGTATAAGAGTTTGGTTATTAATTTAATAAGTGTAGTGTCTACGAATGGTTTTTACGAATTTGAATGGAAACTGTGTGTACGGCAAGTATTTTTTTCCGAATTTTAAATTTATTTACAAAAGTTACGAAAAATCTTTAAATTATTCCCATGGCCTATCATTCCTATTTCCTTTGTGTTATATTCTACTTTAAAATAATTTTAAAAATTAAATATAATTTTTTAAATAAACTAAATAATATAAAAAAGGTTTAAATATTAATATTTATACCTTTTTTATATTATTTAGTTTATTTAAAGAAAAATAATATTTAAAAAAAAAAACAAAAATTTACTGTGCCCTTATGAATGATCTATTTTTCCAAATTTAATTTTTGAGGCTGTTCGTTGTTTCTCAAAATGAATTTTTCAATTGTCAATGATGAATGCATTTCTGGTATTCTGTCAATAGTTATGGGATAAAATTTAATAATGGTATAAATTGGTTTAATAATTAAAAATTAAAAAAAAATATTAAAAAAAGAAAAAATTATCATAGTTATTCTTCATATTGTAATAAAAGATGAAATCCAAGAGGGTTGTACATACAGTTGATTAGCAACAATTTTATTATTCTTAGAGGGACCGTCGTTATTATTTATAGGGACCGTCGTTATTTTTATATAGGGACCGTTGTTCTTAGCAAAGGGACCAAATTTTCTCAATTTAAAAATAAAATTAATATTTTTAATATAATATTTTTTATATTTCTCACTCCCCTTTTCATCCAATTGGCTTTCTCTAAGCTTAATTTTAGGCATTATATTGTTTTTTTGAGTTTGGAATATATTTATTTCTTTATTCTGCAAGAGTTTTAGAAATAACAATGTTAACAGAGTAAAAATTTTCATAATTTTTCAAATATGTAACGACATTCCCTATTTTAGCAACAACGGTTCCTTTTCGTGGGGACCGTCGTTACAAGGGACCGTCGTTGCGTTTAGACACAATTAGTGGGATTTGAAACAAGGTCTTTGAGATCAGTTCCTGCAAATTTGAGGTTAGGTATTGTATATGTTATTGTATAAATCTAAAATGTTTAGTCTGAGATATAATTAAAAACAATTAAGATAATATTAGGGACCGGCGTTGTTCATTAAAAAAGTACGCATTAAAATAACACCGCTTAAACTAAATTTATTAAATGTATATTTACAATTAGAAGTACTTACCGCTCTTAACACGTAATGAAAATACTTGGCACCGATCTTCTACTAATAATTTTAACGTACCATCATCGGCATTCTAGCAGTGTCGGATTTTACTAATAGAAGAAGCGCTCGATTTAAATTGGGAGACATAACAGTTCTAAGATTAACTAAAAAATATTTTGCAAAGTTCAATTAAGGTAATCTACATACAAATATGGATTGTATGTCAAAAAAGTTGGCGGAAGACAAGGGACCGTTGTTACGTATTTTAGGTTAATATATCAGATTTTCAAAACAGTTACTAATAGCTTTTATAAATATCTTCTGAGTATAAAAAAACAGTTAATATTGAAGACATTTCATTAACTAAATTGCACAAAAAGTCCATATTTAAGTCTTTTTGGAGCTAGAGACATATTTTCTCCCATTACTGAATTTTGTCCCTTATAATATTGATTATTCTGTTGCTTTAATCATCAGCTGTGCAGTAAACTTCTTCATATACTTCAAAACTAGATTTCAATGCATCAGCAGTGCTACTTATGATTTAACGGTTCAACGGTTTAACCGGAAATTACACCAACTTTCGATTTTTAACCTCTTACACTGGTCGACAAATCTGAAGATTTCTCTAACTGAGATTCCAGAAATAGGTTTGGACTAATTTTGGGTAACTGAATCCAAATCCGAAGGCCGTTTGTCTCCATCACCCTCAGATTTTTTTATATCATAAAAAAGTTAAAATTGGGAAAATCGATTTTGGGTAATTACAAGAAAATGCTTTGACTTATCACATTAAAATTAAGTACGGTTAATAGTGGTAATATAAGTTATTTATTCCCCTACTTACCCAAAAATACAATTGTGTGTATGTCAGAGGCGTGCGTTCTAAAGTGTTTCTGTAATATATTTCTTCAACAAAATTTATGTTTAAGAATTTTAAAATTTCGATAAAAAATTATTATTTATTGATTAATTTTACGTAAAAAACATATTGGACCTTTTGATCAAAGGTCAATAGTTTGCGAGAAAACTAGGTTTAAACATATCTCTGCAAGTTCCACTAAGAAAAAAACTGCTGCCAACAAGATAATGCTTTCTCCTATAGTCCTAGGTTTATTAAAATAAAAATAAAAATAATTAAATAAATTAAAAAAAAAAATTAAATTAATTTTTTCCGAAAAAAGTCTCTTTTTTCGTTTTAACGAAAAATAAATTGAAAAAAAAAATAAAAAATAGTTTTAACCCCATTTTACCCCCTTACCCCACCCCGATTTTTATAAAAAAAATATCCTAGCCACACAAAAAAAGGTCCATAGTTTTTTTTGTCTATGTATTTTGAGGCGCTGAATCCGAATTTGAAGTCAAAATAGCACCTTATCACATTGGTTTTCTAGGTGATGTCACATCATCACTGATGTGCTATTTTGACCTCAAATTCGGATTTAGCCCCTCAAAATACATAGGAAAAAAAACTATTGACCTTTTTTTTGTGTGGCTAGGATACTTTTTTTTTTGATAAAAATCGGGGTGGGGTAAGGGGGTAAAATGGGGTTAAAACTTTTTTTATTTTTTTTTATTTATTTTTCGTTAAAACGAAAAAAGACACTTTTTTCGGATTTTTTTTAATGTATTTATTTATTTTAATTTTTATTTTAATAAACCTAGACCTATAGGAGAAAGTATTATCTTGTTGGCAGCAGTTTTTTTCTTAGTGGAACTTGCAGAGATATGTTTAAACCTATTTTTCTCGAAAACTATTGACCTTTGATCAAAAGGTCAAATATGTTTTTTACGTAAAATTAATCAATAAATAATAATTTTTTATCGAAATTTTAAAATTCTTAAAGATAAATTTTATTGGAGAAATATATTACAGAAACACTTTAAAACGCACGCCTCTGACATATACACAATTGTATTTTTGGGTAACTAAATAACTTATATTACCACTATTAACTGTACTTAATTTTAATGTGATAAGTCAAAGCATTTTCTTGTAATTACACAAAATCGATTTTCCTAATTTTAACTTTTTTTATGATATAAAAAAACTGAGGGTGATGGAGACAAACGGCCTTCGGATTTGGATTCAGCGACCCAAAATTTGTATAAACCTATGTCTGGAATCTCAGTTAGAGAAATCTTCAGATTTGTCGACCAGTGTTATCTATCAAATTTGTAACAAACCCAATTAAATAAGAAAATATACCGGGTGTTTCAGGAAGGTGGTTTACTCTCCTTAACTTTTTTACTTTTTTATGTAGGATCGTGAAAGGCCATAGCAGGATAAGTATGCGAAAAGTGCCCCCAACCCGATTGACCTGAAGTTACATTGTCCTCGGTATGAAAACATACCATACCAAATTTTAACCCAAAATTCTCAGTGGCGTAGGAGTAATTAATTTCAAAAGATAAAATTAATTAAAATAATTTTCTTAAAAACGGCCTATCGATTTTTTTTGAAGAAAAAATATACGTAATACTTGTTAGTAGGGGACTTAAAAAAATATATTATATTTTCGTTTGCGCAAGAAAAAAAGTTTTGTGTAATTTTTTAAGTTTCGGTTTTTTTTTTCGTTATGTAAGTATCAATTCACCAATTTGATTTTCTGTAACATCACCTACTACTTATGTACATCATATTATATGATTATTTTTTTTTTGAGTGGGCTCCATAGTATGAAATAAAAACCAAATTTCTAAGCTAAAACGCAAAATACTGTGAAAAAATATTTATTAAAACTTAATTCAACAACTTCTACACCTTTTTCTATTTTATCACATCTAACTAATGAAGCTTTTTTAGTCAGATTAACGCGGCGCACACAGGTAAAAAATTCCAAAAAAAACGGAAAAAAATCATGAAGCATCGAAAGTTGAATATTTATAAACCTTATAGTGTCCCCTAAATGATATACATTTTTTTTGAAAATGTTTACGGTCTTGCTTAAAAAATTAAATTTAAGTGGCACATTGCATATACAATATCTCACACTTAATTTTTTTTAGGGCTGTATTTTTTAAATTTTAAAATATAGTACTAATATGGGGTATTAAATCATAGAAAGGTATTATCTCCATGTCAGGACGCGTCAGGTAAAAAAAATTAAATTTTTGGAAAAGCCCTCCCCCTGAAAAGAAACTGACTGGGAATTAAAAAAAAATGTTTTCGATAAAGTTGTAAAGCAAAATAGGTTTGCCCTCCGCCCCCATAAAAATCTTTCGCCCCCCCCCTGACTAATACCCTGTAAAAAAGATACCATCTTAAAATCTTTACAGGTTAGTGAAAATTGTTGAGGCTATCAAGAAATATGTTGAGAATAGAAGAATTTTATATGGATTCTAAAGTCCTTCTTACTGGTTCATCAGGTTTTATTGGGAAAATATTATTGGAAAAACTAATAAGATGTACAAACGTTTCTGTAATATATATTTTACTTCGAGAGAAAAATGGAGTCTCTGTGGAAGCTAGATTGGAAGAAGTTTTGAATGATCCAGTAAGTTACTTTTTATATACATTATTTTATTTTTTGCCGTGGCGTTTAATGGCGAGTATGTCCATGATTTTTTAACGAAACTTTAATAAAAAATGAAAATATACACGGTTCGCCATTATTATATTATTTACAGCGCCTGCGCTAGAATAATATACGGTAGCTTAGAATTTTCAAAAAATTTTAAAAACTGTCCTAGACAAATAATTCTTGGATATAAATTTGTTTCATAAAAAAATAAGCTTTTTTTTGAAATGTCCGTCTGTCCGTCTGACCGTCCGGCTGTCAAAGTCATGATTCTTGAAGATACGATAACTCAAGAACGAATAATGCGATCGACTTGAAATTTTCAGAAAAAATCAAGTTCTATGAGGAAAAGATCCCTATTATTTTTGAAAGTAATCCTCTTAAAAACAAAAAGTTATGGGGGGTTAAGCTTTTAAAAAAATCGAAAAAATCTGAAATAAATTTTCGATTAACGTAACTTTTTCAGCAAAAATTGCTTTTATTATAAGAATCATTTCTACTAATTTTGAAAGTAATCCCCCCAAAAACAAAAAAATTTTAGGGGATTAAAATTTAAAAAAAAATCGAAAAAATCTGAAAGAAAATTCCCATTAATGTAACTTTTTCAGGAAAAATTACTTTTATTATAGGCATCAATTCTACCAATTCTGAAAATAATCCCCATAAAAACATAATAGTCCAAAAACAAAATAAAAAAAAAATATGAAATTTTTTTAATATTTTATAAAAATTTTTTTCGTTGAAAAAAAAAAAAGATATTTGAAGAGTTCAACTAACATAAGGGCCTAACCGACAAAATTATTATTTTACAGGAGAAGCAAAAATGTGATATATATCATAAATATATTTATACTCAATAATAATCGATAATAATTATATTTTAATAGTGTTTGATTGTTTACATCGTTTTAAAATGTTACATAGGAATTCGTGCAGTGCAATGAAGATCATAATTTCTCATTTATAATACTATGTAGGACTTTCCTACTAGGACATACACTCCAGTGTGTAGTCAAGTCATGTCATTTATTTATACTCGTACATCATGTTAGCATGAAAAAACCTAAAACATTTTAACTAAAAACTTTTAAACTAAGCCAGAATTTAGAAACCAGGTCATTGCACGCTTTTAAAATATCTACTATGGTAGATTTTTCATTTTCTTTTCAATCTTTTTTCACTCGATATGTTATTTGACATTATTACTACCTTTACTATGTACTATTAAACAACTACCTCTTAAATTCATGAACACTGTATAATGTATTTTATTTACTGAAATAAAAAACAATCTAATATTAACAATTTTACAAAAGTAATTTTATTTTTTGAATCCTAGTTTTCAGTAGATCTTTGATCGATGAGAGAAAAAGTGTAATTTAACAAAGATCTAAAGATAGTCTTGCGAGTCGACTGATCCTAAAACTAGAAGCATAAAACTGTTAAAAATAAAATTTTCTATGTAAAGTTTAACTTATTTATTTAGTTTTTTTCATTTATATATATACATATATAACCAACTATGGCAACAAAACAACGACAAAAAGAAAATTTTACTGAGTACTGAAGTGAGATGAAAAGTCACGTCTCTAACAAAAAAAATAATGCTACACAGTATTACTAAAATAAAATATGTATATTTTTACTTTATGTTGGACATTTAGAATAAAAATGGAGGACACATTTAGTCGGGACGCAGAAGTATGCGCAGACGGTTAAAAATCATTCTAGTTTGTTATTTTGTCTATGATATTTACATTATAAGCAAACAAGTTATACAATAAAACTAAGTTTACCAAAGTCGAACTAAAAGTCAATAACGGCGAACCGTGTACAGCAAAGCAACAAGAGCAATTACGCACGCATGGAAAAGTACAATGACGCGCATCGGCGAGTGAGTAACTTTTGCTTTAAAACTCAAGTAATGTACTATACTTTTTCTACCACCAAGAAAAAAAAAACATCAAAAAATCTGTCTGTAAAGTTTAATAAAAAATCTAAAACAAAAAAAAAAAAACGTTATACCTAATTATATATATTTTTTTGCTTAATAGTTACATTTCTGTGTTCAGTTTTAGGTTGAGAAAAATATTTTGTTTATAAATGCTTAGAGGGGGTAAAGGTAAGGGTTTTCTATTTGGGTGATGATTACGGCGCACGATGCGGTGGTAGGACAATTTAAATCAACTTTAAGTTAACCCATTTTCGTTTCTATACGTCCATTCTATGAGAGAGATGAGAGATTTTGACAAAAAATAAAAAAATATATTGGGCACTTTTGCTTATTAAGCAAAAAACCCGTATTAGGATGCGAAAATTCGAAACGTTAAGGGGCTACCAACTCATCTTATTATTCCCTATAAAAATATTATTCGTCAATTAAGCCATAGCAGTGAAAAACGAAGTTAAAAAGTATAAAACAAACAACATGAAATTATTATTGGGCCAAATTTTGCCAAAATCGAACCATTCCGAGAGGTGGCTACCAGCAAAAAAAAGCATTTTTTTTTTGTAAAATCCATATATTTTTTCTAAAATTATTGATTTTTAATTTTTTTCCTTAATGAGAAAAAGTGGTCGATAGTTTTTTATTATTTTTGGTCAAAATCATCCTTACGTCTCATAGAATCGACACACAGAAATGAATTAATTTAAAGTATATTTAAATTGTCCTACCACCATTTGAAGTTGATTTAAATTTTCCTACCACCACACCGTGAGCGAATCACTGTCCGAGTGGAAAACACAAAATTGGACACAGAAGTGTATTTAGATCCTGGACTATGTACCTATAAAGGTTTTAGACAATGTCGAACTATTACAAGAATGAGTGGACTTTAATTACTAATTAAAGTCCACTCATTCTTGTATTAAATTAATAATTCAGTCGAGCTCAGCTAAAGGTAGAGAATAGTATATTAAAGTACTAGTCATAACATACGTTTTTAGCGCACGAGTACAAGTTTAGAAAACGAGCCGCTTGCGGCGAGTTTTCTAAAGTACTAGTGCTCTAAAAACGTGTTATGAAACGAGTGCTTTATACAATTTTTTTCTATTTTGCTCTAAAATTTAAAAAACTTACATTTAAATTGATGACTGATTTAGGAATTTTTGTTTTGGGTTGGCATTACAGTTTACACTATGTTTAAAATTTTAAGAACAAATGATATTTTGATATATTTTACAGTCATTTCTTATCTTCTCTCTTCTTTTTTCATAGTTAATATAACAAGACCGAGGGATTTTTTCGGCTAATTTTGTTGTTTGTATTTACGAAAGCTTTTTTGCTTAGCAACGCACGAGACACAGTGAATGCATATAAAAACCACGACCGCGTAGCGGGAGGGGTTTTTGCATTCGCTGGGTCGAGTGCTTGATAAGCAAAAAGGTTTTCGTAAGTACAAACAGCAAACTTAGACGAAAAAAACATGAGGTTGTGTTGTATTTGTTAAGAAAAATTCACAATTCAAATAAACAAAATTATAAACTTTAATTAAAAATGAAAATAACCACAAGAACAATTTTTAAAACGTTTCTTTATAATATATTATATTAAGCTAATTAAAAGTACAATTGTGAAACACACAATTTTCAAATTTTAGTCCTTGTTTTGTATTTGGTGCAATAATGCTTGAAGATGAACTAATGGTTGTTGTTGCCCTATCTTGTGCTAAATTCTTGTCTTGTACCAAAGGTAGTACTGGTGCTAAATTAGATTCTATATTAGATGAACGAACTTTATCTAATATGGTGGTATGATGTTCTTCATTTAGTTGTAAATATGGCTTTATAGATGAGGAACTTGAATGGCCACTAATTTTTATTAATTCTTGCTCTTGTACTCCTTGCCTAACCATATTTGAAATGACTGTGGCGCGACTAGAATGATTTGTAATTTTTCTCTTTTTTGTGTCCAATCCAGCCTTTTTCGCAGATATTTTATTCCACTTAGAAAAAGTATTTTTTCCAACTGGGCTATTCTTGTACCATATTCCGGTTTCTTTCCAGTTAGGATTCGCAGTTAAAAAAAATCGATTAGTAATTATATTTTTATTCCGTTTTTCTACCAGTTTTTTATATAATCGAACAGGACATTTATCAGCATTCTGGGTATTTGGTGTAAGCCATTTATTGTCACTACATTTTTGATCTCCTCCTTGACAAGTTTTCGTAAATACCGGATTGTAAATAATTCTTCCAGATTTCTCACCGTTATTTTTCATTTCTTCTTGAAAATGCCCCAATAAACAATTTACACATTCGCCGCCGCGCCAAGCTAATTCAACAGACGCGATGTGAAAAAATTTCATCTGGAGTCCACTAGGAGTATTTTCATCATTTGCGTTAATCATTAAATGGTACTCGTCCACCTCCAGAGTAGATGCACTTAATTTTCTTTTCGCTGGGTTTGATTGGAGTTGCTTTCTAATTGCGTTTTTAGCCATTCTAGCGTTCGAAAACTCTACATCTATAAAAGGATTAAAGCTTCTTTGGTATTCGGTAAAATATTTTTCCTGTAAAATTTTTGCCATCGTATTCCATATTGTTTTTACGGAACACTCTTTGTATTCTTCCCCGTTAACTTTCCTCATATTTATAGCCCATGTTTTTAATACTGATGCTATTTCATCGATTGTGGTTGTGCTGTCCAATAAATAACCTTTTTCCTCGCAAAATTCAGTAAACTGCTTCCATATGGAATTTTTCGTCCTCACAGTGTTAACCGGCACAGCTGATTTTAAAATTATTTCCACATTTTCTTCAGAAATACTAGCAAATCTATCGCCCATTTTTAAAAGTTTACTATGAAGACGCGCAAATTACTTATTCACAAACTAATTTGACAGTACTTTTCATAGGTGCTGTGATATTGTTCAAATATTATTTTCTTAGTTACCCGCAACTAAAATACATAGTAACGGAAAAAATCCTCAGTACCAGGGATTTTTTCGATTTAAAAATAGGTGATTCGCTGAAAAATGTACCCGATTCGTGACTGGATTGGTTGAATGACATAATAATAATGAAGTGTGAATTTTTCACTGCAATTAACCAGTCCACAATTTTAACACGGTAAAAAATAACCCAAAAACAAAATTAAAAAATTAAACTTTAAATCGACATTGACATTTGCACGCAAAACGTCAAGAGATATGGTTTTGTATGTTGCCAACCCAACAGAAAAAAACGTAGAGACCTCTTATGGGCCGCAAAATGCGTGTGATTATGAGCTTATAAGAGTTGCAAAATAGAAAAACTCCATTAGGGAATACAACTATCAATGTCAGCTGTCAAATTTCAGCTGTTTGCTTAGTTTCGCTGGCAGCCAATGTAAGCAATCGAATCTACCGCTGAGATAAGTTTTATATCAAAAAATAGTAGATAATTTTAAAAAAATCTCACACACGTTGTTTCCTCATGTACGATTGATTAAAACTAAAAAGTGCGTCGTGTTATAATTTCGTTGTTCCCGTGTTTTTTTTTGGCAGATAAAAAACCGCTCAACGACTTTTGCTGAGCTTCATTAACAGTAGTCGGCGAATTTCCAGTACTCGTATAGGCGCCGCGTAGACTCTAGCTTTGAGGCGATATTTTAAATATTTACCTTTTTATTTCTTTTTATTTTTTTTAATGATTCCATTTAAACGAGTAAGGTGAGAAAAAAGTTATCGACAAAGAAAAATTAAAAACTTTCGTATTATTAAAAGATAAAAATCAAATGTAATTTTTTTCTTTGAAAAACACCGATATATGTATATACGTATGTATAGTTAATATGTATAGTTAATATTGTTGTGTGTAACAAATTAGTTGTCAAATGTTTCGATTTAGTGACCTTTATAAAAATTTTCCTCATAATTCGGCAAAATTATTCCGTAAGCAGAAACATATCTGTGTTTATTTTTAACTTTGATGAGTCGCTGAGTTTACGCCGAATACTGTTCATTAAAAGCAGTATCTTACGCAAGACGAGCAGTAGAAAACAAGCCGTGAAGATGTATAATGCTGCGCATTCCATGATATACTATTCTCAGTGGATGGTATATTGCATTTTCCGAATAACTCAACTTAAAAAAAATAAGTAAATAAAATAAAAAAAAAATTGTTTTTTTAAAGAAATTTATTTTTTCAAAAAGCGAAAAATTAAAAAAAAAATACAAAATGATTAATAAACAAACTTAAAAAAAGTTTTTTTCAATTTTTTTTTTAATATTTTTATTTTTTGAAAACCGAAAAATTATAAAAAATAAGTCTTATTTTTTTTTAAAAGTTTAACCCCCCATAACTTTTTTGTTTTTTTTGGGATGATTACTTTCGAAAATATTAGAGATCTTTCCCTTACAGAACCCGATTTTTTCTTAAAATTACGGTCTACAAAAAAGGTGACATCAGACAGACGAAAATTTTTAAAGTTTCATATTTTTTCATGAAACATATTTATATCCCAGGATTTTTAACTGGGATATTTTTTGGAAATTTAGGGAAATTCGAACGGTAGTATACTAGTATACAGTATAATACTATTCTAGCTCTACGCGCTGTGAATAAAAAAAAATTGCAAAAGTAATGTTACAAAAAAACTATACGTCTTTATGTTATGTTTTTTTCATCATAAAAGTTACAAATGAATTTTGAAAACTTTTTCTGACTATTTTAAAATCTCAATACAATAATAGTAATTATATACCAAGGCAGAGAAGACATTTTTTATAGTCTAGCGTATTAAATCCCGAGCTGCGTAGCAGCAAGGGATTTAAGATTGCGAGGCTATAATAGTCTTCTCTACCGTAGTTTATATATTAGTTTTTTCACTACTAGCACTAATTAACTATTTTTATTCAAATAATAAAATAAATTATTAACAGAAATGATATTTCTTGAAATTTTCATAAAAATCAAGTAGCCCTGAACAATGACATTTGCTCAAATAAATACTTTGAACTGACTTTTAAAAAATTAGTTTTTTTCATTTTTTTTTCATATTTTGCTAATTATTGATTGTACTAGTTGGTAATAATTATAATTAATTATATTTAATAAATAAAAAGTTATTTAAAGCTATTTTCTTGGGTTTAATTAGTAAAAATTGCACAAAGAACTGAAACATCTAAAGTGTCAGAAATCAATTGTTTATAAAATTAACTTCTACTAGGAGAGAAAAAATTATTATTTCTATAAGTGAAGAAAATTGATTTCACAGTCTGAAAACATGATAAATAATGGTATGTTCTAAAGCTAGTAGTAAAAAAAGCACTTTTTTTAACAAAGTCCTACGAAGTTTATTACTTTTTTCTTGGAGATCTTTCAGATTTTTGCGATATTTGACTTTTTTCCAGAAGAATCCGTTCTAACGGATATGTCGAGTAATATCTGTATAGGTAATTTACAAATTTTTTTTTTTTAGATTTTTTTAGACCAGTCAAAAAAAGAATATATAAATTATCGAGAAAAAGTTGTCACAATATCTGGAGATTGTGCACTGGAAAACTTTGGCATGGGTGAAGAAGAAACAAAATTAATTTCAGATGTTAATATATTTTTTCATAGTGCTGCAACAGTTAAGTTCAATGAAAATTTGAAAAAAGCCTATAATACCAACGTAAAAGCCATTGAGTATGTAATAAATATTAGCAAAACAATGAAAAATTTAAAGGTATGTTAAAAGTTTATAAATATTAGCAAAACAATGAAAAATTTAAAGCTATATTAAAAGGTTATTCTTTAATATAGTAATACCTTTTAAGGGGTGATACTACATCAAAATACACTGCCCAGTAAAAGAGCTTTCCCATTTTTTACATCCGAGCGTAAAATGGATTTTTTTATTATCTGATTCACTTTTAGCAACCTTAAAAATGTACCAATTTTTACGGAAACTACCCCCGCCTTTTAGGGGGTGGAGTTAGATTTTTTTTAATTATCAGATACTCTTTCAGCAACCTTAAAAACCCCAATATACCAATTTTCACAAAAACTACCCCTCACCCCTCAGGGGGTGAAATTAGAAAAATTGTATTATAAGATTCAGTTTTAGCTACCTCAAAAACCCCAATATACATTTTCAACAAAACTACCCCCTGCCCCTTAGGGGGTGGAGTAAGAATTTTTTTATTATCAAATTTCCTTGCAGCAACCTAAAAACCCCAATATACCAATTTTCACGAAAACTACTCCCTGCCCCTTTGGAGTGGAGATGGATTTTTTTTATAATCAGATTCACTCTCAGCAAACTCAAAAACCGCAATATACCAATTTTTACAAAAACTACCCCGCCCCTCAGGGGTGGATTTAGAATTTTTTATTTTCAGATTCACTTTCAGCAACCTCAAAAACCCCAATATACCAGTTTTCACAAAAACCACCCCCACTCCTCAGGGGTGAAATTAGATAAAATTTATTATCAGATTTATATTTTTCCACCCCAAAAACCCCTATATATCAATTTTGAAGAAAATATTGAAAATATTTAAAAATATTTACCCCCTCACCCCTTGGGGGTGGAGTTAGAAAATTTTTATTATCAGATTCAATTTCAGCAATCTCAAAAACCCCTATATAGCAATTTTCAATTTTTTCTAAAAAATGTATTTTACCCCATTTGCCCCCTTGCTGCACCCCAATGTTCACAAAAAACAATCCCGAGCGAGAACTTTTGGTAACATACCTGTATGCCAAATTTCAAGTCTCAAGCTTAAAGCGTTCTTAAGTTATCGTGCATACAACATTTCCTGATCGACTGATTTTTTTTTTGCTCGAAATTGATTTATGTCGACATATAAGGTCATAAAACGCAAAAATAAGCAAAATACAACCACCGTACTACTCATTGCAGGCAACAAGAACAGATTATTTTTCTAATAGCACATGCCAACTTTAAGCTCTATAAAAATATAAACAATTAATATCCAAGGGCTTTTCCCAGTCATTTTATTAAATTTTAAACAGTTTAATTTCAGGCAATAATACTTATACTAATTATTTAAAAGTTGGATTTGTTATTTTTGTCTTGCTAGATTTGAAAAATCCCCACCGTGCACGCGCAGTTCTTCTAGAAGACAAAAAATTTAAAAAAATTGTCCACGAAAACTAATTTTTTGGATTTCATTCCTCATGGTTTTCTCAAGACAAAAATATCAAAAAATCTTTTAGCACGGAATTTATTTTTTTGTATGAGGCATTTTACACTTTGCATGACAAGATTTTGCACTCATCTCACGCCTTTTAACCAAACTTGGAATTGTTGTAGTACTAGTAGATTTATACATGGTCTATTTACCCAGCGATTTACTCGAAAACTAAAAGAGACAATCAGGTTATGGGAGGATTGGTGTAGTGTACTACCGCGTCGTACTTGTCGAGTTTACTACCAAAAATAGCGTTGGTTCGATTCTCACCGGCGCCGATTTGCCTTTTTCTGTTAATTAATAATTGAAATTTGGCGAAGGCGTAAGTGAAGCCGACACTCCCTATAAAGTCAATTAAAGCCGGTGGTTCCCTCCACTACTAGCCCACACAAGTCCTGGACTTAGGGGATGCTTAATTAAGTAGAATAGTACGAGGTTAAACAAAATGTAAAAAAATGTGGATGTAGGTTCTGCAAAAACCACCTTAAATGGGACAATAATATCTATAAAAAGTAGCCAAAAATAAAACAAGGTTTTGCACGTGAACTATTCAAACTACTCTTAATAAGGTCTATCTTCTAATGTTATTTTCATTTACTTATTTTAACCAGGGGTGTGCGAAACCGGGCACACTGGTCTGGTAATAATTTTGAGCTCTTTTTCATATACCCAAGTTTTTTTTCATAATTGTATTATTAAGAGCTTTAACATCTGTTCAAGACCAAATTTAAAAAAATGTATCAATGGGTTTTTGAGAAAAAATATTTTCATTTGTATTAACAAAAAAAATATAATTAATACTTTTTCGATATATTTCTGTTATAAATGTTTAGCATACAGGGTTATTCAGAAATAGGATCATTAATTTTAAGGGGTGATTCTACATTGGAAATTATGAAAAAAGTTCCTATAAACATATGTCTAAGAATGCGTCTTAAGTGAGCTAAGCCCCTTTGAAAGTGGCTAAAAAAATCGGTTTTTATTTAATAACTCAGGAACCCTTTGAAATACAGCAACGATGTTTTGAATGTAAACTATTCTTAATAACGCCCTTATGTTATTTTCATGTACTTATTCCAACCAGGGTTGTGCCAAACGGGGGTCTTATCAGTTTTTATCCCAAACTTTTTTCTGTGTACCTTTTTTATAATTTTATTTTTGGAATATGATTCCTCAAATACATAAAAAAGGTACTCTTGTGGTAATGCTGCAGGATTAACCCTGCATATGGTTATAGTTATGGTTATGGTTATGGAAAAAATCATTCGAAGGTGAAATTTCAGTTCGAGCACGAAAAATTAAATACTAAT
The DNA here is from genome assembly GCA_958510825.1 of Brachypterus glaber. Lineage (NCBI taxonomy): Eukaryota > Metazoa > Arthropoda > Insecta > Coleoptera > Kateretidae > Brachypterus > Brachypterus glaber. The sequence goes on from OY294046.1 coordinate 18,493,066, forward strand.
ATATTTTAAACCAAAATTTTAATGATGCAGGGTTATTCTATAGAATAACCCTGCATATGGTCATGGTTATGGTTATTAGGGTGCAGGGTAGCTATCTACACGCACTTAGGCTACTTAGCTGGGCCCATTGTCTACCTCCCTTTGGTCGCAGCATATTAGCCTCAGCCATCCAATTCTTTGGATATATCTAAGAAGGTGCATGGGAGTGTTGTGTTGTGTTGTGCATGTTGCTTATACCGGCCATGTCGAGCCAGTACTCGTCTAGCATGGGCCCTCTTATTAAGGCTAACGCTGGACAGTGGCATAACACATGTTCCATTGTTTCCTCGTCCATGTAGCATCCTCTGCAGATGGGGTAGACTAGCAGACTCATTGTGTTAAGATGCTTATTAAGTTTGCAGTGGCCTGTTACGATGCTTGAAAACTGACAGGTTATTCCTTTTTAGTTGCATACAAAAGGGTGCTGTCTTTCCACACGGAGTGGGAAGGGCTGCTCTTACATGTTTACAGTCATTTCTCGTAATCCAATTACGGGTGTGTTTTATGTGGGTTTCTTGCTTAATAAGAGCTGTTTTAAAAGCGACAGATACAGGGATTATCGGCTCTTGACCAATAGGTACCAAGCCAAGCTTCTTCATTGCCTACATTTTCATTATGTCCCTTTACCCATGAGAGTGTAACAGTATTAGAAACTGCCGCTTTCTCCAGGGATTGATGACATTCTAAAACTAGCTTTGAAGTAATTTTGAAAGACTTGATTGCTAGTATGGAAACTTTGCTATCCGTAAGAATAGTTATTCTTCTATTACTGATTTCCCTTTCAGTAATAGTTCTCGCAGTATTAGTTATGCCTATGACCTCTGCCTGAAAGATCGAGGCATGTTTACCAAGGGAAATGCTTATTTTTAATTCTAGATCAGGGCAGAAGATTCCTGCGCCTGATCCTTTAGTTGTTTTTGAACCATCAGTGTACATGGCAATATCAGGTACGCTGTCAGTTTCTTCTTTAGTGGAAGCATAAGCTTGGTATGATCTATTAAAGATATACCTGAGTTCAACTAGATGGTCTGAGAATCAAGAATTGGAGCTTGTGACGCAAACCGTTTAAGAATAGACTCCTGTCCAGTACGCGTTCCTCTTGCATTCCACTTACCTTGCTTTCAGCCTAAGAGCTATCTTTGCGGCCTCCCCCTCAACAAAAAATTAAGGTAAGGAATAAAAAGAGTCTCTAAAGGTGCGGTTGGAGTTGATCGCATTGCACCGGTTATACTCATAAGAGCTAGTCTTTGAATATGATTTAGTTGCGATCTTGCCGTAATCAGTTGGGTCCTGGGGCACTATACAACTAAGTCATATGTTAGAATGGGCCTTATGATAGAAGTGTACATCCAAAGGGTGATCCTGAGAGACAAACTCCAAGATCTGACCAGTGCTCTACGATACTGCCAAAAGGTTATGCATACTTTTTCTGTTTTGTGCTTAAGCCCAACTCAGTTTGCTGTCAAGAAGAAGTCCCAGATACTTTACATCTTTGAAAAAGCTGAGTTGTTTGCCGAAAAGAAATGGGACTTTGAAGTTACCCAGTTTCCTTTCTTAGTGAACAGGACCATCTCAGTCTTGGCTGGGTTAATCGAGAGAGAGTGATCATCACACCATTTCTGTAGAATATTGAGTGCGCGCTGCATGAGATAGCACAGCACGCTCTCAAAATTCCCTGTAAGTAGTATGACTATGTCATCTGCATATCCTATTGTGTAGAAAGAATTATCGTTGAGGAGTGTTAATAGTCTGTCTACTACAAGGTTTCAAAGGAGAGGAGAAAAAACTCCACCTTAAGGGCAGCCTCTTGTTATAACTCCTCTTGTGATTAGGCCCCCTATATTTAGTTGAACTGCTCTCCAATCAAGCATGTGTTGTATCCACTCAATGAGTGTGGGTTATACACCATGCCTTTGTAGGGCAGCTTTAATTCTTTTGAAGCAAGCTTTGTCAAACGCTCCTTCAACGTTGATAAACACAGAAAGTGTTTATGATTTGTCCCAGGGATTTCTAGATTTGGGAAATTACGACTCGGAGAGCTGATTCCGTCGATCTGCCTGGGATGTAGGCGTATTGGTTCGGGTGTAGTTTAACTGTAGAAAGTGCACCATCTCGAATTTCTTTGTCAACCAATTTTTCTAACGTCTTTAAAAGACAATACGTCAGGCTAATTGGTCGGTAGGATTTAGCTAGTGAGTAGTCTTTCCTTCCAGGCTTAGGAATAAAAGTTACCTTAACTTCCCTCTATGCTTTCGGAATTTATTTGAAAGCTATACATGCCAGAAAAATGTGTGTTAGTGGACTGGAGATTATATCCAGGCCCCACTGCAAAAGCGCTGGGAATACTCCGTCCAATCCTGGAGATTTAAAGGCAGAAAAAGTTTCAATGGCCCATTTTATGCGTTTCTCGTCAACCAGTTTGGAGGTCACTTTCCAGTCCTTTTTGTTTGGAAGTGGAAGCTTATGCTATTGCTATTCCTAATTGGGAGTGATAACACATCTTAGGAAATGAGTTTCTAGTATTGTAGAGGTACTTTGAAGGTCATCTGTATATGAACCTTATTTTCGATTATGAAAATAACGTTTTTTGAGGTTTGGACTTTTCTCCAAAACTAATTAAATGAGGTGCTATTTTGACCTCAAATTCAGAGCCTCAAAATACATAGGAATTGAATGAATGACCTGTTTTTTTCTTTTTAAGGCCACACATGTAGTCAAACAACAAAAGGGTCAAGATTTTTTTCGGAGACCATTGTATTTACATGAAATTTGAGTTTTGGAAATAACCTTAAAAAACGTTATTTTCGAGTAAATTTAGAGAAATCTTTTCGATATTATCCCCAAAACTAATAAAATAAGGTGCTCAAATTCGGATTCAGCGCCTCAAAATACATAGGAATACAGTGGTCTGCGAAAAAATTCCGGACTTTTTTTCTTTTTGTGTGGCTGTGTAATTATAACTCACTAGAAGTGAGGTGTTTAATAAATTTAATGTTTATTTCCTAAGCTTGGTAGATGTATTTTTATTTGAACATAAATTACTATTTAGTGGCCCATAATTCCCTTTTTCACCTTCAAATTCGTAAAATTTTTATATTGTTATGTGTTAAACAGGGTATTGGTAAATGTGACAATTTGTTACACAAAGGGGAGGGGAGTCACTTTTTTTGAAAAATTGCGTTACGTAATATATGGACAGCCCTAACTTCATTTGTCGCCTAGCGACGTTTTGACGTCAACTGTGATGTAATATTTTTAAAACGCTGATATGCGACAAACGGAGTTACTGCTTTCTGGCGTAGTAGGGCAGTATAGATATACGGGGTGTCCCAACTCTATTTACCCAACGATTTTCTCGAAAACTTTGATAATAATAATAATAAGAGATAATCAAATTCTGCAAAAATCATCTTAAATAAGACAACTTAAACTATCTTTTAGCATATATTTAAAATGTGGACAGGAGGATTTTTTTTTATGAAAAGGGGGGTCGTGTAATACATCATATTAAAGCTTATTAAATTCTCCATTTAACTATATATATTTTTAATTTTTTTTGGGTTTAAAATAGGGATAAAAATGGTCATTTTTGTCAAAATTTCATTCAACTTTTTAAAAGTTAATAATTTCATGATGATAAAACGTAAATTATACTTTTAAACTAATTTTAATTGACATAAATAAAAATTTACAAACAAAAAACTTAAAAAATCGCATTTTTTAGCACAACAAATTAAAGAATCAAAACCTTAAAAAAGTTGTTTAAAAAATTAAAAAAATGACAGTCCAATATAGAATTTTATTTGCTTTAAAATGATGTATCACACGATACTCCCGCCCGTGCCCCCCTGCCCACATTTTGAGAGCTGAAAGTAATAAATATATGCTTATAGATATTTTAAGTTGTCTAATTTAAGATGGTTTTCGCAGAACTTGATTATCTCTTTTAGTTTTCGAGAAAATCGCTGGTAAATAGAGTTGGGACACCCGGTAAAAACAAATATTTATTATAAATTATAGTTTATAATTTTTAGTGCTTGTTGTATATTTCTACAGCATATTCAAACTGTATTTTATCAGAGATCGATGAAATAATATATGATCATTCTATTAACCATAAAGAAATTGTTCAAATTTTAAATTCAGCTTCTGAAAAAGAAGCTGATCGAATATGGAACTCGTAAGTAAAACTGAATTATTTAATTTGAAGTACCTTCGTTATCATACGGTGCGTGTCATTAACATTTGAACAGCTTTAAATAACCCAAATATTTTTTTTTATATATTTCATATCTTAAGGATTCGCAAGGGAGGCAGAGGGCGAGGGTTTTTTTTTTTAATTTAAAGGTGGGTCGTGTGATACATCATTTTAAAGATAATAAAATTCTCTATTTGACCATATATTTTTAATTTTTTTTTTGAGGTGATACAAAAACTTAAATTATACTCGAGTGGGGGCCGTAGCCTCAGAACTTGACCGGCGGACACGCTCGAAAGCATTAGTGCCCCCCGTATGAAAAGGCCTAGGTTTCGGCCTCGAGGGACTACGAGAAACCAATCGGTTTGTCCTCCTTGGATACAATTTCTGTTCAGAGATTTTTTGCACCTTCTTATTTTTATGTACACCTTCGCTTTGTCATTTGTCAAGAGTAGATATTGTTGTCTCATTTAAGGTGGTTTTTGCAGAACTTGATTTTCTCTTTTAGTTTTTGAGAAAATCGCTATGTAAATAGAGTTGGGCCACCCTGTATGTAGCTCCGCTAAAAATGCATGCATTTTAAAAGTGGTGTAGAATATTTATTTTGTCCCTACTTAAACTCTTGCAGTAATTTTTTTTAACCTTTGAAGTATGAAAATGGATGTTATTAAAAAAAATCAAAATTTAATCCCATGTAAATTTGCAATGAAGGGATCTAAAAAATCCGATGGTGTTTTTTGCGAAAGTCATTGCATGTTGCAAATAATCATGTTTAAACAATTTCATGAGCTCAAAACTGGTTGAGATTTCAAAAAAAGTTACGGAATACTTTTTGTAGAGAATTTTATGCTCGACAAATTTCATAATAAGTCCTTTTTGCATAACTGCAAATCTGACGGAGATATTCGCGAAAAACCGCATACAGTGCGCGTGAAAAGTATGGAATACTTTGGATGGTAGTTAAGTTGAGTGCCCAAAAATGAGCGAAGCAAAAGATTTGAAGGGATAGGGTAATCTCAGCTCCAGTGCCCCTCATTGGCCGTGTTCAAATTAGATGCTCAATGGCTTATTTTGCAGACTGCAGACCCGACGATTACCGAAACGACTCCTATCCCTACTACTGCACTGACGTTGAGATTCCCCTATCCCCTTAAATATTTTGCTTCGTACATTCTTGGCCACTCAACTTACCCATCATTCAAAGTGTTTCGTACTTTTCACGCGAGCTGTATGTACCGACTAATTGCAAAATAAAAAATTAAGCTCGCGTCACACACATGGGGACTTTTTACCCAATGTTTATAATGACAAAGCGAAGGAGTAAATCTAATATGACTGGAGTAAATAGTACATGAAATACGTTTCCTTGGTTTAGATATTAGCAGTAGTTGCGACTAGTCGGCGAATTTCCAGTACTCGCATAGGCGCCGCGTCGACTCTAGCGAGGTTTTAAATATTTACATTTTTATTTATTTTTATCTTGATTTTTTTTAATGATTCCATTTGAACGAGTAAGGTGGGGAAAAAAGTTATCGGCAAATAAAAATTAAAAACTTTCATATTCTTAAAAGATAAAAATCGAATGTCGTTTTTTTCTTTGAAAAATACCTATATATATATATATAGGTATGTATAGTTAATATGTATAGTTAATATTGTTGTGGGTAACAAATTAGTTGTCAAATGTTTCGATTTATAAAAATTTCCCTCATAATTCGGCAAAATTATTCCGTAAGCCTATGTTTCTGTGTTTATTTTCAACGTTGATGAGTCATAACTGAGTTTACTCCGAATACTGGATATTAGTGCATCCGAATAATTTTAAACTTTTATTATCGTACACTAAAAGCTTAAGTCGCAAACTAATTTCATATTATACTATTTTCTATACAGATTCATGTATTGTTTTTTATTTTAGTAAAATGGGTAAATGGCCAAATACTTACACATTTACCAAAAATCTTGCGGAGGTGCTGATAAATACAACAGCAAGAGATTTACCTGTAGGAATATATAGACCTGCCATTGGTAAGATTTGAAATAATATAGACACGATTGTTTTTTAGGGTGACCAGATTTGTCCCCGGAAAAACAGGGATAGACATTGTAGTTTTTACTCAAAAACGTGTGAACTAAAAAAAAATACGTAAAAATGTCCTATTTAGTTAGGGTGAGCAGATTAACTAAAAAAAATACGTAAAACTGTGCTATTTAGTTAGGGTGAGCGGATGAAAATATTGATGTCCCCGAAAATCTATTTTTTTTGTACACCATATACTATTTAACAAACTTATAATAGACCAATCAAATCTCTTTAATTATTGACTTTCCACCAATCAGATTCGAATTACACTGATAATTTAACGTGAGAAATTATCAAAAACCGGGGAATCTTGATTAATTTTAAAACATAAGTATAATTCAAAGCAAATGTAGAAAAAGTTTACCTTTTACAACGACTTTGACAACGTTTAAAACCATATTTTAAATATTAAATTTTAACAGTAATTTATATAAAATCAACCACAAAACGCAACTTTTAAGACTAGCTCTTTTATTTCGTTTATGTCAAAACATGCAAAATTAAAATAATAAACATAGCAATGTTGTCAGATTTATTTCACAATTTATTGTTTAAGTTTTAATTAATTATAATAATTATTAAGCTACGGAACAGTTTATTTTTCGAGAACATAATGTAATTGTTTTATTCTGATTATTTATTTTCTTATGCCTAATGCTTTGTACAAAAAAAACTAATTTATAGGAAATTATAATGTTTTGGGCAAAATCTTGCAACGTCGGATTTTTGTTTTGGATTGGTATTACAGTTTACACTATGTTTAAAATTCTAAGAACAAATGATATTTTGATATATTTTAGTCATCTCTTCTCTTTTTTACTGCAATTAACCAAGCCACAATTTTAACATGGTAAAAATAACCTAAACACAAAATTTTGTAGAAAATTCAACTTTAAAGCGACATTGGCATTTGCACGGAAAACGTCAAGCGATAGGCCAGGTCTGTTGCCAACCCAAAACAACAAAAAGTACAGACCTTTTATGGGCCTATAAGAATACGCAAAATGCGTGTGATTATGAGCTTATAAGAGTCGCAAAATAGAAAAATAAAGTTTTTCTATTTTAGAGCAAAATAGAAAAAAATGTGTAAAGCACTCGTTTCATAACACGTTTTTAGCGCACTAGTAGTCGTGCGCTAAAAACGTATGTTATGAAACTAGTACTTTAATATACTATTTAGATACAATATGCACTACTTTTATGCACATATTTAAGCATATTTAATATATCAACCTTATATTACAGATTTTTGAAAATTGCATAATTTGATCCTAAAATTGTGTGTATATTTATATTTAAAGAAGTTTGATTAAAAAAAATATGCTATATTTACATAAAAAAGTACGCTGAATCTTAATCCATAATCAGAATTATACTACAAAATCAAGTTTTATATATAAATAAAGTTAAAGGGCATTTCAATATTTGCAACGTGATTTTCAGGACATTTCTCTTCTCGGCACAAAATTGAAAAATGGCATTTTATAACATTTTTCATTAACTTTCAGATGGTATATTGCGAATAAATTTTTAAGTGGTGCAAAAGGTCAAAAAAACGCAAATATCCGATTTTGGTCATTTTCGACCGATTTTTGACCGATTGCTGATCTTCTCGCGACGTTTTTGTGGGCAATGAGTCACTATCAAGTCCCTAAGACACTCAACCCCAAGTTTTAGTCCCTCAGGAAAGCTGCTCCTCGAAAACAGACCACTAAAATCGTTTTAGCACCGTCAAAAACCCCCAAGTCCCACTTTCCGCCCTTCACAATTTTTCCATTATGATCCGTTCCGTCCGAAACCCAAGTTTCGACTTCATTTCTCACCGTCCATTTAATCAAGTAAGTAATGCCAGGAACAGCATCAGCGTCCTAAAAACCCTCCAGCCCTTGATATGATCCACCTCTATTTCCTTATATTCCTGGGATAGATAGACCGTTTTTAACGGATAGGCATGTACTTATACTCCAACTAAATAATTTTGTCAACATGTTTGTTTAATAATTTTTATTTATTAGTATATTAATCTCTTATGTACAAATTCTAGAATTCTATTCAGTCTCTTCGAAAATGTTATAATTATCTTAGAAAATGTTATTCATCGTCCTCTAAATCATCGTTGATGCACGCCCGACATTATCGTCCAAGAAATATTTTGTTAAAATTTCGGCTGGTCTTACAATTCTATCTTCATATCGTCCGTTGGATAGATAATAAATAATTGCGGCCACATGAGCCCAGCATTCTACTGTCCGATTCCCATTCGCACAATCACAACAGTACCTCAATATACCTCCAGGTCAAATTGAAAACAGACCTCGAAAATCGTTTTAGCACCATCAAAAAGTCCAACCTCCTGGCCCTCGCAATTTTTCCATCATATCGGACTCAGAGTGTTATCAATTATCTTATTAACAAAATCCTTTTCTTGCCTCATGCTCACCTTGCGCGTAAAGAAGTTTTGTAGCCTTCAACAGCAATAGAGCACGCGGTCACGATTTTGCAGTTCAGGCAACTGCCAAGTGCCGGCAAAGAACCTGCACCGCACAGTTTGTTACTACTGCTTTTTATGTGAATGTCTGAAAACCTACCTTGAAAAAATGATTTGTTTGTTGTTGGAATGGTAAACAAACTATAACAAACTTCCGCTCTGGAGTGCCAGCAATGATTATAAGAAGTTCTCAAGAGAGTGTTCAGGTGCACTCGGCTGTGCTCGACAACTCTCGGGAGGTACCTAATCCGCTAGGTGTCGAGCACAGCCGAGTGCGTGCATCAACGATGATTAGAGATTAATTGCTAGTATACTAATAAATAAAAATTATTAAACAATGTTGACAAAATTATTTAGTTGGAGTATAAGTACATGCCTATCCTTTAGAAACGGTCTTTATCTATCCCAGGAATATAAGGAAATAGAGGTGGATCATATCAAGGGCTGGGGGGTTTTCAGGACACTGATGCTGTTCCTGGCATTACTTGCTTGATTAAATGTTCTGGACGGTGAGAAATGAAGTCGAAATGTGGGTTTCGGACGGAACGGATCATAATGGAAAAATTGTGAAGGCCGGAAAGTGCGACTTGGGGGTTTTTGACGGTGCTAAAACGATTTTAGTGGTCTGTTTTCGAGGATCAGCTTTCCTGAGGGACTAAAACTTGGAGTTGAGTGTCTTAGGGACTTGATAGTGTCTCATTGCCCACAAAAACGTCGCGAGAACATCAGCAATCGGTCAAAAATCAGTCGAAAATAACCAAAATCGCATATTTGCCGTTTTTTTGACCTTTTGCACCACTTAAAAATTTATTCGCAATATACCATCTGAAAGGTAATGAAAAATGTTATAAAATGCCATTTTTTAATTTTGTGCCGGGAATAGAAAAAGTCCTGAAAATCACGTTGCAAATATTGAAATGACCGCCATTTTTCGGTTATGAAGCCAAAAAATCTAAAAAAAATCACACATATACTCCATTGAAAGCCCGTTCGAATGCGGCAAACTGCATGTAAAAATATTATTTTGAGCCCGAGTTATCTAAAAAATACTAAAAAGTGTTTTTTTTTGCGCCAGCGGCCGTTAGAGGCGCCCTGGCGGGCTGAAAATTTAGGGGGCTTGGTCTTTTTTGATACCGAATCGAATGCCCTATGTCCGGTGAAAATCCCAGAGGGGGGACTTTTCACCATCTTATTGGGCTATTTTGATTTATTTCACCCCACTTATCTCTATAACCTGACAAGCTAGAACCTTTTTGAAAGCAGATTAGAATTCAGCATGAAAAATTATGTAAGAGGCAAGTTTTAATTATATTTGAACCCTAATATACAAAGTTTTGACCTACTTTTAAAATCTTCAATTTTTGATATTTGCTTGAAACAGAAAATATGGTTTAAAAAAAAATTTAGATGAATTATTTTAAAATTTTATTTTTTTTATAAAAAACAATAAGGAATCAAGTCCAGATGCCCGTTTTCTTTGACAATTTTTTTTGTAATTTGCTTTTTTTCCGAACAGTGGGATTGTTTATTATCAGTGATAATAAAAAATCCATTTCAAGCACCCAGGTGAAAATGGGAAAGCTTTTTATTGGGAAGTGTATTTGATATAGAATAATCTTGCATAATTGAAATTTTGGTTTTTAACTTCCTCGACACATAAAATTTTGTATTAAAATGATAAGAAAATAAGACTTATTACTAAAATAAGTTACCAGGCTTAGATCATATTAAAAAACCTCGTTGCTATAGCTTAAAGGGTTGCCGAGGTTTAAATACAAAACAAAAGCCCCTCTCCAAGGGGCGTAGCGTAGCAGAATATTATGCTAAAATCTAGTTTTATTATTCAAAAAGATATTATATCATACATATAATATTTTTAGTTGTGCCTATACATAAAGATCCAATTCCCGGTTACATTTCAAATAAAAATGGAATCTTAGGTATATCATGTGCAGCAACTACAGGTTTATTAAAAATGGTTAAATTGGATGAATCAGGAACATTTGAGCTTATACCTGCTGATAAGTGCGTAGCAGGAATTATTGCAGCAGCATGGGACGTAGGAAATATATATTTAAATAAGTACGTATTACACACATAAAAATTAGTTGAATCAACACGTTTTAGCACATAATAGTAATTATATTATTATTTTTAATTTTAAATTATTTTTTCCTTCAATGTCAATAATTTATATTTTTTACTCAATATTTTTTATATAATTTTACGTTGGCAAAAATAAAAAAGATTAAGTTTATTCTTTAATTATTTTCTGTTCTAATAAAACAAGAAAAAATTATAACATACATTTATAGAACAAGAACAACAAGAAGTAATTATATACCAAGGTAGAGAAGACATTTTTTATAGCCCAGCGTATTAAATTATTATTATAAATATTAAAGGGATTTAAGAGTGCGGGGCTCCAATAGTCACTTACTTTACACCTTTAACTTACGCTTAATTAAAAAAATAGAACAAAGGAAAATATGAAATTAATTAAATCACAATCAACACCAAATGCCCAATAAAAGAGCACATTTCACGAAAACTACCTCCTGAGGGGCGCAGGAGGTAGATTTGGAAAAATCTAATTTCAAGATTCAGTTTTAGCAACCTTAATTAAATATATCAATTTTCAATCAAAAATACCAAGCCCCTTGAGGGGTGGAGTTAGAATTTTTTCATTCTCATACCTAAAATGGCTTATACCAATTAATTTAAATAAATGCTCTGTATTGCATATGGGTTTTAACAATCCAGAATTAAGTTACTACATTGCTAACTCTCAGGTGGCCGTGGCTGAAGAACAGGTGGATCTTGGCATAACTATTACAAAGGACCTATCTTGGTCTCCACAAGTTTTAAAAGCTGTCAAGCGTTGTAATTCTTTATCATTTATGATTAAAAAAGCCTTTCCAAATCCCTCCCCTAGGTTCATACTTATGACTTATAAAACGTATATACGTCCTCACCTTGAGTTTTGCATACAAGTTTGGAACCCGTGGCGCATTGGCGATATTGAGCTTATGGAAAAAGTGCAAAGAAGATTTACAAAATTACCAGCGGTTCTTAAAAATGTCCCTTACGATGAAAGACTTAGAATTCTAAATCTGCCACTACTAGAAGATAGAGGCAAGCATGGTGACCTTATTCTAGCCTACAAAATCCTACATAATTTGTTTAATTGTAATCTCAATTTTATTTTTAATTTGGATGTTGATCAACGACTCCGTGGTCACTCTTTAAAATTGGCCAGAGAAAGGTTTTACAAATGTGTACGAGAACATTTTTTCACAAACAGAATTTTTAATTCTTGGAATAGACTTCCTGAATCACTTATGTGTGCGACATCAACTCATATGTTTAAAAATAGACTTGATGAACTTACCTAATCTAAGTTTATTTGTGTTATTACTTATTTTCTTATTTTTGTATGCTTTTACTAGTCATTTTGAGCATCACAAGTTTTATAAACTTCTGCTCTTTACTTCATAAACATTAAACATTAAACATTAAACATTAAACATTTACTTTCAGCAATCTCAAAAACCCGAATTTAGCAATTTTCACGAAAACTACCTCCTGTCCCTCAGGGGATGGATTTAGATTTTTTTATTATCAGATTCACTTTCAGCAACCTTAAAAACCCCAATATACCAATTTTTACCAATAACTCGACCCCCACACATCCGCGGGGGTTGAGTTATTTTTCCTTATTTGCCCCCCTTGCACCACCGCTTACAAAATTTTCGACAATTTTTTGTATGCTTGAAATTGATTTATATTGTCATAAAACGTCATAAAAAGCAAAAATATGCAAGAAAAAAATTGATTTTTTTGAACGAAAGGCTGTCCCGAAATTTAAAAAAATTTCAAACTGGGAAAACCAAACAAAAAGTAAAAAACTTATTATTCTACAGCTTATTTTAGAGAGTGAATAAATTAGATTTAGGTAAACTTGCGCACTTGTGCGCACGATCATTAAAAAGAAAAGTTATCTACTCCAACGCAGGTATCAATCTCAACCAAACGGGCAGGGGTCTTTACAGCGCAGTCTATTACCGCGACATCGTTACCGCGCCACCGTTACCGCACAAGAAATTACCGTGCATAGACTTAACCGCGAAAACCACGTATATATGCCTCTTGCAGAAAAGACCTTAAAAAACACACATAAAAAACCGTTCCACTTTATCAAACAACTATTTGATAGGAATTGACTGGCAAATATTTCTTCAGGGTGAAACATGGATGAAACATCAATTTTTTACACAGGGCTCAATAAACCTAAATCTTTCGAAAAGCTAAAAAACTAGCACCTAAGTTTCCAATTTGGTTTAATAATGAGCTTAAACAACTTACAATTGATAAAAAAGTCACATAAAGCAAGTGCGCACGATCATTAAAAAGAAAAGTTATCTATACTCCAACGCAGGTAGTAATCTCAACCAAACGAGTAGAGGTCTTTACAGCGAAGCCTATTACCGCGCCACCGTTACCGAGCTAGAAATTACCGTGCATAGACTAACCGCAAAAACCACGTATATATGATTTTTATTTTTTGCAGCAAAAATGCCTCTTGCAGCAAAGACCTTCGTAACACGCCTTCCAAAAATTTTTATTTTTTAGATTCATTTCTTTTCTGTACCTGTATTATTTTTTTATGCAGCGAGGTCTTTGCCTTTAGCACTTTTACAATTTCTATGGTCATGACGATTAGTACTAAACTAATTAATAAAAATTAATCGATATAAATTAAATTAAAAAAAAAACACATAAAAAACCGTTCCACTTTATCAAACAACTATTTGATAGGAATTGACTGGCAAATATTTTTTTCAGGGTGAAACATGGGTGAAACATCAACTTTTTACACAGCACTCAATAAACCTAAATCTTTCCAAAACCTAAAAAACTAGCACCCAAGTTTCCAATTTGGTTTGGACTTTTGAGATTAACCAATTGATAAAAAAGTCACATATCGTCCATGATACTGCAATACCGCTTAACGTCCAACTGCAAAACCGCGTAACGTCTAACTGCAAAACCGCGTAAGGTTTAGAAACAAAATTTTACAGGAGAAGGAAAAACTTATTATATTAATGATTAACAGAAAAGTAACGCTTTTTAAAGTAAAAATATTATACTTTAAGCTGGCTAATAAAATATTTATTAAACTAAAATATTATAACAATAGTATTACTTAATTTTATGTCTTCATTATTTTCTTCTTTTGGTTTATTTGGAGCTCTATTTTCTATACAATACCGAATAGTCCATTCTTTTATTCCGAGTGTGTTAAAGAACATACTTTTGCAAACCCTTTTCTTTTGATCGTTAATTTTCAGGTAGTATTTTCTTGATTCGGATCTTCTCGAAACATTTCCATTTAATTTCTTCTTCTTAATGGTTCCTTCTACGTCTATCATTGATAATAAAAACACATTCTTCTACCCCCACGTCATTTTCCAAAAATCTTTAAATAAATCTTCTCTGTTCTTTTCTGTAAACATATTACAGTTGAATACGTTCGTATTTTTACAATATTCTGATATACATGCAGGTCCTAACTTCCTTTCTTCTTTTGATACATCCTGGACAATTTTTTCATTCTGTTTTCTAAACCCGGTGTATTCCTGGCCCATCATTCTCTGCTTTTTGTTTAATTCCCTTTTCCACTGTGTTGAATCGACTTTTTTCTTCCTTTTTCTAATTTTCTTGCAGTCCTCTGGATCTACATGCATTTTCATCTCAGGATCCGCCTCACTTTCTATTATTTCTAAGCATAAATCCATTCTATATGCGTTATTAAAAAATACAATTAAAAATTCATACGTCAAATTGTTGTCAACGCGGTTTTAAAATAAATATCTGACCTACTTGATGAATTTTTAAATGAGAAATAATAAATTTAAAAAGCTTAAAAGGCTTTTTAAAATGGTTATTTCTCACAAATATTAACTCAATATACGCCATTTATTGTGTAGATCACGCTTGTGCAAAATCTTGATTTTGCTACTTTCATTAGTTACGCGGTATTGAAGTTAGACGTTACGCTGTTTTGCAATTGGACGTTAAGCGGTATTGCAGTATCATGGACGATATAGTTTGAAAAATTTCTGAAATCTTTTTGGGTCTTAGATCTAAAGCTCAAAGTCTTTCTGAACAGTGCTATAATAATTATATTAAAAAAAAAATAGAGGAAGATATTCCACACAATACTCACTTTAAGAAGTATACTAAAATTTAAAAAAACTAACGAAATTCCTAAACCTATGTTTCTTTGTGATAGATCAAGTACAGGCAATGAAATAACCAATATGTTTTTTACTAAATTCTTTTTAATTTATACTAGTTTTGAACCACCTGAAGGTAATAA
>OY294046.1:18508455-18595711 GCA_958510825.1 Brachypterus glaber
AATCCCACCCCCGTGGGGGTGAGGGGGTAAATATTTTAAAATATTTTAAATATAAAAAGTCCAAATTGGTATATAGGGGTTTTTGGGGACGACGAATATGAATCTGATAATAAAATTTTCACCCCCTGAGGTGCGGGGGAAGTTCTCGATTAAATATTGGGTTTTTGAGGCTGCTGAAAGTGAATCTGATAATAAAAAATCAATTTCAAGCCCCGAGCTGAAAAATGGTAAAGCTTTTTTACTGGGCAGTGTATTTGATACTTATTACCTATATAAATTAAAAGCACTTAATTTATTATTAATATTAATTGCAATTTATATTACTTCAGTTATCAATTTTGGTATCCTTCAAACCCCTTGAATACCTTTTTATCCAAATTCAGTAAAATTTAACTGATTTTGGATCCGCCATTTCGAATTTTAAATTTTTGAAAACAGATTCTGTTTTAGCATCCTCAAAAACCCCTGAAAACCAATTTTCATCAGAATCCAGTTAAATTTTACAGATTTTGAGGCCATATAGATCTGCCGTTTTGAATTTTAAATTTTTAAAAACATGTTCGCTTTTAGCACCCTCGAAAACCCCTGAATACCAATTTTTATTAGAATCCAATAAAATCTAACATATTTGGCAGCCATATTGGATCCGGCATTGTGAATTTTAATTTTTTATTAACAGATTCGGTTTCAGCATCTTCGAAAACCCCTAATTTTTACGATATTACGGCCAAAAGCCGAGTTTTGGCCAAAAACGAAGTGGAAGTTCTCTCATACAAAACCTAATTTTACCCTTTCTTTCACAGTTACCGATATATACCAATATAGCATAAATCTAATGGTCACTGTTCTTTTATATTTACATTTATAGGTTTCGTTAAGGCTGACATTAGCCTAGAGTCACTTTATACCTCTAAATATATGCCTGGCGCTCATTAACAACCACCTCGCTCACGACCCACCTCCACTTCGAGTTAGACGGCAACCCTCTGGACTATTTTAGTTAAAAATAGTCTGGACAAAACCGGTTCAAGGTGCGAACCGGCTATAACCGTTTTCCCGGTTATAAGAACTCAATGATCCCAGCCGAGGACTCAATGCGAGCGTTACATATTTTGGGAAACATTTTCGTTACGGTTTTTTTAATAACGGTTTAAGCTCTCTACCCCCCCGTCTTAAACATATTAATGTTAAAACAATTTAGCTAATATTTGTTTATTCATAGGTCAATATCAAATAAAGGTAAAAAAAATCTAGTAGACTAATCCTGGATAATGAGCTCCATAGGCAGTGTGTGCAGAGTATGCAGAATATGCTGGGTAGGCGGAATAAGTGGAAGCATATGGGTAGGCAGCTCCGTAATGGGCAGCATATGGGTAGGCAGCGGCGGAGTAACCAGAAGCGGCTAATCCAGAGTAGGCGTAGGGGGCACTGTATGCGCTGTAGGCAACTGGAGCAGCATATGCAGCAACTAGTCCTGGCTTAGGCGCAGCAGCTACGAATGCTACGCAGAAGAGGGCGAGGGCTACCAGCTGTAAAATAAAATATGGTTTTATTAGGAGAAAAATAAATGCATTTATGGCGAGTCTACGGAGCATAGCAGGCAGGAAAATACCTATTAGTGGCTTTAAAAAAGAGTCAAATCTACACTCAGAGAAAAATCGTTGTAAAATCAAACAAAAGTCATATATATGACTTTTTGACATATGATTTAAAAGAAAACCAATATGTTTTTGCTCCGACAGTGTTTTTTGTTAATTCAAAAAGATATTTTTTAAATTTATAAGCCATTGTACAAATTAAATATTCATTGTAATTTGAAAAATGTTTCCTTTTAAATCATTTGTAAACTTGTAAATGATTTGAATAAACAAATGGTTATTTTAAAAAGAATTCCTTTAATATATTAATATTTTTCAACAATATAAAGGGAAATATTATAATTTTATTAGGAAAACATTAAAATAAGAAAGTAAGGGATAATACTTTTACTTTAAAGTGAAAAAAGTTTTGGTATAAAAATTATTTTTTTAAATTAATATTATTCATAACTAAAACGTAAAGTTTTTACTTTTAATATCTTAAAAGGCATTTTTTTTTAATTAAAATAATTTCTTATTGATTTTACAAGATGAGATTTTTCTGAGTGTATTAGTCCAGTAAAATAATAAATCTAAAAAATAAATGTACACGGGCTGATATTTTATAGGGTAGTAGTGTATGGTAACAGAACACTCCTGTTAGTTTTTCAAAGGGAGTGACTGGCTGGGTGAGCGCGCTTATCTCGCTAAATAAGCATCTTACTATAAAAATGGATATTACCAATTTTGTTAAAGAGCAAATCTCCAACAATATTTGTAAAGGTGATTCTTTTATTAAATTAATTACAATTGAGTTATATTCAAAAATAGGTGAAATGGTTTTCTTCGATTTTTTATCCAAATTATTTATCGTGTGATAAAAGTGATAAAAATTCTCTATAACTTTTATATAATATTATTTTTATAGGTATTTTTGTACGGTTACAGAGGTCGCAACTCGTATTTCACCACCTACTGTAACCGTACCAAAATACATATGAAAACTCATAATAATATATAAAACTTATAGAGAATTTCAAGAGCTACAAGCTTGCTCATGAGCAATTTATCCTACGATAAATGATTTGGCTAAAAAATCGAAAAAAATATAACTAAAGAATCATATTTTATTAAAAAAATGCCATTTTCAGATAAAAAAAGTTTGGTGCAAAAAGTGACATTGCCCCCCCCCCTATTTTGCACATCCGTAGTTAAAACTGCCAAATGAGAAATACATAAAAGGATAGCCTATTTGCAATGAGGTTTTGCACTAATCTTAATAAGGCCCATCTTCTTATGTTTCTTTTCATGTACTTATTTTAATGGGGGGGGGGGGCTGTGTAACTTTTTAGTTATTTTATTATTCAAACATGAAAGTACATGAAAAAGGTTGTCTTGTTGTAATACTGTAGGATTAACAGTTTTCGCGAAAAAATAATTTGAAGGTGAAATTTCACGTTTTGAGGACGAAAAATTAAATGCTACAATGTTGAAAACCAACATTTAAATGATGTTTATTGTGAATGTACATAAAAAACTAAAAAAAAAACCTTTCACACAGGTACTTCCACAGATCAATCCTACAGGATCTACACTGATAAAACAGTTTATTTGTGTTTATTTGGTTGGATATGGCCAATTGAATTATTTGGTTGTGACAAACAAACTATTTTGTTCCCATTATTAAATCATTTTGAAATTAAAATATTTGTTAACATGAACTAAATATTTATTTGACTCAAATAAAATTTGTTACTCACAACCAAATAATTTAATTGGCCATATCTAAATAAATCCTTTTTATCAGTGTATGGTCTCCTAAACCACAATTTTTAAATGGTCATGGTACCTTTAAAAGCGATGTGTAGAAATTTTTATCTTATTTTTTGATGTAGAATCACCCCGCATCGTTAAACTTGAGGTATTTAACATTTTAGTATTTAATTTTTAGTCTTCAAAACGTGAAATTTTACCTTCAAATGATTTTTTTTCTCGAAAACGGTTAATTCTACAGTATTACAACCATAGTGTTTTATTTATTTTGACCTGAGTTATCATGTTCCAGTAAAAGGATTACAAAAAAAAAACAGAAACAAAATTGGTGCAAAAACTGATAAAAAACCCTGGATAAAAAATAAGTACATAGAAATAGCATATGACGATGGGCCTTATTAACATTAGTCAACATTCAAAACATAGGTGCTATACTGCATCCTATGAAAGACCCCCGTATCTCCATTTAAAGCATTACAACGTTTTCACGTCAACTCGATGTAATATTTTGAAAACGCTGGTATGCTACAAATGGAGATAGGCAGTATATCTCAAAGGGTTCTTGAGTTATTAAATAAAAACCGAATTTATATCCACTTTTCAATGAGCTTAGCTTCCTTACGACGCATTTTTGACATGTTTATAGAAACTTTATGTCATATTTTCTGATGTAGAATCTCTTTAAAATTATTGACGCTATTATAAATACACCGTGTAGGTTCCTTATCCTGATATTGTTCTTGGTGAAAACTGGGGTGGGAGTATGGATCACAGCGGATAAAAAAAGTTTTTTTAAAAAAATTCTTATTTTTACTTTGAACATTGAGAAAAGTAGTTTGTTTTCGAGTAAAATAAATATTAAATAAGATTTTTACAAAATTAAAATTATTGACGCTATTATAAATACACCGTGTAGGTTCCTTATCCTGATATTGTTCTTGGTGAAAACCGGGTTGGGGGTATTGGTCACAGCGGATAAAAACAATTTTTTTTTGAAAAAAAAAAAACTTAAAAAAAAGTTCTTGAAAAAAATGCTTTTTTTACTTTGAACATTGAGATAAGTAGTTTGTTTTCGAGTAATTAAATAATAAATAAGATTTTTACAAAAAAACATTCAGAAGAGCAATATTTTTAAAAAAATATATATATATAAAGAACTTTCACTTTCGGGTTTAGACCGTGTTAATGGATTTTCACTTTCCGACGTTTCGTCTCTTACTACTAGAGACATCTTCAGGGATTAATCTGAAACTAAGTTTCGAATCAACTTGTGTCACTATTTATGACGAGTTGTGGTTATTCACCCGTGACGAGGTTTTTGAATAACCACAACTCGTCATAAATAGTGACACAAGTTGATTCGAAACTTAGTTTCAGATTAATCCCTGAAGATGTCTCTAGTAGTAAGAGACGAAACGTCGGAAAGTGAAAATCCATTAACACGGTCTAAACCCGAAAGTGAAAGTTCTTTATATCTTAATGGCCGTGAAAGCTTAAAATCTAAAATATATATATAAATATATATAAAAAAGACTTACGTATTTGAACATATTGTGATGTGATGGCAACTAAGAATCAGAAGCTAATGCTTTTGAAATATTAGGGAAGTCTTTTTATACCAAAATTTTTAGCAATTATAATAACTTTTTTTGATTATAATTTGTCATTATTTTAAATAGATCATAGATAAAACAGGTAATAAACAGGTGTGTTACAGATCCTGTAAATAGGAAAAAAATATACAGTTATTTTAAATCACTTATTTATTAGTCCGATACCCTACACTTATTCGTCCACGCCTTTGTTTTTGTATACTTAATATATTTTAATATTGGTAACCATACCGGGTGTTTCAGGAAGGTGGTTCACCCCCCTTAACTTTTTTATACTTTGAGCTATCCAAATGAAATTTGGAGATCATGCATAAGACAAAATTTACGATTTTTTGACATCAATTTTTACTATTCACTTTTTGTAATTGCATTTGCATTCAGATTTAATATGACAAAACAAAAACTGAGATGGCATTAAAAAATTTTTAGAAATATCATCCTTCAAGTTTTAGTTTGACAGTTATCTATCATTTAAAAGTAATGAGTCACCCTCTTCCCATTAAAAAAATGACTTATGGGCAAAAGTGTAACTTTTAAACTTTTAAGGGCCACTTGCACCAACGATGGTTTAGCTTTAAACTTGGATTAAATTGACGGTCAGCCAATCAGAACGCAGCATGTTTAACTTAAACTAAGTTTATTCGAGATAATCCTAGTTTAAGAATTGGTGCAAGTGGTCCTAAGAGTGCACCAAAAATAGAGTTTTCGGAAAAAAATCAAAATAGTATTTTTCTTAAGAAACTAGACCAAAAATTAAGCAAATTAGCCAATTCAAGGCACTCTAGGTTTAAAATGAAAATTTAAATAAAAAATGACATGACCTGTCAAAAATTGAAAAGTGACATATGGTTGTATTCAGAATTGATTTCTAAGATAAAATATGTAATAATATATAGGGTGTCCCATTTAAAAATCGAAAGCTAATGTAATTTCCGGTGAAACCGGAAGTGTAAAAAAGTTGTTTGATATGTCAAAAAATCGAAAATTTTGTCTTATGCATGATCTCCAAATTTAAGTTTGTTAAGGGGGGTGAACTACCTTCCTGAAACATATGAACAAATTAAAAAAAATATAACTATTAGGTATTACAGTTTATTAGTGGCAGAAGTCAGTAAAGTCGTATGATGTGATACACAAATTTATCACAATCATGTGGTAAGACTGTTTTGAAGTATATCTCCATCTCACCTAATCCTTAGCCAACTGTTTCATTTCCCCAAAAATTCGACACCCTATACCTGTTATTATTTGTGAGCAGTAGGCCTGCCCACCTGTCTTCTGGCCCTCAGATAGCTCTTCAGAATATCCACAGGCTCTTATGCGAGCCTAACATAACGTTATAAGCCAGCGCACAAGATACATGGCGGCACACCAAGCCAATCACGGAATCGTATGTTATGTATTATGCTAGTTATGCGTGCCTCTGGCTAGGTCCTAAGTAAACTCTGGTGTCTTAGTAACATTTGATCCCTTCTCCTAACCAGGCCCTTTCACAAGTCACGGTTTTTCTCGATTCTCTTCAATACGATCTAGTTTGTACCTGTATCACGGTGGTTTTTTGCAAATTTTAACCTTTTGTTTCCGACCCCTGATTTTTTTTCATAAATTGATTAAACACACCATAAGAAGAAATTTAGGCAAATATAAAAAAATCGACGGGATCGATAGTTTTTTTTACGTTTTTTCTAATTTATTGTACTATTTTCATAGGACGTGCCTATAGAGCAGTAAATAGAAATATATATTTTATATATAGTAGTAAAATTATTAATTATAGTCACTACATTTCAAAAAGCCGTATCTCCACGCCAAATGTCGTATATTTTTTTCTAATGAATTATTGTTTTAAGGTGAAGTCGAGCAAAATTTCATTTTTTTTTTGCATTTTTGGATTTGAAATGTCATGAAACGTCGAGAAAATTTGAAATAAGTGGGTGTTCAAAATATCAGTCTGTCTGTTTTCTGTCTCTAAACATTCTCTAAACTTTTAAACTAAATGTCCGATTTAAAAAATTCTTTCAATAAACGATTTAGGACATTTAAGGTCACGCAAAATACAAAGTTTAGAGACAGAAAACAGACAAACCGATATTTTTTAACACCCACTTTTTTCACATTTTCTCGGCGTTTCATGGTATTTCAAATCCAAAAATGCAAAAAAAAAATTGAAATTTCAATCGACTTAATCCTAAAACAATCATTTATTAGAAAAAAAATATATGACCTTTGGCGTTGGAGATACGACTTTTTGTAATGTAGTGACTATAAATAATAATTTTACTACTATATATGAAATATATTTCTATTTACTGCTCTACAGGTACGTCCTATGAACATAGTACAATAAATTAGAAAAAACGTAAAAAAAACGATCGATCCGGTAGATTTTTTTTATATTTGCCTAAATTGCTTCTTATGGTGTTTAATCAATTTATGAAAAAAAAATCAGAGGTCGAAAACAAAAAGTTAAAATTTGCAAAAAACCACCGTGTGTATGTGACCATTTTATCCTAAGCATGCTCCAATATTACCACATAGGGATTGCAGAAATTAGCTTAAGATGTTTGTTCTATGTAAAAAAATTTCAATGTTTTCTAAATAAAATTGTCCTAACTAGTCTTTACTAGACGAATAAGTCAGGACTAGGACTAACTTTACAGATCTTAGTAATTTGATTGGAATTTTTAGATCATTAAAAAATTTAAAAATAAACAAAACTTTTTTTTAAAACAATTTTTTTTTCGAAAAACGAAAAATTTTTAAAAAGATAAAACATTTTCAAAAAAAAAAAATCAATTCAATTTTTTTTTTTAATTTTATTTCGACGAAAAACGAACAAAAATTTGAAAAAACAAATGCTTTGAAAAAAGTTTAAACCCCATAACTTTTTTGTTTTTGGGGGAATTGCTTTAAAAAACAATAAGAAAGATTGAACTCCTGAAAGTTTCGAGTCGATCGGAAAATTCGTTCTTGAGTTATCGTGTAAACAAAAAACGTCACATCGGAGGGACGGATGGACGGACAGAAGGACAGACGGACATTTTCAAAGTTTCTTATTTTTTCATGAAACACATTTTTATCCAATTTTGTCGATGGCGTTTTTTGGCGATTTTGGGAAATACTACCGTATGATACTATTCTAGCGCTATGCGCTGTGAATAGTATAATACGAGCAGTAAAAATATGTAATGCTTAGCATTTCATCCAATGTTTATGTTCAAGCATTAGATCATATACACATAGATGCACCTTGAGTTCACGTCAAACCTAAATGTTTTCATTGCTATATCCAGGTAGATTTCACCTTCCCGCTTCTGGTCACCACCCAGCGCTATAGTGGTTTGTTTACAAATATGTTATACTTCACCTCCTCGCAACCTCACCGCTATAGTGGTGTATATGTTCTACATAAAACATATCAACATTAATGCCATATCTATGTATATATGATCTAATGTTCAAGCGTTTAAAATATTACCTTGAAATTCATCATACCTATCGACAGGTGGATTGGCCTTGCTACAAAGCACATATGTCTGAGATGGTGACCAAGAGGGACAAAAGTATAATAACACAAATATAATAATGTAAATTATGCCATACAACCGCAAAATTATTCTGTGACAGTATATTTAAGACGTTTTTAATTAAAAACATAACATCCAAATTTTATAATACACGGTGTATTTGAAATAGCGTAGGAAATTTTAACAGATGATTCTACATCATAAAATATGACAAAAAGTTCCTATAAACATATGTCCAAAAATGCGTCATAAGGGAGCTACGCCCCTTTGAAAGTAGCTAAAAAAATCGGTTTTTATTTAATAACTCAGGAACCCTTTGAGATATATCAACGAGGTTTTGCAATTTAACTAATCCTACCAAGGCCCGTTTTTATGTGTTATTTTCATGTACTTATTTCAACCAGGGGTGTGCGAAACGGGGGGGGGCTTATCTGTTTTTTGTCCCAAACTTTCTTCTGTGTAACTTTTTTGCAATTTTATTTTTGAAATATGATTTTACAGGTCAAAATACATAAAAAAGGTTGTAATACTGTAGGATTAACCGTTTTCGAGAAAAATTCAATTGAAGGTGAAATTCCATGGTTGGAGGACGAAAAATTAAATACCAAAATGTTGAAAACCAAAATTTTAATGATGCAGGGCGAATGTACATTTAAAACTAAGAAAAAAACCTCATATACAGGTACTTCTAAAAATCAATCCTAATGGAGCTATGGTCTCCTAAATATGCACCATTTTTAAAGGGCTATGGTAGCTTTAAAAGCGTTTTTTCGACCTACATGTATAGAAACTTTTTTTCTTAGTTTTTGATGTAGAATAACATTGCATTATTAAAATTTTGGTTTTTGACATTTTAGTGTTTAATTTTTCGTCCTCGAACCGTGAAATTTCACCTTCAAATGAACTTTTCTCGAAAACGGTTAATCCTACAGTATTACAACAAGAGTACCTATTTTATGTATTTTGACCTGAGGAATCATATTTCAAAAATAAAATTGCAAAAAAGTTACACAGAAAAAAGTTTGGGTCAAAAAACTGATAGGGCCCCCCGTTTCGCACACCCCTGGTTTAAATAAGTACGTGAAAATGACATACAAAGATGGGCCTTATTAGGATTAATTCACGTACAAAACCTCGTTAATATATCTCAAAGGGTTCCTGAGTTATTAAATAAAAACCGATTTTTTTAGCCAATTAAAAAGGGGCGTAGCTCCCTTATGACGCATTTTTAGACATATGTTTATAGGAACTTTTTGTCATATTTTATCATGTAGAACCACATGTTAAAATTTCCTACGCTATTTCAAATACACCCTGTATATACACAGGGTGTTCGAAAAAATGGTTTGAACATACAAGATATTGCAAAAAAGCAATAAATTTTGGATAATTACCAAGTAATTTTATATTGTAATATATTTTATTTAAAAGCCTTTGGAAAAAATATTTTTTTTCATAGGTTTGCTGATATATTTATAGCATATTTATCTCAAAGATTTCTATACGTAGGTAACACAATTTATTTAGAAATATATTTTTAACGAATAAAAAAATGGTAAAAAAATTATAGGTTTGATTCTTAACTTATATATATTTTCTTAAATTAGATTAATCTGACATTTTGGTGAACCGACAGACAATAGTAAATAATACCATTAAGGGGCTGTCCATATATTAAGTAACACGCCTAGGGGGGGGGGGGGGGGTCAGAGAAATTGTTACAGTTTGTGGCAGGGGAGAGGGGGGTCTAGGTAAACGTTACCTAACGGAATTTAATAAATTTAATGTTTATTTCCTAAGCTTGGCAAATGTATTTTTATTTCAACATAAATTACTATTTAGTGGCCCATAATTCCCTTTTTCACACAAAAATTGACGAAACTATGCATATTTAAATAATATTGTAATCAGTAAAAAAAACTGTTAACATTGATATTAAAACAAAATCTTATGGCCCTGTTCTTGCGTGATCTTGCCGATGAATCCTCGGCGATGATACATTTTCGCGCGGAATATGTACTCACAGAACACCAATGTGTGTACTATTTTGTGTACCTGTGCATAAACAATATACGTGTTATATGTGACACTCATTGTAAAAAGAGGTACCTAGTATTTTTTCCTGTGTGATATTGATTATGAATATTTTTTTATAGTTTGAGTGATTTTTTCCTGTAAATTTTTTTCAAGGTTATGTTATACTATATTTTAGGTTCATGTTTATTTTGTCGAGAAAAACGAATCAATAGTTAAATTTATTGCGAAACAAAAATTTTATATTGTTTCGCGTTACACAGGGGGGGTGTTGGTAAATGTGACAGTTTGTTACACAGGGGGGGGGGGGGTCAATTTTTTTGAAAAATTGCGTTACGTAATATATGGACAGCCCCTAATCAAAAACAGGCTTATATATCCATTGTACCTAACAAAAAAGATTTACTATAAAGTTAGGCGAAATTGAAACATTTGGAGAGGTGGCATATCATAGTATATTGCAATATAATCATTATTAAAAAAAATATAAATTATAATCTAATTTTACATATATAATATAATAGGTATAAATTTCTTGTAGAATTTTTTTTTTAACAAATCAGAATATTTTGCTCAATGAAGTGGTCACCCGACATACCTACCATATTTTATTAAAAATATCATCATATCAAGTTAAAAGCATTTACTTATATTAAATAAGCATTTAAAATGGTATATATACTGAAATTTGTAAAAAGCCCGTGTAGAATAAGGGTATGCGACTAATATTTTAATAAATTATAATAAATTATGTTAAAACAAGCCGTGAAGGAGCGCGACAAGCCATTACCGCGCATGTCCTTTACCGCGTAGACCATTACCGCGCAGTTCATTACCGCATGTTTGCATAATTTTTTTTTTGTTAGTGACAGAGCCTGAAACTTGAACTTTTTTAATTTTACCGTTTTCTCTAAAAGAAAAGGGCAATTTTTAAAGTGGTTTGGACTTTTGCACTTTGGACAAGCTTCGAAATTCATATTTTTATTCAAAATTTTATTGGCATTTACAAGAAAATAATTTGAGAAGTGACAGTTGTCCAATCTATAAAGTGAAAGCCACTCGTATTATTACGTTTCATTATTTAAAATAACTCTAGTACCTAATTGTCTTATTATCTGTATGTATTGGAAAATAGTATATTATTCAAGGAGTGTATAATATTTTGACTTTATATTCGGGTGATTAGGCCACTCGCCTATCGGCTCGTGTCCCAAAATTCACCCTCATTGATTAATAGCTATTATACACGAGTAAAATACTATACTTTATCCACGGCTGTTTTGAAGTTTAAACGGTTTATTTTTACAGACCCGTGATTAATAGGCCTATTAATCACGGCCGTGGATAAAATACTATTATTAAAAAGATCAATCAAACCAAATTAAAAAATATCTCCCCCAAAAACAAAAAGTTATAAGGGGCTAAGCTTAAAAAACCGAACCAAACCAAATTAAACAAAATCTTCCCTAGAACAAAACGCTAAACGTTTAAAAAATCGAAAAAATAAAAGAAAACGTGCTAAACGTGCTATAAACCTATTTTTTTCAGGAAAAATTACCTTCAAAAGAGTCAATACCAAATAAAAAAATTCAACAAAAAAATATATTAGTTTAGTTTAGTTGCTTCAATGCGGGGTTCATAGCCCTCAACACCTGGTCCCTAGGGACCTTTGTGTTTACCGCACAGACCTCCTTAGAGCATCCCTGTTTCTTTTAAAAAGTCCAGGTATGGTTTCAGGGGAGTGTTCATGATCTCGTTTGGTTCCAGAGAGTCGTTCCCAAAGTACTTCCATCTTAGGCCTATTAGCGATGGACATTCACATATGAGGTGGTAGGGTTCTTCATCCCCTTCCCCACATCTCCTGCACACGGGGCTCGTAATCTGTCCCATTACGTGTCGGTGCTTGTTCAGTAAGCAGTGTCCAGTTATTATACCCGTTATTGTTCTCAGTTGACTCCTGGACATGCCTAGAAGTAAGCTGGTTCTTTTCTTGGTAGGTCCTCCTAGGAAGAGTTTGGAGTGCCTCATTCTAGGAGCATCTATCCAGTGTTGCTGGTGTTCATCCCGCAACATTCTCCTGACCTCGTGTCTGGCCGTGGAATATGATACCCCACAGCACGGTTCTGGTCCTGTGAGTACAGCTTCACTTCCCTTTCTCGCAAGGTCGTCTGCCTTCTCATTACCATCTATACCTTGATGTCCTGGAACCCATATCAAATTTACTTTGTTATGTTCAGCCAGTTTACATAGCTCGTTGTGGCATTCGTATACCAGTTCTGAGCTAAAGGCATATGAGTCTAATGCCTTTATCGCTGCCTGGCTGTCCGAAATGACATTTACTGTCCTACCCGTGTAGGACGCCGATGTCATTTCTTGTGCGCAGACATAAATCGCATAGATTTCAGCTTGGAAAACTGTTGCCTTGGTTCCCAGGTTTAAGCTAATTTCTTTGCCCGGTCCATGGATTCCTGCTCCGGTCCCTTCTTTCATTTTGGATCCATCTGTGTACCAGGTTTCACCTTTTAGTAGTTTAGGGTATAGTCCATTTTTCCATGCATCCCGGCTAGGTATCTCAGCCTTTGCCGGTTGCCTGAAATCATAGACTATAGCGATCCTATCTGTTTTCATGGATAGTATATCTGTATTGTCAATGTTCTCAAAGATTTTAGTATGTTCCAACCCTCTATGGCGGTCTCCCATGCCGTTAATCCTTAGTCTGTACGCTGCCATAAGTGCCTCTGTTTTTGCCACCAAGTGCAATGGAGGTAGGTCCAGTAGGACTTCTAGTGCTGCGGTGGGAGTAGTGCTCATTGCCCCCACTATCCCGATGCAGGCAAGTCTTTGTGCCTTGCTTAGAATCAGTCTGTTAGTAGTGGAATTGGCTTTATGCCACCACACTAACGCCCCATATGTCACTATGGGTTTTACAATTACATTGTATACCCAGTGCAACATTCCGGGTTTAATTCCCCAGTTTTTACCAAACATGCGTCTACAGGCCCATAGTGCTCTAATAGCTTTGTTGGTTTTATCTGTTAGATGGGGTTTATAAGACAACTTGCTATCCAAGATTACTCCTAGATATTTTGCTTGCCCCACTAACTTCAGCTTAGTTCCAAATAACCTTGGAGGCTCAATTGAGAGTTTCCTTTTGTTGGTAAATGGAATAAGTGTGGTTTTTGTAGGGTTTACCGACAGTCCCACTCTTCTACACCAATTCTCTATGACCTTTAGGGCTCCCTGCATCACTTCTGATACAGTTTTGCCGTACTTGCCACATACGAGAACCGTTATATCATCAGCATAACCCTGAGCATAGAAGCCATGTCTCTCCAATTCCTCCAGAAGACTGTTCACCACGAGGCACCATAGGAGTGGCGATAACGCCCCTCCTTGAGGACATCCTTTCGCGACCAGCACTTCTATCATTGATTGTTGGAGTGATGCCTCAATAGTTCTGTTTTTCAGCATGGTCATTACCCATCTACATATTGTATCTGGTACCCCATGTCTATTGAGTGCATTTTCTATTGATTCATATGAGGTATTATCAAATGCCCCCTCTATGTCCAATAGAGCAGCTAGACAAATTCCTTTGTCTTTAATTGCCTTCTCTGCTCTTTTTGCTAGCTCGTGTATAGCTAGTTCGCAGGATTTACCTGCTTGATATGCATACTGGAGCCTGTGCAAGGGTCTTGTTTTCAAGACCTTGTCCCTTATGTATCTATCAAGCAGTTTCTCTAATGTTTTTAGGAGAAATGACGTTAGGCTTATCGGTCGATACGCCTTGGCTTCGGCATATGTTGCCTTGCCAGGTTTAGGTAGAAAGATTACCTTTACCTTCCTCCAGCCCTTCGGTATATATCCAAAGGCCAAACTTGCCCTAAGTAGATTAACTACTGGTGTAGTTAGTGCGCTTATCCCGTTCTGTAGCAAAGCAGGAAACACACCATCCTTCCCAGCAGCCTTAAATGGTTTGAATGAATTCACGGCCCATTTAAGCTTTTTAGCATCCACTATTTTGGATGCAAGCTTCCAGTCTGCCCTGGTGGGCCTCCTTAAGCCTTCTGTCTGTATGTTATTGTTCTCATTACCCCGGTTCCTTTCAGACCCTGGGAAGTGAGTTTTTAACATCACCTCTAGCGTCTCTTCTGCCGTTTCAGAGTAGGCCCCTGATTCGGTTTTTATAGATCCTAGGTTATAATCTTTTTCCTTTCGGAGGGCCCTTTGGAGTCGTGAACATGTAGGTGTATCTTTGATACCCTGACAGAACTTCCTCCAGGATTCCCTCTTTGAGGTCTTGATAGCTTTGCTATATCGGGCGAGAGATGCTTTATAGATCTCCCATTCGTCCGTGTTTTTAGCTCGGTTAAACAGCCTTCTCGTGTCCTTTCTCATTTCTGAGAGTTCCTCATTCCACCACTCAACATTTTTACAAACCCTGCGTGGTTTTAGTGGACAGCTGGACTCGTAGGCTGATATTATCGCCGACTGTAGAGAGTCGCTAGCAATCTCTAAGTCCACAACACTGGTGATTCTTCCCCCAGGACATTCCCTTAGGCCCCGATCTAGTTCCCTTTCATAGGATGCCCAGTCGGTTCTCTTGGGATTCCTGTACATTAGAGCTTCCTCGTGTTGTGTGTCTAGGTCATAGCGTATGTATCTATGATCCGATAAACTCGGCTCATCTGAGACATGCCACCTTTTCACTAAATCGCTAAAGTGCCTTGTTGCCACGGTAATATCTATTACTTCCCCTCTCACTGCTGTGACAAAGGTGTGTACATTCCCGCGATTTAAAACATCTAGATTATTAGCTAGAAGAAATTCAAGTAGAGACTCACCTCGGTTATTGATGTCACTGCTGCCCCACACGATGTGGTGCGCGTTGGCATCGCACCCGAGTAGCATTTCCAGGTTTCTACTGTCACAGTGTGCTACTAAGCGCCTCATCTCATCCGTCGGTGGGGCACCTGCTTGATCGTATGGTAGGTAGATGGATCCCAGAATTGCTTCTTCCTCCTTTCCCTCCAATGTCAAGTTGATCTTTGCAGCCACTAGGTCCCTGCAACAGAAATCCCATAAGGGCAATATATTAATATTTTTCTTTGCAATTATGCATGCACGAGGGTTGCTTACCACCGGGTTGTATGTAGCCCAGTCTCTTGCGATCGCCCCTATCCCTCTGATCTTCCCCTCGATCGCCCAGGGTTCCTGAATCAGAATAATATCAATATTATTTTTTATTATAAATGCACCCAGGGCAGCAGATGCCGCCCTGCACTTATGTAAATTTACCTGTAAAATCTTCAGCATTGGCTTTCTTCTACAGGCTTCTCACCAGCAGGTTCCTCAGTTCCCTTTCTGGTGTCTGGTCCACTTACGCCCCCAGTTTCTTGTTCCATCAGCTCTGGATCATTTGCTGACCCTGATGGAATTTCTTGCCCTGCAGTATCGCTAGGCTCCTGCTGGGCAATGGGTTCTGGTCCTGTTATCGGACCAGGGACTGCAACTTCCGCCCCGGTTTCCGCAGTTTTAGGGTCTACTTCCATGGGAGTTCCTGTCGGATCCTCCCTTTCGGCATTCCCTTTCGCTGCTTCTCCCTGAGTTTTACTCGTTGCAGCCCCCTTTTCTTTTGTTCCACCGATGGCCCAAAATTGTATTCTGCCTAGGGTATAGGCGAGTTTGTTGCCCCGATCCAGAATCGTCTTCCATGAGCCTTCGCCCATGGTGATGACCAAGTTCTGACCCTTTGCGTCGGCCTTGGCATCAACGACCTTCCAACCGGCAGTCTGAAGACCCTTGTTTTGGGTCTGCAGCCTTTTCAGGACTTTGGCCGGTTCCGTTACCGGTCCCGGGATCCATACCCCTGCCCTTACCAGCTTGGGTAACTCCGTTGCCTTCATTACCGCAAGCTTGGCCCCTGCCCAGGGTTGGGTTTGTGGTATCACCGCACGCAACCAGTCGCTAGTGTCCTGGTCCGTGCAGATGATAATCACTGCCCCTCCCTGTCGATATACGTGTTCAAACATAGGTGACGGTCCCCCTTCGGGTATGTCATCAATTTTGCCCACGATTGCTGCTTTGAGTGCTTCTGTCTGCTCCTCAGAAATAGCATTCTCAGGGAATCCCTCGGCTACAATAGCCATTTTCAACCCTGATAAGGCCGCTTTGTAGCTGGGTGCTTCCGCTCCCCTGCTGAGCTTGGCTGGCCTTCTTCCTTGTGGGGTTCTCGATTCAGATCTGCTCCTTTTGGGAGCTTTCTGATCCTTCCCCCCTTGTTTTTTCGCGGTAACAGGTTTCGGCGTGATTGGGGGCATTCTCACGCCCCCAGCTTTTCCTCCACTTGTACCGGGTTCACCTAGATTTCGCTTTTGCGTCTCTAGTGCTGCCTTCTGTTTTGCAGCCTTCCTTCTTTGTGCACCCGAGAGTCTTTTCTCCCTCAGGCGGAATGTTTGCAGACCTTCCAGTACTCTCTCCGTCTGCACTTTAAGATCGGGTTTTTCAGCCCTACCTCCAGTGTTCGGGAGATTGCCCTGGGGGTCTGGATTGCTCGTCGATGCAGCTTGCGGGTTTGAGTTGGACGTCAGATGCGCCCCACTGCCCACATTTTGCACCGCGGATCCACCCTGCTCTGTTTGCGGCAGGGGCCTCTGAGAAGTCCCACTGCTTGCACCCTGAGAGGTGGATGGTGTGATACCTGAAAGGTTTTTTAAAATTTTTATCTTTCTGTTCTTCATATTGTTCCCACGAAAGTGCACGATTTTGTCGGTCGCACTGGTGGTGACGGCTTTCACCAGTGAAGGCTATTTCCTGCCCGGGTTCCGCCCGGTGCCCGGGAGGTGGCGTCGCCAGACGGTGATCCTCCTCATCACCCATGCATCTCCTCGGCGCGATACCACGCTCACCTTGAGATTGAGGGGTTTTTTCTGTGGTACCTTCCACTTTGGTCCAGCCGGTTAAGGCAAGACCACGATCCCCAGTCCCTCTGTTACCACTACCCCCCTGCCTGGACATGGGAGATCAGTGCAGTCCCTGTGGGGGCACTGCTACCCCCTGTCCATTTAGGGGAGGTCGTTGCAGCACACAGAGGGGTACCGGTTTGACTGCTGATCAGTTTTAAAGCTCCCCCACCGGAGTCATTGGGATGTGGGCCCAATGACCCACTCGTCAAGGCGGCAGTCTCAGGGGAGAAAAAATATATACTCTGATAAAACAGTATATTTTTGTCAACTAAATATTTGGTTGGATATGGCCAATTATATGATTTGGTTGTGACAAATTAATTTTATTTCTATCAAATAAACTATTTTGTTCCCATTAATAAATCATTTTGAAATTTCAATATTTGTTTACATGAACTAATTATTTATTTGACTCAAACAAAATTTGTTCCTCACAACCAAATAATTTAATTGGCCATATCCAAATAAATCCTTTTTATCATATTCCAATACAAATAACTTATAACTTCAACAGGAAAAAAAAGCTACTTTCAACATATACATATATCTCTACGTCTTGTTAAAAATCTCAAAAAAGTGAAAAATCTACGAATTATTTGGAAATTCAAATTCTTGGTCAGACTGCAAACCTCATAGCACCCTTAGCGCATTCGCCAAATTTGCAAATAAAGCCATCTTAAAAGTTTGTTTTATAGAGATCCTAAAAACCTTGCGGTACCCCGTGCATCTGACGGATGCAGGCTTTACAATTTTGAAGGTTGCAGGGTAACTTTAACAAATAATCTTTGTCCATTTCCAGAAATTCTGGACCAGAATGCTTCGTCGCAGGCGTTTACTATATTAAAAAAAGTCAATGTCAAGTCCAGTTATTTTGGAAAATTTAAATTTTACAAATTTTATGGTATTATGGCAACTTTTGGAATAGATCACAGCTTGTGAAAAAGTGCATGGAATATATGTTATACAGGGTGGATTTGAAATAGCGTAGGAAATTTTAACAGGTGATTCTACATGATAAAATATGACAAAAAGTTCCTATAAACATATGTCTAAAAATGCGTCATAAGGGAGCTACGCCCCTTTGAAATTAGCTAAAAAAATCGCTTTTTATTTAATAACTCAGGAACCCTTTGAGATATATTAACGAGGTTTTGCACGTGAATTAATCCTAATAAGGCCCATCTTTGTATGTCATTTTCACGTACTTATTTAAACCAGGAGTGTGCGAAACGGGGGGGCCTTATCAGTTTTTTGTCCCATACTTTTTTCTGTGTAACTTTTTTGCAATTTTATTTTGAAATATGATTCCTCAAGTCAAAATACATAAAAAAGGTACTCTTGTTGTAATACTGTAGGATTAACCGTCTTCGAGAAAAGTTCATTTGAAGGTGAAATTTCACGGGTCGAGGACGAAAAATTAAATACTAAAATGTCGAAAACCAAAATTTTAATGATGCAATGTTGCATCATTAAAATTTTGGCTTTTCAAAAATATAATTGCAAAAAATTTACACAGAAAACAGTTTGGGACAAAAAATTGATAAGCCCCCCTCCCGTTTCGCACACCTCTGGTTGAAATAAGTACATGAAAATAACACATAAAAACGGGCCTTGGTAGGATTAGTTGACGTGCAAAACCTAGTTGTTATATCTCAAAGGGTTCCTGAGTTATTAAATAAAAACCGATTTTTTTAGCCACTTTCAAAGGGGCGTAGCTCCCTTTTTGTCATATTTTATCATGTAGAATCACCTGTTAAAATTTCCTACGCTATTTCAAATACACCGTGTATAACATTGACTAAAGGAATATTTTTTTGAGAAAAAAAAATGGAATGGTTTGAAATAGATTTGTAGCACTTAAATTATTTGTAATATTGTCAGTCCAGTATGGTATAAAACACGTTCGATCGAAGGTCCCGAACGACTTTAAATAAATAAATAAAAATAAAATAAAATAAAATAAAATAAAATAAAATAAAATAAAATAAAATAAAATAAAATAAAATAAAATAAAATAAATAAAATAATGCCAAGAAATTAAGTACGATGTAAGGGCATGTCCACAGGCTGATTGGCTTGATGTGTCGCCATGTACCTTGTAAGCCAATCACGGCATCGCATTCTTATGTTTTATGTTCTTATGCAAGCTTCTGGATAGGCCTTAAGCCGTTGAAGTTACTAGTTTATGTATCTATAATCTAAAAACTCATGCACTATAGGTGCATGCAACAATAGGGTGGTTATTTTTTTAAATCTTTTTTATTTGTGCTAGTAAGAACGCCCTTAGACTCTAAGTTAGAGTAACAATTTATATAGACAACCCTAAGGGGTAATTTTGGGGCCCTAAAAACCCTTAAATCACGCAAATATCGTTAAAATTCGTATAAAAAAGCCCAAGTGTTTGAAATTTTATAAAATTTAAAGGCCTTGATATCTATATTTTTTTCTTTTTGACTATAACAACAAGGCTGCAAAATCTCAGCCTGGTCGAAAATTTCTAACCCGTGCCAACAAGGCCCCGAAATCGCCCCAAAACTCCAGTGCACTTTTAATGAAATTTAGCGATTTTGTCTATCTAACCGACTTTTTTTGGGGCTTAGGCACGGATATATGTTTTCGCACTAGCCTAATATTTTATTATATATTAAAATCGATTTATTTAAAATAAAATACCAAACAACTAAAAAAAAATTCATAAAATTTTACGATTTTGCCTGTTTATCCGTAAAATTTTGGGGCCGATAGATGTTTTTTGAATTACCTAATATTTTAACTATTTTTACAATAGACCTGTTTAAAACAAAATCTGGAACAAGGTCTTAATATATTTTACAAATGTCTCGATCTAAAAACTGTTTTGGTAAAATTTTGAGATTTTTGTTAAAATGTTGATGTTTAATGGCGCTTAGACCCCATATTCGTTGCGGAGATTATCTTAATATTTTGATATAATCATAATAGGTTTATATCGAAAAAAATGTGCCTTATAAACTTTATTATTTGATATTTAAAATTCGTCAGTTACACAATTTAATAGAAAATGCACTTTTCGGAATTTAGGGGCAATTTTGGGGCCTTGTTGGCAAGGCTTAGAAAGTTTTGATCTAGCTAGATTTTCAGGATTATTCTTATACTTAAAAAGAAAAAATATAGATATTAAGGATTTAAAATTTTATAAAATTACCAACACTAGGGCTGGTTTTATAACAATTTTATCGATATTTGCGTGATTTAAGGGTTTTTAAGGCCCCAAAAGTACACCTTAGGGTTTTCTATATAAATTTTTACTCTAATGGCGTTCTAATCAGCACAAATAAAAAAGATTTATAAAATTAAAAAAAAAATGGGCCAACCTAATGGAACAATAATGTGTCAAAATTTTGACATACGTTTTATGTATTTTTTATTAAAGAATGATATTTTATTGATAAAATTTCATAAAATCTACAGATGAAAAAGTTTGGGAAAAAGGTGACTTGGCCACTCATTTTGCACGTCCCTGGTTAAAATTACCAAATAAAAAATATTGTTACAGTTCATTGGGTTCCAGAGATATTAAATATATACCAAACAAATATTTGATTTAGGTTTTTACATGTTTCAAGTTAATATCTTAAGCCGTTCCAAAGTTTAACGGGAGGCGGCCATTAGACATGCACTCTATAACAAATAAGCAATATTCCAAAATATGAAATATTTTTGCTAGAAGTTAAAAAATATTTACAAAATTATACAGTTATTCCATCTAGTGGTAAGTTTTTAATGTTGTTTATATTTTATAATAGTTCTCTGTAAATATTTGAAAAATGTATGCAGTAAACTTTAAAGCCAAGTAATTCAGTTTAAAGTAGGATCGCTAGATGGAACAACTGTACCTATAAGACTGCTTTACACTCAAAAAATTGCCGAAAAAAGTCCAAACCTATTTGATGCGCTGTTTTCGGAACCTTGCGCTTGGTTTTTCTCGACCAGCTCGTTTTTTTTTTTTTTTTTTTTTTTTTGAGATAGGTATAGCGCACAGTGTTTTTTTTTGCTATGGCTGTACTAAAAAAACTAAGTTCAATTTTTTTTTGTAGTGGACTAGCTCTCTATTAATAGGGCTCTAAGCCAAAAAAGCGTGGATTTTACGGGGTGTTATTGATGAAAGAAAAAAACATTAAATTAATTAATTTTATTTTAATTCTTTAAACGAGGTTTTAAAGTAAGGAGAATATTATTATTATTTATTTTTTACACTGTAAAAAACAGTTACCAATGGATAGAAAGTAATTATCCTGTACAGTTTTACTTTAATTTTTGTTAAAAAAAAACGCAACCACGAATTTAACATTTAATTTTTATTGTTAAAAAGGTGTCTTTAAAATTATTTTAATAATAATCGAGGGGCGTTTCACTGACCTATTTTTGTACATGTAAATAATGTACATTATTTACAATATTGTACGAATAATGTAAATAATGTAAGAAAAATGTAGTACTGTATGGTAATGTCGAAATAATGTAAATAATGTAGAAAAATGTAGTACTGTATATATAGTATTATAATACTGTCGAAATAATGTCGGTAATGTAAGTAATGTCCACTTAATGTAAAGTACTCTAGGGTAATGTACGAGGCAGACGCGGACTGGCTTCTTACGGCACGGTCGGAAAAATATTAAAAAAGGCCTGTAAACGGCTCAAAACCGTAAAAAAGTGGAAAATCGAGGGCCTGGTATAGCCAAAATAGACCAAATGGCTGTGTGAGAGCCCGTTTAGCACTGGGTCCCGGTCGGCTTTTGACGACCCTGCCTTACGGCCAGTCCGCCACTGGTACGAGGTAATGTGGGATGTTAGGTTAAGATTAACATAAAGAGCTTAGTTAATTCCCAGATTTTCAGCCCCCAACGACCCCCAGCGGAGTCAGAATTAATTTTTTTAGTTCGACATGAATCATTTTTTTCTCCGGTTCTGCTGATCCGATTGACTTCAAATTTGGAACACATAATAAGGACTATAGGGATAGTCTACAAAAAAAATATTGTCGATTTGCGACTATTCTAACCAATAAAAAAAATCACTTGTATTTTTTGAAGGGCCGAAAAGGCCCATTTTTGGCCGAACACACCCGCCATTTTTTTTTATGTTATGTATTCGTATTCGATCTAAAACATATCAAAAATTTAATTTTTTTCATGTGGTAGAACAGTGTCAAAAAAAAATAAAAACTGCGTCAGGTACGCATTTGTAGTAGTATAGAATTAAGAATATTATTTGGAATAATCGAATTTTCATTTAATATAAATAGGTCCAAAAATAAATATTGAAAATAAATAACAAAAAATGTTTATTCTAAGAAACCAAGCAAAATTAAAATCATAGTCAATTGAGGATCAAAAACGGGCCTTGGTAGGATTACTTGACGTGCAAAACCTCGTTAATATATCTCAAAGGGTTCCTGAGTTATTAAATAAAAACCGATTTTTTTAGCCAATTTCAAAGGGGCGTAGCTCCCTTATGACGCATTCTTAGATAAATATTTATAGGAACTTTTTGTCATATTTTATCATGTAGAATCACTTGTTAAAATTTCCTACACTATTTCAAATACACCCTGTATATACTTTACACTTTAATTTTTATGATAGTCAATTGACTATGATTGTAATTTTGCTTGGTTTCTTAGAATAAACATTTTTTGTTATTTATTTTCAATATTTATTTTTGGACCTATTTATATTAAATAAAAATTCGATTATTCCAAATAATATTCTTAATTCTATACTACTACAAATGCGTACCTGACGCAGTTTTTATTTTTTCTGACACTGTTCTACCACATGAAAAAAATTACATTTTTGATATGTTTTAGATCGAATACGAATACATAACATAAAAAAAAATGGCGGGTGTGTTCGGCCAAAAATGGGCCTTTTCGGCCCTTCAAAAAATACAAGTGATTTTTTTTATAGGTTAGAATAGTCGCAAATCGACAATATTTTTTGTAGACTATGCCTATAGTCCTTATTATGTGTTCCAAATTTGAAGT
This sequence comes from Brachypterus glaber, assembly GCA_958510825.1. NCBI lineage: Eukaryota > Metazoa > Arthropoda > Insecta > Coleoptera > Kateretidae > Brachypterus > Brachypterus glaber. The sequence goes on from OY294046.1 coordinate 18,531,973, forward strand.
CAATCGGATCAGCAGGACCGGAGAAAAAAATGATTCATGTCGAACTAAAAAAATTAATTCTGACTCCCCTGGGGGTCGTTGGGGGCTGAAAATCTGGGAATTAACTGACCTCTTTGGGAGCTAACTTTTGCACAAATACTCAGCTCAAATCGGGCTGGGGCACTTTTTACCTGCTTACCCTGCTAAGCTCTTTAGGTTAATATATGTATAAAAGTATATCAATAAACAAGCCGTGAAGATATGTAATGCTACGCATTCCATTATATATCATTCACTGTATATTTTATAATTTTCCCAAATACTTAAAAAAAATACTTTTTTTTAATTTTCTTTTGAAAAACGAAAAATAAAAAAAATAAAATATTAACTTGAAATATGTAACACGTAAAAAATACTTCTGCCAAAAAAATATTACTTTCCCCTATATATTTTTTTACCCCAAGCCAATTTTTACCTAAAACAATTTCAGCCTAAAACTTTGGATACAATACAATACAATACAATACAAGTGGGATTGTGGGCCTTTCAAATCACTGCGAACAATGAGATCTATTGTGAATCCCCTTTGCAATTTAGTCCACATCAAACTTTAGGCTTTCAAAGAAGCCCAAGAGTTTTTTGGGGGCTACTTGGGATATATCTGCAGGTCTTGGGTATACCTGTTCTAGATATTGTAGCCTTTTGCAAGCAATGGCTTCGCAGAAGCACATAATGTGTTCGGCCGTTTCTGGTGCTTCTGAGCATAGAGGGCAAAAAAAAACCTTTGGATAACACTAGTTTACAAATTTCAACATTTTTTTATGCCCAACTTTAATTACATGTTTTCTAACATAATTTTTGCTGAGGAATCCAAATTCGTCAAGAAAAAAAAAGTTTTTATAGGGGAAAATTAAAGAAATCATATATTTTCGTTTAATATTAGTAAAAATTGGTATCTGTGGGTTTTTAAAGTCCCTAGAAACAAATTTTATATTTAAAAGTATCTAACCCTTAAGGGGGTGCCTTCACCCGTTTTTACATTTTTTAAATAACCCGATAAGAATTAGATCCTGGGGGTTTTCGGTCTCGCTCAAAATGAATTTATTCTTTTTTAAATTCTGGCTTGATGCATATAACCCATATTTACATTTTTTTTAATTACCCTGATAAAATTTGGTACACTGCGACTGGCTAAAACCAAATTTAATATTAAAATAACTGCCCGAAAAAGTCCCAAAACACCTATGTACCAACTCTTATCAGCTAATTAAAAAAATATCAATACTGCTGTCAACAAAATAATACTTTTCCCTTTAGGCTTAGGTTTATCTAAACCAAAAAACTAAAAAAATATATAATATATATATAATATACAGCCCGTTTGAGATTATAAAAGACAGAGAAAACAAAGACAAAACGATTAGATCAAGGTTGACGTGATTGTAGTGAGATGCGATACGCTGTGTTTTATAAAAAAACACGTCAGCCTCGATCTTTGTTTTCTCCATTTCGTATAATTTCAAAAGGGGCTGTATATTATATTTTTATATAATAAAATATATATTATATTTTATTTTGTTGAAAAAAAATACCCCATTACATACAATACATTACCCCATCTGATTTTTCCAAAAACTATCCCAGCCTAGAACTCTGGTTAAGCATGCTTAGCTTGCTAGCAAACTGTGATCAAAATATAAAACGTCAAGAAGCGTAAAAAAGCAATACAAGGGTGGAGATAGATTTTTTAAAATATTAAATTCTTTTTTTTTTTGTTCTACCCCTAAGGATAGAATTTATTTAATATCAAATTCATTTTAAGCGAGTCTTAAAACCTCCAAATATCAATTTTTCTAAATAGTAAACGAAAATATATTATTTCTCTAACTTTCCCCTTATAAAATCTTTAGGGTCGGTTATCTTGGAATCTGAACCAACGATTTTTTTTTCTTAACGGATTTGGATTTAGCATCAAAAAATATGTAAGAAAACATTAAAATGAAGTTCCCATAAAACCCTTGTAAACTAGTGTAATCAACCTATGGTCCAAATTTGAAGTCTTTAGCCCAAAGAGTTCTTGAATTATCGTGGTCACAAATTTCCCGGACACACAGACCGACAGACCGACTAAGAGACAGAATTTTTTTTGACGGAAATCATATTTTTTGGATATAAAACGTTCAGGTTTTTGTAGGTTTTATTTTTTTTAATTTATTTACTAAAAAATGCGATTTTTTGTTTTTTTTTGTAACATTTTATTAATATCATTTAAAATTAGTTTAAAAGTATAATTGACATAAAATAAACCAACAATTTTTTTTGATTTTTTTAAAGAAATTTTAACAAAATTTCCCATTTTTAAACCTATTTTAAAACCACAAAAATTGCTCCCAAAAAATAAAAAAATATTTGGTTAAATAGAGAATTTAATAAGCTTTAAAATAACATATCACACAAACCCCCTTTCTATTTAAAAAAATATCACCCCTTGCTCCCCCCACCTATCTTGAAATCAAAAAAGTTGCATATTTCATGGATTAAAAACATAAAAGTTGCATATTTCATGGGTTAAAAAAAATAATAAATTTTAATTTTAAGAAAAAAAGTTTTAAATTTTATGGCTTAAAAATATAAAAGTTGGGATTTTTAAACCTTGAATAAATTTTTTTGCATATTTCATGGATTAAAAATATAAAAGTTGCATATTTTTTCATGGGATAAATATAATAAAATAATACATTTTTAATTTTGGGAAAAAAGTCGTAAATTTCATGTACTAAAAATATAAAAGTTGGGATTTTTAAAAACCTTGCGTATTTCGTGGATTCAAAATATAAAACTTGCATATTTCATATTCAATAAAATTATAAATTTTTAATCTTGTGTTTAAGAAATATAAAAGTAAGGATTCTCAAACCTTGAAAAAATATAAATAACGTAACCAGAAGGTGTATTTTTTTTTTTTGAGAAAGGGTGGGACCTTTTTTTTACATGAACTTTTTTTTTTGATAAAGGGTGGGACCTTTTTTTTTTAGTCATGAACGTTTTTTTGTCGAGGAAAAAAGTTGTATTTTTAGGCTAAAAAAAGTTGTAATTTTTGTCCTCCTCCCCCCCCCACACCAAATCTCCTTCGCTACGGCCCTGGAATTTCCAGGGGACCTATTCTTCAAAACCGGGGAGTAGAACGACTGATAGAATGAGTCTGAGGTTCGTTCTACTCCCCGGTTTTGAAGAATACGTCTCCAGGGGGGCTTAAACCAAGGAAAGGGAGGCTAAGCTTCCCCTCACCCCCCACCATTTACGGCCCTGCTACATAAAGAAAAACTTGATAAAAACTTATTAAATTCCGTACTTTCCATTACACATTATACATCAGGTACACAAAAATGATTAAGAATAATACAGGCATAACAGAGTTATTATTTAAATGATTTAAAAAAAAAAACCTTTTAAAGAACAAAAATTAAATGTTAAATTCGTGGTTAAACTGAACAATTTACTTAAAACCACCAGAAGTAAACAAGACTGCCGAAATTTATAGATGTCACGTGGTCTGAGCGATCTGAGCAGACGAAATAATGTAAATACTGTAGGAGAGCATGCGCATTAATAAAAATAATGTAAATAATGTAGGTACTGTCATAATGTCAATTAATGTCAGGTACTGTAGAGTAATGTAAGTAATGTAACGTAATGTACGGTAATGTACAGTATTGTAAGTAATGTAAGGTAATGTCAATGTAATGTAAAGTACTGTCGATGAAAACGTACATGTATTGTAAAGGTGAAACGCCCCTCGATAATAATTAACAACTGTTGCAAAAAAAGTGTCTCGGTCGGTCCGTCGAGACGGACCGACCGACGCGTCCGTCTGTGTGTCCGGGAAATTTGTAACCACGATAACTCAAGAACGCTTTGGGCTAAAGACTTCAAATTTGGACCATAGGTTAATTACACTAGTTTACAAGGGTTTTATGCGAACTTTATTTTAATGTTTTCTTACATGTTTTTTGATGCTGAATCCAAATCAGTTGAGAAAAAAAAATCGTTGGTTTAAACTCCGAGATAACCGACCCTAAAGATTTTAAAAGGGGAAAATTAGAGAAATAATATATTTTCGTTTAATATTTAAAAAAATTGATATTTGGAGGTTTTGAGACTCGCTTAAAATGAATTTGATATTAAAAAAATTCTATCCTTACCCCTTCCCCTTTTAAGGGAGTAGAATCACTCCTATATATATTTTTTTATAAATAAATGATAAAAATTCGCACATAGTGGTTTGGACTCATAGAAACGAATTTAATTTTAACAAATCTATCTTTACCCTTAAGGAGGTAACTACCCCTTATACTTTCCCCAAGAAAGTCTTGAGTCAGAAAAAAAATAAAAAAATTGTATTGCTTTTTTTACGTTTCTTGATGTTTTATATTTTGACCAAAGTTTGCTAGCAAGCTAAGCATACTTAACCAGAGTTCTAGGCTGGGATTGTTTTTGGTAAAAATCAGATGGGGGTAATGTATTGTATGTATGTAATTGGGTATTTAAAAAAAATAGTATATATATATATATATATATATATATATATATATATATATTTGTTATATAATAATATAATAAACAGCCCGTTTGAAATTATACGAAACGGAGAAAACAAAGATCGAGGCTGACGTGTTTTTTTATACAACACAGTGCATCGCATCCAACTACAATAATGTCAGCCTTGATCTAATTGTTCTAACTTTGTTTTCTCTGTCTTGTATAATTATATATATTATAACCTCAAACGGGCTGTATATTATATTAAATACATTATATATAGAAATATCCCAGCCAACACGGTCACGTCAAATTCACGTGAATTTTACGTCGGAAAGAAACCAAATTGACGTAATTATTGACGTCAAATACACGTGATATATCACGTGAAAATGTCTTGTCGAGTGACGTGATTTATAACGTCACTTGACGTCATTTAGAAACGTCACCTGATGTGACTTAGAAACGTCTATAGACGTAATTTAGAGACGTCACTGGACGTAATTTAGATTGAGCAGGTTCCAAGCAAAACCCCACTTGATTTAATCAAGCAAACTAGACTTTATGAATTTTGTGACATGTGGGGTTTTGGTTTGAACCTCCTCAGTTGCCATTTATGAACCTCAGTTCGACGTAATTTACTAAAAGGAAAATAATACAAAAATTGTAATAAAATTCAGATTTTATTTGAATACTTATAAGTATTATACAATTACATGTTTAATGTTACTAGTTACATTTGGGGATAGTTTACCGGCCCCACACTTAGAAAATGTCGTTGTATTTTAATACTAAATGTTATTTGTAAATACATATTTTTTATTTATATTGCCAGTGTACTGGTAGTTACATTTGGGGATGGTTTACCGGCCCCACACAGAAAATGTCGTTGTATTTTAATACTAAATGTTATTTGTAAATACATATTTTTTATTTATATTGGCAGTGCACTGGTAGTTACATTTGGGGATGGTTTACCGGCCCCACACAGAGAAAATGTCGTTGTATTTTAATACTAAATGTTATTTGTAAATACATATTTTTTATTTATATTGGCAGTGCACTGGTAGTTACATTTGGGGATGGTTTACCGGCCCCACACTCAGAAAATGTCGTTGTATTTTAATACTAAATGTTATTTGTAAATAAATATTTTTTATTTATATTGGCAGTGCACTGGTAGTTACATTTGGGGATAGTTTACCGGCCCCACACTCAGAAAATGTCGTTGTATTTTAATACTAAATGTTATTTGTAAATACATATTTTTTATTTATATTGGCAGTGCACTGGTAGTTACATTTGGGGATGGTTTACCGGCCCCACACTCAGAAAATGTCGTTGTATTTTAATACTAAATGTTATTTGTAAATACATATTTTTTATTTATATTGCCAGTGCACTGATAGTTACATTTGGGGATAGTTTACCAGCCCACCACTCAGAAAAATTTTCTGAGAAAATGTTGCATTTTAATACTAAATGTTATTTGTAAATACATATATTTTATTTATATTGCCAGTGCACTGGTAGTTACATTTGGGGATAGTTTACCGGCCCCACACTCAGAAAATGTCGTTGTATTTTAATACTAAATGTTATTTGTAAATACATATATTTTATTTATATTGCCAGTGCACTGGTAGTTACATTTGGGGATAGTTTACCGGCCCCACACTCAGAAAATGTCGTTGTATTTTAATACTAAATGTTATTTGTAAATACATATTTTTTATTTATATTGCCAGTGCACTGGTAGTCACATTTGGGGATAGTTTACCAGCCTCAGAAAAAAATTCTGAGAAAATGTTGCATTTTAATACTAAATGTTATTTGTAAATACAATTTTTTTATTTATATTGCCAGTGCACTGGTAGTTACATTTGAGGATAATTTACCGGCCCCACACTCAGAAAATGTCGTTGTATTTTAATACTAAATGTTATTTGTAAATACATATTTTTTATTTATATTGCCAGTGCACTGATAGTTACATTTGGGGATAGTTTACCAGCCCACCACTCAGAAAAATTTTCTGAGAAAATGTTGCATTTTAATACTAAATGTTATTTGTAAATACATATATTTTATTTATATTGCCAGTGCACTGGTAGTTACATTTGGGGATAGTTTACCGGCCCCACACTCAGAAAATGTCGTTGTATTTTAATACTAAATGTTATTTGTAAATACATATATTTTATTTATATTGCCAGTGCACTGGTAGTTACATTTGGGGATAGTTTACCAGCCCACCACTCAGAAAAATTTTCTGAGAAAATGTTGCATTTTAATACTAAATGTTATTTGTAAATACATATATTTTATTTATATTGCCAGTGCACTGGTAGTTACATTTGGGGATAGTTTACCGGCCCCACACTCAGAAAATGTCGTTGTATTTTAATACTAAATGTTATTTGTAAATACATATTTTTTATATATATTGCCAGTGCACTGATAGTTACATTTGGGGATAGTTTACCAGCCCACCACTCAGAAAAATTTTCTGAGAAAATGTTGCATTTTAATACTAAATGTTATTTGTAAATACATATATTTTATTTATATTGCCAGTGCACTGGTAGTTACATTTGGGGATAGTTTACCGGCCCCACACTCAGAAAATGTCGTTGTATTTTAATACTAAATGTTATTTGTAAATACATATATTTTATTTATATTGCCAGTGCATAGTCACATTTGGGGATAGTTTACCAGCCTCAGAAAAAAATTCTGAGAAAATGTTGCATTTTAATACTAAATGTTATTTGTAAATACAAATTTTTTATTTATATTGCCAGTGCACTGGTAGTTACATTTGGGGATGGTTTACCGGCCCCACACTCAGAAAATGTCGTTGTATTTTAATACTAAATGTTATTTGTAAATACATATTTTTTATTTATATTGCCAGTGCACTGGTGGTGTACCATTCCGGTCTATTCACGTGCATAAAAAATATTGCCAAAATAGCAATATTGTTTACGCACGTGAAAAGACCTGATTGGTATCTAATACTTTATGGCATATCCCCAGGTTCGCATAACAACATAGTACATAAGAATGCTATGCCGTGATTGGCTTGAAGTGCCGCCATGTATCTTGTAAGCTAATCACGGTACCGCATTCTTATGTACTATGTTGTTATGCGAGCTTGTGGATATGCCTTTACTTGTGATATTAAAAACTATAATGTGTGTATTGTATACAATTAGTTGTCATACTAACACAACACAACGTGCTGGTATATTTTGATTCCCAAGCAATGTGTTTTTATTAATACTATAACATTTGGTAAATTATATCACAGTTATAGTATGCTATAGTTTAAGTTGTAGTTAATTTGTGTTATTGATCTAGTTTAAGGTAGGTATATTACAGTTTTCAGTAAAATATCAATCGGCAAATAATACTAAAATTTTGGTTTGGTTTGGTTTTTAAAGAGAAAGTGAAGTTTATCCTTTTATCCTGTAAACGCGCCTGGACGACATCTCTGTTCCCGCGTTATGAGAAAACTATTAAAACTGGTTATTTAAATGAAAAGCTGTAAGTTTTTGCATTATCCCAAGTTTTAATTCGCAACGAAAATTATTTGATAAATATTTGGTATTTAATTAATTAAAAAAATATTATATTTAGCTGTATAAAACTTGAAAACATATTTATGTATTTGATCTTAAATTTTCATTCTTATTAAACTTGTACGCCGAATATGAGCTCATAAGCGAAGATAGTGTGTGTTCAAAAATATTGAAATCATAAATTATAAATTAAGAAACATTTTTTAATTTATCAACCTTTGTTAAATACAACAATTCACAAAAAGTTTATAACATATTCTGCCGTGCTAAGCTGAAAGGTCCTATTTACATAGGTTTAACATACACAGATAAGACCTTTCAGTTTAGGCAGGCATTATTGCGATCAAAATATTAAATTTAAATATCGCTCATTCGTTTGTTTTATTCCGTTAACTCGATTTTACATGGTTATTTACAAATACAGTTCTTGGTTACTGTCTTTATCAAGTGGAGCTCAAGGCTGAATATGCGTGTATATTTGTGTAAATAAATATATGTGTATATTCCGTTTTCTTTGTAATATTGTATGTCTTATCAAAACAACGATACTCTGCACGAAAGGCTCAATAACCCTACCCCGAAAAATAAATATATATCTGAGCTGAGCTAGTCTGGTCTAATAAAGTTTTATTTAATTTTTCTAGTATTCTAATCTAATATATTAATATTATTTTGAGACAAAATTACAAGGAGATTGCACGGAGATTGCACCTTCGGCTCATTGACTCGCGTCGCGATCGCGTTCGCGGACCCTACTGAATATTGCGGGAATAGCTTCTACATGTGTACAACTCGCCATTATTCTATACTTAAACAGGAAAAAAGGTTATCTTGGCAGAAGATAATAAATTATCTTGGATTTATATTATCTTAAATCGAGGTAATAATCTTCTTTGAAGATCATGTATCCTCGGTTTTGGATTATCTGTGACTTTGGTTTCCTTTAATTATTTTCTTGGTAGAAAAATCCTTGTGTCAACGATTTTTTCCCTTAAATTCATGACATTTAAAATAGTAACAGAGTATCAAGAGTTACTATCTTGACTTAAAGCCCCTGTTGTCTTACGGTAAAGAGTTTTCCGGCATCACCCCACGTAGATATACAATTTGCGCAGTAGTTCAAGATTTGCGAGGGAGAGAAGTTAGGTTTGTTTTTTGTTTTGCCGGTAGTTGTCTTTAAAGGTTTATCATTGTTTTTATCTGCTTTAAAATGGACGAATTTGTATCTGTTACCCTCAAACGATGGGGATTTTCAAATTTACTTAAAAACATTCACGGGTAAGTAGCTTTAAATAATTTATACCTATAAACGCCATTTTGCAATGGCGTTGCAACAAGTTTTTCTTCAAAAACAAGTGCTTTTTCCTACGACCACCTATGAAACCAAATTTTACACGATTAACAGAGTAAGAAAATATCAAATTATATAGGGGTCAAATTTTTTAATACCATACCACCTTCACATGTCAATCTCACCGATTTTCGTCAAATTTGATACACAAGTTCACTAATGCATTACAACAACAAATGTAAAGTAAAAAAGCTTAAAAAAATTTTTTCGCCGATTTATGGACAAAACAAGTTTTTGTTGTTTTTCATAAATAATAAAATTTGTAAAATGCAACTTTTTCAAAACTTTATATAATGTTTATTTTTTGTCAAAAATTTCTCAAAATTTGTAATATTTCTAACACGTAAATGCTTTATAAAGGGAAATGCGCAAATTAAAAAAAAATCACATTTGGCTCTTCCTCTTCTTCTTTAAATATAAAATTTTCTCGCTTTTTAGGGTCGCATTCAATCCAAATTTTGAAAGGGGGCCCCTAATTTTTTTGGGATTTCAAATAAGGCAAACGGGAGCCCAAATATACCTCTATCGGTGATATAAAATTTGTTCTGGTATTTTGAGATCTAAACCCTTTATGAGCCCCTTAAAAATGGCTAAAAATGGTAAAATAAAAAAAATTGTAAAATGCCACTCTTTTAATATTTTGTTAAAAAAAGTTTATTTTTTGTTAAAAATTGCTCAAAATTTGTAATATTACTAACACTTAAATGCTTTATAAAGGAAAACGCGCAAATATAAAAAAAAATACATTTTGATCTTCTTCTTCTTCTTTAAATATAAATTTTTCTCGCTTTTCAGGATCGCATTTAATTCAAATTTTGAAAGGGGGCCCCTAATTTTTTTGGGATGTCGAATAAGGCAAACGGGAGCCCAAACATACCTCTATCGGTGATATAAAATTTGTTCTGGTATTTTGAGATCTAAACCCTCTACGAGCCCCTTAAAAATTGTTAAAAATGGTAAAATAAAAAAAAATTGTAAAATGCCACTCTTTTAATGTTTTGATATAAAATGTTTATTTTTTGTTAAAAATTGCTTAAAATGTGTTATATTATTAACACGTAAATGCGCAAATTAAAAAAAAAATACATTTGGCTCTTTTTCTTCTTCCTTAACAAATAATTTTTCTCGCATTTCGAGGTCGCATTTAATCCAAATTTTGAAAGGGGGCGGGCCCCTTCTTTTTTTTGGGATATCACAATGACCAAACGAGAGCCCAAACATACCTTTATCGATGATATAAAATTTGTTTTGATTTTCTGTGATCTAAACCCCCTACCATCCCTTGGAAAACAGCTAAAAACTGGTAAAATTAAAAAAAAAAGAGCAGTTTACCTATTCAAGAGCTATTTTCAATATATGTACCTTTATATTTACATTAAGTACAAAATAATGTAACGATAGGGTCCTTATCCCTTTTGAAAATCTTTGATATATTTTGTTCATGGGACCAAATGACACTTGGAAAAAAATTAAATATTGTAACATGTAAAAATCAATTTTTTATATATTTTAAGAATTTAGGCTTAGTTCATAAATTGTGGCATACTTTTAGGGAATCTTCAAGTTATTTTACAGATTTTCAATGAAACTGGCGTATATGCACATATGTTTATGGATCATACATTTATGCATATCCGCCCCTTTTGTCGCAAAAAAATATGGCAAATTCAAATTGTTTTAATACTCAAGATAAGCTATATAGAACTGTCAAAGTCAATGCTGCCTACTAGAAAAAAATAATTTAATTAATTTACAAAATGTGTACATTTATCTTGACATTTACTAAGGAAAGTACCTTTCAGCGGATTTGGCTGAAATTTCTGTATGTTGTAGTCCTTAGTTCCCTGAACAGAACCGGCTGGGTCGCACCTTTAACAGGTTTGGAGCAATAACCTTTTAAAAATAGGCCCGTTTCCTTGAATTTTATGAATTAATGGACTGTATATCGAAATACATCTCGAAAACGACTAACATTAGAGCAAAGTTTGCTCAGTAAACATTTATACTGAAAATATTGCTTTATTGTGAATTCCTTGTATATGGCATCATATGGCAATGGCATATCCAAAATAGTGTGAAGTGTTAAATTCGTGCATGTTGGGTAAATATTGTTGATCATGTTTTTTATCTTTTCTCGACGTTTTAGAACATTTTGATTCGAAATCTGCAAAAACATCGTCTGTCGGTATGTCTGTATGTATGTTAGCACTATATCTTAATTTTTAGATGAGCTATCGACAAACGTTTTTTTTTATTTCTTTTCACATGCAAGAGAAGATCTAGTTTTATTTTCGTAAAAATCAAAGTTAATCAAAGCTGGGTAAAACTACCACTTTTTATATTTTTCTTAATTACTTTCGAATGGTTTGACCAGACTTTAAGTTCATTATGCAAATTACTTTTTGTACTGCTTAAACGTCTACAGAAAATAAAGTCTCTAGATTAAATCGTTCAAAAAATATTTCAAAAATATTTAAAACATTTATTGGTAAAAAAGAGGTAAAAAAAATTCATGACTAATATATATTAAAAAGTGATTTTTATATGTTGCAGTTGCAGTTTTTTTCCAAGGATTAATTGGTCCCATGAATAAAATATATCCAAAATAAATTAAATGATTTTTAAAAGTGCTAAAAAGCCCATCGTTACATTATTTTGTAATTATAGTAAATATAAAGGTACATTGAAAATAGCCCTTGAATAGGTAAAATACCCTTAGGCGCTTATTTTTAAATTTTACCATTTTTCAGCTGGTAGAGGGGTTAGATCTTAAAAAAACAAAAAACGAAAATTATATTATCGTTAGATGTATGTTTAGGCCCTCATTTGCCTTATTTTACATCTCAAAAAAAAATATTGGTCCTCTTTCAACATTTAGATAAACCATAATGGAGAAGAAGAAGAGCCAAATGTATTTTTTTTTTAATTTGCGCATTTTTCTTTATAAAGCATTTACGTGTTGGTAACACCAAAAATGTTGAGAAATTTTTAACCAAAAATAAACATTTTATAACAAAATATTGAAAAAGTTGCATTTCACAAGTTTTATTATTTTACCATTTTTTAGCCATTTTTAAAAGGCTTGTAGATGGTTTGGACCTTAGCATTTACGTGTTGGTAACATCAAAAATGTTGAGAAATTTTTAACCAAAAATAAACATTTTATAACAAAATATTGAAAAAGTTGCATTTCACAAGTTTTATTATTTTACCATTTTTTAGCCATTTTTAAAAGGCTTGTAGATGGTTTAGATCTCAAACAACCAGAAAAAAATTTATATCATCGATAGAGGTATGTTTGGGTTCTAGTTTGCCCCTTTCAAAATCTTTAACAAATAAGGGGCCCCTTTCAAAATTTGGATTGAATGCGACCTTGAAATGCGAGAAAAATTAATATTTAATGAAGAAGAAGAAGAAGAGCCAAATGTATTTTATTTTTAATTTGCGCATTTTTATTTATAAAGCATTTACGTGTTGGTAACATCAAAAATTTTGAGAAATTTTTAACCAAAAATAAACATTTTATAACAAAATATTGAAAGAGTTGAATTTCAGAAATTTTATTATTTTACTATTTTTAGCCATATTTATGGGGCTCGTAGAGGGTTTAGATCTCAAAACACCAGAACAAATTTTATATCATCGATAGAGGTATGTTTGGGCTCCCGTTTGCCTTATTTGACATCCCAAAAAAATTGGGGGCCCTCTTTCAAAATTTGGATTGAATGCGACCCTGAAAAGCGAGGAAAAATTATATTTAAAGAAGAAGAAGAGCAACATATATTTATTTTTTTTTAATTTGCGCATTTTCCTTTGAAAATCATTTAAGTGTTAGTAATATCACAAATTTTGAGCAATTTTTAACAAAAAATAAACATTTTATAACAAAATATTAAAAGAGTGGCATTTTACAATTTTTTTTATTTTTAGCCATTTTTAAGGGGCTCGTAAAGGGTTTAGATCTCAAAATACCAGAACAAATTTTATATCACCGATAGAGGTATGTTTGGGCTCCCGTTTGCCTTATTTGACATCCCAAAAAAATTAGGGGCCCCCTTTCAAAATTTGGATTGAATGCGACCCTAAAAAGCGAGAAAATTTTATATTTAAAGAAGAAGAGGAAGAGCCAAATGTGATTTTTTTTTAATTTGCGCATTTCCTTTTATAAAGCATTTACGTGTTAGAAATATTACAATTTTTGAGAAATTTTTGACAAAAAATAAACATTTTATAAAAGAGTTTTGAAAAAGTTGAATTTTACAAATTTTATTATTTATGAAAAACAACAAAAACTTCTTTTGTCCATAAATCCGCGAAAAATTTTTTTTAAGCTTTTTTACTTTACATTTGTTGCTATAATGCATTAGTGAACTTGTGTATCAAATTTGACGAAAATCGGTGAGATTGACATGTGAAGGTGGTATGGTATTAAAAAATTTGACCCATAGGCGTGCGAAATAATATTATACATGTGTGGGAAATATTTTCAAAATATTCACCATTCTATTAACCTATTGAAATAATTGGAATGAATTCACAACCGAAATTCATTAATCGTGAAAAAATTAAATAATAGACTTGTTGAATTTTGAAAATGAGCTCCTCAAATACTTCATAATATATTTTTCTCTGTGTGCAGTGTGAAGGGTACAGAGCAGTAGAACCGTATTCATTCAAGTACCCCACTAGTTTACTAAAATGTTTTACATTTAAAGCTCTAGCAAAGTATGATTTAATTTAATTTAGGTAGTTTCGAATTTTCCAAATCGTCAAAAACCGTCCTAGATAACAAAATTTTCGAGACTTTAAAAATATCCGTCTTTATGTCCGTCCGTTCGTCCGATGTCACGTTTTTTTAAACCCAGGAATTATCCGATCTACTCGAAATTTTCAGAAAAAATCCTAAAAGTTTTCTGAGAGGAGGATCACTTTTGTGATAATTCCCACAAAAACAAACTGACTGCCATAATTACTTTAATGATAAGAATCAGTCTTAGCAATAAAAAAAAAAATCGGCCATTCTTTTCTGGAAAGTTTTTTTTTTCAAGATTTTCTTATTCTTTCTAATTGACAATTGTTTGTAATTAACCGGTTAGATCAGTGGAATAATGTCGGCCCTGGGGCATGCTGACTGGCATACGGGGGGCCCGAGTGTCCTACGGGATGACCGGTACATATTACGCCTTAGGTTAAATACATGCAAATTACTCTGCTCTATTTTACATATTTATATTTTTATTAATAAAGACTTGTTAAACTAGAAATGTGATTGGCCTATTAAACAGGAGGTCTTGGGTTCGAATCTCAGTTTGACTATACTTTTTTTTATTTAAAAAAAGTCCGGAAACGAGTCCTAAGGGAGCTGCGGCCCTTCGAAGATGACATATTAAATGGGAAACAAATAAGAGCATCAATAAAATTTTAATGCTGCAGGGTGATTTTTCATTTAAAACTAAGCAAAAAAGTATTCTTTGCCAAAAGACCTAAATTTAATATTAAACGAGTGATGGCCTTTTAAGAAGTAACATTTCTGGTGGCACAAAATGTTACTTGTATTTATTTGTATTTGTATTTATTTATAGTCATAAAGGGACCTTTTTACAAGGTATTTTATACCCAAGACTGTTAAAATTACAATAAATCTAGATAAACAGTATGATCATTAAAGACACTTCATGCCATATTAAAACATTTTTTCAAATAATTGCAATTTTTTTTTAAAACGGTTGCTCCTATATGAGATTTTTTATGTATTTTTACTTAGGAAATATATATGTTTTATAAAAAATCCAAAAAAACTACACATAAAAAAGTTTGGGGCAAAAATGCGTTAAGTCTCACATATTTTGACCGACTGGATAAATTCAAAAAAATAAATTCACATAAACTTATTGCCCTTATTAATACATGCAAAAGCTCGTCACTCTAGCTTAAAGGGTACCAGAGTAATTAATTAAAAACCTTATTTTAATTACAATTTTAAAGGGCCGTAGCTCCCTTAGGTCTCATTTCAGGACCAACCTTTATAGGAACTTTTTTGATATTTTTGGATGTAGAATCACCTCTTAAATTTTGGCATGTCAGTTATCGATCAATCTGTATATAAGAGGCTAAGAGGTAAATTTACCTAATTTTTTTTTTTCAAAATCTGTATTTTTACAGAATCGTATACAAAATTGCTAACTCTGTTTCTATTTAAAATTAATTTGTATTAAATCAATACCTACCGAAAAAAAGAATAAAAACTAAACATTTTAGAGGTGAAATTACCTAAAGCGATGGCAGACTAACATCTCTACTCTCTATTTTCCTACTCCCTAACATCCTTACTCCATTAAATTCCCACTCCACATGAACTCTACTCTGTAACATCTCTACTCCATAACATCTCTACTTCCCAACAACTCTACTCCGTACGATATGCACTCGATTAACCACTTGTTTTAACTCAAAATAATATTTTGCATGCTAAGTCTCTGTCAAATATGAATTTGGTTTATTAATTACTTACTTATTAGTGTATGTTAAGAGTACGTGGACAATGTGACTATTATAATAATACATTTGTAATTTTTCTAGATTTGAATTTAAAGACGAACGTTTCTAGGAAAAAAATAAAATAATCTAGAAGAAGAAGGTTCTTTGTTCGGTTCATTTGTTATTAAGTGGCTAATAAAGTGCATATAGTGTAGATTAGAGATATTGGGAGTAAAAATGTTATGGAGTAGAGATGTTACCGAGTAGGGTTGTTGTGGAGTAGGGATGTTATGGAGTAGGGATGTTAGGGAGTAGGGAAATTAAGAGTAGAGATGTTAGTCTGCCAACCGATCATAAAACTGTAAGTAAAGCATTCAAGTGTTTTAGCTAGAATTTTAGATGACATTTCTCATCACTGACATCAGGCAGGAATATAATAGGGATACTTTTCAATTAAAACATGATAGTTTCGTACATAAATTGATCTAATAAAATTTAATATAATAGATATAATACAAAAGCGCTGGAAATAAAAAAATAAGTACAAAATAAAATAAGACATAAAAAAATCTTTATAAATATCATAATTTTAAACTAGATTCCAAATCCTCTTATGTATGACCTTAGGTTTAGGTCATATTTTATGATGTAGAATCACTCATAAAATTATTGACGTTATTTCAAATACAGCGTGTATACCTTTTACATAATCTTTTAAAAATGTAAATAGAATTGCTTTTTTAAAATTATTTGGAATTTTGTTATAAATTTTAGGTCCTAGGAATCTTTGGCACATATAATAATATATGTGTAAGTCTTCTTATGGTAGTTTATTTGTTTTATACATAGGTGAAGGCTGAAAAAGAAAATCTGTCTGAAATCCATTTTGCCAGATAACTTGAAGAGTTTATCCGAGGGGTAAGTATTACATTTCTAATGAATAATTTTTTAAATTATCTTTTGAGTTATTTCCAGATCCTCGAGTACAGTTTTATAGATATCTCCCCAACCTAGAATACCACATCTAAGATATGATTTAAATCTAGATGTGAATCAACTAAAGCGTTATATACCATGCATGTTTAACTGCTTTAAATTTAACACATTTTTTAAGATAGAAAAAATCGAGGAAAACAATGTACAAAGCATCTAATTGTTTTATTTAATTATTGAACCTGCATATTCTACTTAAGGTGCTGATCTATTACACTGCCCTACAAAAATAGACTTTTTTATTTTCCGCTGAACTTTTATTGTTATTGTAAAGATGCAAGTCGCTTGAAAAACAACTTTACACTTGAAATTTGAAAAAAAGTGTTTCTATTAGAAAATCTTTGTTCCAAATTTCAAGTCTCTGGGTCAAAGCGTTTCATTTATCTGATTAAAAACTATTTCCTACAAAAGTTGCAGGAAATTTCATGTTCTATAATTTTTTCAATCGCTATTTTAACCTAGGTGGCGCTGGATATTCTCGAAAAACTGGTTTTCGGTAACATTTTTCCAATGGCGGTGCAAGCGGCGGTCGCTCAAGGTCGAAAACTCTGAATATTAATAAGGACCCCAAACTGTACAAATCTAACCAAATTAGAACTCTCCTTGACTTTTTTCAAGTCAGAACCTACCCAGTGCCTGGACTAATAGCAAGAGGTAGGTTCCCTTCTCAAATCCGTACCTATTACTTATTTAAAATAGAATTTCAATGCTGTGCATTACATATCTTCACGGCTTGTTTGAAAATGACACACTGTATTTTCAACTGTTAAGATCTGCGCCTTCGCCATAATTGCAAATCGCAAACCAGGTAGGTTTTGCGCAAACGGATTTTCGATGCCACCTGTAGCAGCGAAGCTTTATCGCGTCTCGCGGGCGCGCTTTCTCAGTACGGACGACGCGTTGTATCAGGAAACACACGCACGGTTTTCCCCAGTTTTACCGGCACTTAATTGTGTTTTCAAAAGCGATTCGCGCGCGCGGTTTTACCGAGAGCGAAAACTGACTTTTCGCACGGGAAGTTTTTAAGTTTTGAGTTACATTTTTGTGAGTTTAATGAACTGACTATGTGGGTTTGGTAGTTACTTGTTTGAAAAAGTTGATATGGAAAAGTTTTCTAAGGTATTTTTTTATTAAAATATATATTTTTAATAATGAAAAAGATGTTTGAGAAGACCAAAAAATTGTTAAAGACATTTAAAAGATTCAATAACGCGTTTAGAAAAACATAATAAAAACACAATAAATAATCAATTAAAAAAAATATCATAAAAAAAACAAAAGAAAAAGTAAAAATAAAATGTGTACAAAACTATTATGCGACCAATATTAAAGTTCTCACAAAAAGTAATTAGCAATACCTACCCTAAGTAACCTATTTACTAGTCTAGATTTTACCTTCTTTGACTTATTTTACCCCGATTTATACCAAAGATAATCCCAGCTAAGAACAAACAAGCTCCAATTGGTTTCTTACTGAACACTGTAAAAAATGTTTTCGGTGCGGATAACTGATACCTGAAATCCGTACGAGAATAAAAAGCAATTGTAACATCTAAATTTTACCGTAAAGTTATTTTTTTTATTTTGGACTTTAAAATTTAAAACTGTTATTTTAAAATAATATTTTAATTTTAAAACTTGATATATAAAACTTTTATACTACGCTGTCATCGTAAAGTTAAAGGGTAAATTTAAAGAATTTTTTAAAATTAAGTAATTTTAAAATATTTTTATAGTACTATAATATTGTAATTTTAAACTTAATTTTAGGATAAAACTTTAAATTACCTTGTCACCGTAAATTTAAATTTAATGATTCAGTTAGATTTCCTATAAAACAGTAAAATATTTGGTCTAAATCATATTAATTTTATAATTAAATATTAATATTACACTCTTATTTTACCTGCATTTTTACAGTGTAAGGCACTAGAGACAATTTTTACAAAAAATAAAATAAAACAGCTTTAGATTTGTATTATTTGATAAAATTACGTTTGAAGGGTTAAAAAGGTAAAAAAACGTTTTAGTTCAAATCATTGTATAACTTAAATAAAAAAAAAATGAAACGGACAACCTAAATTTCTATTATAGATATTTATTTTCTACGGTATAAAAAAATAAATATCTAGTTACGTATCATTCTGCATGTAAATGTGATTCAATGCAAATATATGAAAATTTACTAGATTATAAACGAAATTTTAAAATTGTACATGTAATTTTACAATTTTACATGTAATTTTAGAATTTTATATGCACATAACATCTGAAATTACATGCAAAATCTAGTAAATTTTACATAGTATACTGTAAAAAATTAATATGTAAACTTACATGCAGAATGTGTTGCCATACAGTTACAAGTAAAAGTTACGAGATTTTACATGTAATTTTACTATTTTACTAAATTATATATAATATTTATATAAAATTTTAAAATTACGATTTTATATGAATATTACAACTAAATTACATGTAATATTCGTATAAAATTTTAAAATTACACGAAATACTCAGAAAATTTACTGTTACAGTTAAATCCAACAAAATGCAAGTTTTAAATATGCCAAAATTTTAATTTTATTGATTATTTTATAATTTTTAAATCCTACTTAAAAGTAGGATTTCAAGATTTAATTGATACATTTAAAATTCCTTTATAATAATTATAAATAATGTTAACAAATTTTGTCAACATTAACAATTGCATTGTTTGTAAACAGTTATTTAATTTATAAAACAACTTTTCAATCTTGAGTTGCTTTTGGATTCAAGTTTACCTGCATGGAAACACATTACCTATGATTCTATTTATTTTTTACAGTGTAGGTCGATTTTTTAAAATACGGTGTTTTCTCGTATTTAACTTTACCAGTTATAACAACATAATTAATTCATAATATCTTCTGTTTCATTCATTATTCAACTATACAAAGTTGGTATCCCATGGGTTACTTTCTTTGTATAGTTGGATAATATAATGAAACAGAATGTATGTTGGTACAACTGGTAATAGTCCTAGGGCCCACGTCTAACAACATTGTTGTAATTACCTCACCGTTGAGACATTGTATATGTGTTCTTTATGTCCAGTCGGACAACTTCTTACGTAAGAAAATTCTCGGTAGCAGGGTGTTTGTTTTGGACCTCTTCAAATCAAAAAAAAAAACGAGAAACATTTTGTCGGAAAAATATATTCGGTTATTTGAGGCGTCAGACACCCCTAACATGGAAAAGTTAAGACGTCATAAAATTTAGCCCCTCATAGCTGATTTTTTCAGGATCGTTTAATAAAAATATTTAAAATCAAGTAGTAATCTTGTCCGAAAAAAATAGGGAAATAAGGTAATGGCCATGTGAGGTATTTTCTTGCGAAGTAACGTTCTTTCGAGGTAATGTCCATGCGAGATAATAGGCTTTTTCGAGGTAAAATTTTCTAGGGAAAAATTTTTGAGGTATTTTCCCCAAGGAAAGTCTTGCGTTTGTAAAAAATTTTTTTATTGCTTTTTTTTACGTTTCTGTACGTTTTATTTCCAAAAAATATGATTTCCGTAAAAATTTCTGTCTGTCGGTCGGTCGGTCTGTCGGTCTGTAGGTCTGTGTGTCGGGAAATTTGTGACCACGATAACTCAAGAACGCTTCGGGCTAAAGACTTCAAATTTGGACCACAGGTTGATTATCCAAAGTTCTAGGCTGGGATTGTTTTTCGTAAAAATCGGGTTGGGGTAACGGGGTAAAATGGGGTAAAAACAATTTTTTTCAAAAACAAATTTGTTTCAATTTATTATTCGTTTTACAAGAAAAGAAACTTTTTTTGAAAAAAAAAAAATAAATTTTTTTTTAAATTTTTGTTTTTTATTTTATTATTTTTTTGTTTTTGATTTTAATGAACCTAAGCCTATAGAGGAAAGTTCTTTTTTGTTGGCAGCAGTTTTTTCCTTTATCCTTACAATCACATGATTTAATTATAAACTAAATAATAATAATAATAATAATAATTTACAGTATTATTAATTTGAGCCATTTCGCCTCAATGATTATTTATTTAAAAATCTAAAACAGAAAATAAAATTAAAATGTTATTATGAGGCGCACCTATTTCTAGATGCGCTGGTAAGGTATTGGGTTTAAAATAATACTCATCTGCTATATCTTCTTTACCTAAAAAATATTAGTCAATACCTTACCAAAGTTTAATTTTTTTTGCCTAAATAAAGAATTTTTAATAACATTCTTGATAAATCGTTAAAATAATTAAAAAAGAACGAAAAACTGAATAAAAGTTAACTTCTAACGTTTCGGGATCTAATCTAATGCCGTTGTCAAAGAAAATTATTAGTTTTTGAAAGAATTTGTGCAATATTTGGCTTTTTTTATCAATCAAAATATGACAAATGTCAAAATATGTCATTTCGAGGCAATTGAAACAAAGACACCTGTAACAATAATAATAATAATCATTGAGGCGAAATGGTTCAAATTAATAATACTGTAAATAAATATATACGCATCAAATAAATTATAGATTCTATTTAATAATAATAATGATTTAATTATAAACTAAATAATGGTTTGCACTTATTCACTTTTAGTCAACGAACTAATAACTCTTCTCTCTAGAATAGGCATTTCATTCGTTAAAACTGACAAAAACGTCGGCAATATAAACATTCGTCTGTCTTACTCGCACATCTATGTTCTAACAGAGACAACCATACCAGTTACTGGTAACTGTTATTGTTCAGGCCTGAATATACATACTATTTGTTTACAAACAAACCGAGATGTTGGCGATACCTTATTTTAACTGTATTCTAGAAAGAAGAGTTATTAGTTCGTTGCTTTTAGTTCGTCTTTGAAAAACACTTGGGTTGCTTGTATAATTTGTTTACTTATAATATAAATATTGATTTAAAACTAAAAATTAAATAATCTATCCAGCGAAACGTGTTTTAATCGCAAAAAGTGACCTCTATAACTTTTGAATAAATAGGTCAATCATAACAAAATTTACATTATCTTAATTTAAAAACAAAAGACGGTTATTAATAAAATTATAAATTTTGTATTGATTCTAATCTTAATTTTAAGAACACAGTGAAAAAAGTTCGTAAAAGCAAGATTAGAATCAATATATAATACATAAAGAACAAGAAAAAGAATTTAAAATTATAAAAAAAAACATAAAAATTTAAAAACAAAAATAATTTTTAAATTTTTTTAATTTTTTAATTTCTAGATTAAACCTCTTTTGTTTTCAATTAATAAACAAAAAAATGTAATGTTTGTTCAAATTTACTTCTTTAATAAAAAGTTACGGAGGTCAAGTTACCCGTTTTTTGCGAATAAAAAACATTTCGCTCGATAGGTTACTTGATTTTTAGTTTTAAATTGACACCTATAAACAAACTCGACAAGAAAACTGAGAGTTTTTCAAATTCGAACTAGAAGTGAATAACGGCGAACCGTGATATATTATTACTAAATATTATAGACTTCATTATTGACATATATTTATATTGATATTTATCTTTTCATGTAAAGATAATAACTATTATAATAATATAATTATAGGTACATTCAGAGAATTAATTAACTCTACCAAAATAGAACAATACTTTCTTCCATTCCTTCCCTCCCCGGTCCACACAGGCGCAATATTCTAAATTCATGGCCAAAACCCTCCAAAGCGAAATTGCTTCAAATAGTTGCCTCTATCGTTTTTTAACTTCTCTATGAACTGTACCAATAGATGATGCCAAAGTCGTTTTTCTATCAAAACAAATAAACCGAAAATGTCAGTTCAAAAATCGGGTTTCAAGAAACTAATTTTGAAACGTTATTTTTCCCGAAAAATCAAATTTTTTTAATATAAATATCAAAGTAAATTCCGTAGTTATATACCTATTTATTTTTTACAAAAAAAGTATTGTTTCTGATTATTGAGTTTAAAAGGGGAAGTCATAAGTTTTAGTCTGTAATTTTGGTTGCTTTTTTAAAACTTGTATTACGACTTGCCAAAAAGTTTCAGATTAATCAGCATTAAGCAACTTTTTACACTTGGTTGAGAAGATTAATGTGTTTGCTAATTATTAAAACAAGAATTTGCTGCTAATATCCCCCGCCCCTCCCTCCCCAAACCTAAAAAATGTCTAAGACAGGCAGATTAGGTTTAAGGTATTTTTGCAGTAAAAAAATACTACTGCCAACAAAATAATACTTTCGCCTGTAGGTATAGGTTTATTAATAAACTAATAAAAAAATTGAAAAACCAAAAATTTTTTAAAAAAATATTTCAAAAATTTTTTTTTGAAAAAAAAATTAATTTTTTTTTTTTCGAAAAAAATTTCTTTTTTTGAAAAACGAAAAGAAAAAATAAAAAAAATGCTTAAAAAAATAATTTTATCACATTTTACCCCCTTACCCCACCTCGATATTCACCATCTGCAAATTTTGATATAGGCGGCAGCCATATTGGATCCGCCATTTTGTAAAAATTAAAATAAGTATTACATTCGTAATCAGCGACCTCAAAAACCCCTGTACAATGGTTTTTAGTAAAAAATCTGCAAATTTTGATATATGCGGCAGCCATATTGGATCCGCCATTTTGTAAAAATTAATTTGAATGTTAAATTTGTATTCAGCAGCCCCAAAAACCCCTAAATACAAATTTTGGTATAAATTGGAGCTTATTAAGGGTTTTGGCCATGAATTAAGAAAATTCCGCCTGTGTGCGGTCGCTCGAAAGTAAAAATTACTGTGTGGTAAATTAGCTTTTAAGATTTAAGTAAATACCTTCCTAAAAGTAAAACTCCAAACTTAGAACATATTTGTTAGAGTA
The DNA here is from genome assembly GCA_958510825.1 of Brachypterus glaber. Taxonomy (NCBI): domain Eukaryota; kingdom Metazoa; phylum Arthropoda; class Insecta; order Coleoptera; family Kateretidae; genus Brachypterus; species Brachypterus glaber. Next base: position 18,555,743 of record OY294046.1, read on the forward strand.
TATTTCTATACAAGAGTAGTATCATCACCGATGATAATACTCTGATGATTCATCGGGGTAAGCCAACAAGGACCAAAGAGCTTGACCACAAAACATTTAAAATTTCATATTTTTGACATTTTGAAGTTAATAATTTAATAAAAATTATTATTAAATAGTTTTAACTTGCTACTAAGTATTCACTGTTAGACAAATCAAATAATAAATGCAAATTACAATAAATGTATACGGGCTTATATTGTAAAGGGTAGTAGTGGATGGTAACAGAATACTCGTTAGTTTTTAACCGGGTGATTTGCGTAAGGGGTGTCCGCTATCTTGAATTTTAAGGATGAGTTGCTTAATATGCATCTTACGATAAAAATGCATATTACCAATTTTGTTAAGGAGAAAATTTCCAACAATTTTTGTTTGAATAATTTTTAATATATTTATAACAATCGAGTTAATTCAAAAATTGCCATTTTGGAGGTGTAATTGTTTTTATCCAATACATACAGATAATGAGACAATTACCAGCTTTATTTTAAATAGATAAACTCAATAATAACCCCCGCGTGGATTTTACTTTATTGAGTGGATAATTATTTATTTTACCCACTCAACTGTCACTTGTCAAATTATTTTCTTGTAAATGTCATTAAAATTTTTAAAATAAAAATATGAATTTCTATGCTATTTATTGGATAAAACCTTGTATGGCCCTCATGGGTAAACGTATATTGCCCTCTCGAAAATTAACCTGCTTGGCTGACGCTTCGCAGGTTAATTTTCTCATGGGCAATATCTTACTTTACCTACTAGTAGCATAAATAAATATTTTTTTTTTCATTTTTTAGCCAAATTATTCATCGGACGATAAAAAAGTGGTTATGAGCAAACTTGTAGCTCTTGAAATTATCTATAAATTCATATATTATACATTTTATAGGTACTTTGGTACGGTTACAGAGGGCGCAACTGGACTTTCAGCGCCCACTGCAACCGTAACAAAATACTTATGAAAATGCATATTAAACTTATAGAGAGTTTCAGGTACTACAAGTTTGCTCTTAACCACTTTTATCCTCCGATGAATAATTTGGCTGAAAAATCGAAAAAGCAATTTCACCCCCAAAATGGCCATTTTTGAATATTTATAACTCGATTGTTATTAATATATTAAAAAAGGATCCAAACAAAAATTGTTGGAATTTTTTTTTTCTTAATAAAATTGGTTACATGCATTTTTATTGAATGATGCACATTAAGCGAGATAACCGCACTGACCCATAAAATTCAAGATAGCAGACACCCTTTAAGCAAATCACACTATCCACTACTACCCTTTCAAATATACAGTGCGGTCCAAAAGTCACCCCCCCCCCTCTTAACTTTTGAACGAGTTAAGATATCGATTTCAAATTTAGAACTATTAAATAAGACAACTTAAACTATCTTTAAGCATATATTTGATACTTTTATCTCTTAAAATGTGGGCAGGGGGGCATGGGGCGACATTTTTTTTAATGGAAAGGTGGGTCGTGTGATACATCATTTTAAAGCCTTTAAAATTTTCTATATAACCATACATTTTTAAATTTTTTAAACATGTTTTTTAAGGTATAAAGAACTTTCACTTTCGGGTTTAGACCGTGTTAATGGATTTTCACTTTCCGACGTTTCGTCTCTTACTACTAGAGACATCTTCAGGGATTAATCTGAAACTAAGTTTCGAATCAACTTGTGTCACTATTTATGACGAGTTGTGGTTATTCACCCGTGACGAGGTTTTTCCTATCAAAGACTTCCATATTGCAGGTAAGTGGTAACCAGTGTCCCGATTGATATTGTTAGGATGCTTGATGATTTCTATCGATTCCCGTATCTTCCTTGGCATTTTTCTGTTTTCTGTTAATATTTGTTTTGTTTCAGACAAATTGATTTTATGACCTGTTTCATGTACATGTTCGGCTACTGCCGATAAGGAAATTTGTTTCTTTCTTATATTGCGCTCATGCTCTTGAAGTCTTGTAGAAATTTTTCTCTTAGTTTCACCTATGTAAACCGTACCACAGGAGCAGGGTATTTTATATACGCCTTCTGAACTCAGGGGTATTTTGTCTTTTGTTGAAGTCAAACATTGACCTAATTTTTGGTTGGACCGAAATATAGGCTTAATATTTGACTTCTTCAAAAGTTTACCTATTTTATCCGTGATACCGCTTACATAGGGAAGTATAACTTGTGTCTGTCTGTCATTGTCACTATTGTCCTGTTGTTTGGGTCTGGGATTTCTGTATTTGTATATGGTCTTATTAATGTCTTTTTTGGTATAACCGTTCATGGTCAAGGCTTTGGTTAGTTTAAGGAGTTCTGTGTCTAGGGAAATCTTGTCTTAAATCATGAAAGCCCTATGAACAAGTGAATTAACTACCGAGCGTTTTTGAGAGGGATGGTGATGTGAAAATGCGTTTAGGTATCTGTCAGTGTGGGTTTTCTTCCTGTATACCGAGTGTCCTATTGAGCCATTTTCCGTTTTGTAAACCAAAACGCCCAAAAAGGGAAGTGATCCGTTGTTCTCAATTTCCATCGTAAACCGTATAGATTTATGTTGGGAATTGAGGTGATTTAGAAAACCTTGAAGGCTTTCCATGCCATGGGGCCAAATAGCATAGACATCGTCTACGTATCTGCGCCAAATTTTAGGTTTTAATGGAAATGACTCAATAGCTTTTTTCTCGAAGTATTCCATGAAAGCATTGGCCGCAGGGGGTGATAATGGGGATCCCATTGCGGCGACGGACACTTGTTCATAGAACTCTCCCTGTATCAGAAAATATGTAGATGTCAGACAAGCTTCAAATAATTTACATAACTTAGGGTCAAGATTTCCAAAAAAACTGGGTCTCGTATAATATTTATTGTATCGGGAACGGGAACGTTAGTAAATAGAGATTCTACGTCGAAACTAACCATTATGTCCGAGGGGTCCAGGGTCACTGTCGATAAGGTTTGTACAAAGTGTGTGGAATAAGACCTCGTTTTTCCAACTAACTGATTTAAGATTTGGGCAAGGTGTTTGGCAAGTTTATACGCAGGGGAACCTATTGTGCTGACAATTGGTCTAAGAGGGGCACCGTCCTTGTGAATTTTAGGTAAACCATATAATTTTGGTACGCGGGAGTCTCGGGGGGTTAGATTATAAATTTCAAGAGGTCTAAGGGAGGATTGTTTAAGTAATTTTGTGATTTTCGGTCCAACCAAAAATTAGGTCAATGTATGACTTCAACAAAAGACAAAATACCCCTGAGTTCAGAAGGCGTATATAAAATACCCTGCTCCTGTGGTACGGTTTACCTAGGTGAAACTAAGAGAAAAATTTCTTCTTCAAGAGCATGAGCGCAATATAAGAAAGAAACAAATTTCCTTATCGGCAGTAGCCGAACATGTACATGAAACAGGTCATAAAATCAATTTGTCTGAAACAAAACAAATATTAAAGGCCATAAAGAAGGAAGAAGAAGAAGAAAACAAATATTAACAGTAAACAGAAAAATGCCAAGGAAGATACGGGAATCGATCAAGCATCCTAACAATATCAATCGGGACACTGGTTACCACTTACCTGCAATATGGAAGTCTTTGATAGGAAAAACCTCGTCACGGGTGAATAACCACAACTCGTCATAAATAGTGACACAAGTTGATTCGAAACTTAGTTTCAGATTAATCCCTGAAGATGTCTCTAGTAGTAAGAGACGAAACGTCGGAAAGTGAAAATCCATTAACACGGTCTAAACCCGAAAGTGAAAGTTCTTTATATCTTAATGGCCGTGAAAGCTTAAAATCTAAAATGTTTTTTAAGGTTTTGATTTTTCAGTTTTTTGTGCTAAAAAAATAAATTTTTAATTTTTTTTTTTTGTTAATTTTTATTTATGTCAACTTAAATTAGTTGAAAAGTATAATTTACTTTTTTTCATTATGAAATTAGGCATTTTTAAAAAATTGTTTGGATTTTTTAGAGAAATTTTGACAAAAATACCCATTTTCAACCCTATTTTAAACCAAAAAAAAAATAAAAAAAAAAATAAAAAATATACAGTTAAATGGAGAATTTTATAAGCTTTAAAATGATGTATCACACGACCCACCTTTCCATTTAAAAAAATGTCGCCCCATGCCCCCCTGCCCACATTTTAAGAGCTAAAAGTATCAAATATATGCTAAAAGATAGTTTAAGTTGCCTTATTTAAGAGTTATAAATTTGAAGTCGATATCTCAACTCGTTCAAAAGTTAAAAGGGGGGGGGGTGACTATTGGACCGCACTGTATAGCATTATATCTTCATGGCTTTTATTTTTATAGGTACTATAAAAATATAAAATTTTAATTTAATAGCTGAATTGTTTGCTTAAATCTCATTAATATTGTTTATATAATTTTACATGTTTGTTTTTAATATAAACTAATATTTATCTTAATAGTTATTGCTGCTTCCATAATCAAGGTAGTATATATATTCACAAGTAGTTTTAAGGAATTCCCTATATTAACTAAAAAATGTCTGTCTCGAGTGAGCAAGAGGACTTTCTCGTAAACGAAAATAAATAAAAAATACGCCAAACTAAATATTTTTTTTTTTGATTGATTTTGCTCGTCAATTGAAATGTTCAACTTAAAAAATTGACTTTTTTAAAATCGCAATTTTTTGAAAACTACTATATGGGTTTAGATGATTCTTGAATTGAGTGAAAGGCTATTCATTTGACTATTATTGTAAATAGTACACAATGTGCTTCAAGGTGAACCGGACTTTTTTTTTTAATTTTGACGTTCGAAATTGTAGCAAAAACTTTTTTTCATAAATTCATGTGATTAGTATTTCGTTTTTTTTTTTAATTTAAGTTCTATTCTTTTCCGTTAGGGAACGTTCAAGTGTTACGTAAGGTCATATCCACAGGCTCGCATAACAACATAGTACATAAGAATGGGATGCCGTGATTGGCTTGAATTACCGCTATGTATCTTGTAAGCCAATCACGGCACCGGATTCTAATGTTTTGTGTTATTATGCAAGCTTGTGGATATGCCTTAACGCAAATTGTACCAAAATTAATACACTTCATACCCCGTTTCTAACGTTATTACAGGCTGTAGAGGTTTCACGTTTTGGCTACCCCCTCAAATAGGGCGTGTCTTAGGGGGGGGGGGGTAGCCAAAATATAAAATCTCTGCAGCCTTTAATAACGCAGGAACCGCGGTGTGAAATGTATGAATTTTGGTACAATTTGCGTTACGTAATACTTGAAGGTTCCTTTAGCGAAATAGTTAATTTTTCTTAAGAATAGCACAATATGTATTTATATAATATAATTATATTAATATGTAAAATTTTGGCATTTTGGTATGGCAGACTTACTAAGGGCGTAAATTTAAAAGGTTTCAGTTGACGAGCAGTTTGTGTATAAATAGCAAAATAAAAATAAAATAAATAAATATATTTTAATAAAATGTTACTTTTATCTATTATGTTCTAGTCCCGAGTCTATTTCCTATACATAATTGCAATTATGCAAAACAACTATAAATAGCTACTAGCTACTAGCTAGTAACTTTATTTGGCATTATTATTGAATTTTAAAAATTGTAGGTTTTGCCTTAAGATTTATCTAGGGTCACTTCATCTGTACTTGGTCCGTTTTTGCTCTGGTTTTCGTTTTTTTTTCGTCCTTTCGGGTAGCGCCACACAACAAATGAAAATCGAAAATTTCCCCTCTTTTCTAAAGGAGAAAAGCTAAGTCCAAAAACTAACTAAAGAGAACGAAAGAACAAAGTAAGACTAAGATGAAGTGATCCTAGATTTATCTAATCATTATAATTATAATGATAATTACAATTATCACTAAAATTAATACTTCCGAAGGACGGACTAACAACATTTTCAAAGTTACTTATTTTTTCATGAAACACATGTAAATAAGTCTAGAACATTTTTCGGCGATGTTAGACAATTTAAAACTACCTTAATATACTCTTCTAGCGCATGCGCGCTGTGAAGAGAGTATAATAAAGAAAGGCTGATAAATTATGAGTAATAAACTTTCAATAAATTTAAGTTTCAAGTACTCGAAGTATATTTAAAGTACTTACATTTGAAGTACTAGCAGAAGCAGGTGTAAAAAATTTCGGGAGTAGGTAGACAACATCTCGAAAATATCCATTTTTCGGTATGTGGTACAATCTATTAGAAGATAAATTATAATTATTTACCTACTAATTAAATATAATAGTAGCTATCGAATTAATAGATTATAAAACTTAATTTAAATTTATCTTTGTTCAAGGCTATTTATTTTTTCTTTATTTTATTATTCCTTCCTAAATAAATCAGATTAATTTTAGCACTAGGTATTTAAAAACGAATCAAATAGGTTATGTATATTTTTTTAATGAGTTTAATTTTCTCGAAATGTTTCTATTGTTGGAACAGATGTAATAAAACTAACAAAAGTCGACAACCTATTTAAATATAAGGAAAAATAAACGTTTGGTGTAATTTTTTTGCGAAATTCGTTCTAAAATTGACTATGCATGTATAAAAGCCATGTATTTAAATTAGGACCACGATCTTAGTGTACGATAATATACCTATAGTTCAGTTTTAATAAAACGTACAGTGACTAATACCATACTATAAGCTATGCTGCAGAGATCCACAGAGATCCCTTAACCCTCTAATATCCGCACCTTTTTATCGACGTTAGTACTCGCATTGAGCCCTCAGATGCATTAACCCAAAAAAAGTTTTTTTTTTATTATTATGTATAAAGTAAGGGTTGAAGTCAATAAAAATATTATTTTGTAACATTTTTATATTGTCTATTACTAAAGAAAAATCTTTATACCTATTAATTAAAAATCAAAAATTTCCCAAAATATTAGCGAACTTTTTTACCCTGAGAAAAAAGCTTTACCCCTGACGGAAAACTTAATGACTAAAAAAAGGTCCTCACCTCTACAAAATTCACAACTGTACCAATTCGCCAATTTTTCCAACTTCTTTTTACCCTGAGAAAAAAAGCTTTATCCAATACATACAGATAATGAGACAATTACCAGCTTTATTTTAAATAGATAAACTCAATTGGAGGAGGATAATTAAAACAATAGAAGCCATGGGGCTTTAAGGCCTGAAGCGCTAAATTATATATATATAAACTCAATAATAACCCCCGTGTGGCTTTTACTTTATTGAGTGGATAATTATTTATTTTATCCACTCAACTGTCACTTGTCAAATTATTTTCTTGTAAATGTCATCAAAATTTTTAATAAAAGTATGAATAAGCTATTTATTGGATAAAACCTTGTATGGCACTCATGGGTAAACCAATATTGCCCTCTCGAAAATTAACCCGCTTGGCTGACGCCTCGCAGGTTAATTTTCTCATGGGCAATATCTTACTTTACCCACTAGTACCATAAATAACTATTACCCCTGACAGAAAATTTGTACAAATTTCCCAACTCTACCGCTCAATTTTCCTAACAATAGGCCAATTTCCGAACTTGGCCACTCTGGATTCTCCCAACTCGATCGTGGTTTGAAACTTGAAACAAAGCATCTCGGAAACGGCCAAAGATTAAACCTCTACAAAAAAAGTTTTTTTTTATTTACCGGGGAGCTTTTTGTTGCGGCTATATTTGATGCTCTGATTTCGAAACCTTTTTTTTTCGCATTTTTTCCATATAAAAAATGCTGTTTTTTGCTGGTTGTGACCTCTAGAATGGTTCAATTTTGCCAACATTTGGCCCGAGGCATTTTTTTAAAGGGAATAATAAAATGAGGGGGTATTCCGTTAATATTTCGAATTTTAGCATTTTAAGAAGCACCCTAATCAGGGGTTTTGGTTTTATGAGAAAGAGTGCTCGATAGATTTTTTTAATTTTTGGTCAAATCCTTACGTCTCATAGAATCGACGTATAGAAACAGAAATGGGTTAATTTGAAGTTGATTTAAATTGTCCTACCACCGCACCGTGCAAATTTACGCAAATCGTGCTCGAATTAATATGATGTACCACGCTCTCGCAAATGAGTCACTGCACGTTTTATTGGAACTGAACTATATGTACCTAGGCACCTACACGAATATAGTTTGCAGGGGAATGTGGGGGAATGGTGCGCACCTAAGCAAAACTTGATATGATTGGCACATTATGAATGTTACAGGGTTCTAAGTGGAAAAAAACCTTATTTAACAAACTATCACCGAGTATCATCAACATTTAGGTACCTAGCTTTTACTATAATCAAATAAAAAATGTAGAAGTATAAAAAGTACATTTGTGGGCCATTTCCCACCCCATGGGGAAATGGTGCGCACATGTTAAAGTAGAAAATAATGCAAAAATATTTATTAAACACAAAATATTTATACAGGACTTCAAAAACTAGATTTTTAAAAGAATAGTTTTGGAATTTATTATTGTTTAAAGAACGTTATCAAAACTCTTTTTTTAAAATCCTAGTTTTCAAAAATTTGTATAAATAACTTTTTTCTACTTTTTAGTTATACGTAACATGTCATTATTAGAAGGGTTTTAACTTTAAAAACTTGTTTTTTTTTTTTAATTTAATATTATCACCATTTAATTGAATGAGGGGGAAGCGCATCATTGCCTCAATATGAACTGAAAAATAAATCATCTCATAACAAAAAATATTTAATTAAATTTAACAAAATTGCATAGATAAATGCAAAAGATCATAATATAATATTATTATCCTTTAAGAATATATTTATTTTAGAATATTCGGTTAAAAATCATGAACCATCCTATTTCGTACACATGCACTAGCGAATTGTTAGACACGTCCCTCTAGCATGGATGCGAGATATCTCAGAATACCGCTTTATAAGTAAAGTAGTGTCAAGTTAAGAATGCGAATGGTACGAATTATCACGGACAAACTTGATATTATCTATCTCTCTTATTACTAGGGCGCACAGTGGGAATTTTTAAGGTTTTTTTTATTTCAAAATTCCAGAAGACGGTCAGTTTTGAATCTATCCTTCTATTTTTTGTTTTAAGAACTTGTTAAGGTTTGTACTTTCATAACCTACTAATACAAATTTGATTTGAGGCATAAAAATTGAGTGCTGAGAGGTTAAGTTGTCAGTTTACATCTTTTTCATTTATTTCAGAGAAGAATATTTAGGGTTTTTGAGGTTGCTAAAAAATTAAAATTTAAAATGGCGAATCCAATATGGCGTCAAAATTTTCAATATTGTTTGCCGAAAGTTAGTGATTAAGTATTTTTAAGGTCTTAAAGTCCAAACCAAATCCGATGTTATAAATTGAAGATTAAAATGACTGATTTAATATGGCGCGCGTCAATTTTAAAATTTCGACGCCATATTGGATGCGCCATTTTAAATTTTAATTTTTTAGCAACCTCAAAAACCCTAAATATTCTTCTCTGAAATAAATGACAAAATTTAAGTACAAGTCTTAACAAGTTCTTAAAAAAAAAATAGGAATTCAACAAGAATATCAAGCCAACGGTGCGTCATAACTTAAAATGTGTTCAGTCAACATCTCTGGTTTCTCATTTTATTTATTTTTTCTGTGATTTACAAGTGATTTTATTAATAGTAGTATGTCACTGGCCGAATCACACTCCAGCCGGTATATATACCCCTATAGGGGAGTACTTGATATGAACCACTGTGACGTCACGTTCGCATTCTCAAGTTGACACTACTTTATAAATTTTCGGTTGAGCGCACGGTTACAAAAGAAAAAACATAAATAAATACAAAAAAACAAAAAAGTTCCGAAAAAGCAGTTTTGTTTATATTCAGAAATCATATAACATACGGAGTTTTGTATAGAGGAAATGCGCCTAATTTCGGATGGTTTCCAAATTTCGGATAGTAGTGTATTTAAGATACTGTCTGCAAAGGTAAACAGAAACCTACTTTTATGTGAAGCCAAAAGTCAAACTAAATCCGTCCTGTAATATGATAACGGTAGAGCTTCTCCCCTTTAAATGGCAGCATAAATCGTTTATATTGCAAATGGCAGTTTTGTGCTCAGTTGTATTATCATGCTTGTTTATTTTATAAATAATCGTTATAAAAGTTCGTGATTCTGTCTTGGGTAAGTTATGATGTTAGTTAAGTTGATCCACTATTCATAATTAAGCAATTTGAAAACGTAAACATTCTACAAATTTCTAATCTAAAAAGCAGAAAGTTGCCTAATTTTGGATAGACCATTTTTGTGCATTTAATTCCCAATTTCGGATATCCGCAAGGTAATTATTATTCAGGATAACCAACCATTAATTATTATTTTTATAATGATACAACAAACTAAGATAAACAATTTTGAAAAAACGAAAATTACCTAAGATACTAAGATATTCGAAATTGGGAATCTAAAATTATAGTTCCTATAGTATTTCGTAGAAAATCGCTTAATGATCAATTTACGTCTTAAATGTGAAGGAATAACAAGAAACATAAGCAATGGGATCCAGATCTACTCTTGAAAAAAATTTTTCGGATATGTCCGAAATTAGGAGCCCTTTTTCAAATGCCAAAAATGCGCTAATTTTTTTTAACCGTGTTTTTTGGAAAAAATAAACTGTAATAAAATTGCTTTTATAATAAATCATGGTTCGCTATAATAAGTTGTATCTGGTTATATAAAAAAAATATCAAAAAGTAATACCGAGTATTAAATATTGAATACATTGTAAATGGTATCCGAAATTAGGCGACTTTCCTCTATGTATGTTATCTTTTTTTTGTTGTTTTACACCATGGTTGTAGCTACTGTGGCTATAGCCGCAATATATAATCAAAGAAGGAACGATTATTTGGAATAAATTACACTGGTCGACAAATCTGAAGATTTCTCTAACTGAGATTCCAGAAATAGGTTTATACTAATTTTGGGTCGCTGAATCCAAATCCGAAGGCCGTTTGTCTCCATGACCCTCAGATTTTTTTATATCATAAAAAAAGTTAAAATTAGGAAAATCGATTTTGTGTAATTACAAGAAAATGCTTTGACTTATCACATTAAAATTAAGTACGGTTAATAGTGGTAATATAAGTTATTTATTCCCCTACTTACCCAAAAATACAATTTTGTGTATGTCAGAGGCGTGCGTTCTAAAGTGTTTCTGTAATGTATTTCTCCAACTAAATTTATGTTTTTATTCTTAAAAGAATTTTTTTTCATGTTTTTATTTTTAAAAGAATTTTACAATTTCGATAACAAATTATTATTTATTGATTAATTTTACGTAAAAAACATATTGGACCTTTTGATCAAAGGTCAATAGTTTTCGAGAAAAATAGGTTTAAACATATCTCTGCAAGTTCCACTAAGAAAAACTGCTGCCAACAAGATAATACTTTCTCCTATCAGTCTAGATTTATTAAAATAAAAATAAATAAATTAAAAAAAAAATTAAATTATTTTTTTCCGAAGAAAGTCTCTTTTTTCGTTTTAACGAAAAATAAATTGAAAAAAAAATAAAAAAAAGTTTTTGATAGATGAATGGAAATCCTTAAAAAGAAACTACTGTTTTTGAAATATTTTACCATAATTTATATAATGGTAATAATATATATTTATAATGGTTAACTATATGAGCTTTTTAAAAATTTTCTTATAATAGCATGATAAAAATACTTTTTCTTATATTTTTTTAAGCTGAATCTAAATCAAAAATATTTTTTTAATGCAGTAAAACTTGGTAAGTAGGCATTACTTTTTGTTCAGCCTCTAAATAAAATACGAAAAATTCATTCATACTACGAGTAGGTATATCAAAGAATAAAGTATTCGGAATATAAACATTTCTATTGTTAATTTTCTAATGTTTATTTATATTATTATATCTATTGTGTAATTATTATTACGTAATTTGAAAAACATCCAATTATGTTTGAAAGACAATATTTGTATATCTATAAAAAATACTGCTGCCAAAAAAATAATACTTTTCCCTATATGACTAGGTTCATCTAATTCAAAAACAATAAAACAACTTAAAAAAAAATAAAAAAATTTTAATATTTAAAAAATAATCAAAAAATCTTGTTATTAAGAACACTTTAATAAGAAAAAAATATATTTTTACCAATATTCCAAAAGATTTAGTAATTAGAATGATAAATAATAAATGGAAAATTATAAAAAATTATACTAATATACCAAAAAACAAATTTATTCAATTAGTAGTGTTTTGTTTTGGTAATGGTTATCTTTCCTATAATGGTGATATTTTTAAACAAACACAGGGTACTGCTTCTCTAATTTTTGCGGCTTTGGTAATGGATTTATAACTGTAAGAAATAATAAGTATGTTTCCTTTTATTTTAATTTTTCTAAAGATTTATATTAACGAGATTATGACTTGCATCCCTATTGATTATTTGCAAAATATTTTAAATTTATTTAATTCCTATCATCCTAAACTCAAATTTACATTAGAACAAGAAATAAATAATAAAATTAGTTTTATAACTTTATTAAAACAAGTCAATTTTTTAATTGACTGGTATCGAAACCCCCTTTGTTCAAATAAATATATACATTTTAATTATTTAAAATAAAATTTATAAAATAAATACTATTAAAAATTTAAAAAGTAGAGTTCTAAAATTAAGAGATCCTCAAATTCACGGCGCGTTGTCGTAACTTAAAATGTGTACAGTCAACATCTCATAGGCGCCGTGTTTTGTCATTTCATTTATTTTTTCTGTGAGTTACAAGTGATTTTATAAATATTAGTATGCCACTGGTCGAATCCACACTCCAGCCAGTATAGGGCACTACTTGATATGGACCGCATTCGCATTCTTAAAATGACACGACTTTATTAGATTATATTCGTGTTTATCATGACCACAGCAGTTCAGCCATCTTGCTTAAAAATATTTTAATCTGTGGCGCCAACGTCCATTGGAAATGGAGATCTCTACAACTAGAATTATGAAACAAAAGACGTCTACCCTATCTGTATCTCATTTGTGCTACACTTTCCAGTCAACCAAATAAATACTGTATTTGTTTTTCATACAACAAATACAGTATTTATTTGGTTGGCCGGAAAGTGTAGCAGTGAGCTGCACGAACGAACATAGCTAAGGTGAATCCGTAGAATAAGATAATTCTACTAAAATTTAGATGGCGCCAGTAATTTCTTTAATATAGTTACACTTTTCGCCCGGCCAAGTAAATATTGTATTTGTTCAACAAAGAACAAATACAGAATTTGTTTGGTTGGGTGGAAGTGGGAGTGTATGTATGTATTCTATCCTTTTTGGGTAGAACTTTTGTCCCCGTCTAATCTAACGGGAGAAATCTCCATTGCGCTCACTCTAAAGGAATTCAACAAGAATATCAGCGAACGGCGCATCGTAACTTAAAATGTGTACAGTCAACATCTCATAGGCGCCGTGTTTTGTCATTTCATTTATTTTTTCTGTGAGTTACAAGTGATTTTATAAATATTAGTATGCCACTGGTCGAATCCACACTCCAGCCAGTATAGGGCACTACTTGATATGGACCGCATTCGCATTCTTAAAATGACACGACTTTATTAGATTATATTCGAGTTTATCATGACCACAGCAGTTCAGCCATCTTGCTTAAAAATATTTTAATCTGTGGCGCCAACGTCCATTGGAAATTGCGCTCACTCTAAAGGAATTCAACAAGAATATCAGCGAACGGCGCATCGTAACTTAAAATGTGTACAGTCAACATCTCATAGGCGCCGTGTTTTGTCATTTCATTTATTTTTTCTGTGAGTTACAAGTGATTTTATAAATATTAGTATGCCACTGGTCGAATCCACACTCCAGCCAGTATAGGGCACTACTTGATATGGACCGCATTCGCATTCTTAAAATGACACGACTTTATTAGATTATATTCGTGTTTATCATGACAATAGCAGTTCAGCCATCTTGCTTAAAAATATTTTAGTCGGTAGCACCATCTAGCGAAAATTATTGATTTAAATGCAGACCAATAATATTTAGTTTACAGGTCTAGACCAGTAATCACCTACTTCCCGAGCTTTATTAATACATGTAATGTATGTTTTACATATACAGTAGCGAATTAACAATCTTTAAGTTACTATCGAAATCCAAGATGCGTTGCGTAAGTCAATTAGCAAGGTACAAATTACATACCAGTAAAAACGCTGACATGTGCTATTAACGAGAATATAAAATAATAATAATATAAAAGTAATGTTATAAGAAAATTTTGTTTCTATGTACATTACACAAAATTATTCCTGTACAGGAATTATTTTTAGACACAAGTGTTTTTAGTAAAAGGTTTATCAATTCTCCTCTTGTTCACATCAAAACATCATGGAAAGGTAAGGCGAGTTTCTTTACAAATTATAAATATAAAATACTGTGTATAAAACAAAGTGTTTTTACGTATCCAGTGACATAACTTCTCACTTTATGAGAAAAAAAAATATTTTATGAGTATGCGACAACATTATATTGAAATTTCTGTATTTGGGGGTACCCTCAATGGTGGTTAACGGTTGTGCATTAAAACCTGCTACGTATACAGGTGTTTTTCTACAGCTTTGGTTATCAAAGGCCAAAATATCTAGAACAGGAGCGTTAAGTGAACCCAAAAAATCATCAGGTAAGTCTATTTCATTGTTCTTGAACACAATAAATTATCTTATCATACTTTTTATTATAAAAACTTTATTATATTACAAATTAACACAAATTCTCTTGAAAAATTATAATATACTAGTACAAAAAATTAAGGAAACAAAAAAAAATTTTTAGTGTTTTTGAAGAGCTGTATCTTTGTGAAAAATGGTCGTATTTAGATGAAAAAAAGCATTTTAAAGCGGCCGTGTGAACCTGGCCATGAAGATGGGGCACTTACGAAATAAGGGTCCTTTCCTAAAAGAGGACCCCCTAGAAAGGTTAGTGCCCCAATTGGTTTCGTTAGTGCCCCTTTGGTTCTCGACTTATAAGGTTGGGGAAAAAAACACCTGTTCTTCACAAAAGAGAAATAACGATTTTTTCGATTTTTTTTGTTTATCACTCGAAAGCATTTTGTTAGTGCCTGTTAGTGCCCAGGATTTTTTTTCTCCATCCTCAAAGGTTAACTCTCAGGGTCACCTCCAAGTTGATAACTTTAAACCGTCACACTAACAAAAGTAAAAGAAATATATTTGTTTTTTTCGCACATATGAGCTCTCTAGCGTTGGTAGAGGTTAGTGCCAAATCAAACTATCCTCTTTAGCCTTTATTATGAGGCTCGCCTCAAGGCTCCGAAAAAGTGCAAAAAAGTATATATTATTAAAGCATATACGAGTTCTTTATCGTTAGTGGACGTTAGTGCCCTCAAAAAAATGACTTTTCTCTTAATTTTCAGGAAAAATCAGATTTCACTAGGGGAAGATCCCTATTGTTTTTAAAAGTGATCCCTTCAAAAACAAAAAAGTTATGGGGGGTTAAACTGTAATAAAATCGAAAAAAGCTAAAAGAAAATTCCTATTAACGTATCTTTTTAAGGAAAAATTAATTTTATTGTAAGGATTATTTGAAGATAGGAAAACTTTTCTTAGCCGGGCAGCATAGGTATAGTAGCCATAGTTCCTTTCCATACTCGTTTCAGTATTAGACCATCTTCAAAGAAAACCTAACACTAATCTAATCTAACTTTCTATGGTAAGTCCCTATAATTTCCCGAACAGACCAATCTTACGACTGACCGACCGATTTTTTTTTGCTCAAAATTGATTTATATATAAAACGTCATAAAAATACCCGAAACTAATTTTAAAACTTTTGCACGAATGCAAGGCTTTCCCAAAGTTTTGAATATTTTAAAAATGGGAAAGCAAAATTAATAATTTGATACTAAGGAACTCAAGTTTTATTTCAAAAATTGAATGATGATCAAAAGTTTGGTTAGAATAATTTTCCCGGCTTAAGTTATATAGTGTTATACTGAAGAGGTATTGTCTTAAAATCTGGGAAAGTTAAAAGCCTCTGGAGTCGTCGTCTTTGGACGTTATGTCATTTTTTTGAGGGCACTAACGTCTACTAACGACAAAGAACTCGTATATGCTTTAATCGAGGCTTTAATAATATACACTTTTTTGCCCTGAGGTGAGCCTTATAATAAAGGCTGAGGAGAGTTTGATTAGGCACTAACCTCTACCAACGCTAGAGAGCTCCTATGTGCGAAAAAAACAAATATATTTCTTTTAGTTTTGTTAGTGTGACGGTTTAAAATGATCAACTTGGAGGTGACCCTGAGAGTTAACCTTTGGGGATGGAGAAAAAAAATCCTGGGCACTAACAGGCACTAACGAAATGCTTTCGAGTGATAAACAAAAAAAAATCCTAAAAATCGTTATTTCTCTTTTGTGAAGAACAGGTGTTTTTTTTCCCTAACCTTATAAGTCGAGAACCAAAGGGGCACTAACGAAACCAATTGGGGCACTAACCTTTCTAGGGGGTCCCCTTTTATGAAAGGACCCTTATTTCGTAAGTGCCCCATCTTCATGGCCAGGTTCACACGGCCTTTTAAAGCATAAAGTTTCTAGTTTCGAGATATTTTGACAGAAAATTTCTTTGAGCTTTGATTATGGTATAAATATTTTTCAATTTTTTTTTAAGGGTCCACGGGCGCGGATTATTTTTAAACTAATGCATAGGTCAGTTAGCTTGTTCATTCAGCTTCAATTTGCTTTTTTTTGGCCTCTCTATAGATCTACGTAAAATGTTTTTGCTGAGATATCCGATTTTGGATTAAAAAGGATCCTTTTGTCTTTGTTCATCGATATCTCAGCAACCAATAATCTAAATAATCTAACTGACTTATATATTTGTTTAACTGAAAAAAAAATCCTAAGCCCGTGGACTTTTTGTGTTGACGTGAAATACAAAAGAACCCAAATGCTTCAATGTAAATCGGACTTAGTGACATATTTAGCTCCAAATTAAAAAATATATATGTAGCATATGGAAATACTTTAGAGGGAAATGTTTACAAATCTCGAATGTAAAAGAAGAAAATGAAGCTATAAGACGCAAAAAAACTGAAGAATATACTAGTACAAAAAATTAAGGAAACAAACAAAATTTTTTAGTGTTTTTGAAGAGCTGTATCTTTGTGAAAAATGGTCGTATTTAGATGAAAAAAAGCATTTTAAAGCATAAAGTTTCTAGTTTCGAGATATTTTGACAGAAAATTTATTTGAGCTTTGATTATGGTATAAATATTTTTCAATTTTTTTTAAGGGTCCACGGGCGCGGATTTTTTTTTAAACCAATGCATAGGTCAGTTAGCTTGTTCATTCAGCTTCAATTTGCTTTTTTTTGGCCTCTCTATAGATCTACGTAAAATGTTTTTGCTGAGATATCCGATTTTGGATTAAAAAGGATCCTTTTGTCTTTGTTCATCGATATCTCAGCAACCAATAATCTAAATAAGCTAACTGACATATATTTGTTTAACTGAAAAAAAAATTCTAAGCCCGTGGACTTTTTGTGTTGACGTGAAATACAAAAGAACCCAAATGCTTCAATGTAAATCGGACTTAGTGACATATTTAGCGCCAAATTAAAAAATATATATGTAGCATATGGAAATACTTTAGTAGGAAATGTTTACAAATCTCGAATGTAAAAGAAGAAAATGAAGCTATAAGACGAAAAAAAACTGAAGAAGAAGAAGAAGAAGAAAAAGAAGAAGAAGAAGAAGAAGAAGAAGAAGAAGAAGAAGAAGAAGAAGAAGAAGAAGAAGAAGAAGAAGAAGAAGAAGAAGAAGAAGAAGAAGAAGAAGAAGAAGAAGAAGAAGAAGAAGAAGAGGAAAAAGAAGAAGAAGAAGAAGAATAAGAAGAAGAACAAGAAGAAGAACTGTAAAAGAATAATGCACTTTGGTATTACGTGATCGAAGAAATAGTTATTTATGGTACTAGTGGGTAAAGTAAGATATTGCCCATGAGAGGAGTCAGCCAAGCAGGTTAATTTTCAAGAGGGCAATATCGGTTTACCCATGAGTGCCATACAAGGTTTTATCCAATAAATAGCTTAGGAATTCATATTTTTATTAAAAATTTTAATGACATTTACAAGAAAATAATTTGACAAGTGACAGTTGAGTGGGTAAAATAAATAAAGTAAAAGCCACGCGGGGGTTATTATTGAGTTTATCTATTTAAAATAAAGCTGGTAATTGTCTTATTATCTGTATGTATTGGATAAAATAATTTTTTTGTCATGCGACCCACCAATAATAAGCAAGATACCACAAAAACTAATATTCAATTTTTATCATATGATTTATATCGTCCCTTAAAATTTCTAGTTCAAAGCTTTCATTCTGTACAGTAAATTTTTAGGCACAATGACAGAAAATTATTGTTTTTTTTTTTGTAAATAAAACGTTCAGAAACGTAAAAAAGGAATCAAATATTTTATTTTTTTTCTGATGCAGAGAAATGGGCAAGTAAAAACCTACCTGTGCGGTAGAACTGCCAAACATATATTTTTTCCTTTTAAAAGTCGTTTTATAGACCATCGAAAGGTGTTTTTAGGGTTATAATCCTGTAAGTGTTTTTTCTTTTTATTAAGCTCTGGGGTGATATTATGACACTCATTTCTTTTTTATTTCCATAATTGAAAATTTAACGCGTTAATTTTATTTCCCAAATAAAGGACATTCTGGACATACCTATAGACACCTAACTTTTATTATTTTAGTATACTACAGTTTTTTTATGGGTAATTGTCAGGGACGTATTAAAGATTTTTCCGGAAGGGCTTTATTAAAAAATACAACACTCAAAGCACTTATTCAAAAAGAAAAAAAAACAATTATAAAATAATTATTGACATATTCAAAAAAGTTATTTATAAAGGGCGAAAAGTCAAGTTTTTCGATTAAGTAGGTTTTTAGGAGCCAAGGGCCGGCCGCTGGGGCCGGCCCGAAGGTAATAATCCTACGAAATCGAAATTTAACTTTTTGCCCGTGTATTATACAATATTTTTTATTCGATTGTTACTAATTATATCTAATAAATTATTAAAATATACTTAATTTTAAATTGCAAAAAATATTTCTTTTTACTGTCTTGTTACCTGTCTAGTTATCCATGACAAATTGCTATCCAATCAAATAGCTAAAAAAAAAATGAATCGTTTCTTTTGCGTGCGGTTTCATTTTCAAATTAAAAAAGTTATAGCTTGGTGATTAATTTCTGTTAAAATGTGTCTGTTATGAAAATATTAATAGTTCTGAAACCATTATAAATCTCGAAATTGTTTTTTCAATTGAAATGTTGTGTTTTTAATTTATTTTACTGGATGAATACAGGTTAATCAGTTAACATATAATTTTTATTTTGTGTGAAATTATTATAATAACTGTATTTGGTCAAAAAGAACAGTTAGTTCAATACCTGAAGTGACCAAAAGGCAATAATTCTTTATAAATATTACAGTAAAGGTAAAGCATCTTTTTTTAAAAAGCTTAAAAATAACAAGTTTTAGTTAGCGGGCGAAACAAACTTTTTGCCTTAGGGCACAAAATTCCAATTTTTGCCCGTAAAACATGAACAAAAAGTGTCGCTTTTAGAATCAATCGAATAAAAAAAGACTTAAGCATTTAAGTACTTAAGTATATAATAATAAAAAAATTATAAAATGCTATAAAGTGAAATTACTATTACTTACCTAAGTAACTACCTACTTAGGTAAGTAATTTCACTTTATAGCATTTTATAAAATTTTACCTACTATTTGGTAAGTAATAGTAATGTCACTTTATACCATATTAATTATATTTTTTTTTGCCTAAAGAATAACAAACATGTCAATATAAAGAAAGTATACCTATATTTTATTTTTAAGTTATGCATGGGTATGTGTTAAACCACTTGGGAGGGATTAAAAGTATGGAAAATAAAAATGATGGCCTATGAAAAAAAAAACTAAGCACTCGTCTAGGAGATCCTAGTAATAATGCTTTGTGCTCTTTGAGGGCACACAGTGCTTTGTGGTAGGTAGTAATAGGCACGCGTCTTAAGAAAACCGTACGTCGTGTTTATTTTTTATCCTTAGTCGATCCCGTAAATCCCGCGGGATCCCGCATGTCAATCCTGCACTTTTGCGGATAAAAAAAATGGCGCGGGATCCCACTTTGCGGTATTGCAATCCCTACTTATGATGCATCATGCATGCCATTTTCAAAACCCTTCTATTCATTTCACTCATATATAAGGAGGGTATGGTTTTTTGTGCTAAATCGCCCACAACGATAAGACTTTACATGCTTATAGATACATAAAAAATAAATACTTAGCCAAAATTTTATCCCTTTTTACATCCCGGAATTAATTATTTTAATTACGAATTTCGACATATGTCAAAGCACGATTTGGAAAACGAAACTTCAAGTGTCAAGTGTCGTGTAGTCAAAATAAAAATAACTTTGCACATTGGCTGCGTTCAATGGAAACAGCAAAACTAATCAAAAGTCATCAAATGATAAGTTTTCCTAGCAAACTGCTGAACAGCTAATATCTGTCACTTGTCACAACCACCATTTGAGGTTAGAAATAGGCACAAAATGTACATGCCCGCGCTTTTAAAAAATCAATTAAAAGTAATCATCTTAAAACGTCGATGAGGAATGATTGGCGCTACATCTCTCAATCGAATATCATCATAGCGTTCAGTAGTGATTTGACAGCTTTCGATAAGTTTCGATGAGTTTTTGTTTCCATTGAACGCAGACATTGACTACTACAGTGGGGCCAAACGAAAGGGTCTGTGTTGTGTTCACTGCTCATGACTATAAAATTAAAATATTTTTTTTGCACGACCAAGACTAAAACCTAATTTTACGCTTTCATTTTCGGGACTAAACTTGCCGTTTTTCTCGCTAGGGAATAAAAAATCACGGCAACCTTGATAATATTAAAATATTATACCTACTATGTGCTTTGCTGGTTCAAAAATTAGGTTTGGTGGTGTTTTGTAACAAATTAGCGATTCAAACCAATTTATTTGATTTTAACAAAGAAAACCTTTAAAAATAACATTGTTATAACAATTTATACATAACTTAAAATTTATCATCTTCGTCCATTTTTTTGAAGTTTGTGTCAACCATATTAAAAAACAATTGAAATCGCAATAGCCATGAAACTGACTTTTTGCATTTTACAGGCATCTGGATTAAATTACAAAAATAAAACAACCGATTTTAGACGCGTGGTTTTTAATTTTAATTTTATCTACCTACCTAAATTATGTTCGGTCCTGCAAAAAATAGTGTATATACCTCAGGACTAAACTTGGCTGTTTTAGTCCCTTGCATTTCTGTTTCCCTCGCTCGCTATGCTCGCTCAGGAAACACTAATGCAGCCGGACTAAAACAGCCAGTTTAGTCCCTTAGTATATAAATAAATATTTTTTGTTTTATTCGTTTTTACGGATTTAACATGCTGTAAATCAATGTGTAATTAGGCTGGACTGTTGTCAAAATACCTAAATAAAATCGTTTTTTTTTTAAACACGAATATATTTTTTTTAATTTAAAAATATAATTATTTTAGAACTTTTAATACTAAAATACGTACTAAATGTTAATTCCATACCACCGCGGTGCACCGTGAATAAATACTTTTTTTCTAAGAGCGAACCGTGATTTACGAATGTAAATAATAATTTTTTTAGGATCGAAACTAATTCTCGAGCGGTACAAAGGGTCAACCGGCCTTTAAGGGTTACATGGATCACCGTTTATGTAGGTATCACATATTTAAATA
Source organism: Brachypterus glaber (assembly GCA_958510825.1). Classification (NCBI taxonomy): domain Eukaryota; kingdom Metazoa; phylum Arthropoda; class Insecta; order Coleoptera; family Kateretidae; genus Brachypterus; species Brachypterus glaber. Next base: position 18,577,598 of record OY294046.1, read on the forward strand.
GATTTTAATATATTTTAGTATTCTTTACCCCGTTGATACCCGCCCAGACCCAGCATTTTCAACAGGGCTGTACTTAACGTAACTATTTTTTATTTTTTCGAATATTTTTGTCAAAATACCTAAATAAAATCGTTTTTCTTGAAAACTCACGAATATATATTTATTAATTTTAAAAATATAATCATTTCAGAACTTTTAATAATAAAAGACGTACTAAATGTTGATTTCATACCACCGTGAATAAATACTTTTTTTTTCTAAGAGCCAACCGTGATTTACGAATGTAAATAATAATTTTTTTAGGGTCGAAACTAAAGCTCGAGCGCTACAAAGGATCAGGGGTTACATGGATCACCGTTTATGTAGGTATCAGATATTTAAATAGATTTTAATATATTTTTGTTTTGTTTACCCTTAAGAGAAAAAAAAACTTTATAACTCTCTACTTTCAATAAAAGGGAAATCTAATATCGTTTGCAAAATTGTAAAGAAAAACCTTTTCCTACGGTCCATTGAACAAGTATATATTACATTTCTGTATCGTGAAATTAATTATTAAACAAAATTTTTTTGATTTTTTTAAGAAATTTTGAATAAAACTTCCATTTTCAACACTTTTTTAACCCCCTCAAAAGAATAATATATTAAAATTAAAAAATATTTGATTAAATAGACTATTTCACAAACAATATATAGGCCAATCAAAACTTTGCATTTTTGTTTCTTGATCAATCAGATCAAAATGAATCTGATAATTTTTGCACATGTGCAATTATTACTTGGTTACTATGGAAACAAGAAACTAACACTTACTGATATTTTAATAAATGTTATATATTTGCTAAATGTGTTTTTAATTTGTTGATTAATTTTTATTGATAAGTAATATAAATGCTTATTTTATTACCAAAACATCCTAGGTATAAATCCTAATTAATTTCAGATAATATATTATATTTTATGCACTTTTCATCTTAAAAGCTTTAAATCACTGATATTCATAAATTTTATTTATTTAATTGAATCTTGGTATTAAAAACAGGCCACTCAAAACTAATTTAAATACTTATTTATTAAAAATATATTTACAGTAATAATTTACTCAAATCAAAACATCAAATGACTGCGCTGGTACCAGTACAGCGTTGTCAAACTTGATTATAAACCGATCGCAAATTGTTTTTTTTTAAGGGTGGAAACAACCGTTATTTTATTTCTTTTCAGTTGAAAACTAAACTTTTTAAACAAAAACAGCAATGATTTTTGTTTAAATGCTAAAATATATGATAACAACTATTTTGTTGGAATAATCTCAAGCATAAAATATCCCTCAAACAAAGTTTAGACTTGGAAACATTCTCGAACAAGTGAACATTATGGTTTTAAAAAGTCCAAACGAAAATTTGAGATTTAAAATTTTAATTATAGTTGTAAAGTAATATTGTTGTTTAGTTCTTAAATTTTTAATTTAAATATGAAACAACATTAAACATGGTAAAATTATGTACTTCCTTATTTTGTTTGTGAAAGGGGGTTTTTGGGGTCGACGAATATGAATCTGATAATATTTTTTTTCTAATTTCATCCCCTGAGGCGGGGGGGGGGTACTTTTTGTGAAAACTGGTATATCGGGGTTTTTTGAGATTGCTGAAAGTGAATCTGATAATAAAAAAATTCTAATTCCAACCAAGGGGTGAGGGGTAGTGTTTGTGAAAATTGGTATATTGGGGTTTTTGAGGTTGCTGAAAGTGAATCTGATAATAACAAAAATCTTACTCCGCCCCATGAATGACAGGGGGTAGTTTTCTTGAAAATTTATATATTGGTCGCTAAAATTGAATCTTAAAATATTTTTTTTCCAATTTCACCCCCTGAGGGGTGGGGGTAGTTTTTGTGAAAATTGGTATATTGGGCTATTTAAGGTTGCTGAAAGGGAATTTGATAATAAAAAAAATCTAACTCCACCCCCTAAGAGGCGGGGGGTAGTTTTTGTGAAAATTGGTATATTTTTAAGGTTGCTAAAACTGAACCTGAAAATAAAAATAGTATATTGTTTTACTAAGAGGAAAAGTGAAACTTTTTTTTCTAGTCTGTAGAATTTACGGATGACGCGAAGCGGAGCCCGGAAACTACAGACGAGTAAAAAAAATAACTTTTCCACTGAGTGAAACATACTATTTTTTCTTCAAGCATCCTATATATATTTTTTAAATATTAATTTTTTTTTTAATTTAATTTATTCAGTAATATAGTATGTTTTTTTATTAAAATAGGCCAATAAAACCCTTTCGAAATAAATAAACATAAACCTTCCTTAGCTCATTTTAAATTGTTTTTGTAGGCTAAATCGTACACTTTTCGCGATTTCGATAGTAATTTGTCTAATGTAGCATTTGCAATTTTGGAGAGATTTGTATGTGTATAAACCATATATTCTTCTTCAACATTTTTAATCAATTTCACACAAGGTTTTTGCACAGAATCTCGAGTCAACCACCTTTTTACATAATAAACAAACACGTTTGAAGTATGGCTGACATCAAAGTTAAACAGTGCTGCAGCCAGTGGTGGTTTTGCTAACTAACTTTTTTTTACGGCGTACAACAATGAACTCATTTTTTTACTGTAAAAAATAGAACACTTCTAACTATGGTCTTCAGTTATAAAATATGAACTTTTTAGTAAGCTTGAAGAAAATATTTATTTTACGCGCGGAGGCGAAAAATGGGAAAGCTCTTTAACTGGGCAGTGTATTTTTATAGATAATAATATCGTAGTAAAACTTTTGATGTAGCATCAGACAATACAGTTCATCTCACAATGTTCGGTATTGTCAAGTTCTGTTTTACCAGCCGTTAATTAAAGTTTAATGGATAAATTGCCTTCATAACATCTGTATGCAATTTGTTTGATGGTAGTCTATTAATGAGAAAATTACCCGTACATTACTTTATAGTAATAACCTCGGCAATAACAATAATTTATCCTTCACAATGAATATTATTGTCTATTTATATCTAAGCATTATTTCGTCTTAATTGGACAAAGTAACAAACGAAGTATATTCTTTATACACTTAAATATTCAACTAAAGTCTGTCTATCTGTCTGTCTGTTTATTTGTAATGTTAGAACATTTGTTTGTTTTATTTTTGAGTAGGCAGAGTTTTTTTGGGCGATTATTTGTCATAGTTTGTTGGGGGTAGGGGGCAGCTACTACACTTTTTAAGCGTTTACTATATTTTCGTGAAAACTGTTAGAGGCATGAAGGATTAAAAGGTAATGAGTCCAACTTGACCAACTTTTGGAAAACCGCAAAAAACTGTCATTATTTGTGTACACTGATAAAACAGTTTATTTGTGTCAAGTAAATATTTGGTTGGACATGGCCAATTAAATTATTTGGTTGTGACAAGTAAATTTTATTTCTGTCAAATAAACTATTATGTTCCCATTAATAAATAATTTTGAAATTTAAATATTTGTTTACATGAACTAAATATTTATTTGACTCAAATAAAATTTATTAGTCACAATCAAATAATTTAATTGGCCATATCCAAATAAATCCTTTTTATCAGTGTACGGGGCTTATATTTTGAAACCTGTGGCATTTTATTCAACTTCAACTATTTATTTATCGTATGGTATCTACATATTTATAAGCTTATGTTACTATTAAGTTTTAAAAATGAACTATGAACATTTGAACTATAGGTCTATGTCTAGTTAGTTGATCCAATCCAGGGCGTTTGGGCTGGCCATCATGATGTCTTCCCAGGTACCGCTAAACGTTCTTATGGGACAGACCAAGACAATGTGTTGTGTAGTTTGTTCTGTTGCTCCACAGTGGCACTGTGGGCTGTCAGTAAGTGCAACAGAAATTTATATCTAGCATGGCCAGTTCTAGTTCGGTCAAGCCTCATTCAAGTAGGTCTAGGTAATTGCATTCCAGGCAAGGGAGATGTTTGAATAATGTGATCACCGTTGAAAAATTAGTCCATTGTTCGGTCCACTGTCTTTATTTATTTATTTATTTATTTATTTATTGTTGTACATTCCAGAAGAAATCCAAGTAGTACAATACATAAGAAAAAACAATTTTGTAGAATTAACTAAATACTTAATAAATAACTAAGTACGTTATAGATCGAACTGGTGGCCAATTATTTCCCATGCTGGTTTCCTAGATTTAAGGCGTGTACGTGGTATACTGTCTAGAACTTTATTGAGAGGCAAGTCCCTGGGGAGCGAATCAAGACTCTTTAGCTCACGTAGAGTATCTTGGCGTCTTCTAAGTTCTGGTGGGGCTTTATTGGAAAGCATGGAAAGCCAAGGGATGGGTGTGCTTTTAACGGTGCCAGTTATGATTCTCATCCTGCCATTCAGATAAACGTTGATTTTATTGGCGTGTGAAGTTCTTTCCCACACCGGAGAGCAATATTCAGCGGCCGAGTACACTAATGATTGGGATGCTGTCCGTAGAAAGCTTACTTGAGCACCCTGACCACTACCTGCTAGTTTTTTAATAATGTTGTTTCGCGTCTTTTGTTTTTGTCCAGTCTTATGGATGTGGCTTTTAAAGTTCAGGAATAGACCTAAGGTTACACCTAGATAGTTTGGTTAGTGGTTGTGTCATAGGTACCTACGACACAAGCACCTATGTGCTTTCCACAAAAGGTCACGTTTCGTTCTCTTTGTGACAGTCGGTTGTTAAGGTGAAAAGCACTGACTTCTGTTTTACTGGCATTGGGGCGCAGTCTCCATTGTTTGTAGAACAATTTTTGCAATTAGTATCTGGCAAATCGCTTATATAGATGTTGAATAAAAACGGTGCTAATACAGATCCTTGGGGAAGGCCGTTCTTAATGGTGTATGACTTACTTTGCAAATCTCCTAGTGTAACTTTGAAATATCTATTTTTTAACATGTTTTTAATTAGTTTAATAAGTTTCTTGTAGCGAATGATCTTCTTTAACTTAAATATTAATCCGCCCAGCCAAACTGTGTCATAAGCTGCCGATAGGTCTATTGTAGCGACTAGATTCAAGGCTAATACCTGTTCGCAGCAGCATTTCTTCATTCGGAAACCTGCTTGATAAGATGGGATGACATTTTCTATGGTTTGTTATATTCTATTGTAGACTAGTCTTTCCAAGAGCTTATAGTAGATACTAAGTAGAGCTATGGGACGGTAACTAGCTGGATCATCGCTGGATTTTCCTGGCTTTAAGATAGTTATTGTTTCTGCTATTTTAAACTGGTGATGAACTTGTCCGATATCAAGAGCATTAGTAAAGAATTTTCGAGGCCATCTTCGAGCTACCGGGCCTATGTGTTTAACAAATTCAGGAAAAACTCCATCTAAGCCAGCTGCTTTCCTTATTTTTAACGATGTTATGGCTCTTTTTAATTCAGCGTCTTTAAATGAAGATGAGAAGGCCGGGTCCCCTTCGAGCTCTGTACTAATCCCGTCACAGTCCTTTTTTATTTGTTGTTCAAAGGCCAGATCATTGCTTACATTTTCTGATCGTTCTTTAATGTGTTGCGCTATTTTTAAGGGAAGTACTGTAGATTTTTTATTAGTATTGGCGTTGCAGACCCAAGTTTCCCTAAAAGCGACCAAGCTTTTCGACTACTGTTCGCAAAATCTAAACTTTTCGTTTCCTTTTATCGTTTCGTTTTCTGTTTATCGTTAATAGATTGCAATATTTAATCTCTTATCTGAGCGTTACCTGTTTTTTGTATTCTTTATAAAGTTTTTCTGTTTCTTGGTTCCAGCAAGGAATCCATTCCTTTCTGTAACCTCTAGGTATGTTTTTCTTTGCGGCAGCTTTTAAAATTCCAACAAATCGGCTGTAGTTGCTAACTGTGGGTGAAATCCAACGTATATTTGCGTCCACTTCTTTGGTTCAAGATTCCCAGTTTGCTCTTCTAAAGTTCCATCTGGGTTTTTGAATTAATCTTATCAAGGGTAGTTGTACTCCAACGTTTATTACAACTGGCATATGTTGTAAGCGTTAATCAACTTAATGGGAGTTTTCATTGGTACAAAAATTTTCAGAAAATATTAATATGTTGCGCTATTTTTGAGGGAAGTACTGTAGATTTTCTTATTAGTATTGGCGTTGCAGACCCTAGCGACCAAGCTTTTCGACTACTGTTTATAAAATCTAAACTTTCTGTTGTTTCCTTCCATTTTTGTTTCCGTTCGTCGTTAATAGATTGCAATATTTTATCTGTTTTTCGGTGTTCTTTATAAAGTTTTTCTGTTTCTTGGTTTCAGCAAGGAATACATTTGGACTTTAAAAATGTCAACAATTTTTTTTGCTTATTCGGACTTAATAAGCCATGAAAAGTGGAGAAAATGTAAAAAACGTGTTTGTTGAAAAATATTGGTCTGTCTGTCCTTTGTCTATAAACCTTATAACTTCTAAACGAAATGTCCGATTAAAAAAATTCTTTCAATATACGATTTAGGACCTTCGTCAAATATGGTTAACATTGGGTCCAGGCAAGGGGGACAAAGGGGGCAAATACTAATATTTTTGCTATAACTAGCTTATTATTGATCGTAGAATAATATTTGTTGTGCAGATAAAACGATACCCCCAAGCAACAAAGCCGTAACTCACATATTGCCATTTTTCACGACAGCTAAATTTCTAAAATATTTTTTTTTCTTATTTAAGGGTGGGGAAATGATTGAAGTGGAAAAGGAAGCCATGTGATACATTATTTGAAAGCTTATAACATTCTCTATTTAACTCTATAAGTATTTATTGTTTATTTATTGTTTGTTTCTGGTAATATTCAAAATTAGAATTTCTTACTTTAGTATTTTTAGGTAAACTTTTGGTTAAAATGGCCTGTGGAGAAATCTGAGTAGTACCACCATGTGTGTCTTTTTTCAAGGCGTTTACCTATGAGTATAACTCAAAATAGGTCTAACTTGAGTTACATCCTTGTTGCATGGGAGTGTCGAAAAAGTGTTTTTTTTTATATTCTACTAAAATTTAAATAATTTTTGTTTTAGGATAAGAATTGTTATCTTCCGATTAATAATAAGCCAATTATCGCAAAAAATATTAGTATTTGCCCCCTTTGTCCCCCTTGATGCTCTCCGATGTTAACCATATTTGACGTTAGGTAAACTACGAAGGTCCTAAATCGTATAGTGACAGAATTTTTTTAATCGGACCTTTCGTTTAGAAGTCATAAGGTTTAGAGGTAGAGGACAGACAGACCGATATTTTTTTTCCACCCACGTTTTTGGCATTTTCTCGACGTTTCATGATATTTTAAGTCCGAATATGCATGTTTTTTATTTTTCGATCCACTACGCCCATAAAACAATAAAGCTCTGGAAAAAAAAATACGCCCTTTGGTGTTGGGGATAAGCATTTTTGTAATGTAGTGATTATAAATAATGATTTTATAATTATATCTAAAATATATACTAAAGTTTAAGTACGTCATCTCCCCTACTACGCTAGAAAGTAGTAACTCCATTTGTCGCATAGCAGCGTTTTCAAAATAATACATCAGAGTTGACGTGAAAACGTTGCTATGCCACAAATGCTACTGCTTTCTAGCGTAGTAGGGCAGTAATATGTACATATTATAATAAATTAGAAAAAACTTTAAAAAAACGATCGGCCTCTACGATTTTTTTTATATTTAACTAAATTACTTTTTAGGTGTGTTTAAACAATTTATGAAAAAAAGAAACAGGAGTCGGAAACAAAAAGTATTCTACTCTATATTATAGAGAATAGGCGAGTTGACAACCTCGTTTTTTCGATTTTCTCTCATTATATAGGCTTTAAAACCCGTAGACATCTTTTGTTTTACTTTTGGTACATGAGCATGAAATTAATTCCTTTTTTAAATAAAAAATAAACAGGTACCGAATTAATGTCCTTTTAAGTGTAACCGTTTAAAAAGTATATTTGTAAATACATTACGTAAAATTTAATAATTTTGAAATTGCGTGCCTTTGCTGAAAGAAATGTAATTTAAGCTTTAGAAAGAAAATTTTTATAGCTTTACATCAAATAAAACCATTAAGATTCGATAATAAAATTAAGTGAAATTTTTATAAACATAAAAATTAAAACATTTATAAAAATAATCATGGTAGTATTCTATTAACCCATAGTCCTTTAACACTATACTCACAGTGCACTGTGGGCTGAGCAAAAAAAAGATGGACGAAAATCTAAATTTTATGAAAGTAGCAAGTTGAAGTAATAAACAGAAGAAAATAAATACCCAGAGGTACATGAATGAGTTTAAAATTTAAATATGTTTGATATTCCTAATAAATCTGCAAATTATGAATATTTTTTAAATTTTGCATATAGAAATTTATACCTTCTCTTGAACAAAATAATTTAATTTTATACGTTTTGCATGATTTTAAAAACATTGATAAGGCTTTAGTTTAATGTAAATAAAATTTTCAGAAAAAATAATTCTTAGTTTATATGAATTTGTTTTCTAAAAAACAATTTAAATAAATTATGTTGGTGTTTTAATATGATTTAATATCTTTACTAGTTAGTTTAAAATAATATCATTTAACTTTTAAGAAATTGTAACAATTTTTTTTCCTAATTTGTCCAAATATGTCTACTGTGCGTCCTATTATGGCGCTAAAACTATTGCTAAAGAGAGTGACTCAAAACAAGTTCATTTCACAAAACTAAAAATTGTATAACTTGCATATATTTTGATTTTAATCTTGCTTTTAAGAACACAGTGAAAAAACTCAAAATTATAGAGCCAACGTTTCGCCCCTTATTGTTGGGGCTTCTTTAGGGCAAATTTATTAAAACAATATAATAATTAAATATAAAACTAGTGTAAATTGTAAAAAAAATAATAAATTAAATTTACATTAAAAATTTTTAAAAAATTATGACAGAATGTCAACGTTAATCAAAAATGACAAAATTAAAATTTAGAAACTGTCACCCTTTAAATAAATATGACAAACTTGACATATAATTATTTAAAGTCAACATAAATGTCATCTAACTGACACTGACTTGATGTCAATGTCACAATATTAAATTATATATGTATATGGTATAAAAAAATAGAATTTTTGTGCATTTTGATATGTGTAAAATGGTTAAATTATAAATATGGACAACACTATGTAAATCCATATTTATATATTTAAAATATACGTATACGTTAAGCAAATTGTACCAAAATTCATACATTTAATACCCCGGTTCTCGCGTTATTAAAGTATGTAGAGATTTTATATTTTGATAACCCCCCCTATTTGGGGGGTAGCCAAAATATGAAATCTCTACAGATTTTAATAACTCGAGAAGGGGTATTAAATGTATGAATTTTTGTACAATTTGCGTTACGTAATATATGGACAGCCCCTTAAAAGAGTTATAGTCAAATTGTCTGCTGGAGATTGTACCTATTTAAAAAATACCTCAAATACTGTCAGAGATTAATAGCTATAATTAACTATAGTGTTAACCGGTGTTAACATATTTAAAACACACTTTTTTTCTATTATAAGTTTGTTATTTTTTAAGACAAACACTTTTATAAACTACTATAAAGTTAAATTACTTGTATTTTTCCTCTTCCCACTCATGTGATTTGGAACTGCGCCCTCGTAAAGTTTTCCACCCAGATCTCAAACACTAAAATAAATTCCACAAAAAATTAACTCGATTTTTCTTGAGATTCTTTATGATTTACTACTTTTTTTTGGTACATGGGGGTAATTTAACTTTCTTTGTCGGTGTTTTTCATGTCTCATATTACAAAAAAATGTTTTTTAAATTGATAGAAATATTTTTTGAATTTTGTTTTTTTTTACCCCTTAAAGCACAAAATACATTTTTCTGTAATATGAAACATAAAAACACTTAAAGGGGTATCACCCTTGGATTTGATGAAAATCCACCCCCAAACACCAAAAAAAGTAGTAAATCATAAAGTAACTCAAGAAATATCGAGTTAAAGGAATCCAGCCAGTTATGTTTAATAAAATGTGAGAAAATTTAGAGTATAAAATAAAATTCAAGTACCCATAGTTAACCCTTTGTTTAAGGGGATATTTAGCTTCTAGCACAATAAATCTTGCTTTTTGCACAAGTTCATAACCAGACAAAAATTTTAAGCACTTTTACGTTACATTTTATCAACTCCAATCGAAGTTAGGACACTATCAGGTTTACAAATATTCGACGTTTCATGATTTTTTTCCGTTTGGACTTTTTGCGTATATTTCGTTTACGCTGATTTTCAACAATATCAGTGTCTTTTTAAGTTTGGAGTGCTGGATGTCAACTTTTTTTTTAACATTCTAGGGCAAACACATTCCTATGCATATATGGTTTCGACATATAAAGAACCAATGGTTCGCCGTTAATTACTTTGAGTTCGACGTTGGAAAAAACTTAGGTTTCTTGTCAATTTATTTACCAAAAACCAAAAATAAAATAATGTATTGGGCTCCAAAAAGTCCAAACGTTGTTTAATCCCCAAAAAAGGTCAAGTGACCTCCATCTATAATTTTAATACATAGGTCAATTTAAACAAAAGTTAAATTCTCTAACTAATTGAAAACAAAAAACGGTTTAATTAATATAAGATTATAAAATTAAAAAAAAACGAAAATAAATTTCGAAAAAAATTAAAACTTAAAAAATATATCTACTACTACTAACACAAGCCCTGGACTTAGGGAATGCTTAATTAAGTAGAATAGTACGAGGTTAAACAAACATGTGATGTAATGTAATGTAATGTAATGTGATGTGATGTGATGTAATGTAATGTAATGTAATGTAATGTAATGTAATGTAATGTAATGCAATGCAATGCAATGAAATGTAATGTAATGTAATGTAAAGTAATGTAATGTAATGTAATGTAATGTAATGTAATGTAATGTAATGTAATGTAATGTAATGTAATGTAATGTAATGTAATGTAATGTAATGTAATGTAATGTAATGTAATGTAATGTAATGTAATGTAATGTAATGTAATGTAATGTAATGTAATGTAATGTAATGTAATGTAATGTAAATTAATGTAATGTAATGTAATGTAATGTAATGTAATGTAATGTAAGGTAATGTTATGTAATGTAATGTATAAATTATATACGCGTGAACGTTTACGTAACTTTAACAGGAAGGTTAAAAAATAATCTTGTAGCTGTTTAAGATTTATTTTCAGATGATTTTTACATTAAATCAAAAATGTGTATAAACGAAGCAGTCGTGTAATGTAATGTAATGTAATGTAATGTAAGGTAATGTTATGTAATGTAATGTATAAATTATATACGCGTGAACGTTTACGTAACTTTAACAGGAAGGTTAAAAAATAATCTTGTAGCTGTTTAAGATTTATTTTCAGATGATTTTTACATTAAATCAAAAATGTGTATAAACGAAGCAGTCGTGTAATAGATATTTTAAACTTGTTGAAAATTTCGTATGAAAATCAATTTTTCTAGTGGAACATTGAATAAATAATAAAATACACATTATGAGACCAAATAACAAGCTTATAAATTTTTTAAAATAACATATAATGGTTTATATTAAATAAAAATTTTATTATATATTTTATGATATATTTTATGATAATATACATCCGAACTATTAAAAAATAAATTAAGAACATAAAGTGCATGTCCATAAAAACAAGCACTGGTGGGATTAAAGTATTCATTAATTTTTTAAAAAATAAACTTTAAAAGTAAATAAAGTTTTGAAACTAGTTCACTAATGGGTCTGTCATGTCGACGCTGTATTGCAAGGCACATGAAAAAAAAAAACAATTAAAAAAAAATATATTTTTTATTTATTTTTTTTTTCAAAAAACTTTCTAACCTCGAAGAAATATTTTTTGATTTTTTTCGTATTTCAAATCCATTTAGTAAAATATAAATTAAAGTGTACATTTATTTAAAAAAATTGTTTTTAAATTTCTAATTTTTGAGAGTCACCGGTAAATTAAAACCTCGATCCGTACTGTTTATAAATATTTTTAAATTTGATTAGTTTCACGAAGAAAGAATCTTGCGCTAGTAAAAAAATATTAAAACAAATTTATTGCTTTTGGTTTCCTTTCTCGATGTTTTATATCATTTACCCATAAAGTAAATATCGATTTGAAACCAAAAATAAAATCGCACGGATCTGTAGCTACGGGAAATAGGTTTGGAATGTGTGTGCAAGTGGAAGGCCCGATGTAGGAACGCATGCCTTATAACGCTCTTGACGGAAAGAAGAGAGCGCGAATGATTCCTCTCCTTACGTCGGAGACTTGCTTTCATGCGGAGAACTATATATATATATATATATATATATATATATATATATATATATATATATATATATATATATATATATAATTTAAAACCAAAAATTAAATAATCTATCGGGCGAAACGTTTTTTAATCTCAAAAAAGGGTCAAGTAACCTCCGTAATATTTTAAGAAATAGGTTAATTTGAACAAACACTATATATTCTTGTTTATTAATTTAAAAATACAAAAAAAAAAGATAAAATTGTTTTTTTTTTAGTTTTTAAAATTTATTTTTGTTTTGTTTTAAATTATAACCATAGCGCAGTTGTCTGAGATGATAATCTAGAGGGACAAAAGTATAATAACACTAGTAAATATTATAATGTAAAGTGTCATACCAAAAAATTATAATTTTTATGCCGTCTAATAATTATTAGACGGCATTATATTTAGGACGTTTTTTATTTAAAAAAAGTTATAATATACACAAACGGGGTCCAAAAATAGTTTGCACATAAAAATCGAAAAAAAAAACAAGAAATTTTGAATTAGGTACATATTTCCAAATAATTTGAAATTAAATATATTTAATTTAAAAGCCTTTGGAAAAAATGTTTTATTTAATTTGTTTTCTTTTATAGTTTTGCTGATATACAGTATGTCCCCGGATGGAATTACAAAGAGGATTTTTTTTTAAATTTTTGATACCTATCTCAAAAAGGGTCACTCAAGATTGATAACTTTTCCCTGCTTGTTTTGAAACTCCCAAAACACAAAACACTTTTTGTATAACTCTTACGGTTCATAAAATGTTTTTTTTCTTCAAAATGGCAACTTTAAAATTTATCATTAACTCATAAACCATAATTTTTGTGAATTTACTGTAAGCCATTGGGATGTTATACAAAAAACTATTTTGGATTTAACCCGTTATGATTGATCTATCTAAATTTATCACAATTTTATAATGTGGTCAGGGGGCATGGGGGTCATTTTTTTATATAGAAAAGGTGATCATGTGATACATTATTTTACAGCTTATAAAATGCTCTATTTAACTGTATATTTTTTATTTTTTAAACATTTTTTTTAAATTTTTTAATTTTTCATTTTTTTTCTAAAATGTTATATAAACTGTATATAGGAATATACGGCCCACTTGTCTAATGTCTAATATAATAGCTATATTTGTTGTACAAATAAAGGAAACGGTAAAAAATATAGATTTTTGATTTTTTATTTGTTTTGTTGTTATGTTTTTGTTTAAAAATAAATAAATTTGTTTGATTTAACCTTTTGGTAGAGCACTAGATTAGTAGGTTTGTTAGGGTAGTGGTTCCGCAGGAGAGACATAGCCACAATATCAGACCGCAAGAAAGTTTCTTAGAAACCGAACATGTCGTTGCTACTGCAAAAACATTGTTGAAATCAAGTCTTTTATATGTACACCAAACATTTGCGCTAAATATTAAGGTTAAAATGGTTTGACATCAACTATGACAATTTCAATATTTTTATCCAAATTTTCCAATAAAATATTTTTTTTTATCAGATTCACTTTTAGCAACCTTAAGAACCCCAATATACCAATTATCACAAAAACTACCCCCGCCCCTCAGAGGGTGTATTTGGAAAATTTTATTTTAAGATTCAGTTTTAGAAACCTCAAAAACACCAGTATACCAATTTTTACGAAAACTATCCCCTCCTCTCAGGGGGTGGAGTTAGAATTTTTTTTATTATTATATTTACTTTCACCAACCTCAAAAACCCCAATATACCAATTTTCACGAAAACTACCCCCCGAAACTCAGGGGGTGTAGTTGGATTTTTTTTATTATTATATTTAGTTTCACCAACCCCAAAAAACCCAATATACCAATTTTCACGAAAACTACCCCCCGCCCTCTTGAGGGTGGAGTTGGAATTTTTTATTGTATAAAAATAAAACACTTCTACTTCAACTAGTGTGTTCAGTTATAAAATATGAACATTTTAGTACGCTTGAAGAAAAAGAACATTATGGTTTTCTATCAAAAACTTTGATAACAATGTGATTTTAATAATTTTCTTATTTTTTAATATATATTTTATCAGTCCCAAAAATATTGAATTCTTCTATTCGTGTGCTATATATAGTTAGTATAGAATATAACCACACATTAAATAAAATACTTGTAAGAAAGTGAAAAATATACTTTTGGCCTTCTAGATTTCCATTTCAGAAAATAGTAGGTACAAAAGTTCCCTATCAAAAGTTCTTGGATAGGATTGTTTTTAGTAAAAATCTGGGAGTATTTTAAAAGTATACACATGTTTATTTATTTTATTAATTAAACAGTTAATAAAACGTAACCTTAATTAAATAGTTTTTTAAATAAATTACACTAGTTTACACTGGTTTTGTTTGAATGTTCTTTTTAATTTTTACATACTTTTGCCCATTGAATCTGAATCTGCAACTCAAAAATGTTATTTCTGGACAGTGGTCATAATATACCCCACCGCATGGCCAAAAAAAAAGTGTGATTATTCTTAAATTTTATTTTTAGGACAATTTGCCTAACTACTTATATCTTGGGGTTTTACGGGTCACTGAATCTGGTCTTGAATATCTAAAAAATGGAGTAATTTTTTTAACCATGATTATTTTAATAAAAATATACCGTGTTTTTAGAATCTCTAAATCCGAATCTAACGCTAAAAACACTGCATACATAAAAAGCTTTTCCATTTTTATTATCCCATGAAAATATATAAAAATATTTAAAATTATGCCCTTTGCCCTCAAAGGTGGTTAAAATTTTTTTGATACCAGACTCGTTTTCAGCGACCCACAAAAAACCCTTAAATACATAATATTAGGTAGATTGCTCTAAGAATAAAATTTAACCATAAATACAGTTTTTTGGTTATTTGTAGAAATAAATTTTCTGGCAAAAATACATAAGTTGGAAAGAATGCTTAAGCAGGAAAAACGTTGAAATTTGTAATTTAGTGTTATCAGAAATATCGTTTAAATGTGTTACGTAGCAACAATTTTCTATATTTAGTTATTTACTTTTAACTATACTTATGTAGGGGAAGGGCGGCTGTCAGCCCTTTTTGGAAAAAAGTCTTACTGCCTACAAAAATTAATTTTTGTATTCCAACCTTTATCATTTGTTTAAAAAAATTACCTTTTAACTTTTACAGATTTTATGTTAGAGTTTGGGACAAGCATTAACAGCCATGGGATATACCGGGTGAGTTTCAGTCAATGGACACTCCCAAAGCAATTTTTTTTTATACAGGGTGTATTAGAACTCACGTTAAAAAAATTACATATGTACTTATACACCAATAAAAAGAAATTGAGCAAAATTTCAGAGGGGGGTGTATGTATGAAATTTTGAGATAAGAACGTTTTGTTTCCACCAATCCCAGAAGCTATTATAATTACCTTTAATAGTGGGAAGATTATGGATTTTTTAACTTTATTGTAATAATTTTGTAAAGTTAAGTGTTTTTTCTTGGTTGTAATCCTATTTTAATTTTTAGGTCCAAATTAAGAACCGCTGAATAATAAAAATTTTTACATGTGCACATAAACTGCAATGGAAAATGTATTATTTAAAATATATATCGACAGACAAATGTTTAAAATGTCCCTCAATCCATACGATTAAAAAAGTAGAAAACCAATATACCAAATTGTAGTTTAATGAGTTTTTTTTAGGTTTTTTTATATAATAGGTAGGATTATTATTAATAAAATATAAATATAAATAATAAATCACTTAAGAAACGTGTTGTTTAATAGTTTATTTCGTCACAATTATTAAAAAAAGTTCAAACTAAGTAAATAAATATCATACTAATAAATAAATTAATATTAAATCAATTTCTGTGTAGTCCGCTGAGGTATACATGTTTTAATCTTGTCAATTAGTTATCTTTATTTACAGAAAACAAGTCTTAAAAGGCCGATCTGTAACAGTTGGGCCAACAAGAAACTATCCTTGTTGCTCGATGTTATACATTTTTGGGATTGGTGGAAACAAAACGTTCTTATGTCAAAATTTCTTACATACACCCCCCTCTCAAATTTTGCTCAATTTCTTTTTATTGCTGTATAAGTACATATGTAATTTTTTTAACGTGAGTTCTGATACACCCTGTATTTCTCAACAATGGCTACAAAATGACACATATTTTTTTTTTTTGAATTTCTGGTTTCGTCAAAAACAAAGTTAAATTATTTTTTTTTAATGACACACCAAGAAACAAATTTAACATATAAAAAAAATAATTTAAAAACTTTTAATTGTTTTTTATTGCTTTTTTTATTATTTTTTATTAACATAAAAGATTTATTTTTTCATAAATAAAATCTAATTTATTTGTTTAATGTGGAAAAAATACAAATTTTATATAAAAACCAAAAATTCGTAATTTTTTAAATCGGTTTTTTCTTCATAGTTTCATTTTTTCAAATAGCAACCCCCTCGGACGCTCTTTACTTTTTGATGCGCTCTTGTAAGGGCTACAAAATGGCGTACTTTTTTTTATTTTTATTCCACTTTTGCCGAAAATTAAGTAAATTAAGTTTTTTTGTTTTAGTAAATAAAAAATTAATGAAATTATTTTTTTAAGATGTAAAACTGATTTCTGAATTACAAAATGCAAACATATACATTAAAAAAAATATATTGATTTAGGTTCCGGCGAAGCCGAAAGTATAAAAAGATATATTTTGTATGCCGTTTTGTAGATCCTGTTAAGAAATATAAATTTATATTTCTTCTATTTCTTCTTGTTGTTAACAACAAGAAACTTGCTTTAATCGGATTGAAAACCGTTACATTTAAGGGGGTGTACATGGACTGAAAGTCACTCGGTATTTATAATAATAAAAAATAAATTAAAATTCTTGAAATACTTAACTTTTCTTACATACTGCTTACAATATACATTAGAACCATTCCTTTTCATCTTTTTATACAGGGTGATTCAGAAATAATAATAAATCTTAAGAGGAAAAAATTCCTATAAACGTTAGTATAAAGGTTGGTCCGTAAATGAGCCCTAGTTTTTATTTAATATCTCTGGAATCGCTTGAACTACAATTACGATTTTTTTGCACATTCATAAAGGCTATTCTTCTATGTAATTTTAACTTGATAGTTTTAGCCAGGGGCTTGAAAAATGGGGATGCTATATCAAGTTTTTACCCCAAACTTTTTTTGTCCGTAGATTTTTTGACATTTTCATAATAAAATAATAGTTAAAAATACATAAAAAAGGTATTCTTTATATAACACCGTAGGGCCAGCCGTTTTCGAGAAAATTGCAATTTCACGTTAAAAGCATCCAAAATAGGAACTAAACAATTCACTACTGTAGGGTTATTCTACGTTAAAAACCTTGAAAAAAGCTCCTATATATCTATAGATCTATAGGTTCGAATATTAATTTTAAGAGCACTACAGCCTCTTGAAGAATAACACTTTTTAGGGTACCGTAGCTCCCTTAAAAACAATTTGTGGATATTTGTGGGAACCTTTTTTCATAGTTTCTAATGTAGAATTGCCCTGCAATATTTAAATTTTTATTGTTCCATTTTTTAGTTACTATTTTGGATGCTCAGAACGTGTAATTGCCTCTTTTATTGCAATTTTCTAGAAAACGGTTGGCCCTACGGTGTTACATAAAGAGCACCTTTTTTATGCATTTTTAATTAAAGAATGATATTTTATTGAGAAAATGTAAAAAAATCTACGAATAAAAAAGTTTGGGGCAAAAAAATGACATCGCCCCCCCATT
>OY294046.1:18595911-18730131 GCA_958510825.1 Brachypterus glaber
TGGACAAACTTGACTATTTTAACAAAATAACGGAACTCATAGACAATGACACATACGAAAAACTCGAGACCGATCCTACTGGAAAATTTGAACGAAAAATCACACAATTACTTAAACAATCCTCCCTTACACCTCTTGAAATTTATAATCTAACCCCCCGAGAGTCCCGCGTACCAAAATTATATGGTTTACCTAAAATTCACAAGGACGGTGCCCCTCTCAGACCAATTGTCAGCACAATAGGTTCCCCTACGTATAAACTTGCCAAACACCTTGCCCAAATCTTAAATCAATTAGTTGGAAAAACGAGGTCTTATGTAAAAAATTCCACACACTTTGTACAAACCTTATCGACAGTGACCCTGGACCCCTCGGACATAATGGTTAGTTTCGACGTAGAATCTCTATTTACTAACGTTCCCGTTCCCGATACAATAAATATTATACGAGACCTACTTACAACTGGAAATCTTGACCCTAAGTTATGTAAATTATTTGAAGCTTGTCTGACATCTACATATTTTCTGATACAGGGTGAGTTCTATGAACAAGTGTCAGGCGCCGCAATGGGATCTCCATTATCACCCCCTGCGGCCAATGCTTTCATGGAATACTTCGAGAAAAAAGCTATTGAGTCATTTCCATTAAAACCTAAAATTTGGCGCAGATACGTAGACGATGTCTATGCTATTTGGCCCCATGGCATGGAAAGCCTTCAAGGTTTTCTAAATCACCTCAATTCCCAACATAAATCTATACGGTTTACGATGGAAATTGAGAACAACGGATCACTTCCCTTTTTGGACGTTTTGGTTTACAAAACGGAAAATGGCTCAATAGGACACTCGGTATACAGGAAGAAAACCCACACTGACAGATACCTAAACGCTCTCAAAAACGCTCGGTAGTTAATTCACTTGTTCATAGGGCTTTCATGATTTCAGACAAGAATTCCCTAGACACAGAACTCCTTAAACTAACCAAAGCCTTGACCATGAATGGTTATACCAAAAAAGACATTAATAAGACCATATACAAATACAGAAATCCCAGACCCAAAAAACAGGACAATAGTGACAATGACAGACAGACACAAGTTATACTTCCCTATGTAAGCGGTATCACGGATAAAATAGGTAAACTTTTGAAGAAGTCAAATATTAAGCCTATATTTCGGTCCAACCAAAAATTAGGTCAATGTTTGACTTCAACAAAAGACAAAATACCCCTGAGTTCAGAAGGCGTATATAAAATACCCTGCTCCTGTGGTACGGTTTACATAGGTGAAACTAAGAGAAAAATTTCTACAAGACTTCAAGAGCATGAGCGCAATATAAGAAAGAAACAAATTTCCTTATCGGCAGTAACCGAACATGTACATGAAACAGGTCATAAAATCAATTTGTCTGAAACAAAACAAATATTAACAGAAAACAGAAAAATGCCAAGGAAGATACGGGAATCGATAGAAATCATCAAGCATCCTAACAATATCAATCGGGACACTGGTTACCACTTACCTGCAATATCGAAGTCTTTGATAGGAAAAACCTCGTCACGGGTGAATAACCACAACTCGTCATAAATAGTGACACAAGTTGATTCGAAACTTAGTTTCAGATTAATCCCTGAAGATGTCTCTAGTAGTAAGAGACGAAACGTCGGAAAGTAAAAATCCATTAACACGGTCTAAACCCGAAAGTGAAAGTTCTTTATATTATTGTTGTTTTTGACAAGTATTTTTTAACCTTAGTTTTATTTTATCAAATAAAAATTGTTAAAAATGCAACAAAAAACAATAAATATCTGCAAAGAAACGTCGAAATAGTTTTTTTTAATTATTTTATAAGAATTTTTCGAGGTGTGTTTGAATTTCGGAATTTTGTACACTTACTTTGAGTACACCAGGGATTTACCCTTTGCTCTTCATAAAGCAACAATACAGGTCATGTTTAAAGTTATAAACAAATGCAGCAAAAAAACAATTAAAACACAGTAGAAGTCGAAAAATTAACAGAAACAAACGACGATCTGATAGTATAAACAAACACGATTCACTCACCGCAGTAATGAGAAGAATCCAGCGCATGCGCACTGATTCTGTTTTGACGTATGCCTAAAATTATTTTAAGGTTATGTAACATTCTTTTGCAGAATTTTACAAAAATATCTACTTTTTTCTTACGCATATTGTTACACCAGGCAAGCATTTATTTTTTAATTAGCTAAAGCTAAATTATTTAGCCTAAATATAATCCTATTTGATTCTTAAAATATATCGCCTTCTAAATTCTGAAATATCGTATCTGAAAAATGCCTCCCATTAAAAAAACACCAAACCAGCAAACTACCAAACCAAACCAGCAAACTACCAAACTACCAAACTAAACCATTATTAACGTAAACCAACGCCTCCCATTAAAAAAAAACACCGAACAAGCAAACTACCAAACCAAACCATTGTTAACGTAAACCAACGCCTCCCATTAAAAAAAAAACACCAAACCAGCAAACTACCAAACCAAACCATTGTTAACGTAAACCAACGCCCCCATTAAAAAAATCAAATAGAAATTCGTGAGTATTTTAACAATATTTTGCTATATATTCTAACAAAAAAAACTAGTGTACTGGTAGTAGTAGTTTGGTAGTTGGCTGGTTTGGTGTTTTTTTTTTTTTTTAATGGAAGGCATTGGTTTACGTTAATAATGGTTTGGTTTAGTAGTTTGCTGGTTTGGTGTTTTTTTTTTAATGGAAGGCATTTTTCAGATACGATATTTCAGAATTTAGAAGGCGATATATTTTAAGAATCAAATGGGATTATATTTAGGCTAAATAATTTAGCTTTAGCTAATTAAAAAATAAATGCTCGCCTGGTGTAACAATATGCATAAGAAAAAAGTAGATATTTTTGTAAAATTCTGCAAAAGAATGTTACATATTATGTAACACATATTATGTAATACATAAGCTTAAAATAATTTTTGGCATACGTCAAAACAAAAATAAGAAAATCAGTGCACATGCGCCGGATTCTTCTCATTACTGCGGCGAGTGAATCGTAAACAAACTACTAATAATTCGTCAGCCCAGTATTGGTGTGCCATATCTCTATTTTCGGACATTTTGAGATTTTTACTGGGGGATTTTTGGAGATACGACAAATGAATACTGGGGCGATGAATTGTTTTACTACCGACAGTATTTCACAAATAACAGATGAGTATGGTTATGGTTATGGTTATTAGGGTGGAGGGTAGCTATCTACACGCACTTAGGCCACTTAGCTGGGCCCATTGTACTACCTCCCTTTGGTCGCAGCATTTAATTTAACCTCTCAGCACAGATGAGTACTGCGAAAGGTCAGAAAAATTGCGTTACGTCATTTCGCTGCCCCGTTCTGTCACAAAATAATCCTGCGCAGGCTGGACTTTTAGTCCTCTTTTCTTCTCTATGCCCAAACCAGCCAAAAAAAAAAAAAGACGATCTAAACCAACAGTTAAAAAGTAAAGTTTTGTTATCTAATATTATAAATATAGATATACAAACAACCATAGACAAAGAACATAGATGAGCTGTCATCTCAAGGTTATATACAAATATGCGAGTCCTCCATTTTGATCGGAAGTTACGTCAGAAATCAGCCGGGAAATTTAAATTAGTGGGTAAAATAAATAAACGACATAACCTTACTTTTTAATGTTTTCTTATGTTATATTAAAAAAATCAAACTTACCTAAAAAATATGATACTGCTGTCTGCAGGTAGCAGTCGTTTTATGTTTCTACAACTTTTTATAAAACACGTCATTGCAAAGACTTTACTAGTTCTTTGAAAAAGCACTATAAAATATACAAAAAACACAGAAAGACTTTAAAAGTTCAAAAACGCTATTATATAGTCTATAATAAAATAAAATGTTCACCCTTCTAGCACAAAACATCAAACGCGTAGAAAAAATAACAGAAAAACCTCGAAAACAAACTCAAAACATACATAATTTAGGTTATGTTAACCTGTTGCACGAATATGTTAGAGGTGTGTGCGAAGAATTATATTTTTATATTTAAATTACTGGTAAAAATAAATAAATATCTGTGTAGTATAACATATTGATTTAGTTTTTACATATATAACAAACTGTTGCAACAAAACAACGACAAAAAGAAACTTTTACTGACTACTGAAGTGAAATGAAAAGACACATCTCTAACAAAGAAAATGGAGGACGCATTTAGTCGGGACGCAGAAGTATGCGCAGACGGTCAAAAATCAATCTATTTGTTTATTTTGTCAATGCAAACAACGCATTGCAATGCAAATCTACTTGGAATAATATACACTTTGTTTTAATCAAATAATTAGTTAAAACAGGTAGATATTAATTATTCATTTTTATGTGCATAACTAATAGTTTAAATCATTCATAGGGTACATAAATGAAGGTGAACTATATTATTTATTTAAAAGCCGTGAAATTAATTTTTGCACTGCATCACTTAGTGTACTCTTAGTAATATCATAGTAATAGTTATTTATAATACTAGTGGGTAAAGTAAGATATTGCCCATGAGAATTTTCGAGAGGGCAATATCGGTTTACTCATGAGTGCCATACAAGATTTTATCCAATAAATAGCTTAGGAATTCATATTTTTATTAAAAATTTTAATGACATTTACAAGAAAATAATTTGACAAGTGACAGTTGAGTGGGTAAAATAAATAATTATCCACTCAATACAGTAAAAGCCACGCGGGGGTTATTCTTGAGTTTATCTATTTAAAATAAAGCTGGTAATTGTCTTATTATCTGTATGTATTGGATAATAATATTTTTCTTCAAGCGTACTAAAATGTTCATATTTTATAACTGAACACACTATCTTCTTACAGTAAAAAAATGAGTTCATTGTTGTACGCTGTAAAAAAAAGTAAGTCAGCAAAACCACCACTGGTCGCAGCACTCTTTGACTTTGATGACAGTCATACTTCAAACTAGTTTGTTTATTATGTAAACAGGTGGTTGACTCGAGATTCTGTGCAAAAACCTTTTGTGAAATTGATTAAAAATGATTGAAGAAGAATATATGGTTTATACACCTACAAATCTCTTCGAAATTGCAAATGACATGCATTAGACAAGTTACCATCGAAATCGCGAAAAGTGTACGATTTAGCCTACGAAAAAAATTTAAAATAAGCTAAGGAAGTTTAAAGTTTATTTCGAAAGGGTTTTATTGGCCTATTTTAATCAAAAAAACATACTTTATTACTGAATAAATTAAAGTCAAAAATTAATATTTAAAAAAATATATATAGGATGCTTGAAGAAAAAATATTATGTTTCACTCAGAGGAAAAGTGCTTTTTTTTACTCGTCTGTAGTTTTCGGACTCCGCTTCCCGTCGTCCGTAAATTCTACAGACTAGTAAAAAAAAGCTTCACTTTTCCTCTTAGTAAAACAATATACTATTATTCGCAACTGTATATGCAATACACACATTACCTGTATTAATAAAGTTTGGAAAGTAATTGATTTATTGTCCCACTGTTTTCCACGCCTGGACCTGACCTGTAATGAAAAGTAGAGACCAGTAAACTAATGATTACAGGTCTGCATTAAATTTAAATAATTTCCGTTACATGGCGCCACCGACTAAAATATCAAACAAGATGGCTTGCGGTTCTCATAATAAAAACGAATATAATCTAATACATTTTGTCCAAAAGACTTTTTTTGAGACTGAGAAGGATAATAAATGTTTTAAACGGTGCCTTGTGATCTATCAACAAATGTTTTTTGTGGTTGTTTTTTCAGGTTACGCGTAAAATGTAAAACTTTAGTGCTTGTGCTTTTCTTTTAAAATTCAGGAAAAATAATTTGTGGTAAATATGAAGACAAAGTATTATAGTATTATTTTCTTCATTTGAATTCAAGCATCTAGGTTTCAAAAAAAATAGTACAACTTACTTTATATTTAAATAAAAACAGTTGCGAATAAAATAGTATACAGGTCTCCCGGAAAATGGTACTTTTCCTCGACCTATAAAGGGTTTCGGCACTTCATGCCTCGCCCATTAATAAGGTCTCGGAAAAGTACTATTTTCCGAGTCGACCTGTAATCTACTATTACGTAGGGATTGCAATCCCGCAAAGTGGGATCCCGCAATCCCGCGGGATCCCACACAAGTCCTGGACTTAATTAATAGTACGAGGTCAAAAACAAACAAAAACAAACAAATAACTTGTATTACCACTATTAACCGTACCAAATTTTAATGTGATAAGTCAAAGCATTTTCTTGTAATTAACCAAAAACAATATTCTTAATTTTTTTTTATGATATCAAAAATTTGAGGGTGATGGAGACAAACGGCCTTCGGATTTGGATTTAGTTACCCAAAATTAGTATAAACCTATGTCTAAGATCTCAGTTAGAGAAATCTTCAGATTTCGTGACCAGTGTTATTTATGTCAAAATTTATCCATATAATAAAAAAAATCAATAATTTTAGAAAAAATATATGGATTTTACAAAAAATGTTTTTTTTTTTTCTGGTAGCGACCTCTAGAAATGGTGCGAGTTTGGAAAAATTTGGCCCGAAGCATTTTTTTATAGGGAACAATAAAATGAGTTGGTAGCCCGTTACCATTTCGAATTTTCGTATTTTAGGAAGCATCCTAATACGGGAATTTTGCCTAATAAGCAAAAGTGCTCCATATTATTTATTTTTTATTTTTGGTAAAAGTCATCCTTTTGTCTCAAAGAATCGACACACACACACATGTAAAAAAATCCAAAAAACGGAAAAAATCATGAAGCTTCGAAGGTTGAACATTTATAAACCTTATAGTGTCCTCTAAATGATGTATATATACATTTTTTTGAAAATGTTGCTGTCTTGCTTAAAAAATTAAATTTAAGTGGACATTGCGTATACAATATCTTACACTTAATATTTTTTTGGACTGTATTTTTAAAATTTTAAAATATAGTACAAATATGGGGTATTAAATCATAGAAAGGTATTATCTCCAAGTCCGGACGCGTCATGACGCGTCTGGACGTGTCAGGTGAAAACATTTAAATTTTTGGAAAAAATTCAGATTTGATTTCTTTTGTATATTTTTAGGTTTAAAACAATGAAATAAATTTTAGTTTTTTTAACAGCCTAATTTGAGGTTGAAAAAAAACTTTTTCGTTTAATTATGTAATTTTTTATACTGAACTTAAATCTGAATAAAAAACACCCCCATTCAGTTTAAAATTTTTAAGTTACCCCCTCTCCCGCCTAAGGGTGTGGATGAAAAAAATCTGCTTTGATAAAAAGGTGTCCCCCTTGATACTGAAGCTTAGTACCAAATTTTAAAAACCTATCTTATGGTTCCTGAGATATCGAATTTTAACCGTTTAAATGGCCCACCCGGTATGCAGTGTGCCAATTAATAGTATATTATTTACCAAGTGAGAGAAGTTTAACATTTTTGACCTGCGTCAAATTGGATGGGCGCGCTAGCGCGAAGCCCGCAAGACGCGGTTTAAAATGTTAAATCTTCACTCACGAGGAAAATATAGTATTTTTTTCACTACCAGTACAATTAATTAGCTATTTATTTATTTATTTTACTAAAATTTAATGAAAAAGCTTATAAATTTAAAATATCACGCTGGCCGTTTGGCCATTAAAAAAACAAATGAATAACTTGACATTTCTGTCAGAAATTTTCTGGTGATCTGCTAAAATTATTAAGTTAGAAAGTGTTTCCGGGTTAAGTGTGATAAAATATATAAAAATGGAAAGTGAAATGCAAAGTGATGATTCTGGTACTCCCCCAGAAATAAGGGTCAGGCGAAAACTGTGAGGGAGAATCTATTGCCTCAAAAATCAATATATGGGGGTTGTACCTCTAGTAATATATGATCCTCATGGTAATAAATGGGTTGTATAATCTATGGTTGAATATGATGGACCAATGATTTTCACTTTTCGAAGTGTTTTTTGTAAAACATGTTTTATAGGTACTAATTTAGTTAATATTGTTTAATTTATCATGCAATAAATAAATGTGGTGCCTAAAGACACTTGTAAATAGCAATATGATTTAATAATTATGTGAAACGTCAGATTCCAAAACAGCTGAATGAAAAGAACAGTAATAAAGATGTGCTTTTAGGCTGGTGGTGAAAAAATTAAATGTTTTACGCTAGGTTTGGACTTTAGGTTTGGACGCAAATATTTTCAAAAAATGTATTCAAATCATTTAGAGGACACTATAAGGTTTATAAATATTCAACATTCGACGCTTCATGATTTTTTTCCGTTTTTTTTGTTGGTATTTTTTACCTGTGTGCGACGTATAGAAACATAAATGGGTTAATTAATAAGTTGCTTTAAATTGTCCTACCATCGCACCATGACTATGGTATATCTTTTCGAGCGGAAACAACATGAGTAAATTAATCTACAAATTTTCTACTAAAAAATTCCCACGTAATAAGTGCTAATTTGAATTTTATCGCAAATAGGTTTGTGAGGGTCACATGCAAGGTAAAAGTACTCGGTGTCTCTTTTTCAAGAATTCGTAAAAAAATATTATGTTAAATACCTTAAAAGCTAGGGACATCTGGGACTAAAACACAAGCATTTTAAATTTAAAATGACAAAATTTTACTGGCTCAACACTTTTTGACAAAATCAGGATGGAATACCACCGCGTAGCTAGATTTAAAAAATAACCTAAAAGGTCTGGTACCTCTGATCTTTTTTCTGATTATTGTTCTGGGATAAGCATTCTGTACAAAAATAAAAAGATGGAAAGTTTTTTTTTTAATTTTATCTTAAACTTAACCAAGGATCATAGATTTATCATAATCTAACAAAAATAGTTTTCCTTATAGAATTTGAGCTGCCGAATAAAATTAAAATTCATAGTCATATTAAAGGTGCAAGTCACTTCAAAACAATTTTACACTAAGGAATTTCATAAACGATTTGATATAAAGACTTGAAATTTGGAAACATAAGAAAATATTTGTTCCAAATTTCAAGTCTCTGTGTCAAAGTATTCTTGAAATATCGTATTTTTTTTTGAAAGCGACTTGCACCTTTATTACGACTATAGTTAAATTTCACCTATTTTTGTGAATCCCTAATTATGTTACCGTCTTTTTTAATAGTATATTAAAAAGTTCAACGAGTTATGTACACTATTTTTCCTACGAGCCCAAAAAAATATAAAGTTTAATTCTTCATTTAATATTTTCTAATTTTTATTACTTATTCCGAGAGTTTTTGAGAAAAGCAAAACACAAAATAGCATACAGATTTATATATGTATGTCAACAGGAAATATGTTTTTATTTACATTTAGTTTTCTTTATATTTAATACATCATATTATGGAAGCTCAAGACTGTTTAATGGGTTGCCTAACCGCAAGCATATTTTAAATTAAGGAAAGATTAACAGTTTACTAATTAAATTTGATTTCTGTGGATATGCTACCATATAAGACTAAAATGCTACAATGTTTTACATTTCATGAGGAAATATTGATGTTTTTTATAAAATGTAAGGTAACTAAATCACAAATTAAGTAATTTTTATAAAATCTAGACATTATTAAAATATATTAAGTTATATTGACCTGGGTCAAAATAGTAAGGTTATAACTATAGTTTTTAATCTTGACATGAAAAATAGAAATATTTGGATTGAAAAACATAAAAGACATCAAAAAAGTCTGTAGGTGGAAAATGGCATATAAAACGAGGTGAGTAAAATACGTAGATTTTAGAACGTAAATATCTTAACGAAATTAGGCAAACCTACATACTTATATATCAAACTAGGGTGATATGAAAATATCAAACAAGGGTGATATAAGGCGTTTTTTAAAGAACAAGAGAGTGGGTAAATGTAATTTTTATATGGGATCGTAGGAAAATATTTTTTCGTACATCATAGTTTTTTTCCAAAACGCATTGCATTGCCTTATAGGCAAGGTCTATATATTTAGGTATAAACTATTATAGTTACTATAAATGAGAAAATATTAAGCACGTTAACTCAACAACGATGTAAGGTAAATAATTTTGATTAGGTTTTTTTTGGTTGGCTAATTTTTTTTGGTAATCATAAAGGGTCGAAAAAGAAAACACTTTTTGCTGTAGTTTGGTTGATTTTTTTTAATCCCTATTTTTATTCAAAACTTTTTTTTAAGCTTACTTTCCCGTATTTATATTTTAAAATTGGATATAAATATATTTTATATTTTCTACATTTTATATAAAATGCTTTGGGTAGTTTTATGAGAAAAAAACAAGAAAGGTGAGAATACTAACATGCTCCAATGGAGCATTGCTCCATATACACTGATAAAACAGTTTATTTGTGTGTACAAAATATTTGGTTGGATATGGCCATGGCTATTTATTTGCATGAACTAAATATTTATTTGACCCAAATAAAATTTGTTACTCGCAACCAAATAATTTAATTGGCCATATCCAAATAAATCAAAATTATCTTTTTTATCAGTGTAGCATAAATAAAAATGTACACTGATAAGACACTTTATTTGTGTCAACTAAATATTTGGTTTGATATGGCTAATTAAATTATTTGGTTGTGATAAATAAATTTGATTTCTATCAAATAAACTATTTTGTTCCCATTAATAAATCATTTTAAAATTAAAATATTTGTTTACATGAACTGAATATTTATTTGGCTGAAATTTGTTACAACCAAATAATTTAATTGGCCATATCCAAATAAATCCTTTTTATCAGTGTAAAGGAAAAGAAAATTTTGATTTTTTTTTTGTGATTAGGTATATTTAAAAATTATTTGAACTATTTCGTCTAAAATGGTATAAAATAATTTCCTGACAAAAATAAACGTATAAATTTGGATATGCATAAAATTTAGTTTTTAATTTTTTGCTTTATACACGTTGTTCCATAAATATTATTTAGTATAATATACTATTTTCTATTTTGCGACTCTTATAAGCTCAAAATCCCACGCATTTTGCGTGTTCTTATAGGCCCATAAGAGATATCTACTTTTTTTTCTTTTGGGTTGGCAACAGACAAATGTCTATCTCTTGACGTTTGCCGTGCAATTGTGAACGTCGGTTTAAAGTTTAATTTTCTACAAAGTTTTGTGTTTAGGTTATGTTTTACCGTGTTAAAATCGTGGCTTGGTTACTTGCAGTGAAAAAGAGAAGAAATGACTATAAAATATATCAAAATAATATTTCTTCTTAGAATTTTAGACAAGGCGATAACTGTAATGCCAATTCGAAACAAAAATCCCTAAATCAGTCATCAATTTAAATGTAAGTTTTTTAAAATTTTAGAGCAAAATAGAAAAAATTGTATAAAGCACTCGTTTCATAACACGTTTTTAGAGCACTAGTACTTTAGAAAACTCACCGCAAGCGGCTCGTTTTCTAAACTTGTACTCGTGCGCTAAAAACGTATGTTATGAAACTAGTACTTTAATATACTATATTATAGCAACGGATTAAAAAACAATTGAGTAGTCCACTTGCAAAACTGTTAAAATAAAACAAAATTTGGCAAATTAAGAAAGTTTCTCATATTAAGAATAAAGCTGGAAGGAATGCGAAAATTTGTGATATTGTTAGGGAACATAAGTAAAACCAAAGAACTTTTACCTTAAGAAGCAACATGTGGAGAGTGACTATTGTTTACACTTAGTAAGCGTAAAGAGAGAGAAAGAATGTGTAAACTCACAGTCTAATGTCGTAAAATGACTGACAGGGGTACAGTGTTGCCGATTGGAAACATATACTTTGGATATTTTATTGTAAATTTTAAGAAACATTACTTCTGTATGAGTTTTATATGAACTAGTAGTTTAATTTTAATAGATTTAAATATACTATATTATTAAACATAATTATAGTATACACAATAAAGTTTTTTACATTTTTAATTTAAGTATAATGATTTGAATTTATGATAAGGTGGAAACTACGCAACATCGCTACTAGGTAGCCTGAAAGTCGACTAGCGACATCTACATTTTACACCACAAAGCTGTATCGCGTTTCTGTTAGTAAATAAACAAACAAAAAGATGACACCTTCATAAACATTGGTCTGAAATTACTTCTTGAGGTAAAAGTTTTTTGAGTAAAACCTAATTTTAATAAATATTTAAATGCTTGTGTTATTATTTGGTATTTATTTAAAAAAAAACGTAAAGAACTATGGCAGTTATTTTTTATTTTTTTTTTATTTTTTTGTTTAATCTCGTACTATTCTACTTAATTAAGCATC
This sequence comes from Brachypterus glaber, assembly GCA_958510825.1. NCBI lineage: Eukaryota > Metazoa > Arthropoda > Insecta > Coleoptera > Kateretidae > Brachypterus > Brachypterus glaber. The sequence goes on from OY294046.1 coordinate 18,608,227, forward strand.
CCCTAAGTCTGGGACTTGTGTGGGCTAGTAGTAGAGGGAACCACCGGCTTATACTGACTTTCGAACCTGTTTTTATAGGGAGTGTCCGCTTCACTTATAAACGCCTTCATAAATACCTTCGCCAAATTTCAATTATTAATTAACTGCAAATCGGCGCCAGTGAGAATCGAACTAACACTAGTTGTAGTAGACTTGTCATGTACAGACGCGGTAGACCACTACACAAATCCTCCCATTTGGTTTGGACTTTTTTGCAAGAGTATTTTAACTAAGACAATTTTGCCGGAGAATTTGTGCAAACATTTTCAAAAACTTGTTTTGTTGCTTATTTTTGCATTTTAGTGCGCCTTATGTTGATAAAAATCGATTTCAAGCAAAAAAACTGTTCGCTTGGTCTGTACGGGAAATATTGTAAGCACTATAACTTAAGAACGCTTTACCCCTATACTTGAAATTTACTATACAGGTATGTTACCAAAAGTTTTCGCTCGGGATTGTTTTTGGTAAACATTGAAATGGGGTAAGGGGGGCAAACAGGGGAAAAACAATATTTTTTCCCAAAAAACTTAAAAATTGCTATAATGAGGGTTTTGAGGTTTCTGAAATTGTAATTAAATTTTTCTCACTATACCCCCACGGGGAAGAGGGGGTAAATATTTTTAAATGTTTTCAATATTTTTGTTTTGTTTTTGATATATAGGGGTTTTTGGGGACGACGAAACTGAATCTGATAATAAAATATTTATAACTTTAACCCTGGGAGGTAAGGGGGTATATGTTTGAACTTTGTGTTTACAATATTTTCGTGAATATGTATATAGGAGTTTTGGTGGTCGCTAGAATTGCATATAATAATAAAAAAATTCTAACTTCCCCCGCGAGGGTGAGGGGGTAAACCTTAAAACCTTAAAAAACCCCAATATACCAGTTTTCACAAAATGTTATTTTAATATTCAGTTTTAGCGACATCAAAAACCCCAATATATCAATTTTCAAGAAAACTACTCCCGCTCCTCAAGGGGTGAATTTTTTTATTATCAGATTCACTTTCAGCAACCTCAAAAACCCCAATAATCAAATTTCCAAACGAAAATTACCCCTTGTCCATCAAGTGGTGTATTTAGAAAAATTTTATTATCAGATTTATATTCGTCGACCCCAAAAACCCCTATATACCAATTTTGACGAAAATATTGAAAATATTTAAAAATATTTACCCCTTCACACCCGTGGGGGTAGATTTAGAAAAGTTTTATTATCAGATTCAATTTCAGCAACCTTAAAAACCCCTATATAGGAATTTTAAATTTATGTTAAAAATTTTTTTTTCCCATTTGCCCCCCTTGCTGCACCGTTCACCAAAAACCATTCCGAGCAAGAAACTTTGTTAACATACCTGTATGACAAATTTCAAGTCTTTAGCTTAAAGCGTTCTTAAGTTATCGTAGATATGTGATTGGGCTAATTTTAATTTAGCACTGTTTGAAAGTGAATTTTTAAGGAGCACCGTTTGCAAGCGGACTCTTGTGTAACTTAGTACGTTTTGCAGGATTACAAGATTTTTCACTATGTTTTGCACTAAAGTGAATGATTTTTTCTCCATAAAAACAGTTTTACTTATAGATTTATACAAGTATTATACTATTATGCTATTATCTCAATTTTCATAGGGGATGTAACTTAGGCACTTTTGCAAGTGGACTACTTAATTAAAATGTCAAATGTGTTTGAATATATTATAAATACATTTAGAAATTAATGCAGTTTTATTTTATTCAAATATTTAAAATAGTTTTTATAAAACAACATTTAAAATATAACGACAATTAAAAAAAAATAAACATGAAGTAATTTAAATAATTAAAAAATATTAATTAATTAAAATTTAAACAAAAATGTTAATTTGGTCTAATTATAATGGATACAGAATCATGTATATTCTTTAATTCAGTACTGCAGTATGACTAACCAAATTTGACAATTAATAGCAATTTTTAAACATTAGTTTTCACTCTGCGTTGACAATAGGTACCCTTGACAAAATACTGACATGACTTAATAAGTCATTGATTTATTGTAACACTAAGTCATTTATTAATATTAAAGTTATATTAATGAAAATTACTAAGCCAAGAATAATTTTGCATATTTCAAAGCCAACTAGATTTAAAATTAAAATTTAATTAAAAAATTACATGTTCTGTCAAAAGTTGACAAATTATACATGGCTGTACTCAGAACTCGATTTTGAATCAATATATGTAAAAATATAGAGGGTGTTCAATTTAAAAATTAAAAGTTAAGGCCATTTTCGGCGAAACTGGAAGTGAAAGAATATTTTTTAGAATGTTTAAAAATGCAGTTTAATCAATTATTTACATCCTCCAAATTTCATTATGATAAGTTGATAAACAAAACAGTTATGGGAATGTTCAAGTATTACGTAACGCTCCTAGGGGGGGTGGGGGTCATTTTGGAGTGTTACGCCCATGTTAATGGTATAGGAAAATAGCGTTACAAGGGGGGGTCCAAAATGATCAAAATTTGCGTTACGTAATACTTGAACGTTCCCTATAGGGGTGTACCATATATACTAGGGTGCTTTTTTTTCGACTATTTTTTTTTCGGTCCCATCACGAAATTTTGTTGGAAGTACCCTAAAAAAAATTCCCTCAAAATTTTAGCCCTTCATATTAATATTAAGTAGTGGACCAAGGCATGTAAAGATTTCCCATTGGAAATACACGTAAACTTTGATTTTTTTTCTTTAAATTTCTATAGCTTAGCGGCATTTTATGGCATCGATTCGACCATAGACAGGTATTTCTCAAAATTAAATGCTCTACAAAAGTGCCCATTGCGGCATAATCATAACTCATACTGGTGAGGTAGTTTGGGCCACTAAACCCAATTTTTTCATAAAATTTACGTTTTTTTGTCCTTATCTCGTAATTGACAAGAGCTACAAAAATTATTCAAATGACAAACTTGTAGAAAATTTAATTTCCTACAAAAATGGTTTGGATTTTAAATCGCTAACATCAATATTTCTTGAGATAGTGATGTATAATGAAATAACGATTTTTTATAATTTGACGTGATACTCGATAATAATTTGAAATAACAAAAACTTTAGAATTTAATATCTCAAGAAATATTGATGTTAGCGATTTAGTGCCAAGAACCATTTTTGTAGGAATTTAAATTTCCTACAAGTTTGTCATTTGAATATTTTTTGTAGCTCTTGTCAATTACGAGATAAGGACGTAAATTTTATGAAAAAATTGGGTTTGGTGGCCCAAACTACCTCACCAGTACGAGTTATGATTATGCCGCAATGGAACCTTTTGTAGAGCATTCAATTTTGAGAAATACCTGTGGTCGAAGCGATGCCATAAAATGCCGCTAAGCTATAGAAATTTAAAGAAAAAAAATCAAAGTTTACGTGTATTTTCAATGGGAAATCTTTAAATGCCTTGGTCCACTACTTAATATTAATATTAAGGGCTAAAATTTTGAGGGAATTTTTTTTAGGGTACTTCCAACAAAATTTCGTGATGGGACCGAAGAAAAAAAAAATAGTCGAAAAAAAAAGCACCCTAATATATACAACTGTTCTTTTGGCTTTATGAGGGTGTTGCGACATAATGTAAATCTGCCATTATCAAAGCATAATTCACAGCACCCTTTTTCAATTTTAAAAAAAAGTTTAACCCACAATAAATTTTTGTTTTTATCTACCTATTAAAACCCATAATGCTTTCTTTTGTATTTGCTTTATCCTGTTTCTCAAACCAAAATTTTACATAGAAAGAACGCGGCAAGTAACATATTCAATGCACTTACCGCAGATTTCCTTAGAATTGGTACATACCGTTATTCTCCGTAGTAAAATAATACTAAGCTCGAAAACGGTATGTGTCAGGTGTACATGCCGCGTTCCTCTTTAGGATGGCAGTATAGTGATATTAGCTTAAAGCCATTGATTTGTTGATTTATATTAAATAATTTACAAATAAAGAAAAACAGAAGTATTTCTTCAATTAAATATAAATTATGTATGCATAAACATTGCTCATTAATATCTAATTGTTTTTTTTTTTGTTTATGAGACATTTACTCATGCATATTGATTTTATTTAAAAATAAATAAACACATAAAAAATATTTATTTATATTTGTCCATTTTGCATTAATTTTAACCATTTGCTCTAAATATTCATAAATGTTTTGTAAATATTTGTATTTAATCAGTGACTGATAATTACTTATTTAGTTTATACATAAGGGAGAACGAAGACAAAAGTAACAATTTGCCAAAAAAAAAACTTAATTATATTTATATTAATTATATTAATAATATTGTACACTGTATATATTATCTAAGTACCTATACACCAAATTTTTAAGGGGACAAAACGAAGACGTTTTGTTCATTTAAACATAATTATTTTATAACTATAATGGTTAATGGTGGCAAGAAAATTTTTGTTTTACTTTTAATACTCAATTTATTCGATATATCGAATAAAGAGTATACAGGGTGATCAGTAACTGCCATGCCAAATTTTAAGAAATGATTCTACATCCAAAAATATGAAAAAAAGTTTCTTTAAAGGGTGGTCCGGAAATGAGCCCTAAGGGAGCTACGGCCCTTCAAAGATGACATACTAAACGGGACACAAATAACAGCATCAATAAAATTTTAATGCTGCAGGGTGATTCTTCATTTAAAACTGAGCAAAAAAATATTCTTCACCAAAACACCTAAATTTAATATTAAAGGAGTTTGGTTTGGCCTTTTAAAAATTAACGTTTTTGGTGGAACAAAATGTTATTTCCTCTTAATTGCACACCTAAATTAATATTAAAGGAGCCTTTTAAAAATTAACGTTCTTGGTGGCACAAAATGTTATTTCCTCTTAATTGCATTTTTTTTAAACGGTTGCTCCTACAGTTTTACACTATATGAAATTTTTTATGTATTTTTGCTTAAGAAATATATATTTTTTACAAAAAATCCAAAAAAACTACACATAAAAAAGTTTAGGGCAAAAATGTGTTAAGCCTCACATATTTTGTCCGTCTGAGCACGCCTCTGGATAAATATAAAAAAATAAATTAACATATACCTATTGTCCTTATTAGTACTAGTATACATGCAAAAGCTTGTCGCTCTAGCTTAAAGGGCAGCAGAGTTATTAATTAAAAAACATGTTCTTATTATAATTTTAAAGAGCCGTAGCTCCCTTACGGCTCATTTCCGGACCAAACTTTATAGGAACTTTTTTTTGATATTTTTGGATGTAGAATAACCTCTTAAATGTTGGCATGCCAGTTATTGATCACCCTGTATATACAATTGATAAGAAAAAGCTTAATTTAATATGTATTATAAGTATAATTTTATATTACAACCGTGTTACTTTTAAACCCAAGCATTTTTTTGGATAATATTACCTGTAAACTATACCAGAGTTATATCAATCGAAAAAATCGATTTTCTCAAAAATATGTCCAATGATTTGCTCAAATTTTGTACGGTAATGGTAAATTAAATACATTACTAGTTTTTTCCGGAAAAATCGCATAAGGGCGGAAAAAATTTTTAGCAATTTTGGCAAGGGCGAATAAATTTACATTTGCAGTTTACTTTTTTATAATGACTGAAAATAAATGGAAATTATTATTATTATAAAAATATCAACAAAATAATCAAAGCCTTTAAACCTATCCGAACCTTTTCACGGGAAAGTATGTGCGGTGGAACTGTACCATTTTTAGATTATTACAAATGCTCGTGAGGGCCTAAAAGCATCCTGTTACTTGCATTTACCGGGTCTCCCCTATACTTTTTAACAAAACAATTATTGTTATATTAGGTATATACCATAGTATATTGTACAACAATATTTGTTTTGTTAAAAATAATTAATTGTTTAAAAACAAAAAGTTTAAATTGTTTTTTTTTTGTCATTATTTAATAGTATGATTATATTTAACATATATGTACAGTATAAATAGATAAATAGATAGATTTATATATTTCCGACGATTCCTGGGAAGGTGCTAAGCAGAAAGTGGAAAGGGGAATAATGTCTATTAACAATTGGCTAACTTGCAGTAAGATTATCCTTGAATACGGAAAAAAGTAAATTTGTTTCATTTTCTAGCACAAATTTTAGTAACACATAAAAATCCATAACAACGATTGTATTGTTCAACCCTGCAATTGCCCACAAATATCAAAAACCCACAAAATTAAATATTTAGGGATAGTGGTTGATCAACACCTTCGTTGGGATGAACACACTTTATATTTGAGCAAGAAGATGAGACAAATGATACCCATGACATTCTTAGCAAAGATGTGATTTTAACTGTATATAAATCGTTAGTAGATTCCATATTAAGTTATTGTATACAGTATACAGTAGTATGGGGTGGTCTATATGATAACTTACTTTCTTCTGTTCAAACAACACAAAATACTATTCTAAAAATCATCCTTCATTAAAATAGACTTTATAGTACGCAACAATTATACAAAGAAACACAAGTATTTACTGTCAAAAAAAGTTATATCTATCGTTGTCTATTATGGGCCTTCAAAAGTAAGAATAAAAATGAAACAAATTTTGTCTATACCACCAGATTTGCAAAAAATTCATTGACTATCCCTTTATGCAGAAATAATATTTCACAAAGATTTATTCTTTATTATGCTCCCACCCTATTTAACAAACTTCCTCCTAATATCAAACTATTAAATAAAATCTCCTCATTTAAAAGAGAAGTAAAGCAATTTGTACTTTCAGACATTTTTAATTTCGATATCTAGATCATCTCTCATCCAAAATATAATCTTATTTAAAATGTTTTTTTTTAATCTTTTTTTTTATTTTTCTTCAGCTGTTATTTACATTTAAATTTATAAACTTAGGTAATTTTTTTTTATATTTTACATATTATTATATCAATTACTATAGCTTACAGCACAAGCATTTATGCTTAGGTAAGTGTTTAGTATATTTAAACTAATGTATTTGTATTAACAATTAAATAAAGATTATTATTATTATTATTATTATTATTATTATTATTATTATTAATATTATTGTCATACAGGGACCTAATAAATAGGTATTTTATACCTAAGACAGTTTAATTTAACATATAATTTTGTTTATTTGGCTATAACTTAATTTTCTTCTTAAAAGCTTCTTCCTGACATTTTCACAAAAATTTTCTTGTACAGTTTTAGTTTTTTCATTCTATGTTCTTAAGATTTACTTCTTTATAGTTTTGAAGAGTTTATAAGTTATATTTTACCATATTCTTGGAGATTTTAATTAAATTTTACGGATATTTTGACATTACTTTGTTATTATTTTGACATATAATATGATTATATATTTAACATATGTTTACAGACCTCCCCATCTTTCGTTGTTGCTGAGGCTTTAAATACTGTAGCTCAGTAAAAAAAATAATTAAAAGTACTGCACTAATTTTTCTACCTCTATGAGGTACCTAATTGTAATTTTAAACTAACAATAAATCAGGTCCACACTTTGATGGTTAATAAAATATGGTTCATCCATCCAAAGATGAGAACAAAAAAATCCATAGTTTTTTTTTGTTATAACATTATAACGTTAGGACAGAAATTTTTAATTTTAAACAAAATTATAAAAATATTAATTTATTATTCCATCAATCTATTTTCTAATCATCGTACAGAGTGATATTGGTAGACTGACAGTTTCGGGCTTCTGGCCCTCTTCAGTACCAAGAGTCAACTCTTCACGCTGATTAAGAAAACGTTTTTAGACTTTACTCGCAAAAGGAATATAGCCATTAGATTGATGTAGACTTGTGCGCCATCTATTTCTAGATGTACTATTGGTACTGAAGAGGGCCAGAAGCCCGAAACTGTCAGTCTACCAATATCACTCTGTACGATGATTAGAAAATAGATTGATGGAATAATAAATTAATATTTTTATAATTTTGTTTAAAATTAAAAATTTCTGTCCTTACGAATTCTACGTCTAACCACCCGTTAGTGGTACTATGTGCTTGAGACACACAAGTCTTCAACTTGCTACCATTCAAAGTCTCCAGATTAGGAGAGGTATGAGTAGTTGTCTACATCTAGAAATAGATGGCGCACAAGTCTACATCAATCTAATGGCTATATTCCTTTTGCGAGTAAAGTCTAAAAACGTTTTCTTAATCAGCGTGCAGAGTTGACTCTTGGTACTGAAGAGGGCCAGAAGCCCGAAACTGTCAGTCTACCAATATCACTCTGTACGATGATTAGAAAATAGATTGATGGAATAATAAATTAATATTTTTATAATTTTGTTTAAAATTAAAAATTTCTGTCCTTACGAATTCTACGTCTAACCACCCGTTAGTGGTACTATGTGCTTGAGACACACAAGTCTTCAACTTGCTACCATTCAAAGTCTCCAGATTAGGAGAGGTATGAGTAGTTGTCTACATCTAGAAATAGATGGCGCACAAGTCTACATCAATCTAATGGCTATATTCCTTTTGCGAGTAAAGTCTAAAAACGTTTTCTTAATCAGCGTGCAGAGTTGACTCTTGGTACTGAAGAGGGCCAGAAGCCCGAAACTGTCAGTCTACCAATATCACTCTGTACGATGATTAGAAAAATAGATTGATGGAATAATAAATTAATATTTTTATAATTTTGTTTAAAATTAAAAATTTCTGTCCTTACGAATTCTACGTCTAACCACCCGTTAGTGGTACTATGTGCTTGAGACACACAAGTCTTCAACTTGCTACCATTCAAAGTCTCCAGATTAGGAGAGGTATGAGTAGTTGTCTACATCTAGAAATAGATGGCGCACAAGTCTACATCAATCTAATGGCTATATTCCTTTTGCGAGTAAAGTCTAAAAACGTTTTCTTAATCAGCGTGCAGAGTTGACTCTTGGTACTGAAGAGGGCCAGAAGCCCGAAACTGTCAGTCCTACCAATATCACTCTGTACGATGATTAGAAAATAGATTGATGGAATAATAAATTATAACGTTATTTATAACATTATAACGTAAGGCAACAAAAAAGTTTGCGCTTGAGTTTAAGAGTTATTTCAGTATATTATTTTATATTCTAGGCCATGCCCACTAGCTAAAAAAACACGTTGTTTGAAAGTTTTTAGTCCCCCCCCCCTACATGTCGTAAAAATATTATAATAAAATTCTGTGCCAAATTTCAGCCCGAAAATAAGTTTTTTTTTAATGGTCATCTTCGGGTAGTTATTCCAAGGTTAAAACCCAGCTGGCGACGCGCCGCGGCGGCATTCTCTCACTTGTTTTTGGATAGACCATAGAAAATTATCTTCTATAAACAAAATTTCCAATTACAAAATAAAGTAATTGAACTAAAAATATTAGTATTTCAATAACAAAGAAACATTAACCGGATGTTCACAAACATTTTCCACTAGATGTCACCATGATATAAATATTAGGAACCAACGCGTTAAAACGCCAGAGCATTTTTTAAAGAATCTAAAATAATAGTTTTTAAGTAAAGTAAGGACAGTAAGTGCATTTTACCGGTTGAGGATTATTTTGGAGATTGAGGCGAAGTCGAAATCTCCAATACTATCCGAAACCGGTAAAGCACTTAATGATGCTTATTACGGTTTTTGCACGATTTATTTAAGTGAAATTAAGACGTAAAATTTATTTAAAAGTATAATTTACGTTTTTTCATGATTAAATTAGTCATTAAATTGTTTTTTTTAGAGAAATTTTGACAAAAATACCCATTTTTCAACCCTGTTTTAAACCCCAAAAAAATGTTTAAAAAATAAAAATATATATATAGTTTAATGGAGAATTTTATAAGCTTTAAAATAATTTATCAACACGACCCCCTTTCCATCTAAAAATATGTCCCCCTGCCCACATTTTAAGTGCATATTAAAAAGTATCAAATATATGCTAAAATATAGTTTTAAGTTGTCTTATTTAAGAGTTTCTAAATTTTGAAGTCGATATCTCAACTTGTTCAAAAGTTAAGAGGGGAGGGTGACTTTTGGACCGCTCTATATAATAAGGTAGGTCTCATTACAAATTTGAAGAAATTATCACAGTTTGTTAAAAAAGTTATAGCAAATAAATCTGGATTCACTAGTAGTTAGGTACTCTGTATCTACTTTTATTTTTTTTTTTATTTATTTATTTTATTTATTATTATTAAATTAAATTTACAATAGTTTAAATCTTATATATACTATCCGCCTAAACCACAAGGTTTGTGTTGCGGAGAACATCTATAATATTACTATAATACAATTATAAATTCTAATAGATTAATAATTATTGATTTTAACTGTTAATATTAATATGTTAAAATAATTACATTGTATTATTTTATTTTTTATTATAAGCACGCATAGTGGAAGAGAGAAAAAAAATATATATATACTCACATATATATATATATATATATATATATATATATATATATTATATATATATATATATATATATATATGCATATATTCGGACGTTAGAGAGGTCATCGACGTAGGAAGCAAAAAAATAAAAATCAGCGAGTATATTGATATCGCACATACTGAAGGAACATGGTACAGGAACGTATCTAATACTTTTACTTTATAATAAAAACTTGTAGAAATAGTTTATATCTTTTAATATAATAATTTTTTTAACTCATACTTACGCTTATTTGTTTTTAAAGTTTTAATATTTTTAGGGATAGAATTATACCATTTGGGGCCGTAATAGAACATACTTTTATTTTGGAATGAAAAATAGGTAAACTAACTATATCATTTTGTAGATCTCTTGTACTGTAATGATGCTGTGGGGATTTAAAAATATTTCTACATTTAAACACCCATAAACACACTTGGTAAATAAAAATTTTTTTAATTGGTAATTGGTTGCTATTATTATAAAGAAGTTCTGTGGAAAAAGTACGTTTTTTAAAATGAGTTATTTTTAAAATTATATTTTGAGAAATTTCTAGGCCCTTAAGAGTATTGTCAAACGCGCCTCCTCAAACAAGAATACAATACCGTATAATAGACTCAGCCAATGCACCGTAGACGAGAAGTAAATTTTTTGTATTTAGAATATTTCTAAGAATGTAGAACTTGGGAAACAGCCTTCGAAGTCTCAATGTTAGTTTTTCAATATGGATGTTGGTCTATAGTTACCCCTAGATATTTAACTGATTCTACTTTATTTATGGTTGGGCAATCGCAGTTTCCGTTGCAGTGTCTAACATGAATCTTTAAGGAATCAGTGTCTGGTTGGCCAACCATGGTCAAACTAAATGTAATGAAATTTTTTTTACTAACATTGAGACTAAGAAGACTGTCATCCAACCATTCTTTAATTGAAGTTAGACCAAATTCAGCAGACTGAAAAACCTCATCCCACGTGTGACCACAAAATACTGCTGCAGTGTCGTCGGCATAGGAGATTAAATTATCTTTAATGTCATTTAAATCATATAAAAAATTAATGTAAATTAGAAATAATATGGGACCAAGTACGGTACCTTGGGGCACGCCCCTGGTTATTAAAACAGATTCACTGAATGTGTCATTAATTTTAACTTTTTGGTACCTTTCAGATAAATAGTTTTCAAATATTCTTAAAGATTCTCCTCTTATGCCAATATCTTGTAATCTCTGCAACAATATTCTGTGATCAACCGTGTCGAATGCCTTGGCTAAGTCTAAAAAAACGACAAGACATTTTAAGTTTGAGTTTAAGTCACCCGTCACTTTTTTTACCAATTCTATTACGGCGTCCTCAGTGCTTAAGTTTTTTCTAAAACCAAATTGTTTTTTTGTTATAATATTAAACTTTTCTAGGAAATTTTCTAGCCTTGATTTTAAACATTTTTCCATAATTTTTGCGAAACTATTAATTAAAGAAATTGGTCTATAATTAGTGACGAGTGACTTATCACCAGCCTTAAATATTGGGATTACCGTAGAACCCTTAAGGGCCTTGGGAATATACCCCGTTTTAAAAATTAGGTTTAATATATACCGTAATGGTTTAAGGATGTTTAAATGTATAGCTTTGATTATTTCTGCAGTAATACCGTCCGGCCCTGGCGCCGCGTTAGTTTTTAAACTAGAGATCCGTATAATTAATTCATTTTCACTAATTTCACTTAAAAACATAGAGTTTTTCAGTACTTTTCTGGAAACAGCACGTTGTTTTTTATTTTTTCGAATATTCTTAACCATTTTTTCTCCTAGATCCCTAAAAAAAATATTGAAATAGTTTGCTTTAGAATCATCTGAGCAGATAGGTTCTTTTTTGTCATTTACTATATTGTATTTTTCGATTTTTTTCCCCGTGTTTTGATTTGTGGCGTTATTTATTACTCCCCATATTTTTTTGAAATCATTATTAGCATTTTTTAATTCGGACTTATAGTAATCATTTTTTGTAGTTGATATTAGCTTATTTAATTTGTTTCTGTATGTTTTATATTCTTGGTGTAGTTCCGCATTATAACTGTTAAGTAACCGTTTTTTTAGAAAGTCTCTATGCCTTATTGACTGGACTAAGCCGCTGGTAATCCATGCTTTAATTTTAAACTTGTGATTTTTTATTGTTTTTTCAGATTTACTTACTAATATATTAGATTGAATTTTTTTAATAAATAAATTGTATGCTTTCTCAGAATTATTTGAATTTAAGATTTCAGACCAGTTCTCATTTTTTAATTTTTCGTTAAGAATGTTAAAATTAATGCTAGAAATTGTTTTTTGCTTATTATTTTCGATATTATTTTTATTAATGGGCATTATTGATATAAAGGTTGTAAAATGGTCAGTAATATTCGAGTTAATAATTGCTGGATAAAATTCGACGTTATTTTTATTAGGATGATTGTAGTTTCCTAGAAAAATATGATCTATTGCGCTGATCTCTAACTTATCTAGTTTTCGTACAATTCTGGTTGGATCGTTTATGTATGGAAATAACCCCTGATTACTTAGGGATATGATATAGTCATTTACGTCATCATCATTACAATCTAACAGATTTATATTAATATCGCCGGCAAATATTTCTATATTTCTTTTTTGTAAATTTTTAAAATATGTATCAATATTTTTTATATAGGTTTTTAAATTTGTTGACGGGGGCCTATATGAGGCAGTGATGGCAAATGTAATGTCATTTATCTCACACGTTAAACGTAACAAAGCCGACTGTTCGATTTTAATTATATTTATATTTACATCAGTGTTATTTCTCACATAAACGATACAACCATCTATACGATTGAATTTTGACTTATTGTAAAATGCAGAGAAATTTGGTATGGAAAAATCATCCACTTCATCTATGTTAAAAGTCTCCGACAGTATTATGACATCAATATTCTCCAAAATTAAAGTTTCTAGATATACAAGAAGTTCATCAAAGTTTTTTTTTATACTTCGAATATTTAAGCCTAATATGTTTAAGTATCTTACCTTAGAAATATGTTTCGCCCCATCTCTAACGTCATAAAATATATGTGTTTCAATCTCATTAATATTTGTATTCATAAGATAGAAAAAAGATTAAAAAGAAAAATCAAGAAAATTCTTATGGAATTTAAAAAGGGGAAAAAAAAATAATAACAAAAGTATTTCACTAAGACACAATTTTTCCTCCATCAGTTCCTCGATGTAGACCTATGTATATAAATTTAGTAATTACCAAGAAGTAAAATATTATTGTTTTTTAACGTTCTAAGTCTGATTCACTGTTTATTAAAAGTTTATTATTGTCTTTCGAAATGTAAATACGACCATTCCATGACCAGCAGAACCTGACTCCAACAATTGATTGTGCATATTTAAGTAATTTTATTTTGGAGGGTACCAACATTTCACAAAAAACTATTCCAGTGCCTTTTAACTGCTTTTTCGCTGAGAATATATTATTTCGTGTCCACCTGTTTACAAACATCACGGCTACTGAACGTATAACTTTTTTGTCGTTTATGTTTGTGTTTTTTCCAAATCGATAAGAAAAGTTGATATCTTGGATATCTATATTTAGCCCTAGCTTGGAATTTACGAGACTACATACTTTTTCGTTCAGATTTTCGTTGTTTTCTTCCGGCAATCCTTTTATTATTATATAATTTGAATATGATTTTTGCTGTATGTCTTCCATAGAAGATTCAATTTTTTCTGTTCTTAGGTTCATAGTATGCAACTCATTTTTTATTTCACTGATTGCATTTAACATTTTCTTTTCGAATTGTGTAATCATACCTTCTATAGTTGAATGATCACCGCTAGCTATCATCGACTTAAGATTTTGAACGCCAGCTTGTAGATTCTTTTCTAGACTTTGTACTTTGGCGGTTATTGTATTATCTTCTTTATTTGTAGAATTTTTCGTGTTTCGGGGCATTTTGGTTTCACAATAAACTTTTTGTGGTTTCACTTTGCAAAAAAAACACTGGTTTTAACTAAACTTTTGGCAATTTTAACAGTTATTTTAATTAAATTTCGAGGAGCGATGTACACTGCGTCTACTCTTCGTGCGCCATCTACATATAACTTTTTATCAAAAGGAAAAAATAATGTAAATTCAAGGTCAACTGTGTTTATACTTGATTAGGTTACAATTTTGACATAAATATTTGTCCCATATAAATTAAATATTATTATTGTATTACACTGTAAATGCAAATATGGTAATTTTACAGCAAATAAAGTAGGTCATATGTTGCCAGCAAAGAAAGTGGTAAATTTAAATCAGTACTGTAAATTCACAGTTATCTGTAAAAATGTGAATTTTTATTTTGGTAATTTTACTGCTATCTTTTGTAGAATGTAAGCTATTATTATGGTAATTTTCGGAACTGTCTGTAAAAGTGCCGGGTTTTTGGACCACATGCATGAATTTTAATGCAAAATTATTGTACGGACAGGAAAAGAGCTGAGATTTTACTAAACCCAGTAATATTGAGGTTAATTTAATAAATATTGTAAATTCATATTCTGACATTGTAAATTTGCTTTAATTATTACAGTTAAAACTACTGTAAGTTTGACGGACAAATTTAGAGTGTATAATATCTTTTTTTTTAAGATCCTGCCTCACTGTCATTGTTGCCAACAATTTCTAGAGCGAACCAGGAATTAAGAGTAAACGTTTATAAAAATGCTTTAACTGATATTATCTTGGTGAGTCAAATTTGGATTACTATCTATTATTATAAAGATATTTTCAGTTCATATTATATAACAAGTTATTAGTATAAAGTTAGAAACGATTATAAACAGAACAGAAACGGTTAGAAACAGCTTTAAAAGTTTGAAAACAGTTTTTACAAAGATGTGGAACAAATAAAGTAGAAATAGGTTCTTAAAATATTCTGTAGAGTTAACAAACAAAAAGACAAACTTCTATTTATTTGGTCATTAAATCTAGTTATTACAAGTTTACATCTTGGCTTAATTTCTTCTGAATTATTTTGTTAATTAAGTACCAGCTGTTTTGTTTCTAAAGGCACTGCACTTAATTAATTTTAAGATATAGTTGTCTATGCATTTTAATTAGGTTAATTAGAAAGCATTTACATAAAAAGTGTTGCATTTATTGCTAAACATTTCTTAAAATAACTCTTTAAAAACATAAAACCCGAGTTAGGTTAACTGCCTTTTTAAATAATAAAAAAATAACTAATATTATAATAATTACCACGTTACTCAAAAACACTTAGACGCTAGAATAAAGCTATAACAAAGCAACGAGTCAACGAACCAACAAGTCAACGAACAAACGAACCAACGAACGAACAATAAACAAGAAAACTAACAAACAAGCAAACGAAGAAAAACAGTATTTAATTCCTATTATCAGTCTCGGTATGAACCATTTAATATATAAATAAATATTATTTCTTATTGGTTTTCGTAGAAATAAACAAAAATGTTAGGTTATTTTATTCGCAAACTTCAACTGTTTACAAACAAAGCGATAGTTTTGTTTTTAAAGGAACTGCACTGAATTAATTTTAAGATATAGTTGTCTATGCATTTTAATTAGGTTAATTAGAAAGCATTTACATAAAGAGTGTCTCTTTTATTGCTAAACATTTCTTAAAATAACTCTTTAAAAACACGAGTTAGGTTAACTGCCTTTTAAAATAATAAAAAAATAACTAATATAATAATTACCATGATACTCAAAAACACTTAGACGCTAGAACAAAGCTATAACAAAGCAACGAGTCAACGAACCAACAAGTCAACCAACAAACGAACCAACGAACCAACAACAAACAAAAAAACGAACAAAAACAGTATTTAATTCCTATTATAATACTCGGTATGAACCATTTAATATATAAATAAATATTATTTCTTATTGTTTTTCGTAGAAATAAACAAAAATGTTAGGTTATTTTATTTGCAAACTTCAACTGTTTACAAAGAATGCGATAGTTTCGCTATGAGGTATAACCAAAAGCTAAACAAAAACAGGTTAGATATGAATTAATTTTTAACCTTGGTTAAAAATAAAAAGCTTTTTTAACTTTAAAAGAAGTAAACAAGAATTATAGATTTTTCTGCTTTTTATAATGCATATAAAGGACGTTTTTCTGTATGCTTGTGAATAAAATATATTTTTTGCAGATTTGGGCACGCTTAACACGATTCTATTTTCATAAGTGACAGAAACGGTGAAAACCAGTTTTGTTTCTTCGTAAAAAGGTTAAATAATTATAATTATGAGAGGAATAATTACATAGGATTAGATTAGAAAATTTCGAGTTGACCGGATAATTCGTTCTTGAGTTATCATTTTTCAGTTACTTTTTTTTCATGGGACACATTTGTATCCAAGAATTTTAGGACATTTTTTGGCGATTTTAAAAAATTCGAATTACCGTAAATAGCGCGTTAATCATTTACGGTAAATATGAGCAGTCAAATTGCAAACCTATATACCGGGTGTCCCACCAGGTTCTTGACAAGCTAGATCTCCGTTATTTGAAAATATAGAAATTTGTGCTAAAAATAGCTTTAAATTAACTAATCCATTAATGGGAGCCAAAGAAGACTTTATTGACATATCCATATCCCATTTAATTTTTTGTTTTAAATTCTTTTTAGATAACGGAGATATAGCCCCTTCTAAAACATGGTGGGATATTATTATTAATAAATAATAATTGTTTTTTGGAGCCCCTTAAAAGTAAAGATACCACTTAAAATACATGTTTTTTAGAATGAAATGTAGCTTTATATTCTTTGGTAAAAATGGGGTAGGGCTATTTGAAAAACAGAAGTTAGAGGTGGTTTCAAGAAGATGGATAAGCAAGGGTCGGTTTTGTATGTCAATAAAATCTTCTTTGGCTCCCATTCAATGCTTTTTTTGCAAACATATCTACCTTTTTAAATAACGTAGATACAACTTGTCAAAGACCTGGTGTGACATCCGTTATATAAAAAAAACTAATAGTTTTGCTTATTAGGGAAGGTAGGGGTAATTGTGGCAATGGAATTAAGAGCTTGTACTGTCACTTTGATACAAAGTTTTGAAATGTATTCCCTTAAACAACCCAAGGTAATAAATTATTGACTAAAAAAAGCGCCTTATACAAGTGACTAAACTATTTTTGAAAAAGTTGCATCACCGCCTCAGAGCACCGCGGTTCAACGTCCGGGCTTGGTTTTTATTAAACACTTATGAAAAACCATGTCACTTAATTGTATTGCCTTATTATTTTGGCGCCTTTGCATTGGCGCTCCCTTATCCCAAGAAGATAAAAAAAAGTCCCGAAAAAAAGTGAGGAGCAAAAAAAGGGTTGTCAAGCTGGACTGGCTGCCCGAGGCAGAGGACTCATCGGCATCGTGCAAAATCCTGCACTTTATTTAAAAAGGCTTGAAATTAAATTAGGAGAATGTGATAAAGAAAAATGTAATAAGTTATTACATTTTTCTAATAATTAACGTTTCCGCTCGATAATTCCGGCTTTAAAGTGTACAGTTTAATTATTTTGATTAATTAACTCCCAGCACTTAAACCCCATTCTTTATATCCTTTTTATGCACTTGCTTCGCTTTATATTTCAAGTATACATATTTCTTTCCCCGAGAAAAGTCTTGCATTAGTAAAAAAAAATTAAATATTTGTGGTGCTTTTTTTACGTTTTATATCCAAAAAAGATGATTTCCGTAAAAAAAATTATCTCTGTTGTTCGGTTCGTCTGTTCTGTATAGGAAATTTTTGACCACGAGAACTCGAGAACGCTTTGAGCTAAAGACTTCAAATTAGGACCATAGGTCGATTCTCCAAAGTTCTAGGCTGAGACTGTTTTTGGTAAAAATCGGTTAGTACTTCTATTCGTGCGCTAAAAACGGGTGTTATGGAACTAGAACTTTAATATAATATTTAATCACTATTGGAAAAAGCTAAACTCACTGTCAATAAGGGTATCAATAAAATAGGACAACAACCCAAAGCTGTATAGTCTTACATTCTTTCTTCCCCTTCCCCCAGAGCTTAGAACTTTGGGTTCTTGTCCTTCTTTTTAATTGATACCCTTATTGACTTTGTGAGCCTACCTTTTCTTTTTCTGCTGCTACCTTACCTTTGGATTTTTCAAATTTACCGTTTTTCAAATTTACCGCCAAAAATTTAAAAATTTTAAGTAGGCATTGATAAAATTAAAAAAAATTTTCCAGTGTTGGCTAGAAACTACCTACTGTCATTTACTACCGGTAAAATGTCTAAATTTTAACATGTAATTTTTAAAAAACTTTTAACTGTACCGTCCTGTTTTGTCCCTATGATGTATTGTAACACTGCTGTAAGCTCGCCCTGACAAGTAAATAAAATTTAAAAACCTAACCTTAAATATGGCCCCAAAAACACCATATTAACAAATTTACTTACTTTGAGGGCTGGCCCTGATGATGCCTCAAGCTAAAGGAGACTAAAGCGCTAACTTATCTTTTTAAATATACGGAAATACACAAAGTATCTTCTTTTTTTAATTAAGTATAGTGGGTGTTTCATCTTTATCTTGACAATGGCTATCTCAAAATTAATAAATTTTAAATAAACATCAATGCGGAGCTTAAAATTTTCATTATTCTTCTTTTTAGTGCATTTATTATAAAAACGCTTTTCTTGCATTTCATATATTTTATAATTTTTTTATTAATTAAATTAATTTAATTAATTTAAAGTGATTCCGTAGAAAAATAAGTAATTGAATTTGCACACACATGTGAAAAATATTAACTAAACAAACCGTGAAGCTTCTTATTTCATAATACACTCTTCACGGTGAGTATTCTCTCGTTTTCTCTCTTTAGTGTTTCTCAGGGCCTTTAAAAAATGCAATATATGGCCTTGGTCTGTCAATTTGACGGAAAGATTGGTCTTGTTCCAAAGGTCAAACATATCAAATTTCTGGTTTCTACGTCATTGTTTTTAAAAGTTGGAAAATATGATTTTGAACTGTAATTTTTACGGTCGATAGAACTGCTTGCAAAGAGACGCTTCGCTCACCGCAGTAATGAGAAGAATCTAGCACATGCGCACTGGTTTGCTTATTTTTGTTTTAACGGATGTCAAAAGTGGCTTCCGTTTAGGCAGTTGTAGTTTTATGAAATAGTTTAATTTGAGTGGGGTTACGATTCGCATCAGGTCCACAAAAATAATGGTTATTTATATACCAAGGGACTAAACTGGCTGTTTTAGTCCCGCTGCATTAGCGTTTCCTGAGCGAGCGTAGCGAGCGAGGGAAACAAATGCAAGGGACTAAAACAGCCAAGTTTAGTCCTGAGGTATATACACTATTTTTTGCAGGACCAAACATAATTTAGGTAGGTAGATAAAATTAAAATTAAAAATCACGCGTCTAAAATCGGTTGTTTTATTTTCGTAATTTAATCAAGATGCCTGCAAATTGCGAAAAGTCAATTTTATGGCTATCGCGATTTCAATTGTTTTTTAATATGGTTGACACAAACGTCAAAAAAATGGACGAAGATGATAAATTTTAAGTTATGTATAAATTGTTATAACAATGTTATTTTTGAAGGTTTTCTTTGTTAAAATCAAAAAAATTGGTTTGAATCGCTAATTTATTACAAAACACCACCAAACCTAATTTTTGAACCAGCAAAGCACATAGTAAGTACAATATTTTAATATTATCAAGGTTGCCGTGATTTTTATTCCCTAGGGAGAAAAACGGCAAGTTTAGTCCCGAAAATGAAAGCGTAAAATTAGGTTTTAGTCTTGGTCGTGCAAAAACTATATTTTTGCACTGATTTCTGGTTTTATTATTAAAATTTACTGTCTAGAATATAATTAGGTGCGGAAAATCCAGTTTTTTGTTAGGATATATAGCAAAAGATTGTTAAAATACTTACGAATTTCTGTTTTATTTTTTTAATATGGGCGTTGGTTTACGTTACAATGGTTTGGTTTTGTAGTTTGCTGTTTTTTTTTAATGAGAGGCGAAGGCAAACAATGGTTTGGTTTGGTAGTTTGCTGGTTTGGTGTTTTTTTTTTTTAATGTGAGGCATTTTTCAGATACGATATTTCAGAATTTAGAAGGCGATATATTTTAAGAATCAAATGTTTATTATTGAATATTCCGCAATTTTTTTTTACGAAAATACTATTAAAAGCGAGTACTTTTAGCCAATTAAAAAAAAAACTGTTAGCTCGCAAAGAAAAAAAGTAGATATTTTTGTAAAATTCTGCAAAAGAATGTTACATAACCTTAATATAATTTTTGGCATACGTCAAAACAAAAATAAGAAAATCAGTGCGCATGCGCTAGATTCTTCTCATTACTGCGGTGAGTGAATCGTGCAAAGAGAGAGAGAGAGAGAGAGAGTGGGGCACATAAAGGCCATAAAGATTACGCTGTTGCCAATACAGCCATATAGTGATCAAAGAAAGAACGTTTTATTTGATGAATCCCAAAAAGAATGAAATGTACCATTGTGCCCATTCTCTCCTACCCATGCAAAATTTAGGACCCTAATTTAATTTTTCACTAAAATTTGGCACAGAATTTAATTTTTATATTTTTAACGACATGACTTAGGACTCTACGGATCGCGACGGTCAATGCTCGGCGAAGTAGTAATATTTTTTACGTAATTTACCTTATAAACGTTAAATTTGATTTGTCTAAGCACCCTACTATAAATAAAAACGATTAAAATCGATTTTTTATCCCCAAATCCTTTACCTATTTGTGACATAAATTGGAGCCGTAGAAAGTTTTTGGCGGATACATGTTTAAAGGCAGTTTCTGTTAGAACCCCTTTTAAGGTGTTGATGCGTGTTGTTGTTGATGTAATTATGTTAAATTTATAACTATATACTTGGGGAGCGAAATTATCTGACATTTGTCAAAACAGTTGTAAATTACTTTTAAACAACTTATAACAAGCTCTCTACCTACCTATCTACTTTCTGAAACTTTAATTGTTATAAAATAGTACCTATATTAAAGCAAAAGTTATATGACACTATTTTGGCCCATGCATTCATGTTAATATAAATAAATAAATGAATAAAAATAAGGAAAAAATTAGTAAAAATGTCCCCTGACCAAGAAGGTGTGCGAATTGCGTGCTATAACGCGCTCTTAAGTTGCGCTATCTAGCAGCCAGCGCACATTTCGTCTCATTCTAGGCTATTGGGGGTTAGAGTGGAACACTTTAATCTTTAAATTTAGCAAAAAAATAATAAAATATAAAAATAGTCTTATTTTAGCTATATTGAAACGCAGATTTTACTGAAAAAGTGGGGTTATGTTTTTCCGAGTAGAAAAAAATAAAGTAGGTTATTATATAGAGCGATAAAATGCGAGTAAACGTATTAATTGTTTCTAATCGATTAATTAACACCTACAATCAGTGATCCGGCCACTTTTACACCCTGTATATACCAACGAACTAATAACTCTTCTCTCTAGAATAGACATTTCATTTGTAAAAACTGACAAAAACTTAGCCAACATATACATTTGTCTATCTTACTCGCACAGCTTTGTTCTAACAGAGACAACAATAACAGTTACTGGTAATTGTTATTGTTCAGGCCTGAATATACCTACTATTTGTTTACAAACAAACCGAGATGTTGGCGATACTTTATATTAACGGCATGCGTATTCTAGAGAGAAGAGTTGTTAGTTTGTTGGTATATACGCAAAACATGGCACAATTTAAAAAATATTGCATAAGGGTAGATAACTTTTATGGATGTACTATTCAATTTTTGGTCAAATTTGGTTACATCGAGGCAGAAGTGTGGCAGGTTTCACAAATCCTTTAAAAACTCAATTAAAAAAATACGCTCCGCTCCAAAAGAGCGCTGGTCAAATGAGCGCTGGACAAAACAGCGCTACCCAAAAGAGCGCTTGGACAAAATAGCGCGACCCAAAAGAGCGCTTGGACAAAATAGCGCGACCCAAAAGAGCGCTTGGACGAAATAGCGCGACCCAAAAGAGCGCTTTGACAAAATAGCATTTTATAAACTACAATTATCGACTAACAAATAACATCTGTGGAACCTTGTTCTTTTTTAAGCTGTTCCACTAATTTAAAAAAGTAAGGGTGGTGGCAATCTACCATTTTTTTAAATGAATTATGCCATGCCTCCAAAGAATTGTTGGTTTTAGGTAAATCATTATTATTCACCCGTTCAAACATATTCCAAATTTTGATGGAAAATCTTGGAGAAATGTTGTAAAGTCTTTTTTCCACATAATTATTTTCCCAGTACTCCAACAATGGTTTCAATTCTTCTGGATATTCTTTCTCAATTATTTCAAGTGAAAATTGTACATCCCTTATGGGAACAAAACTTAATGCAAGAAGCATTTTACATTTTACTCTTATATCCTCATCATTACAATATAATTCTGTTAGATGTTCTTGTTGAATATGACGCCATAAATTTTGCGCCAAATGGAAAAACAACCCACAATGTGTGTTTCAGGAAAAACGGTATTAATTGCATTGATAGCTGCCACCTCATAGTCTGAAACAATGCTGGTTGGATTTAAATTTGGTTCAATTTCCATTAATGTTGAAAATAATCTTCTGTAGGTTTTTTCCTGTTTATTACATAAAAAAGCATAAATTAAAAACTTTATTTCTAATGGGATCTGGGGCATGGTTGTGTTCCTTCGTAGGTTTTTTTTCTTTACCATGTTGAATAAGCCTTCCTTTACACCCTTTTAATGTACATCTCCATGTTAAGGAATTTAAATGGTTCTTGTCCTTTCTATAGCGATATGAGTTTGTCTGTTTTATAAATTAAAATTGTTTAGTTCTTTTGAGAAAGGAAAAACTGATCCTTTTGCTGCTCCATAATTATAAAACCTTTGACATTGACATAAAATTTTTCAATAATTTCCCTAACGACAGGTTTTCATAGCTTTCTAAATTAATTGAGAGATTTTAAAAATTGAAATTTTTCTCTAGCTCTATTTTGTCCAAGCGCCCTTTATAGAGAGAAAATAATATTTTTAATAAAATTATGCAAATCAAAGGGATATTTTGTCCAAGCGCGATTTTCACCAAGCGCTATTTTGTCCCAACGCTCTGTATAGAAAGAATGTAGTTTTTTGTAATATAGTTAGGCAAAATCAAAGTAAAATAATCATTTTAAAAAGCACTATTTTGGGACGCAAACTTTTATCAAGCTTTATTGATTGATTTTTTTATTTTGTTTCTTATTTTGATTTTTTTTATTTTATCCAAGCACTATTTTCAGACGCGCTATTTTGTCCTAGCGCTCATTTAACCAGCGCTGTTTTGTCCTAGCGCTTATTTGACCAGCGCTGTTTTGTCCTAGCGCTCTTTTGTACGCGCTATTTTGGGACACGCTATTTTGACCAGCGCTATTTTTTCCCAGAGCCAAAAAAATAATATAAAAAACAAGTTTTTAAAGTTAAAACCCTTCTATTAATTACATTAAATATAACTAAAAATTAGAAAACAAGACATTTATACCAATTTACAAAAACGAGCTTTTAAAAGAAAGGTTTTGGAAGTTAGATGTTTTATTTTTTTCCAAAAAATTTTAAAAATCTCGTTTTTGTAAATTGGTATAAATGTATTGTTTTCTACTTTTTAGTAATATGTAATATGTAATATGTAATTAATAGAAGGGTTTAAACTTTAAAAACTTGTTTTTTATATTATTTTATTTTCAAGTATTTTACTTATCCTTTAATAATTTGTAAAGAAACCCTTATTGGGGGTAAAACAGAGATTTTGTGCAAAATGATATTGTCACCGGATATAAGCATGTATACTAAATTTCAGTTCTTCAAGTGAATAAAACAAAAAAAGTTAATATCTCCTAAACCAGAAGTAAAAAAGTAAAAAAATAAAAAAGAAAATATTCATTAAAACTGCGGCAATCAGAAAGACTTTAGTAATTTGATTAACAGTTGCAGTGGCGTACCATACAAGTCCTAGAAGATGGGTTAAGAAACATAGTTGTACATTATTTGTTGCTGTTAATACAAAAAAAAAATTGATAATTCTTAAAACAAACAAAAGTAGAGAATGTTTAAGCTTCAAAACAAAAAAAAGAATCAGTCAAATCAATTATCGAAATATTTGAATTTAAAAAATGTCAATTTTTTAGGTGTCCGGAATTTAATGCGCGGCAGTGTATAGGGCATTCATATATTGGCAGTATAACAGGTTATGTGGCATTAATACATCTTAATATATTTTAATATACTTCAGATACATATCCATTATATAAAATGTTTTGTTGCTTTTAATATATAATAAAAGTTTCAAAACACGTAACTGTGATATATAATTCAACATAAAATAAATATGAAATGCAATATATCTTAATTATATATCAGATACATATCTTATATAACATATTTTGTTGCTTGCAACATATAATCGAAGTTGCAAAACACGTAACTGTGATGTGTAATTTAACATAAACATTACTTTTTTTTAAGTTGATAAGATTTTATAACCTAAGATTGTAATATGCGAACGTGTTGCGTGAGATTTTCTTTGTTTTTTTTTTGAGTTTTCCTTGTTATCGTAAAAATTATAAACTCTATACATATTGTAAGCTTACGATGCCAAAAGAAAATAAGTTATTTTCAGGTGAAACTTTCTGGCTCTTCATCACTGCAAATTATGAATGAAGAAGTTGATGTAGTTTATCTTGATCATGGCCATGATATATCCGGTGTTGGTGAACAAGCATTTGATATGATAAATTTCTGATAAAGTATTAGACATAAATCCTACTAAACGTAATCTGCCATCCTCCCGGTTGTGGCACAGATTTTGTTCATGCTGCAGCATATTTACCAGGAAAATCAGAACAAAACCAAATTATAAATGACTTTTAGAGTTGTAAGAAAAACGTTTTTTTTTCAATGCTTGTTTTAAAACAAGTTTTTTTGTGTTTTCTTTTGTGAAAATATACAAAAAATGCCGAATTTAGTATTTTAGGTTCAAATACAGATATGTTTCAATAGTTTTGATGTCAAAATACTTTATTTTTTGTGAAATAATAAAAATAATTATTATTATATCATATTATACAGTGACATAACCTCACTTTTGTAATCTGTACCAGAAAAAAAATGTATTCGGTTTGTTTATAATACATCGCCGTAAAAAAACCGCCGCGGCGGTATCATTAAAAATGTTTGATGCGGCGCGCTGTATCAAACATTTTATAATGATACAAAAACGAATGGAAAATTTAACAAAGTGCATTTTTTGTTAAACATTGGCGTAAAAAAATAGGACTAGGCAACCCATATAAAAAAGTGTCTTATCTGTCCAAAACACATAAAAGGAAAATCTGAGAACCAGGAAAACAATGTTTTTTATAAAAATATATTTTTTTATAATTAGATAAAAAATATATAATATATAATGTTCAAAATTAGATATTGGTTGCTGACTTTTAAAACAAAAAAATATTTTTTTTTTACATAAAAAAACTGTTTGTTTTTTTTATAAAATCTGGATTTGTTTTAAAACGACTTTTTTCGTGTTTTTTTTTAACAAATGTTTTTTTTTTTTAATTTAAAACTTTAAATAATATCACAGAGCATAAACACTAAAAAAGATAACTTATTGCCTGACTTGAGTGCTTAGGTGTTCCAATATCATGCAACTCATGCTCAACTAAATAAGGTGTCTGAAACTATGCCATATTATTGGCAATATGGTAAAAATAATTCTTTTAAACATAATTTATAATTCTGACACTTAAAACTTCCAGAACCAATATCTTGAAAACTAAAAGATATTTAAGTTCTGGGAGAAATATATATTACTTAGCTTACTTATAGGGTAATAGATTTTTACAAACTAAAGTTTGGTGCAACTTTTAGCTTAGAATTAACAGTTACGTCCAGGTATAATTTTTATACTTCTTGTCATCCAAAAATAGTATTAAAGTATGGCGACAGCCTCACTATAAGTTGCACCAAACTTTAGTTTGTAAAAATCTATTACCATGTAAGTAAGTTACTATGCATTTCTTCCAGAACTTAAATATCTCTTCGAGATATTGGTTCTGGAAGTTTTAAGTGTAACCATGTGTCAAAACTATAAATTATGTTGAGAAGAAGTATTTTTAGCATATTGCAAATTATATGGCATAGTAGTTACATTTTACCTATACGACATATAATTAATATAGCTTCAGACACCTTACATCCATATGTCACTAATATAAGATATGTTGCGTTGCAATGTAATTGCTATATGTCATCAACTTCAAAGAAGCGGACATATGAAAGTCCGAGAACTTTGCATGTAGACTACAAATAATATGGCTGATACATACGATATAACAGTCGATATCTTTTAGCCATATATCAGACATAGATCCGTGTTTATTGGGTGTCTATCTATATATGAGTGAAGTGAATAGAAGGGTTTTAAAAAGTGAAGAATGTGACTTTAATTAAACAACAAACCTAAATTACTTTAAGCTTAAATTTATTCATAAACAAGTACATGATTTCAGTAATTTCATAAAAAACATATGCATTTTACAAAAAAATGCTGAGCTGCTTGGTGCTATGATAAAGTTTAAATAATCTGTACGAATATACCACCAGCAGGTCTTACTCTATAGTAATTAGATATAATTAATTCTTAATAAATATGAATAAGAAAAAAAGACCTTTACCTTTTGTTGGATTTATATAAAAAAAAAGGTTATTACCTTTAACCTTAGTACATATATTTTTGTTGTGTTTACATTACTTAACATTTTTTTTGTACTTTTAGCCCCCTAAGTTTTTTTTTTGTTGAGAAAGCTTTCAATTTAAGGCGAAACGTCCAAAAAATATTTCCTGATTTGTGTAAAAATATTTAATGTTTAAACTGAGAGGCAAAAACCCAAGAAACAAATATCAATAAAAGAGGCTGTTAAGAATAAGGTTCTTAAAAATAATTATTATAATCAGAACTTGTCCCACAATTTAGTTAAAATTAGTAACTTTTTTAGGTATTTGGATATAATTAAGTCAAAATTCGTTTACCTTTGAAATTGATCACTCATTTAATAATTGTCAATATTTTTTATTTGATAATACAAAAATTTTAACTAAAGAGCCTCACAGAAATACGAAAGCTAAAAGAATCAATTTTCATAAAATTATGCAGGGATAACTGTATTAGCGAATGCTCTTCATCTTTATCTCATATTTGGACAACAATGATGAAGTATTACGCGGTAACTTAACTTTGCCCTCTTTTCAATAAAAAAGTTTTTTCCAAATTAACTTCTCTACACCTTTTTATTGTTACGGGTGTCTTTATTTCAATTACCTCGAAATGACATATTTTGACATTTCGTTCTTTTTTAATTATTTTTTCTATTTTGCGACTCTTATAAGCTCATAATCACACGCATTTTGCGTGTTCTTATAGGCCCATAAGAGGTCTCTACTTTTTTTTCATACATACAAAAGCCTATTACATTACATTACATGTTTGTTTAACCTCGTACTATTCTACTTAATTAAGCATCCCCTAAGTCCAGGACTTGTGTGGGCTAGTAGTAGAGGGAACCACCGGCTTATACTGACTTTCGAACCAGTTTCTAGGGAGTGTCCGTTTCACTTATCGCCTTCGCCAAATTTCAATTATTAATTAACTGAAAAAGGCAAATCGGCGCCAGTGAGAATCGAACTCACGATAGTAGACTTGCTATGCATACGCGCTAGCCACTACGCTATGCCTCCCATCTCTTGACGTTTTGCGTGCAAATATCAATGTCGATTTAAAGTTTAATTTTTTACAAAATTTTGTGTTCGGGTTATTTTTTACCGTGTTAAAAGAAGAGATGACTGTAAAATATATCAAAATATCATTTTAAATATAGTGTAAACTGTAATGCCAACCCAAAACAAAAATCCCTAAATCAGTCATCAAATTAAAGTTTTTTAAATTTTAGAGCAAAATAGAAAAAATTGTATAAAGCACTCGTTTTATAACACGTTTTTAGAGCACTACTACTTTAGAAAACTCTCCGCAAACGGCTCGTTTCCTAAACTTGTACTCGTGCGCTAAAAACGTATGTTATTAAACTAGTACTTTAATATACTATTAACTATTTATCAAGAATTTTATTAAAATTTTTTTATTTAGGCAAAATTTTTAAACTTTGGTAAGGTATTGACTAATAATATTTTTTAGGTAAAGAAGATATAGCAGATAAGTATTATTTTAAACGCAATACCTTACCAGTGCATCTAGAGATAGGTGAGCCTGAAAAGAACATTTTAATTTTATTTTCTGTTTTAGATTTTTTATCGAACTAAATAATCATTAAGGCGAAATGGCTCAAATTAATAATACTATAAATACCTTTAAGGTATTTGGATGATAGTGCCCCACCCTTTTGGTAGGCGTGCCCCCTTGAGTATGCGATATTATCATATATGTGTCAAATAACCGCCCCTGGGTTTATAATGTAGGAAATTGGCCATGATCAAAAATACATGCATGAAAAATACAAATTGCACTAACAATTTTTTTTTATTTATCACTTAAAATATTGTTTTGTTAATATATCATTTTAAAGTGGTTTTATTCATTACTTTTGTATCAAATTGTTTTTTTTTTATTTAATTTTTATTTTTGCACCTTCTAATTCTTTCTGGGGGCAATTGCCATTGACATAGTTTTTTTAACATATAGAAGAAAAAAATGAGCCTTAATGGGAGCCTAAAGATTTATAATCTATAGAGAAAGATTGTTTTTTCTACGCAAAAACATCCAGGGCCGATAGGCTTCATGGAAAATAATCCAAATTAATGGGAAATAAATAGCATGTCTTCTTTTAAGATACAGTTTTACGTATTGAATATGCAGTGCCGCTCAAGCGTTCGAGCGCTCGTTAATGTGAACACAATTTTTCTTAATTCCGAATTTAATAATTATATTGTACCCTAGTAAACCCTGCTTCATTGTTAGAGTCTTTTTTGACCCAAGTGCGATTTATGTTTGTTGTAACTTCTTTTTGATCTCCTTTTATTATGTTTATATTTATAGCTTGCTTTTATATTTTAAATTTTAATATGTATGTAGTTTTTTCTGTAAAAAAATTTTTTCTTTGGGTTGTCTAGGGTCGCTTTAGACCCAGTAACTAAATAATATCAGAATAAAATATTTTTTGTAAAAAATTGTTTTGACTATTTCACAAACAATATATAGGCCAGTCAAAACCTTGCATTTTTAGGTTCTTGACAAATCAAATCAAAATGAATCTGATATTTTTTGCACAAGTGTAATTTTCAATTGGTTACTATGGAAACAAGAAACTGACAGTTACTGACATTTTAATAAATGTTATATTTAGTTGATTTATTTTTATTGTTGCTTATTTTATTAACAAAACATCCTAGGTATAAATCCTAATTAATTTCAGATAATATATTATATTTAATGCACTTTCCAACCTAAAAGCTTTAAATCACTGATATTTATAAATTTTAATTTATTTAAACGAATCTTGGTATTAAAAACAGGCCACTCAAAACTAATTTAAACACTTATTTCTAAAAAACATATTTACAGTAAACAAGTAAATAATTTACTTCTTTTAAATGACGGAAATTAAAACATCAAATGACTGTTCTGGTACTTGCCAAACTTTATTAAAAACCGATTGCAAATTGTTTTTTTACGGGTGGAAACACCTGTTATTTTACTTCTTTTTAGTTGAAAACTAAACTTTTTAAACAAAAACAGCAATGATCTTTATTTAAATGCTAAAATATATGATAACAACTATTTTATTGGAATAATTTCAAGCATAAAATATCCCTTAAGCAAAGTTTAGACTTGGCAACATTCGCGAACAAATGAACATCGCGGTTTTAAAAAGCGCGGCAAATTTGAGATTTAAATTTTTAATTATAGTTGTAAAATAATATTATTGTTTAGTTCTTAAATTTTTTATTTAAATATGAAACAACATTAAACATGGTAAAATTATATACTTCCTTATTTTTTTTGTGAAATAGTCTTTCAAAAATACCATTTAATTATACATAATTTTTTAACTGTATAAAAAAACATTTTGCTTAAGGAAATTGTTTTCGTGCATTTTTCTTCAAAGTTCCTCGAAACACGAAAAGTGCACTCAAACAATTGCCAAGCAAAATATTTTTTTAATACAGTAAAAAAATTAAAGATAATTCAACATGCACTTATGATATTACTACTGATTATACTACCGTATAAAGCGCATCTGGTTTGACTTAGAAGCATTATTAGGGTAACTAGCATGCGCTATATATTTTAAACAACACAGTAAGATTTTTTTTAATTTTTTTTTACCCTAAAAAAATATTTGTATAGAATTTTATTTTTTGGTTGCTAATAAAAACTTTAATATTATTAGGAGTGACACTAATTCTTACAACGAAGACAGGGTTAAAGCACAATATTAATATTTAGTTCGTAATATGAAAACTCGTGTTCTCGTTTGCGAGCTTGCACTGTAATTGTTTTAATGGAACACAATATAATTTTATAATTTCAGGCTACAAAGAGTATGATTACACTAGGCAACATGGTTTTTTGCCCTGATTGGAGTCATATGTTTTTTAACTAATTTTGGGTTTTGTGTAGAATTTTATTTTTGGTTGCTACTTTTAATTCAGGTTATTATTTTCCTTTATTGCATAAAAAATAACATACGTATAAAAAAGGAGTATTTTTCTTTTTTCGGGTCTTTTTAGACCATAACATCTTAGGAGTGACACTAACTCTAACAACGAAGACAGGGTTAAAGCACAATATTATTATTTAGTTCGGAATTATGAAAACTCGCGTTCACGTTTCCGAGCTTGCACTGTAATTGTTTTAATGGAACAAAATTAATTTTATACTTTCAGGCTACAAAGAGTATTATTACACCAGGCAACACGGTTTCTTTCCCTGATTGAAGTCGTATGTTTTTTAACTAATTTTGGGTCGCTGTGATCGAATCTAGCCTAGGACTCAGTTAAAAAATACCCTACTTAGAATATGGTAGCTTTAAATTTATAAGTAGAATAAATAGGGACACTATATATATTTATATATTTCGTATGAACAAATTAACATTATTAACAGTACAATTAAATTGTAATAAAATATAAAAAAAGTGAAAGGTCAATGGCGCAAGTCGGCATTTTGAAACCAATTGGCAGCGTTCGGTTCTAGGCGATGGATCTCCTCCAAAGCACCATCAAAAGCTTTTTCTGGACATTTACGATACAGGTGGGCTATGCTTTGGGACGGGTGGCCACAGTGGTTACATTGGGTAGAGGGTATAAGTCCCCAACGGTACATCTCCTGGTTGCATCTTCCGTGATTGCACAGAGGGCCAGGGGGAAAAAAAAGGACAAAATTCTGAATTTTTGCATACGGCTTTTTTCGATACCGCTGATTTCTAATAAAATAATGAAAAAATTCAAAAAAAAATTTCCGCGCCACTAGGGTGGTCCAAAATTTTCTTTTTCTTTCGATCTTTATAAAAATGTGTCAAATGTCTTCTTTTGATTATGTTTATGTAGACCAATGTTCATAACCTAAAAATTCAAAATGGCGGAGTCAATATGACTCATCGGTTTTTGAACCTTTACTGTATTTGCACGAAATCAGGGGTAATTTTTTTTGAAAAGTCTTCAGTTTTGGAGAAATACTTAAAATTAAAGCACTTAATATGAAAAATATATAATCAAACTTAAAAATTAATTTAATCCGCTATTTTTGTGAAAATCTTTATTTCAACGTATTATGTCATCTATAAAATAAACTATTTTTTTTAATCATAGAATACGTACTTAATTATCCTCAGATATGTCTAAAAATATATTACATAATTAGTAAAGTGTCTGTATCGTAATTTAAAGGTCCTAGAAACGTGAAAATAGTAATTATCAGTTTAAATCATAAATTTAAAAAAATATATCCATTTGTTAAGTGTGCCTTTCCATGGAGATTTTTCCTTAACTATAGTAATATTATTCTATGGGAAAAAAAGTTGCGGATTTTTTGCGCAAAACAGAGAAAAATAATTTTTTTTATATACGTATTTTTTACGTAGATATTAACAACAGGTTAATGGTAATCCAATAATTTTGGCTTAACGAACGAAATGTTTGATAAAATTAAACCTTATATTTTTTTAATTAAACTTTATTTTTATAATAAATATTTTACTTTCTACTAAATTATTTTATTATTATTTTGTTTATCACAAAACACCCCTTATAAAATTATGATTTTAATTACAGCTACCATCAGAACTTTAATTGTCATCATCGTCACTATCGTCATCGTCACTATCGTTATTGACATTGTCTTCAGTACTTGGATTTATTTCTAAGAGGGTAAGTACTTCAGGTAAATAAGGAAGTTTTTTCTTTTTTGGTAATTTTCTAAGACTTGTAATAAAAGGGTCAGAAGTTTGTAAGAGCATATTTAATACGTCTCTGTTTGTACTTTCTCGACTTCACTTCATACTGTGAAGCTCCCTATTTTTTTTTTAAATCTTGTACCGTAATTAATACGTTCACTGCCAACGGCTAGTTTTGACAGCGGAGCAATGGGTATGGGCAAGGGAAAAATAGAAAGAATTAATTAATGTTGTTAGGGGCGCCAGTTACTTTAGCTTTTACTCCTTTAGGTAAGTAACAACCTAGTGTAAATACTTAAGCTTTTCAGTTTGAGAAAATATAACCCCTAAATAAAATAAGATAATTCATTTGAGAAATTTATTATAAATAAACTTAATGAAAGCACATCAAGTAATGTATTAATATATATAAAAAATATGTGTAATTATATTAAGATATAATTAAAGAAATCTTAATAAAAATTACTAAATTCAGAAATCATTCGACTTAAATGTATAAAGAAAACATGAAGTTCAGCAAGCACCAAGAAATGTATGTAAACAACAATCATTTCTTGCAGTGTATAAAAGTCATGCTTAAATTAGAAATCATTTAATCAAAAGTATGATATTTAATAATTAATAAATGAGATTAAATGTTTTAAAAAAAATAAGTACCTAAAAATGAACAAAAGCCAGAAGGGCATATAGTATTAATCAATACTATATCAGATCTGATAAAGTTTACAGTTATAAGAATATTGAAATAAAAGAATTTAAAAATATGAAATATTGCTTTCAAAAGTTTTCAGAATGAGTACTTAGCTGGTTTCTGCAAAATCCATGAGGTATGAATTCCATCGTCTCCATCTGTGCAAGTCTCCCCTATGCTGATGAATTCATTTCTCAAATGAAAGAAAAAAAAAATATAGGCTGTCCCATCTACTTTGGAAAAATTATCTTCCAGGATAAAATGTACGATTGAAAATGTTGTCCGGGATTAAATATGCTTTTGAAAATTATGTCCAATATAAAATTGTCTGCTAGACGGTTACATAGAATTTATCTATGCCAAAAATTACAGAACCATGTTCCAACAGAACATCACTCCATGCGGAGAACTTGTATATCAAATATACCAAAATAAACTTCAACTTAAATTAATATAATTCCATATTAATGGTATAGAAATGGTGAGTAATTAATGGTAATTAATTAATGTAGTAATAATGGTGCTTTATGGTGCTTAATTAATGGTGATGTCATTCTAAGTCTTCGATGTCCATCGAAACGTTATAAATGCATAATTGTATAAAATAACAGTTATAATATCTTCCGCATTGTTTAAATATTCATTTTCACTAACTTTAAATAAAAATACATGAAGGATTACTTCGATGATTACAGAAAATAAACACTCGTCAAAATGAGACCACCATTGTACAGAGTTGCTTTCAAGAAGGAAGCGAAAATCGACCTTATCAACCGGTATGAACCCTTCAGGTAAATAAAATCCTATTTCTGAACTATTAGCGACATCTATGTAAGTCATTATCAACTACAGTTTTACCGTATAGGATTCCTAATAAAGGTAACTGAAACGACACCAAAAATAATAACTAATTAAAAGAATGTTTCCTAATAAATCCGTATTAGTGATATCTAACCTCAAAATATTACTCTAAGAAACAAATATAAACAATACTTATTGTTTATCAGCAAAACTAATAAAAATACGAACAGAATACTAAGTGTCCTGTGAACTAAGTATAAACAAAATACTGAATCTAAGTGAGCAGTTCCAGCAAACTATTTTCAACAAATTCTGGATTATCCCGAAGAAATAATCATACGAAACTTTCCAGGAGAAACAAGCTACAGATGAAAGCCAGTGAAATCCAACCCTCAATAGACTCTGAAACATATAAAAACCAGGTAAGTCCATAGACAAATGCACTATAGAGAAATAAGTCATATGATTCTTTATTATTAAAAATCATATTCTAATTATGTTTTCTTTATGTTATTTTCAGGTAGAACTATGGAATAGAGACTTATATGGTTAGAATTCAGTTCCTGCTACAAAATAGTCCCAGATACAAAATAGTTCTGTACGTACGTAACTATTTATATACAAAATAAACATAAATTATAACGTAACCCTATGAAAAATGACCAATAGAAATCAAATACAAACCAATAGAAATTTGTATTGGTTTTTATTGGTCTCTATTGGTTTTATTGGTCTTTATTGGTATTAAAATTAAACTCTATTGGTTTATATTGGTCTGTGTTGGAAAAAATTTTTACTGGTTATTACCAATACAAAACGTATTGGTCTGTATTGGTTCTTTTCCAAAATATATGTTATTTTATTGGTATGTATTGGTTTAAATTGGATATTATATTTATTGGTAAATACCAATACAAAACTTATTGGTCCGTATTGGTTTATTTAAATATTTTTTTTAATATATATTGGTATCTAATGGTTTATATTGGACTTTATATTTATTGGTAAGTACCAATACAAAAACCTTATTTTTGTATTGGTTTGTATTGGTTTATATTTGACCAAATATCGATATTATATTTATTGGTAAATTCCAATACAAAAACTTATTGGTCTGTATTGGTCTTTTTTAAATATTTTTTTTTATATTGGTATCTAATGGTTTATATTGGATATTATATTTATTGGTAAATACCAGTACAAAAACCTTCTTTTTTGTATTGGTTTATATTTGACGAAATATCGATATTATATTTATTGGTAAATACCAATACAAAAACTTATTGGTCTGTATTGGTCTTTTTCAAATATTTTTTTTATATTGGTATCTAATGGTTTATATTGGATATATATCGGCTATAAAAAATGTCTTCTCTACCTTGGTATATAATTACTATTATTATTTAAAAAAAAAAAATAGTTAACAAATCACATGACTTTTAAGTTTGTTTGTTGCATGTGATTTTTTTGCAGCAAATTGTATATGACCTATATGGGTCATATATATTCGAAAAATATTGTACTGGAAAATTCCAATTGAATCTGACATATATAACGTTGTATTGGTTATTTCCAATAAGATACATTTTATCTTTATTGGTCCGTATTGGTACATTATTGTACCGGTAAAATCCAATATAAACCAATATACCAACTTCTACAAATTATATTGGTAATTTCCAATAAGATACATTGTATGCCTCTCTATTGGTCTGTATTGGTCTCTATCGGTTATTTTATTGGAAAGCCCATTATAAACCAATAGAAAACGACTTACACAAGATTGTATTGGTAATTTCCAATAATACGTTTTTCGAGTCTCTATTGGTTTTTTTTCGGTTTGTATTCGGTTATTGTACTGGTCTATATTGGAGTTTACCAATAGAAACCGACTTACGTAAGTCGTTTTCTATTGGTCTGTATTGGTATATACCAGTTCAATAACCGAGTACAAACCTCAAAAAAACCAATAGAAAATTTCTTCTGTTCTCTATTGGTCATTTTTCATAGGGAAGTAAACGAATAGTTTAATTAACCCTTGCTATATTACAAAGTGACGATTTATGTCGTTACACATGCCCCCTCCAAAAATAATAAAAATATTTAATATACAAAAAATATTTTTATACCAAACTCTATAACTATTTAACTTAAATAGCTAAAATATATACTATATTTTATTTAACAAATCAACAAAAAATACAATACTTTATGTAAATCATTTGAAATACTACTTGATAATTAACAATAGCTAAGCTTGATAACTACGTGTATCATCCGCCTACTCTTATGTAGAACATAATTTTGGGACCTTATCGGTGTGTGTCATAAACAGGTAATTGTCATAATCAGGTAATTGTCATAATCAGGTAATTGTCATAATTAATTTTGTTTTTCTTTTTAGCTAAGTTTTATCAAGATAAAAAAATAGAAATAAGACTTGACTGTGTGCACCAGAATTCTCTTCTACAAAAAATATATTTATATATTTTTTTTTTTACTATATACAAAAGTTTTGGGTACCCTTTAAATATTTTCAATACATTGATATTTTTTAAATATCATTCTGAATGATACTAAGAATATATTCTTATTTAATCAAATCTAGCCAACTGAAATGTCACTATTCGATCCAAAATATTTCTTTAGATCTTTAACATGCCAGTCGCCTCTATGACCATCTGCATTTTCCAAAATATACACTAACTTTGACTTTTTCGCAACAACTTTGCAAAGTATGTACTTTGGAGCAAGTTTTGCAGCAAAACTTTTACTAGCATCTGAGAGTACTTTGTTTCGTCTCCAAACTTTTTCACCTATATCAAAATTTACTTCACGCTTGCGCAAATCATAAGTACGCTTATTACGTTCATAAGCTTCATGTAAATATTTCTTTACATCAACAAAAATCTCTTTAAGATTTCCCAAGTCTTGACTATACGAGTCTCTGTCACAAGGTTCTAATTTAACACCATCAGTTGATGTCATTTTGCCATAATAAGTTCCTGTGATAGGTACATTCCTCCCAAAATTAAGAAATGCCGGCGTATACCCCGTAACTTCATTTACAGACGTTCGTAAAGCTAGACCTATTTTTGCTAAATTTTTACACCATTCTTTTTGATTATCTTTTATATATGATCTTATAGCAGTAGAAATTGTGCGATGTTGCCTTTCCGTCGGATTATTTTGACTATGGTAAAGTGCATTAAACCAAATTTTCTGAACATTATATTCATCTGCTAATTTTTTAAAAACTTTACCAGCAAATTGTTTTCCATTATCGACAATTAAAAATTGATAGACTCCGTAAACTAAAAAAACTTCATTCTCAATGAATTTACATATTGCATTTGCAGTAGCTTCCCTCAAAGGATGTAATAATGTATACTTTGTAAACCAGTCTGACACAACTAAAAGATAACAAAAACCTTTAGAACTTCTGGGAAATGGTCCCTGCAAATCGCATGAAATAACTTGCCACGGATAATTTACTTCTTTTTCACGACCCATCAATCCAAAACGTGCAGAATTACTAACTTTTTGTGATTGACAAATATTACAACATCTTACATACTTTAAAATATCTTTACGCATTTTTGGCCAAAAATATGTTTCTGAAATTCTATGAAAAGTTTTAAAAAATCCCATATGAGAAGCTAATACATCGTCATGACATTCTTTTAGAACTTGTTTACGACATTTTTGAGGCACTAACAATTTCCACTCTATAATATTACTTTTTACTTTTGTCTTGGTCGGTATGAACTTATAAATATTATCATCAATAACTTTAAATTGCGGATATGAATCTGGACTTTTAATAATTTTTTCCCTCAACTGAATATAATATTTATCACTATTATAATCATTTACATTAAAATTAATTAAATTTACATCTGGAAAAATTGATTTTTCTGGTTCTATTCTATCAAAAGCTCTGGATAACCCATCAGCTACTACATTTAATTTACCTCTACGATATACAATATCCATATCATATTGCTGTAATTTTAATGACCATCTAGCCAAGCGACCAGAGGGATCTTTCATATTACTCAAATATTTTAATGAAGAATGATCTGTAATTACTGTGAATTTAACACCTTCAATATATGGTCTAAACCTATCTATAGCAAACAAAACAGCTAAACATTCCTTTTCACCTACAGAATATTTTATTTCACTACGTGTTAAAGCTCTACTAGCATAAGCTATTACTTTTTCTTGACCATCTTGCGTTTGTGTTAATATGGAACCGAGGCCAACTAAAGAAGCATCACATTGTATAACAAATGGTAAAGAAAAATTGGGACTTGCTAAAGCTGGAGCATTTATTAAAGATTCCTTCAACAATAAAAAAGCTTTTTCTGCATCAGTATTCCAACTAATGGCTTGTTTTTTACCTTTGCCCTTTAAAAGTGAATTTAATGGACTAACAATTGTTGAAAAATTCCTAACAAATCTACGATACCACGAAGCTACACCTAAAAATCGTTTTATTTCTGTACTATTTGTTGGTCTAGGATAGTTTATTATTGCTTCTACTTTTTGCGGATCGGTTCTTAAACCAAAATTATCAATTACAAAACCTAAATACTTAAGTGATTTTCTAAAAAAATTACTTTTTTCAAAATTTATTGTAAGATTAGCAGATTTTAATTTTTCATGTACTATTTGAAGTAATTTAATATGTTCCTCAAAAGTTTTTGATACTATTATAATGTCGTCAATATAAACAAATATATTTGGATAAAAGGAGAAAGGAAAAAGTTTATCCATTAATCTTTGCTGACTTTGTGTTCCATTTTTGAGTCCATAACACATTACATTAAATTCAAATAGTCCCCTACCAGGTACGGAAAATGCAGTTTTTTCTTTAGCAGTTTTTGTAAGTGGAATCTGCCAAAAAGCATTTTTTAAATCTATACTTGATATATATTTTGCATCGCCTAATAAACTTAAAATGGAGTCTATCCTTGGTAAAGGATGTGAATCACCTTTTGTAATAGAATTCAATTTACGTCCATCAAAACAAAAACGGTATGTACCATTAGCTTTTTTTACTAATAAAACTGGTGAATTAAAATCAGAATAAGATGGTGAAACTATATCATCTTTTAACATTTTATCTAACTCTTTATGTAAAATTTCTATTAAATAAGGTGACAAAGGATATTGACGCATTTTAAAAGGTTTATTATTTCCTGTATCTATATCATGTTCTATTAAATTTGTTCTACCTATTTTTTCGCTATATAATTCTTTAAATAAACTAACAAATTTATCTGCTATCTTTTTCTGTTCGTCTGTCAAGTCACATAAGCCTACTGAATTATCTTTATTTATATCCTGACTATCACTGTTATTACTGATCACATTCAATTTATTAATTTTATTATTCCAAGATTCATCAGAAAAATCCAGAGTCATAGAAAACAATTGTAAAAAATTCACACCAAAAATAAAATTTGTTTCCAAAGAAGGAACAACCAAGACTTGTAAAATCTTAACTTCATTATCTACTTTAATAGGTAAATAAACAACACCAGTTACTAACTGTTTAGATTTATCAGCTGTAGTAACATGCGGTATAAGACATTTATCAATTTTTAAATTAAATTTTTCTAAAATTTTAATCGCGTGACCACCAGCCACTGAACAATTTGCACCTGTATCAATCAAAGCTGTTATATTTTTATCAAAAATATTTACTTTAATATATGGACGGTTATCTCTAGGTAATTTAATAAAAGAATTTTTATTAATTACAGACAAACTATACGGTTTATAAAAATTTTTAACTTTATCCAACCAATCTTCCATTCATTCAAATAAAAGCGTTTATTTGTTTCTGTTACACTTGATGTTTGTAAAGAATTGATATTACTTTTATTATAATAAATGTTTTTACAAAAAGTAGTTTTGTTATCCTTTTTTATCTGACTGTCATTATTATTTTTAGCCTTTTTATTAAGTGAATGCCGACTAAAATCATCCACTTTCCTATTTAGTTTTTTTGTACAGGAAGGGCAATTTTTAAAAACTACATCTTTATATCCACATTTATAACAAAACTTTGTTCTAAACTAAACATTTGCTAAAAATATGATTTAGTTGGTTACAGTTATAACAAATTACTTGTCTAATTTTATTATTACTACTATTCTGTGTATTATTAAAGCTTTGATTGGTACTTTGACTAATTTGAGAAACTTGACTACTATTACATACTGAACTTTGACGAGTAGAGGAAGATGGGGTAAGTTTGGACACTGTGGTATTATGACTACAATTACATTTACTACTAAAATTTTGATTTATATCCGAACTTAGGACATTTACTTTATTAACTGCTTTATTTTTTGCCACACTTTTACCTGCTATGCTCTTTTGTTTTAATTGATAAGCTTCATCTATTCTTTTACAACTGTCTTTTAAATCTTCTAAATCATTTATTTCTATAAGTGATAATGGTGTAAAATAATGTGGTAATATTCTTTCTCTAATCGTCTTAAGTCTAGTATATAAACTTGCAGCATGAATTAAACGTTTAAACAAGGTTTCCATAGCACCTATAAAAATTGCGATAGATTCATCGGGATTTTGATATCTAGAACGGATATCATCCCATGTTCTATCATCTATGTTAGCTGGAAGAAAATCTTTTTTTAATGCTTGAATTATTTGAGACCATGAATATAAATTATCTTTAATTGAGAGAAACCATGACAATGCTGGTTCTTTGAATAAGTCATATGCGGATTTAAATAACATTTCGTCTGTAACATTTCTACTTATTTTCATATATTCAACTTGCTCAATAAAATTTAAAACATTAGACTTTCCATCAAAATTAATATTCCATTTATAAACTGGTACTGATTTTAAATAATCATTATCTTTTTTACTAGAAACATTAGGACTAAACTGTGTACTATTATGTAATGAAATATTATTATTTACTTGAGTAAGTTCTGAATTTTTACCAGATTTTTCATAAAGATCTAAAATATCTGCTTCTATTTCTAAACAAGTTGCTTTAGTTATTTCTAAAAATTGAATACGTCTAACTTTATTTTCTTCTACTTCAGGAAAACGTTGCAGACGATTTGTTACATGTACTAAATAAGTTTTTAATTTTCTTAAATCGGCTAAACTATAATCACCATGATATTCTACAATTTCTGAAGATATACTATCTAAAATTCTATTAATATTTTCCACTTCACTGTTAAAATTAAAAGTCGGATCTACATATTTTACTTTAGGATCTTCCCTAGCTATGGCTCTACCTAAAACTTTAATTCTAGATGCTCTATTATTTTTTGCTGTTAAATGTCTTATACGAAGTTCATAATTTACCATTTCTGCAGTCAAAAATCTAATTTCCATTTTATCTAAATCTTCCATTTTGAATAATTATTTTCAAAATTTAAATTCAATTTACTCAAAATATTTATTTTATAATAAAATATTTATACTGTACCACAAATTATTTTTTTTTTTGTGTACACTGTTCAACAAAGTTTTTGCATACTTTGGAAAATTTCCCAAATATGTCAAAAAAATACTAAATTATTATTTATCTCAATTGGACAAATTAAT
This sequence comes from Brachypterus glaber, assembly GCA_958510825.1. Lineage (NCBI taxonomy): Eukaryota > Metazoa > Arthropoda > Insecta > Coleoptera > Kateretidae > Brachypterus > Brachypterus glaber. The sequence goes on from OY294046.1 coordinate 18,650,310, forward strand.
AATTATAAATAGTCTCCAAAACTACAAAATTAGCTAATATTTATTCATATCCTTCGCATAAATAAATACCCTATTATCCATTTATTTCTATTGAATAAAAGATAATTTCTAGAAAAACTGAACCCACGCCAAAATTTCTCTATTCCATGTTATTCCATAAAATTCAGAAAAAACATAAAAAACACATATCTGATATATCTTATCAGATTAACTCTAATTTGACTTAATTTTCAACAAAAAATATTTTATTCAACAGTTATATGTAGTTTTTCTCAAAATGAACTTTAAGTTACACTGAAAAAAAAATAAGCTTTAGATTTTTACAAAAAATACACTGAGAAAAATGGAGTAAAATTAAAAAAACAAGTGTTCTATCTATCCAAATACCACGTTCTTGGGCGCCAATATTAGTGTACCGTAATTAATACGTTCACTGCCAACGGCTAGTTTTGACAGCGGAGCAATGGGTATGGGCAAGGGAAAAATAGAAAGAATTAATTAATGTTGTTAGGGGCGCCAGTTACTTTAGCTTTTACTCCTTTAGGTAAGTAACAACCTAGTGTAAATACTTAAGCTTTTCAGTTTGAGAAAATATAACCCCTAAATAAAATAAGATAATTCATTTGAGAAATTTATTATAAATAAACTTAATGAAAGCACATCAAGTAATGTATTAATATATATAAAAAATATGTGTAATTATATTAAGATATAATTAAAGAAATCTTAATAAAAATTACTAAATTCAGAAATCATTCGACTTAAATGTATAAAGAAAACATGAAGTTCAGCAAGCACCAAGAAATGTATGTAAACAACAATCATTTCTTGCAGTGTATAAAAGTCATGCTTAAATTAGAAATCATTTAATCAAAAGTATGATATTTAATAATTAATAAATGAGATTAAATGTTTTAAAAAAAATAAGTACCTAAAAATGAACAAAAGCCAGAAGGGCATATAGTATTAATCAATACTATATCAGATCTGATAAAGTTTACAGTTATAAGAATATTGAAATAAAAGAATTTAAAAATATGAAATATTGCTTTCAAAAGTTTTCAGAATGAGTACTTAGCTGGTTTCTGCAAAATCCATGAGGTATGAATTCCATCGTCTCCATCTGTGCAAGTCTCCCCTATGCTGATGAATTCATTTCTCAAATGAAAGAAAAAAAAATATAGGCTGTCCCATCTACTTTGGAAAAATTATCTTCCAGGATAAAATGTACGATTGAAAATGTTGTCCGGGATTAAATATGCTTTTGAAAATTATGTCCAATATAAAATTGTCTGCTAGACGGTTACATAGAATTTATCTATGCTAAAAATTACAGAACCATGTTCCAACAGAACATCACTCCATGCGGAGAACTTGTATATCAAATATACCAAAATAAACTTCAACTTAAATTAATATAATTCCATATTAATGGTATAGAAATGGTGAGTAATTAATGGTAATTAATTAATGTAGTAATAATGGTGCTTTATGGTGCTTAATTAATGGTGATGTCATTCTAAGTCTTCGATGTCCATCGAAACGTTATAAATGCATAATTGTATAAAATAACAGTTATAATATCTTCCGCATTGTTTAAATATTCATTTTCACTAACTTTAAATAAAAATACATGAAGGATTACTTCGATGATTACAGAAAATAAACACTCGTCAAAATGAGACCACCATTGTACAGAGTTGCTTTCAAGAAGGAAGCGAAAATCGACCTTATCAACCGGTATGAACCCTTCAGGTAAATAAAATCCTATTTCTGAACTATTAGCGACATCTATGTAAGTCATTATCAACTACAGTTTTACCGTATAGGATTCCTAATAAAGGTAACTGAAACGACACCAAAAATAATAACTAATTAAACGAATGTTTCCTAATAAATCCGTATTAGTGATATCTAACCTCAAAATATTACTCTAAGAAACAAATATAAACAATACTTATTGTTTATCAGCAAAACTAATAAAAATACGAACAGAATACTAAGTGTCCTGTGAACTAAGTATAAACAAAATACTGAATCTAAGTGAGCAGTTCCAGCAAACTATTTTCAACAAATTCTGGATTATCCCGAAGAAATAATCATACGAAACTTTCCAGGAGAAACAAGCTACAGATGAAAGCCAGTGAAATCCAACCCTCAATAGACTCTGAAACATATAAAAACCAGGTAAGTCCATAGACAAATGCACTATAGAGAAATAAGTCATATGATTCTTTATTATTAAAAATCATATTCTAATTATGTTTTCTTTATGTTATTTTCAGGTAGAACTATGGAATAGAGACTTATATGGTTAGAATTCAGTTCCTGCTACAAAATAGTCCCAGATACAAAATAGTTCTGTACGTACGTAACTATTTATATACAAAATAAACATAAATTATAACGTAAGTAAACGAATAGTTTAATTAACCCTTGCTATATTACAAAGTGACGATTTATGTCGTTACAATCTTTAATTCTAGAAAAATATAAGGGTTTTGTTTTGATCTAACATTTTTGTCAAGTTTTATTGTGCGTTAAGCCAAAATTATTGGATTACCATTAACCTGTTGTTAATATCTATGTAAAAAATACGTATATAAAAAACTTTATTGTTTTTCTCTGTGTTGCGCAAAATCCGCAACTTTTTTTTCCATAGAATAATATTACTATAGTTAAGGAAGAATCTCCATGGAAAGGCACACTTAACAAATGGATATTTTTTTTAAATTTATGATTTAAACTGATAGTTACTATTTTCACGTTTCTAGGACCTTTATATTACGATACAGACACTTTACTAATTATGTAATATATTTTTAGACATATCTGATGATACTTAAGTACATATTCTATGATTAAAAAAATATTTTATTTTACAGATGGCATAATATCTTGAAATAAAGATTTTCACAAAAATAGGGGATTAACTAATTTTTAATTTTGATTATATAATTTTCATATTAAGTGCTTTAATTTTAAGTATTTCTCCAAAACTGAAAACATTTCAAAAAAAATTAGCCCTAATTTCGTGCAAATACAGTAAAGGGTCAAAAACCGATGAGTCATATTGACTCTGCCATTTTGAATTTTTAGGTTATGAACATTGGTCTACATAAACATAATCAAAAGAAGACATTTGACACATTTTTATAAAGATCGAAAAAAAAAAATAAAATTTTGGACCACCCTAGTGGCTCGAAAATATTTTTTTGAATTTTTTCATTATTTTATTCGAAATCAGCGGTATCAAATATATAAAAATAGCCGTATGCAAAAATTCAGAATTTTGTCCACTTTTTTTTCCCCTGGCCCTCTGTGGATTGGTGCGTATGCCGTTTAACTCACAGCATTGCCACTATAGGGACACTAGGGAAAAAACATTAAAAAAATATGGATCCTGTGACACAACTAAGTAGGGCTGGTTGGTAAGAAAATGTGTGCATACGGGGATTAGCTTAGCGCCACTCAATCTAAAAAACACCAAAAATCATCACTAGGGTCAAAAATGAACTAAAAATATGTACGTAATACGGTTCTTATGTAATAAAGTAACATGTAGAACCATTAAAAAAAAAGAATAAAATAAGTAATATTTTTTTTATAAATTATTTTTTAATTGGCATAATTTTAAAAATAAGGCGTGCTGGATTTTTATTAAGATCAAATTCGGATTTTGCGCCATTAAATTGATAAAAAAATATAGTTTTTGCACTCGGCAAAGAAGTTTACACTGTGTACTTTAATTGTATTGCTTTTCATTTATTTACTTTTTACGAACAAACTAAGCCAAATAAAAATACACTGACCAGTAAAATCGCTTTCCCATTTTTCACCTCCGCGCGTTAAACGGATTTTTTTATTATCAGATTCACTTTCAGCAACCTCAAAAACCCCAATACACCAGTTTTCACGAAAACTACCCCCACCCCTCAGGGGGTTGTTAGATTTTTTTATTATCACATTCACTTTTAGCTACTTTAAAAACCCCTTTACACCAATTTTCACGAAAACTACCCCCCACCCCTTAGGGGGTGAAGTTGGAATTTTTTTATTATGAGATTTACTTTTAGCAACCTCAAAACCCCCTATTTACCAACTTTCACAAAAACTACCCCCAAAATGGCAAAAAGGGCCATAATGGCCTAGTTGCCTGGCCTGTAACCTCCCCACTCTTACTACTACTACTAACCCCACCCCTTAGGGGGTGGAATTGGAAAAATGTTATTATCGAATTCACTTTCGTCGTCCCCAAAAACCCCTCTATACCAATTTTGACGAAAATATTGAAGATATTTAAAAATATTTACCCCTTCACCTCCGTGGGGGTGGAGTTACAATTTTTTTATTATCATATTCGATTTCAGCAACCTCTAAAACCCCTATATATATAGCAAATTTTCAAATTTTTGTGAAAAAATATTGTATTTACCCCATTTGCCCCCAATGTTCACCAAAAACAATCCCGAGCGAGAACTTTTGGTAATATACCTGTCTGCCAAATTTCAAGTTAATAGCTTAAAGCGTTCTTAAGTTATCCTGGATAAAAGATTTCCCGAACAGTACGATCGACCGACCGATCGACCGACAATTTTTTTTTATGCTTGAAATTGATTTATATCGACATAAAACGTCACAAAACGCAAAAATACGAAAAAAAAAAATAAAAGCTTAAAATTAAAGTGTAGAGTTTACTTAATTTCTCATTTGTGGCAAAGCTATCGAATTTGGGACGATTTTTGTAGTGGACTACTGAGTCGTACTTGACGAGTTTACTACCCAAATAGCGTGAGTTCGATTCTCACCGGCGGCCGCGGCGCCGATTTGCCTTTTCAGTTAATTAATAATTGAAATTTGGCGAAGGCGTAAGTGAAGCGTACACTCCCTATAAATTGGTTCGAAAGTCAATTAAAGCCGGTGGTTCCCTCTACTACTAGCCCACAGTCCAGAACTTAAGGGATGCTTAAAACCCCTATATATATAGCAAATTTTCAAATTTTTGTGAAAAAATATTGTATTTACCCCATTTGCCCCCAATGTTCACCAAAAACAATCCCGATCGAGAACTTTTGGTAATATACCTGTCTGCCAAATTTCAAGTTAATAGCTTAAAGCGTTCTTAAGTTATCCTGGATAAAAGATTTCCCGAACAGTACGATCGACCGACCGATCGACCGACAATTTTTTTTTATGCTTGAAATTGATTTATATCGACATAAAATGTCACAAAACGCAAAAATACGAAAAAAAAAAAATAAAAGCTTAAAATTAAAGTGTAGAGTTTACTTAATTTCTCATTTGTGGCAAAGCTATCAAATTTGGGACGATTTGTGTAGTGGACTACTGAGTCGTACTTGACGAGTTTACTACCCAAATAGCGTGAGTTCGATTCTCACCGGCGGCCGCGGCGCCGATTTGCCTTTTCAGTTAATTAATAATTGAAATTTGGCGAAGGCGTAAGTGAAGCGTACACTCCCTATAAATTGGTTCGAAAGTCAATTAAAGCCGGTGGTTCCCTCTACTACTGGCCCACAGTCCTGGACTTAAGGGATGCTTAATTAAGTAGAATAGTACGAGGTTAAAAACAAAAATTTAAATGTAAAAATTTAATAGGACCTAATTTTTAGATAATAAAATTCTCTACAAAAATATTTTCATTTCCCACTTTGAAAATTTTCAAAATTTCGGAAAGCCTTGTATTCGTGCAAAATTTTATCGTATTTTTGCGTTTTGTAACGTTTTATGTCGATATAAATCAATTTCAAGCAAAAAAAAATTGTCGGTCGATCGGTCGGTCGATCGTTCTGTCCGGGAAATCTTGTATCCACGATAACTTAAAAACGCTTTAAGCTATAGACTTGAAATTTGGCATACAGGTATGTTACCAAAAGTTCTCGCTCGGGATCGTTTTCGTAAACATTGGGGTGGGGTAAGGGGGCAAATGGGGTATATACATTAAATTTGAAAATTGCTGTGTAGGGGTTTTTGAGGTTGCTGAAATCGAATATGATATTAAAAAAATTCTAACTCCACCCCCACGGGGGTGAGGGGGTAAATATTTTTAAATATTTTCAAAATTTTCGTCAAAATTCGTATATAGGAGTTTTTGGGGACGACGAAACTGAATTTATTAGTAATATTTTTCCAATTACAACCCCTAAGGGGTGGGGGTAGTTTTTGTGAAAGTTGGTGAACAGGGGGTTTTGAGGTTGCTGAAAGTAAATCTCATAATAAAAAATTCCAACTTCACCCCCTTAGTAGTTTTCATGAAAATTGGTATAAAGGGGGTTTTGAGGTAGCTGAAAGTAAATCTCATAATAAAAAAAATTCTAACTCAACCCCCTGGAGGGGATAGTCAAAATTTTTATATTGCCGTTTTTGAGGTTGCTGAAAATGAACCTGATAATAAAAAATTCATTTTACGAGCGGAGGTGAAAAATGGGAAAGCGATTTTACTGGGCAGTGTATTTTTTCAATACCCCAAAATTTTCAGATTCCTTTTCTAAGGTCAGATTCGGATTCTACACCCTCGAATTAGTAAGAAAAAATTACTTTTTGATCAGGACAAAAAAAGTTGTGATTTGTTGCCTAGTGTTATTGTTTTAGTTGACAAAATTAAATTTTAAAGAATAAATTGTTATTGCTGTTGACATCATTATTAATTGCTTGTTTTATTTCAACTGACGTATGGATCAAGTATGTCATTAATGTTTAAAAAATAATTTATCTTACTTTAGTTTACAATATCAAATGAAGTGTAAATTCCGCTGGATTATTGAATTAACACTTTACGGTCCCGAGATTCCGCGATTTTTACTTTCTCATAAAAGAAAGTATTGTGATAGAAAAAAAATCAAAAATTTATTTTTTGCTTAAATCGTCTTATTTTTTTTTCCTGAAACGTCGAGAAAAATCAAAATAAGCAACAAAAAAATGTCTGTCGGCCTGTCGGTCTGTCTGTATGATTTCACGATAACTTAAGAACGCTTTGAGATAGCGACTTGAAATTTGGTACGCATATATTTTTATTTTATCTTGGAAAGTTCGTATTTCAGCAAAATCTGTTGGGCGAAGGGGGTTAAAAGGGGGGTTAAATTTTTGTTTTGGTCGTATTTTTTTTATTATTTACGATATAAGAAAAATTTAAAAACCACATGAAAGGTAAAATAGAATTACAAAATAATGTAATTGTCAATGTATAATAATATTTTTTTTTTCCAACCCCCCCCCCCCTCACCCCAAAAATGTAAAAATTTGTTTCCGGACATATCTTTTTTATTACTTACAGTAAAAGAAAAATTTTAAAACCATCTAAAAGGTAAAATAAAAATAGACGAAATATGTTATTATCATTTTTTCCATGTCCCTCCCCCCTCCAAAATGTAAAATTTGTTTCTGGACATAACTTTTTTAATATTCACAGAAATATTTTAAAACCACCTAGAAGATAAAAAAATATCCTCTCCCCCCCAAATTTTAGAAATTGGACATAACTTTTTTATGAGAAAGTATTCTCGCTCATTTGAGACGGCTGGTTGGAATTGCAATCGCATGGAATTAGGAAGTAATAAAATACACGGTGAGCTTAGACCTACTTTTAATCAGAAATAATATCAATAAAATTTCTTTTTTAATTTTGCTTTCCCATTTTAAAAATTTTCAAAATATCAGAAAGCCTTGTATTCGTGCAAACATTTTTAATTTTTTTTTGTGTATTTTTGCGTTTTATGTCGACATAAATCAATTTCGAGCAAAAAAAAAATTGTCGCTAGGTCGGTCGATCGGTCGGTCGGTCGGTCCGTCGGTCGATCGGTCTGTCCGGGAAATCTTGTGGGCACGATAACTGAAGAACGCTTTAGCTAAACATTGGGGTGCGGTAAGGGGGGAAAATACATTTTTTTTAGAAAAATTTGAAAATTACTATATATGGGTTTTTGAGGTTGCTGAAATTGAATCTTATAAAAATACTTTTCTAATTCCACCCCCGAGGGGCTGAGGAGGTCAATATTTTTCAATATTATTAATATTTTCTTCAAAATTGGTATATAGGGGTTTTTGGGGTCGACGAATATGAATCTGATAATACTATTTCATTCTGATAATACTATTTTTCTAATTTCACCCCCTGAGGGGTGGGGGTATTTTTCGTGAAAACTGGTGTATTGGGGTTTTTGAGGTTGCTGAAAGTGAATCTGATAATAAAATTTTTCTAAAAAAGGGGGTGGTTTGAGGAGTGGGGGGTAGTTTTCTTGAAAATTGTTATATTGGGGTTTTTGAGGTTGTTGAAAGTGAATCTGTTTATAAAAAAAATCTACTTTACCCCTAAAAGGGCAGAGGGTAGTTTTCGTGAAAATTGATATATTAAGGTTTTTATGGTTGCTAAAAGTGAATCTGAAATATTTAAAATCAAAATTGACAAAATTCATTTTTTAATCAATCTGCCTTTGTAACCTGTTGGGACATTTAAAAAAATTAAAATAATTTGAAATTAGCTTAACGCCATCCACAAATTTTATGTTAGAAAATTACCACAAAATGGAGCCAAAAACAATACGACACAATATCTATACAATCAAATTAAGTTGGAGTTGGTACTAAGTTAGAGCCATTTTTATTAAAATATTTCCAGATTGTGTTAATTCCATATTATTAAATTTTTTGAAATATTTCCATAGAAATGGCTCTAACTTAGTACCAACGCCAACTTAATTTTATTGTATAGATATTGTGTCGTATTGTGTTTTGGCGCTTAGATTTAGTGGTAATTTTCTAACATAAAATTTTTATATGGCGTTAAGCAAATTTTAAATTAATTTAAATTTTTTAAATAACTCAACAGTTTACAATGGCAGACTTGATTTAAAAATGAGTTTTGTCAATTTTGATCTCAGAAACACATAAAAAAATAAACTGTACAAAATTGCTTTAAAAAATAAACTCTTTCGATATCAGTAATAAAAATTAAATATACACTGATAAAAATATAAAAACAAATGAAAATCGATTTTGTTAAAAAGCGCCCCGAGGATTTTTTTCGTTTTGTTCCTAAAATAATCAGGGGATGTTCCCAAAATAATTTTGAAAAAAAAACTAAGATTGATAAAATTTCTGATTAAAAGTAGGTCCAAGCTCGCTGTGAATAATATAAAAAAATATGTTAACTTTCAACAAAATCTGGCATAGGAAATTGAAATTTTTTAGGACCCAAATTTTCGTGGGACACTATCAGAATGGATTTTAAATTTTGCTAAAGTTTTTTTACAACACACATTTTACATATGTTTTTCTTAGTTTTTAAATTTTAAGGTTCCCTCGGGCGTATAACAAGGGTCTTACTTTGAAGGCTTTTTAAAAAGAAGATGTAGATTTAAATTTTGAAATAGTAGTAATTTTCAGACATACATTACTCAACTTTAAGCAAAAACTGGCAAAGGAAGATAAAATCTATTACTTTTACATCTAGTAATTTTTATGCTAGCAGGCGTTTTGAATTTCTCAAATTCGTTTTTCGCTCCGCCCTAATGTACATCCCCTTAATTTCTGTATTTATAAGGATAAAATGTTGATATTTGGTGCGTAAAATGAACTTAAAGAACCTCAACATTTTGCTACTTTCGGTTTTACCGAAAGTGCTTTCAACTTTCAGAGTTTTAGTGTCCAAATGTCTAATATTTTCAATTTTAATTTTGTTTTATTTTTTTTTAACTAGGTGGGCCATGACATCCTTAATTAACTCTATGGGATCCCCAAAATGCTAAAAGCAATAATATTTTCTTAAATTAAATAATTTTTTAAATTAGTAGATTTTAAGAGTTTGTTGAATTTGGAACCCGTATACATCTATGGTACCCGTATACATCTATGGTACTATGGTTCCATGTAAAAGTACAAGAAATAGGTAATAATTCCATGTGCTATGTGTTATATACAATTCTAAGCAAGTTCTTAAAATGTCCATCCGTCCGTCCATCCTTCCGTCCGTCCTTTCATCCGTGACGATTTATTGTCCGTCGCGTTTTCTTGTCCCCACCATAACCGAAGAAACATTAATCCGATCGACTTTAAATTTTTAGAAAAAATCAGTCTGGGCAAGGACATGAAGCCTATTAAAATTGAAGAAAATCACTTCATAAATAAGAAAGTTATAGTGGAATAAATATCCGAACAACGTCATTTCGTCCATGATACTGCAATACCGCTTAAGGTCCAAATTCAAAACCGCGTAACGTCTAACTGCAAAACTGCGTAAGGTATAAAAACACAATCTTACAGGAGAGAAAAAAAAACTAATTAATTTAGCTATTGTTGGATACATCAGGATGTTTGTATAATTATTATATTTTATATAGTTTAATACAATATTCAGTATACTAATTTTTAAATAGCTACTCCATTTTAATCAAACATAAATTAAAAACACATATAATTACGTGGACTTTAAATTATTTTTTTACAAAATTTTGGATGTTTAGTGATAATTACCTATATAATTAATTTAGTTAATTGTTATTATAATAGTTTAACTAAATATTAAACGACCCTTTTCATAAATTTTTACTTTTATATAATATATATTAATATATTGAGTATAATATATTATAATAATAATTATTTTAATAGCTTATTGAATAACTTCAGTCCAAACCTAAAAGTCCATTAAAATTATGGCAAATTGGCTGCAGCTTTCAAATATTTCTATGCGTAATATAGAATTTTAACTCCTGTTTTCTATATATTTAATGATTTTTCCCGTAATTGAAAATTTGATAATCAAGATTAAGATGCTGGAGCTGTGTTCTATATAAATTATATGTATAACTTAACACTCTGTGGTGTAAAATAGTTTAAAAAAGGTCCCTAAACGAGTATAAATAAATACTAAATACTAAATACTAAATTTAGAAAATTAAAAAGTTATACTTATGTGAAAGTCATGTCAATTTTTAGACAAGCATTTTTCGCAGTTTTCAAATAAATATGGTAATTAATTTTATCATTTTAAGCCCTTTAACCTCTTCAGGGACATAGACACATATGGGTACGTTTAAAAATAAATTCCGAAAAATGAAATTCACCGAATTCCTCACTGCTTAGTGGCTATAGCTGTTGCCATTTGCTTTTTTTGAAAATAAAAAGCTTTTTTAACTTTTGCTACTAAATTAATTTAAACAAAAAATTCGTCCCTGAAGAGGTTAAATTAATAATTTTTGCAAAAAAATACCTTAATATGCGCCATTTTATGAGTATACTCATACTAGTAGTTTATACTTGTACAAAATCTTAGTTTTGATACTTTCTACGTTACGTGGTTTTGCAGTTGGACGTTAAGCGGTATTAAAGTATCACGGACAATTTTTTCAGTAATAAAATACTTTTATTAAAAGGATCAATCTCCCCTAATTAAAAAATAACTGCAACAAAAAAAACATTATAGGGGGCTAAACTTTTTAAAAAATTAACTGACAGAAAACGATACATTAACCCTTTGTTGCCTGACTAATCAAAAATACGATTATTTCACAATTTTCTTTTGCTCCAAGTGATTAGAGTATGTGGATTTGCATACATTAATTTTTTGAAAAAGCTTTTCATAAAATTTTGAGGTGAGTATGTTGAAGAAAGTAGGCAAATTAAAGCAGTCGGTCCATCCACTTAAAAAAAAAAAGTCATTTTGTAGGTTTATGAACTTTCCCACAGGTGAATAATAATGCCTTACTTACCAAAAACTTCACACAAGTAAATAAAAAAAAATACAAAAAAAAAACAAACCAACTCACTATAAAAAAGCCAACTGTCAATGCACGACTCTATAAAAATCATGATATTGTGTTGTATAGTGTTGCCCTCTTGCTGTGAATAGGTTTTATCAACTATTCAAAGATGACTTAAGAGTACCGGTCGGCTATAAGAAGCTTTCAAGGTAATAGGGAATTTATATGATTTAACAAAAAACCGGTACTTCAGAGTACCGTTCGTCAACAAAGGGTTAAGGCAATTTAGACAAAGTTAGGTGTGGGTATCAATTTTACAAGAAGATAAAAAAATAACATTTATATAATATATCGCTCTGAAACGATAATGAACAGGGATTTATTTATCTCAAGATAATGTACATTTAAACATTATTTCTTGGCATAAATAAAACCCACAAATGAAACTTTTTAAAATGTTTACGTATTATGACTATAGTTAAGTAAACGTTTTTGTTTACATAAATCTATTTGTTACAAAGTTCATGTTTATTTTTACCTACACGCGGATTTTGTCGCGGTTTATTTCACAAAAATTCAATACAATAGATATTTAAAAATATCTATTGTATTTTAAATATGCGTATTTCTATTTTTTTTACGAATAATTAACAAGGCCGTAAATATTTCCGCTAGTTTAACGTTAACCAGCAAAAATACATCTCCGCAATGCATTAGCTGCTAATTATAAGCATTGCAATGTCTATCGAGTGCCAAAAACTGGTTTATTTCAAATAAGCTTTCTTTAAATGAAAAGAAAACTGTAAATATGTTTTTCACACACAAATCCTTAAGTTTAGTCACTAACTTCAAAAATCCTGAAGGGGCTAAATATCTTGGCATATATTTTGACCAACATCTTAGCTGGAAACAATATACAAATACTCTAGCAAACTCCATGTCAAAGACTATTTTTATATTTAGATCTTTGCAAAATTTGGTGTCGTTTAACATTTTAAAAATTGTTTATTTTTCTTTCTTTAAATCTAAAGTATCTTATGGGCTTCTAGCTTGGCGTCATGCACCGGGGCTTAAATGCATTTTTAAATTACAAAGAAGGATAATTAGAATTATGACTAATATGGCATTTAGAGCAGATATTAAAGATAAGTTTAAGTAAGAAATTTTAACCATTCCATCACTCTATATTTATATCTGTGTCGTATATATTAAAGAAAATTTTGAAAAGTATAAATTTCAAGTAGGATATGCTACGCGAAATTCAAGTAATATTACGTTGCCTCAATTAAGATTATCTAGTACTAGACATGGTCATAACTTCTACGGTCCTAATTTTTTTAACATATTTTCAGAAAATATAAGAAACCTTTCATTAAATGCTTTTAGATCAAGTGTGAAAATTTTTTATATTAGCAAGGCTTATTACAATACGTGTGAGTTTCTAAATAAAAGATTGAAAGTCTATATATTTATTTCATATTCATTTTATATATTTATTTCATATTCATTTTATTTAATTTTATTTATTTAATTTAATTTTATTTATTTTAATTGTAAAATTCTTTGTATTTGTATATTTGATACTATTTTTAATAAGGTTGACCTCAAATTGTTTTAAGACTAATCTATATTATTGTGTAAATTTATGTAAAAGCACTAAATAAATCTTGAATCTTGAATCTTGTATAACAAATGTTCAACTAAAAGTCTAAAAGTCCGATTTTTTTCTATAAAACTTGTTGCTGTTTTGTTTTAAATTTATATTGGCAAGATTAAAGAAGATTAAATTTACTAAAAGAGCGGAATAGGCATACTATTTATTTAAGGGGTTGATCTGATTTTTAGGCGAAAAATTGACGATTTTTAGATTTTTTTTCAGAAAACCTGTAATATTTTTATGCACAAAACTTTTAACAGAGTATTAGGCAACTCTTAGTTTACAAAAAAAAATATTTATTTTTTTTGCCGTCATAAATAAATGTGCAGACACGTCAAAAATAATATGGCAAACGGTTCCAGCGATAGCTCCGACCCCATTAGTCTGAAACACAAAAATCAAAAACAGTCTTGTTAAAAATTACATCCTTTAGTTTGCTAGTGTTAACAATAGTCAAAATTCCAACAACAAAAAATCCCACGCGTATTTAAGTGAAATAAACAAAAAAACGCCATTTTCCGCCCAAAAAACGGCTAAAAAAGGTGAATAAAAAATAAATAACAAGCTTTTGGAAAAAAAAATACACTAGCGAACTTGCCAACATAATTTTCGACAAATTTCCGAATGATTTAAGTGAATATGTTAAACAGTTTTTTTTCAATCGCTGGAACCGTTTTGAAAAATAGCATTTTGAGAAAAACGCGTTAAAAGTTTTTTTATGTCTTAACTTTGGAATGAGTTGAAATATGACTTCAAATTTGAAACACCTAAATAAGACAATTTAAACTATCTTTTGACATATATTTGATATTTTTAGCTTAAAAAATGTGGACAGGGGGGCATAGGGGGAAATTTTTTCAAATAGAAAGGGGGGTCGTGTCATTCATCCTTTTAAAGCTTATAAAATTTTTTATTTGACTACATATTTTTTTATTTTTTTGAAACAATTTTTGGAGGTTTAAAGTTGGGTTAAAAATGGGAATTTTCGTCAAAATTTCTGTAAAAAAATCTTAAAAATTTCATTTTTTAGCAAAAAAATAAAAAATAAAAACCTTGGAAAAAAAATATAAAAAATATAATGTCAAATAGAGAATTTTATTTAATTTAAAATGATATATCACACGACCCCTCTTTCCATTAAAAAAACCCCTATGCCCCCTGTCCACATTTTTAAAGATAAAAATATCTAATATATGCCAAAAGATGGTTTAAGTTGTCTTATTTAAGTGTGTTAAATTTGAAGTTAATATCTCACTTTATTCAAAAGTTATGAGGGGTGGACATAAATAAAAGTCACGCAGTATGTTTTAAAGTACATATATAACTTTTTAAAGAAGACAAATTTCGTCAAAATATTTGATAGCGTATTCTACACATATTAAGAAGCATAAAAAAACAAAACAAAAATAAATTGATTTTTTGAAGCCAAAAATATGAAAAACCCCTAAATATGACACCTGGATACGTCAAAATTAAATTTTTACATATTTGATATCATGAAATTGTGGGAATAACTGCCAAATAATAGGAATAATATGGCAAACGGTTCCAGCGATAGCTCCGACCCCATTAGTCTGAAACACAAAAATCAAAAACAGTCTTGTTAGAAATTACATCCTTTAGTTTGCTAGTGTTAACAATAGTCAAAATTCCAACAACAAAAAATCCCACGCGTATTTAAGTGAAATAAACAAAAAAACGCCATTTTCCGCCCAAAAAACGGCTAAAAAAGGTGAATAAAAAATAAATAACAAGCTTTTGGAAAAAAAAATACACTAGCGAACTTGCCAACATAATTTTCGACAAATTTCCGAATGATTTAAGTGAATATGTTAAACAGTTTTTTTTCAATCGCTGGAACCGTTTTGAAAAATAGCATTTTGAGAAAAACGCGTTAAAAGTTTTTTTATGTCTTAACTTTTGAATGAGTTGAGATATGACTTCAAATTTGAAACACCTAAATAAGACAATTTAAACTATCTTTTGACATATATTTGATATTTTTAGCTTAAAAAATGTGGACAGGGGGGCATAGGGGGAAATTTTTTCAAATAGAAAGGGGGGTCGTGTCATACATCCTTTTAAAGCTTATAAAATTTTTTATTTGACTACATATTTTTTTATTTTTTTGAAACAATTTTTGGAGGTTTAAAGTTGGGTTAAAAATGGGAATTTTCGTCAAAATTTCTGTAAAAAAATCTTAAAAATTTCATTTTTTAGCAAAAAAATAAAAAATAAAAACCTTGGAAAAAAATATAAAAAATATAATGTCAAATAGAGAATTTTATTTAATTTAAAATGATATATCACACGACCCCTCTTTCCATTAAAAAAACCCCTATGCCCCCTGTCCACATTTTTAAAGATAAAAATATCTAATATATGCCAAAAGATGGTTTAAGTTGTCTTATTTAAGTGTGTTAAATTTGAAGTTAATATCTTACTTTATTCAAAAGTTATGAGGGGTGGACATAAATAAAAGTCACGCAGTATGTTTTAAAGTACATATATAACTTTTTAAAGAAGACAAATTTCGTCAAAATATTTGATAGCGTATTCTACACATATTAAGAAGCATAAAAAAACAAAACAAAAATAAATTGATTTTTTGAAGCCAAAAATATGAACAACCCCTAAATATGACACCTGGATACGTCAAAATTAAATTTTTACATATTTGATATCATGAAATTGTGGGAATAACTGCCAAATAATAGGAATCTTTCGATTCGATCGGATAATTCGTTCTTGAGTTATCGTGTCCACAAAAAACGTGACATCGGACGGACAGACGGAAGGACAGTCGGACATTTTCAAAGTTTCTTATTTTTTCATGGAACACATTTGTATCCAAGAATTTTTTGTCTAGGATGTTTTTTTAGCGATTTTGGGAAATTTGTATAATACTACATATTCTAGCGCTTACTTGCTGTGCATATTCACAGCGAGTAAGCGCTAGAATATGTAGTAATATAAATTTATAAAATAGAAAGTTTAATAATAATAGTATATTATTCAATGAGCGTATAATAATTGCTATTAATCGTTGAGGGTGAATTTTGGGACACGAGCCTAAAGGCGAGTGACCTAATCACCCGAATGAATAATAGCTTTTATACGCGAGTATAATTCTATACTTTATCCACTGTCGTTTTAGGTTTTAAACGGTTTTTTTACAGACCCGTGATTAATAGGCCTATTAATCATGGCCGTGGATAAAATATATTCTGGGTGTTTTTGCCTTATTTTTTCCACTCTACTGCCGATTTTTTTTAAAGCATTAATAAGTTTTATCAGGGGAGGCATTAAAATCGTAAATATAACAAGTTCATATCATTGTGGTAGCTATTAAAAGTTGGATTAAACTTTTAAGACGTTAAGAGCCCATGCCAGAAATTAATAGGGGTCCAGTGGGCCACTTGATTTTTTTGTGTAATTTATAGATTTGTACTAAAATAATTTTATTAAAAAAACTGTTTTTAAGGGTTAAAATAGGTGAGCATCCTATATGATGCTCAGAGCAACTAAGGCAAGTTTACCTAAAATATGCTTTAAGCATCCCTAATAAAGGATTCTGTCATAAAATTATTTAAATACATAACTTAATATAGCGGATACTTATCGAAAAAAAAATCAGTTCTTTAGCATTACAAAACTTAAAGGTAAAACAAATTGCCAACTTTACAATGCCATGTTATGTCATGGTAACTTACAACTCTTTGATTAGCAGTGTTCCTTTTTTTTTTAATTTTAGGTAAACTTTACTAAAACGTTTTTTTTTTATTCATACACACGAAGACGAAAACAATCATTTTATTGAATGGACAGCAGTCCAAACGAAAATTCCCTAAAAATATACTTGGATGTTATCACAGTGCAACAAAAAATGTGCATTATATGCAAAATTATTAATACATAAAACAGATTATTAAACACAAAAACAAGTACAAAATCTTCACACACACAACGGGATATTATCAATGACTGTGAAATTAAGGAGTAGGTCATAAGTCCCCTAGGAAACTTTAGACCTACTGTACACATAGCTGTGTTATAAAAATTTAAAAATAAAAAATATATATATATATTACCTTCATGTAATTTAAAATATAATCTAAAATTTTATTTTTACATAAAATATGCATAATTTTATTTTAAAACAATAATAATTATACTTTTATCTCTTTCTGTAGAACTTCTCTCTTTATCTAATTTAAATAGGCTGCAGTCCAATAATAAAACTTTTGTATAGAAATAATTATTACTATGCGATAGTTGGTAGGACAATAACTTCAACCCTCAAAACACTCAAAAATTTATTATAAGATTCCGTTTCGCCGTCCTCTAAAACCCCTATACCTATACCAATTCTCACTAAAATATTGTAAAATTTTTAAAATAACTACCCTTCACCACAGGGAGATGTAATTAGAAGAAAACTATTATCGGATTCCATTTCAACGAACTCAAAAACCCCTATGTACCAATTTTCACACAAACATAAACAATTAAAAATAATTTTTGTGAAAAATTATTGTATTTTTTCCCATTTGCCCGCCTGGCCCCCCAAACTAAACCAAAAACAATCCCGAGCGAGAACTTTTGTTAACATACCTGTACGCCAAGCCTCTAGCTTAAAGAGTGCTTAAATTATTGTGCTTACAATATTTTCCGAAGAGACCGACGAACAACTTTTTTTTCGCTCAAGATTGATTTTAATAGACATAAAACGCCATAAAATGCAAAAGTACGTAAAAAAATGGAAAAATTTTGCACGAATATAATCCTTTCCCAAAATATCATTTTTTTTTCTAATGGAAAAGCAAAACTACCTGCTAAGAACCTTTTCTTAATCTTTTTAAGTTTTATAATGCTTAAGAAATTATTCTTTTACCGCTATCTAAGTATTTGGTTTTACTATGCTAATGTTTAAACCGTTTTGTCTGATCATCATATATAATGCTCAGAGCAATTTTGGAAAATTAATTGAGCATCATGTATGATGCTCATGGCGCTTAACGTGTTAATAAAAGCTTCTAGGGTAAAACACAGTAAGTACTGGATTTTTTGTTAGTTTTTTGAATTGTACTATTTAAATAATTCTTATAATACTTTATATAATTAGATTGTTTTATTTTTTTTTTTGATAAATTTTATTCTACTAATTTTAATTTTTAGAAAAAAAAACAAAGCCTATACGGTATTTTTGCTTTGACAAATAAATAACCTTTAAAACTTTAAAAATTCGTTCTTACGAGTACGTAACGTTGCATCGAATTTTGTAGGTTATGTGGCACCCTGCTTGTTTTTTTGGTGGAAAATAGATTCAAGAAAGCCAAAATAGGGTAAAAGAGCGTATACGCTTTAATTTTATCTGTTGTAAATAATGGAAGTACAGATTTCTAGAGTATTCAAGTTAAAATGTTGTTTTCCAATATACAGGGCGGGACTTACCTACCTTCCGCCGGGCCAAAATACAATTTAAATTGATAATTCTAATAATCAGAAGTATGTAATTAAAAAAAAAATAGTTGGGCCGGTGCGCATAAGGTCCACACTAAAACAGGTCCAACAATTTTTTTTTACAAAAAAAAAACACTAAATAGGCGCAAAACCAACGTTAACGTGAACCAACGGACGCCATTAAAAAAAAACACCAAACCAACAAAAAACCAAACCAGACCAACGTTAACGTTAATTAACACCCCCCATTAAAAAAAAACACCAAACCAACAAAAAACCAAAACCAAGCCACGTTAACGTAAACGAGCACCTCCATTAAAAAAAAAACGCACCCATTAAAAAAAAAAACACCAAACCAACATTAAAACTCTTAATTTAATCAGAAATTGTCTCATTTTAAGTTTTAAGAAATATTTAATGACATGGAGTATACGCCTTTTATTCTAGAACGGTACAATCGATAATTTTAAATCTGGGGATTTTGGTTCGAAATGGGCGGGGCTTATTCTATCTAACGATGCGTTTCGGTGCTTACCTGTCAAAAGTCCAAACGATTTTGTAAAATTTACGATTTCAATGTCCACCTTGATAAAACCTATTAATGTTAAAAAAATCGGCAGTCTACATATCTACATTTTCAATTATGGCGAAGGCGCCACTAAGTAGCAGTAAACGTCTAGCCAGCGTCTATCTAGCGGCGCACTATGTTGCCAACGGGAAAAAAAGTGTCCATAAATAGGCAAATGAAATTAAGAAATAGGGATCAAAAGCCATTTAAAGTTCACTATAATTTTCTACATAAAAAAATTCTTAAATTTTATTTGCAATAAATTTGGGAATATGAAAAGTCCAAACCTATTTTGACATACACTAAAGTTTATTTTTTTAAGGTATAGTTATTTTAAATTTGCCGCTAAATACTCCACAAAGTCCGATTTACACTGAAGCATGTGGCTTGTTTTGAATGTTAACATAACCAAAATTTATAATTTTTGTTTACTTACTTTGTTTTTATGATGTTTTGATGTAAAAAAAGAGAATTGAAAAAGCTGTTGCTAAAAACACTTTTGTATTCCTGTAGAAACAAATTTTGCTTATAAAATCGCTTTTATTCTAATAATTTAGAGGAATAAATCATTGTTTTGTTCTCGTTAGGGCCACTTGCACCAATGGTGATTAAACTTTAAACTTGGATTAAATTGACGGCCGACCAATCAGAACGCAGCATTTTTAACTTAAACTCGGTTTGGCTGAGATAATCCCGTACCAAAAGTTGGTGCAAGTGGCCCTTAATGGCACGTCAACGTTTTACGGTTGTGTAAATAGGGCCTAGTCATTTTCGCTTACGACGCATGTGTATCTTACGTTTCTATGGTAATTTCGAGATTGTTTACAAGCAGAAAGGTTAAAAATAACTATACCTAGCGGCGCACTATGTTGCCAACGGGAAAAAAGGTGTCCATAAATGGGCAAATGGTTTTTAATCCTTATTTCTTAAAGTTCACTATACTTTTCTACATTAGAAAAATTCTTAAATTTTATTTGCAATAAATTTGGGAATATGAAAAGTCCAAACCTATTTAGACATACTTACACTAAAAACATCCTAATCTCTAAGGGCCACTTGCACCAATGATGGTTTAACTTTAAACTTGGATTAAATTGACGGCTGATCAATCAGAACGCAGCATTTTTTAACTTAAACTCGGTTTAGCTGAGTTAATCCCGTGCCAAATTTTGGTGCAAGTGGCCCTAAACAAACTAATATTTTTGCTTGAAATTTGGAAGTAGCATAACAATTATGTCTTTAAATATTTATTTATAAATACAGGGTAATATAGAAATAACAAAAAAAATCTATGAATAGTTTAAGGTTAAATAGAAATTTCCATAGAAAAAAACAAAATAATTAGATAAGGGTTTTTGATAAATATTTTTTAGGGCCACTTGCACCAACTTTTGGTACGGGATTATCTCAGCTAAACCGAGTTTAGGTTAAAAATGCTGCGTTCTAATTGGTCAGCCGTCAATTTAATCCAAGTTTAAAGTTAAACCATCATTGGTGCAAGTTGCCCTTATTAAAATCAAACCTGTATTAAGTAGGCCAGTGATGATGGTTTACTATGCGATTTTTTGACATATTCTTTCGTACGCTAATATTGCGATGTTGTCAAGTTTTTAAAATTTGAGGTTTAAAAGTATAGGAGGATCATTTTTAAGCGTAAAACTTACAATTTTATTGCTTTAATTAGTTTTTATTCCAACAGAAGGTTAAGTCTCAGTTTTTGCACATCCCAGTGGTTAGGTAAAATTTCCACACATTGATAAACGTCGATAAACATTATCCCATTAGTTACTTCACCACACTACACAGACTCAGACAGGCAGACGGATAGACAGCCAAACAATAATCGTGTTTTTTTGCATAGGTACCTAATTAAAAAAAAATAATGACCAAGGCTTCCCATTTTTATCTGTCAAGATATAGGAAAGTACAACACTATTATAAACATTAAAACAAACATTTGGTTTTGAGTCAGATTGTTTCACTGTCACAAACCAACACACCGATCAGCTGATTCATGCTGGTTATAGGTACGGCTCTTTAGAATTATCTTCTCGTGGGCGAGTTTATTCTTTTACGAGGGGTGTTGCAAATGTGACATTAGTTTAGTTCGCATTAGTTTCGTGTTAATTTTATCTAAAATTAGTGTGTGTTTTTTAAAAATCATTACACAACTTTTTTAATAGAACATTATCTCCCTTGGTATTAGTTTAGTGATATTACTATATTATAGGATCTGTTGACTAATTAAATAACCAATAACCTGTGTGTTTATTTAGTTTTTTTTTAATTGCATAAAGTGGCTTTTAAAAAAACGTCATAAAAGTACAAGTACATGGTCAATTTATGTAGGTATCTAACACTTTAATTTTTGTTAAATAATAGTGAAGTGCGGCATAAAAAACGTGATTTGTGTTATTTTATCATAACTATAAAATTATTGTTAACATACTACAGGTATCTAGCATATCTATGACAACCCAAGAATCAAAGGTATGACTTTAAAAATGTATTACAAGTAAATTAAAAGGGGGCTTACAGATATTTAAAAGTACTTTTTTAGATTTATTCCCTATAAGGACTTGCACCAACTAAGTATCCTAATCGCTGATTAAAAACACTATGGTTTGATTGGTGAATATTTAAATAAAACTTATTTTTCCAAAAACTAAATTCATATTTCTTGGTGCATGCAAGTACACATAAAAAACCAGGGGTTTAAATATACGTTAAACCTATTCTAGAATTATTTTTCTTAAAATTGGATTACGGTAAATCCGGAAATACTGTGACTGGCCGCGACACATCGTGTTCTCTGTCTAAATGCTGTTGTCTATTTTGATGGACGGCGTTTTCCGGGTGGGCTTTGGGGTTTTTTTATTAAAAAAAGTACGCAAGAAATGTTATGAACTCTTTAAGTCAATTTTTCACATCTTCAAGATGTTCAGGTTGTTTTTTTGTAACTTGAATCAACCTGTATATACCAAAAGAAAATTTTTACGTAAAATTCTAGCTATAAATTTGACGCCCTTCTTTCTACGTGTCTGTGGCACATAATATTTGAGAATAGTCCATCGTCGTTAATGAGATATATACTCAAAAAAAATAATTCTGAAAGCCTTGTATTCGTGCAAAAATTGTCTTTTTTTTTGCGTATTTTTGCGTTTTATGACGTTTTATGTCCATATAAATCAATTTTAAGCAAAAAAAAAAAAATTCGCGCGGTTGATCGGTCGGTCGGTAAAGAACGCTTTAAGTTAGAGACTTGAAATTTGGCATACAGGTATGTTACCAAAAATACATTTTTTTTTAGAAAAATTTGAAAATTGCTATATAGGGGTTTTTGAGGTTGCTGAAATTGAATCTGATAATAATTTTTTTTTAACTCTACCCCCAAAGGGTTGAGGGGGTAAATATTTTGAAATATTTTTAATATTTTTCTTAAAATTGGTATATAGGGGCTTTTGGGGTTGACGAATTTGAATCTGATATTAACTTTTTTTCTAATTTCACCCCCTTGTGAAAACTGGTATATTGGGGTTTGAGGTTTCTGAAAGTGAATCTGATAATAAAAAAATTCTAAATCCACCCCCTGAGGGGTGGGGGGTATTTTCGTGAAAACTGGTGTATTGGGGGTTTTGAGGTTGCTGAAAGTAAATCTGATAATAAAAATATTCTAAATCCACCCCCTGAGGGGTGAGGGGTAGTTTTCGTGAAAATTGGTATATTGGGGTTTTTGAGGTTGTTGAAAGGGAATTCGATTATAACAAAATTCTAACTTCACCCCCAAAGGGGCAGAGGGTAGTTTTCGTGAAAATTGGTACACTAAGGTTTTTTTGGTTGCTGAAAGTGAATCTCATAATAAAAAAATCCATTTTACGCGTGGAGGTGAAAAATGGGAAAGCTACTGGGCAGTGTATTATTACTGTATAAATATTAAGAGTGCCCATTCTGGCCCATTGGACTTTTTACAAAATAAAGAAAAATGCATGTTCACTATATATACTCATTTATCCAAATGATAGCTTTCATTTTGACAAAAGTCATTTGACGTTTATAAAATTTTGAAATGTCAAAATTAAACATTGGTAATTTTTTAAAATATACATTTTTAAAGAGTCTAGACTGTAGATCGAACGAAAAATGTTGTTTGCAACTCGTTTGCTACAAGTCCTTAGTGCACTCAAATGATTTTTTGACTTCGCTTCGCGCCATCAAAAAAACTTTATTCTCGTAAGGACTAAAGTCGCTTACTCGTTACGAAAACTACTATTTTTACAGATAAGATGTTTCGAAATTTACAGAACGATATGTACATATTTTATGATATGTTACATAAATGATGAAAGATGTTTGTTTGTTTTACTGTTTAACGTCGTTTTTCGCTGCTATGGCCTAATTGACGGGACCGCCATCTTTACGTGCCCTCCGAAGCACGGTCCTCAACAGAACACGCATCCACCCTGAAATGTGTTTACAGTTTCACCTGCAACCCACATTACAGTTAGTCATCGTAGTTCCATCTACCGACTATTTACACCACTATACATCCATGCTCTATGTGGGGCTCGAACCCACAACCCCAGGATCCGTAATCAAACGCGCTACCATTGCGCTACTGGGGTCGGCAATGATGAAAGATCTCGCTGTGTAATTTATCAAGAAAACATTTCTGTGTACCTAAACTTTTCCCATTATACCTAAGTTGATCTTCATTGTTTTTATTATGGTTATAAAAGTTTATTCTATTAAATTTTTAGCAGGGAAACTTGATTTCTTCAATTTTTATTTTACTATCCTTAAAGTAACATTTTGTTTTATTATTTTTCAGGACGGTTTCTTCAGTATGGACAACTTTTACGTATAAAGCACAAAGGTAGGCTTAAATTTCTATTTAATCGCCAGTTTAAATCAAAATGACTTTATTACTAAAATACACATAATTAAGCTACAGCTAGATAATTGTATTTTGAAATTTAATTAAAATTTAGGTATATTGGTGACTTCAATAACGTTTAAGATTTTTGGTTTATTAATTAATATTTAATTAATTTACGATTATATGGCTTCAAAAATCGGTTTTATAATTATACAGCAAGACATCATTTTCCAGCATACCAATCGATTGGGGTGTAATCGATGTGAGTAACAATAAATGTTGCGGGTATATGCGGGTATATGGATTGTGTTATGCAATAGTAGGTTAACACGTTAACGGACAGCCCTTGGAGCCATATACAGGGTGTATTTGAAATAGCGTAGGAAATTTTAACAGGTGATTCTACATGATAAAATATGACAAAAAGTTCCTATAAACATATGTCTAAAAATGTTACGCCCCTTTGAAATTGGCTAAAAAAAATCGGTTTTTACGGTTACCCTTTGAGATATGTTAACGAGGTTTTGCACGTGAATTAATCCTAATAAGGCCCATCTTTGTATGTCATTTTCACGTACTTATTTAAACCAGGGGTGTGCGAAACGGGGGGGTCTTATCAGTTTTTTGTCCCAAACTTTTTTCTGTGTAACTTTTTTGCAATTTTATTTTTGAAATATGATTCCTCAGGTCAAAATACATAAAAAAGGTACTCTTGTTGTAATACTGTAGGATTAACCGTTTTCGAGAAAAGTTCATTTGAAGGTGAAATTTCACGGTTCGAGGACGAAAATTAAATACTAAAATGTCGAAAACCAAAATTTTAATGATGCAGTGTTATTCAATTCAATTCATAAACTAAGAAAAAAAGTTTCCATACGTGTAGGTCGAAAAAACGCTTTTAAAGCTACCATAGCCCTTTAAAAATGGTGCATAGCTCCATTAGGATTGATTTTTGAATTGAGGTTTTTTTCTTAGTTTTTAATGTACAAACCGATTTTTTTAGCCACTTTCAAAGGGGCGTAGCTCCCTTATGACGCATTTTTAGACTTATGTTTATATGAACTTTTTGTCATATTTTATTTTATCTGTTAAAATTTCCGACGCTATTTCAAATACACCGTGTATGTTATATTGTGACAGTAACAAAAGCTAGTTTGGACTTTTTAGTTTTTAGATGTTTTAATATTTCCTATAATGTAACACCTAAACCTTCAGATATATGAGTGGTGTGGCAGTAAACACTGTACTATGATACCACACGTGCAAATATGAACGATGTGGTGTGTTCTATCGCATTTGAATGGTAATCTTAAAGCTTCGATTTCCTTCAAAAGTCGCAGTCGCTGACGATCGTTAGCCGTTCGTTTGGTTGCCGGTGGCTTGACCGCTCCGGGAGCAGATGAACGACTATTTCGTCACTAACTTGACGGTGAAACAGGTGTGGTTTTGCCTTGTGACAAGTGCCTTTCACTGTTTCACTTAATGAGAATTGCTTGAAATCCCTTCACTTCTCTTAGCCGAAATCTCATCAACTTTTACCCTTTTTTCTTCATGATGTAACGTTAATAAGAGGCGGAGATTTTCCTCTTTTGCTTGTTAATTCAGAAATATTAAAACAACCGACCTTTTAAAGATATTCATACTAATTGAAAGGCATAAACCCGCAATCAAAAAAATAGCTGTTTATAAAATGGCCAGCTTACAGCCACTGGCGAGACCGAGGAAAACAGGTAGGGTCGGGACCACCTGCTCGCGGCTACCCGGTCGCAAGGGACAGCGACTGCGTCTTTTGAAGGAAACCGAAGCTTAAATGAATAACGCTGACGCACCGCTTGATTTTTCGACAGGATGCTGCGTGGCCTTGTTCTTCGTCAACTTGTTAATGTCAGTAACATGTTTAACTTTTTCTTTAATATATGTTAAACGTTTTAGATTTTAAGCTTTCACGGCCATTAAGATATAAAGAACTTTCACTTTCGGGTTTATACCGTGTTAATGGATTTTCACTTTCCGACGTTTCGTCTCTTACTACTAGAGACATCTTCAGGGATTAATCTGAAACAGTTTCAGATTAATCCCTGAAGATGTCTCTAGTAGTAAGAGACGAAACGTCGGAAAGTGAAAATCCATTAACACGGTCTAAACCCGAAAGTGAAAGTTCTTTATATGTTAAACGTTTTGACTGAAATACTTAAAACTAAACATTTGCTTTACTTGTTCATGCATCACATTTACAAAATTTGTTATTTTTAATATAATTCGTTTAAAAGGTATTTATAAAATGTTCAGCAATCTGATGCTATTTTACAATAACATGTTATTGCAAAACACATTTTATTTATATATCAGATATGAGCAATTTAAGCAATTCAATCATGACATGAAACTTTTAAAATTAAAAAAAATATTTTTACATATTAGGCAGGCATTACCTATTTAATATTTACGCGTAACCATATACGGTTCGCCGGTATTCACTTTTAGTTTAGTTTTGAAAAAAACTCAGTTTTCTTGTACAATTTGTCAACTTTCAATTTAAAACCAAGAATCAAATAATCTATGGGGCGAAACGTTTTTTAATCGCAAAAGAGTTTCGCGTGGCCCCCTTAACTTTTTTAAATAGGTTAATTAAAACAAACATTACATTTTTTGTTCATTAATTAATAATACAAGACGGTTTAATTTAAAAATAAAAAAAAATTAAAAATATTCTTTTCAATAGATATTTTAATTTTTTAAATTTTTTGAAGCTTATTTTAGTTTTTTAGTTTTTATTTTCAATTAATAAGTAAGAGAATGTAACTTTTGTTCAAATTAACCTATTTATTGAAAAATTAAGGAGGTCACGTGACCCTTTTTTTTTCGATTAAAAACGTTTCGCCCCATAGATTATATGATTTTTGGTTTTAAATTGATATTAACATTATAAGTTAACTAATTTTACAAGAAAACTGATTGTTTTTTAATGTCCAACTAAAAGTGAATAACGGAGAACCGTGTATTATAATTCGGGTATATGAAAAAATTTGGTAATTCTTATAATGGTGAAAAAATTGGAAAAACTTTTATTCCATACACTCTAAAAATTGTTTTGTGAAATTACTAACAATATCGTTGGTTATTTAATGCCACCGATTTTGCTAGTGATATTACATATCAACTTTGTAATTTAACTAAACTGCGTTGTAATCTTGTAAATTCATAAAAATAATATTTTGTAATTTTACAACATTTACCTGTAATATTACATAATAATTTGTGAAATTATTTCGCATTTTTACAATATTACAACACGTCTTTGTAATTTTAAATGTTTTTTTGTGAAAATCTAAAACATTTGTATTTTTTTTTTGTAAAATGTATTTTCTCAAAATTTAGTAAATCCACAATAATATTGCGTTGTTATTAAACTAACTTTTGATTTTACAATATAACAATATAAAATCGCTACAATAAGGTTAGTATTTTTTTTTGTAAAAACGTTTTTTTCAGTGTACATAGATATTCTTAAAAGATTCCTAATGGCTACTTAATTAGAACTTGCAATGACGCCAATTTTATTGATTTATCCTACTTATTTTAGAAAGTTATTTGAAAGGTATATTTTACAAAAATGATATTGGGGCATGGCATTTTCTACTTTATATTATATTTTAAGTATATGAAAAAAGTTGGTAATTTTTAAATCATAAAACCATCATAAAATTTTATGATGGTGCAAAAACTATAAAAAACTTTTACCCCAAATGGTTTAAAGAGCCCTATAGGGATTTTTATATCACAGCTATTTATGGCTAAGGGTGACGGTAATTATATTAAATATGATCGAAAGACAAGACGTAACTAGAAAAATATTAAATAAAATAAAAGAGGGCTTTTTATTTTATATTAATTTAAAAAATTAAATAATTTTTTTGCCTGTGGTAGCTGTTGGCGCGGAATAACCCTGATCCATTTTCACGTTTTCACTACGACAAAACAGAAGAAAATATATAACTACAGAACTGTATAATAGGGTGGAGCGAAATTTGTTTTTCGCCCAGTCATATATCACTATGTACCAAAAGTTGCCTTTATTATAGAACATAACCAGTATTTTTTTTTTCAAAAAGTCGTTTTGATTCCCCGCAGGGGACTTGAAATTAATCAAAATTTAAGAAATTTTAAATTTTGTTGAATTAACCAATAATAATCCCAATTTGAAAATTGCATTATAGGGGTTTTTGAGGTTGCTAAAATCGAATCTGATAATAAAAAAGTCCAAACTCCACCCCCGGGGGTAAGGGTGGGCGAAATTTTTTTTCACCCTATCATATAGCACTATGTACTATTTTCTTTTTTTTTTTGAAGTCGTTTTGATTCCCAGCAGGAAATTAATCAAAATTTAAGAAATTTTAAAGATTTGTTAACAATTGCATTATACACGGCAAAAATAAATTACATAGTCCGTAAATGTAAATATGTTGCCATAGACCGGAATGGTAAAAATTACAAAGTCCGTAATGGTAATGTTTTGCATAGACCGGAACAGTAAAAATTACATAGTCCATAATGGTAATATTTTGCATAGACCGGAACGGTAACAATTACATAGTCCAGAATGGTAATATTTTGCATAGACTTGAAATTTGAAAAAGAAATATTTACTACTTAGAAAATGTTTGTTCTCTGTGTCAAAGCTTTTTTGAAATATCGTAGCGTAAAGTTCATTTGGTTTAATAAACCAAACGATTTGCACCCTTAATACGAGTATAAACTGCTTATATCTTTCTTTAAAGATCTATTGGTTGATAAAGATCGTAATTTATAATGAATTTAAATTTTAGGCCACAAATAAAGCATCGTACATAAATAATATTTACCTTTTTTTACACTTTTAACACTTTAACCTAGCAGCATGCGTCGCTATCTCTCTGACAATAACAATATTAAACGGTCCGTCTCATGATGCGACGCCCTCTTGGTTATTGTCCAAAGCGCACGCGTAGGGGTTTTTGAGGTTGTTGAAATCTAACATGATAATAAAAATTATAACTCCACCCCTGCGGGTGTAAGGGGTAAATATTTTGAAATATTTTCCATATTTTCGTGAAAATTTGTATATAGGGGTTTTTGAGGTTGCTAAAACTGAATCTTAAAATATATTTTTTTCTTAATCCACACCCTTAGTGGTGGGGTGATTTTGTTGAAAATTGGTATGTTGATTATTTTGAGGTTGGGGAACGTTCAAGTATTACGCAACTCTCCTGGGGGGGGGCATGTTAATGGTATAGGAAAATAGCATTACAGGGGGGTTTAAAATGTTCAACATTTGCGTTACGTAATACTTGAACGTTCCCTTGCTGAAAGTGAATCTAATAATAAAAATGGTCTTAGCAACCTCAAAAACACCTATATACAAATGTTCACGAAAGTATGGAATATATTTCAAAATTATTACCCCTGACCTCCGCGGGGCTGGAGTTAGATTTTTTTTATCAGATTCGATTTCAGCAACCACTAAAACTCCTAAAATGAAAATTTCAACAAATTTTTTAAATTTCTTAAATTTTGATTAATTTCAAGGCCCCCGCGGGGCGGTTATGTTCTATAATAAAGGCAACTTTTGGTACATAGTGCTATATGATAAGGCGAAAAAAAATTTCGCCCCACCCTCACCCCCGGGGGTGGAGTGTGGACAATTTTTTTATTATCAGATTTGATTTCAGCAGCCTCAAAAACCCCTATAATGAAATTTTCAAATTGGTATTAATATTGGTTCATTCAACAAAATTTAAAATTTATTAAATTTTGATTAATTTCAAGGCCCCCGCGGGGAAACAAAACGGCTTTCAAAAAAATAGAAAAAAAATACTGGTTATGCT
This sequence comes from Brachypterus glaber, assembly GCA_958510825.1. Classification (NCBI taxonomy): domain Eukaryota; kingdom Metazoa; phylum Arthropoda; class Insecta; order Coleoptera; family Kateretidae; genus Brachypterus; species Brachypterus glaber. The sequence continues at coordinate 18,680,452 of OY294046.1, forward strand.
CTGTATAATAAAAGCAACTTTTGGAACATAGTAATTGGGCGAAAAAAAAATTTACGCTCCACCCTACTGTATAACATTGGCAACTTTAAAATAGCGGTTTGTGAAATCGAAGTCAACATGAAAACCTTAAAAGTAGTCGTGATTTTGGTTGAATAATTTAACTTTTCTTTAAAAGCACTTTACCTAAAATCAACGTAACCGTTGATCTTACATAATTGAAAGCATAGTCTCGAAGCCCCTTGAATTTTTACGTTCAAATCAGTCACGAAGATATGTAATGCTTCGCATTCCATTATATACTATTCATAGTGTGTATATTTACTAAAGTTTATTTTTTTAAGGTATAGTATAACCAAAATTTATAATTTTTGTTTACTTACTTTGTTTTTATGATGTTTTGATGTAAAAAAAGAAAATTGATAAAGCTGTTGCTAAAACCACTTTTGTATTCCTGTAGAATCAAAATTTGCGTATAAAATCGCTTGTATTCCAATAATTTAGAGGAATAAACCGTTGTTTTGGTCTCGTTAATGGCACATCAACGTTTAACGGTTGTGTAAATAACTATACCTTAAAAAAATAAACTTTAGTATATTGCATTTTCTTGAATACTAATTTTACTTGAGTTAAAATGATTTAACTAAAACGCAAAAAAATAAAAAAAGAATAGGCAGTCATGGGTACAGCCGAAAGAAGTGAAAACTTAAAACTATGAAATAGATAACAGTTTTGACAGGTCCGCCATTTTGTTTTTTCTTTTGGTATTATTGATTTTTGTTTGTCATTGTACCCCACGTACCGAGTTTTAAGTTTTTACAACCTTCCGTTCAAAAAAAGTAATTTATACATGTTGGCCAAAGATTTAAAATGGTGAACGTCGGCGCTGCGCTCAAAGTGGTATAATTTTTTTTTTCACATAGGAATGAGGATCTAAACAAATATGAAAAATGGATATATAGAAACACTAATTATATTACAATAATTTTTCGTAAACTTCTAATGGTGAAATTGAATGATATAAGTTTATAAATAATCCTTTTGCAAAAAATAACAAAATGTTTCACTTCAAAAATTAAAAAAACACAAAAAAGCAGTCCTGGGATGGGCTTTGAACCTGGGACCTTTCGGATGATATCTACCCCACGAGTCGACTGTTAAAATATGTCAATCAGACGTTTTCTTCTGATTTTTCGATAACTTCTTTGTTTTTGGAGAATTAGTTTTAAATACAATAGGGATCATCTTCAAAAAATTAATTTTTCTTAAAAATTTCGTGTCGATCGGATAATTAGTTCTTGTTCTATCGTGTCCACAAAAAATGTGAGATCGGACGGACGGGCGGACAGACGCACATTTTTAAAGTTATTTATTATTATTATTATTTGTTTATAAAACACATTTGTATCCAAGAATGTTTAGTCCAGGAATTTTTTTGGCTATTTTGGGAAATTTGAAATGAACGTATTATACTATTCTAGCTCTTACGCGCTATGAATAGTATAATGAAGGCACTCTAGAAAAAATTACTTGCAACTGCCAGGAGTAAGTAAGTAAGTAAATAAATAAATAAATTTATATATATTATATATAAATTAAAAATTCTAGTGGGGTGGAAATAAGTGAAACATTTAATATTACAGGTGAATTTAATAAGTATTTTGGTAATGTGGGCAATGTGGGTCGTATCCTTGCTGGGATATCTGTAAACATAATTAAAAATAATACGTCAAAACTCATTAAGCCATTGAAGTACTTTATTAATACCGTCTTCACTGCAGGAGTATTTCCCTCGATATTCTAATGTTCAATAGTAATTCCTTTGCACAAAGCAGGCGATAAACTTGAACCGTCGAACTATCGACCAACAGCACTCACAAGTGCTATAAGTAAACTTATTGAAAAAGATATGAATAGTAGATTTTGGAAACATCTAAATAAAAACAATAGTATTGCAAAAACCCAATTTGGTTTTAAGAAGGGCTCCTGCACCGAAGACGCTATTGAAGTGACTGAATATATTATAGAAAATTTAAACAATGGTTTTAAAGCACTAGCCATCTTCTTAGACCTATCAAAGGCGTTTTATATGGTGGACCACCAGCATCTACTGTCTAAACTCTGTATTAGGACTTATTGTCTTCTTAATATATGTCAATAGTTTCATAAATATAAGTAATGACGTTCATATAATTTGTTATGACAGTGTAATTTTGGTCAGAGAGAAAGATTGGAAAGAAGCCTTTGATAGGTACGAGAAGATAATGAAAAAGGTGAAACTATGGCTAAAAAAAAGTAAGTAAGTATCTTTATTGCATACGCATACACAAATGGGAGGAGCTCAACAGAGTTGATTTTCAACTCCCCCTAAAAATTTCAAATAAATGTAACAAAACAAAGTACTCAATATAATTTTTACCTACTGAGGCAGGTTGTTTCTCCTAGTTATCTAAAACAAATATATTTTGCGTTAGCTCATATGGAATAACGGCTTAGGGGACTACTAGCAATAGCTTATTAAATCCCCTATTTACCTTATAAAATTACATAATTAAAACAACGATGTTTAAAACAGGTTATTCAATACTAATGAACCATATAAAGAAGCCAAACTTTTAAACGTTTAAACTTTATATAAAAAATGTTATCAAAGTTTACGATAAAAACAAAACATTATATACTACTGTATCACATGAAACAATAACGAGGTCAATAACTAATAAAAAATTAACAATACCAAAAACATTATTTGCAGGTTCCCAAAAAGATTATAACTACCTGATAACAAAAATACTGAACATCCTCCCCACTGATCTAAAGTCCAAACCTTTCTGTAAAATTAAAAAGAAAATTGAAATTTTGGTTGTCAATAATTATAACTATAATTATTATTATAATTATAACATTGGTTTCGGACGTAATTGGGACATAATAATAATAATAATAATAAAAAGTAATGAACAAACAAAAAAAATAAATAAACAAAAAATTAAATATAAATTGATCAATCAATAAATAAAATATATATTTATAAGTTTATTATAATAATGATTATTATCATAATTATGAAGTAAATAGAGTGTACGCACAAACTTTGTTTTATTGTACACAAAAGTCCAAACGAAAAATGTACATTGTATTTAGTGTTATAAGTATTAATTATATTGATATTGTAATTTTTGTACAAATTAAATAAAAATAAATAAAATAATAATCAGTATCAACATTCTCCTGAGGTTTTTGGCCATTATCGTTAATACATTAGATCATATATCCCCTCCTAGATGCGCCTTGAGTCCACGTCAAACTGAAATGTTTATTGCTATATCCAGGTAGATTTCACCTTCTCGCTTCTGGTCACCACCCACCTCTATACTCGTTTGATAACAAATATGTAAATACTTCACCTCCTCGCAACCTGACCTATAGTGTTTTGTTTACAATTAGCTTTGTATATGTTCTACATAATACAAATCAACATTAATGCCATAATATGATCTAATGTTAATACCAGGCGAAGACGTTAACATGAAAATATTAACAACATTGCCCACCCGCATGCGCGCACGGGCCATAACGACAATGCCCGGACATTAGGGATTTTGGCCAGGGAAATTGGACATTCACGTCATTGTCCGGCTATTATCGTGAGTGTCCAATTATCGTCTTTGTCCGTAACATATACATTATAACGGATAATTGGGTACATCAAAATAAAGAAAACTATTTTCGCTATGACGTAACTTTCTTTTTCCCAAGGTCGCTTGAAAATAAAAAAATTAAAAAGTTTTTTAAGTATAATTTAGAATAACAATATGACAATTTATAATTATTTATGTTTTAGAAAGCAAAAAATTTATTAACATATATTTTAATATTTATGTGCTTTTTATAAAATAAAATTCTACTATAGGTTAAAGTATAGGAATACCACCCAGAGGGTAATATCGCACATGTATTTATTTATATATGAGTGGTTCAGCGAAAAGCTATATAATCGTCAAAAAGTAGATTTCGAGAAAAATTAGTTGGTGTATAGTGATGTATATAAACTTCAATTCGATGTAGTTCAATGTAAGTATTTTTTGAGTAAAGATGTTCCGAAGTTAAGATATATGAGATATTATTATGCCCACCTACACTGATAAAACAGTTTATTTGAGCCAATTAAATTATTTGGTTGTGACAAATAAATTTTATTTCTGTCAAACAAACTATTTTGTCCCCATTAATTAATCATTTTGAAATTAAAATATTTGTTTACATGAACTAAATATTTATTTGACTCAGCAAAATAATTGAATTGGCCATATCCAAATAAATCCTTTTTATCAGTGTAATACTTTTAATAATTTTTGGCTTGGTACTAAAAGGGCCAATGTCACTTTGTCAATAGCAGCGTTTTCAAAATATTACATCAGAGTTGACATGAAAATGCTGCTATTGACAAAGTGACAGTGACCCTTTTAGAACCAAGCCACATGTGCACATAAATAAACTATATTAATGTTTTTTTTCATTAATTAACGTAGAAATGCATCGGAAACCCCAAAAATAAAAAATATATATATATTTTTAAGCATATTAGCTTTTCGCTAAAACACTCACATATCTTAAGTTATTATACTCATTGAAGTCTCATGACTAGAAGAGTATTATACGATGGTTTCCGATTTTTCAAAATTGTCAAAAATCTGCCCAGATAATAATTTCTATATAAATATACCTAAAGTTCTGACACTACCTATAAACTGGTTCGAAAGTCATTTAAAGCCGGTGGTTCCGTCTACTACTATCCCACACAAGCCCTGAACTTAGGGGATGCTTAATTAAGTAGAATAGTACAAGGTTAAAAAAACAAACAATATCAATTTTGAAAAAAAATCTATTCACAAAACCAAAAAGTTATAGGAGGCGCCTACAAGATCAAAGAAATCATACTTTGGGACCTATATGAGAGAAAACGCAATATATAGTTCTTCGCATGAAACAAAATCTCCGACGAAAGAGGGAGTAATCATTCGAGCTCTCTTCTTTCCGTCAAATGCGTGCGTGCCTACAACGGAACATCACTTGCACACACACAAAAACACAAAAAGTCCGTGCGTCAAAGTATACTTTTACTGCAAAGTTAACTAGAACTATACAAATGGTTTTTTGATAAAGCACTCTTGTTCTTTTAATTGCTGCAAGTTTATTCTTTGTTGTTATATTGCTCACCAAAAACGACAATAATTTGGAAACTTTTTACTTTTGAGCAAAAGAAGAAAAAAAAAGGTTTTCTAGATTTATTCGTTTCAAGTTCGCTACCAAAAAAAAGTAGTGAGATTTCGTGTCCCTACACAAAGGTGTTTATTAATAAGTATTCCAAATAAAGGAGTTTAATGATAAAAAAAACAGAAAATGCGAATTTGTGGACATAGGTTTTAACGATTTTATTATTTATGACTGTAAGAAGTTGCAATTTGTTTTTTTTTCAGGGGAGAAGAGGGGTTGAATTTAGTTTAAGGAGTATTTTTTTGATAAGCGAAAAATAATTTTAAAATTTATCGACACTTTTCGTGATAAAGTAAGTACGGTAGAACAGTACCATTTTCACACTAATACTTATTGTTTTTATCAGTAGTAATATCTTGTAATGCATGTTGAATTATCCATAATTTTTTTACTGTATTAAAAAATATTTAGCTTGGCAATTGTTTGAGTGCATTTTTCGTGTTAAAAAATTCTGAGACCGCAGGTCGAGGAATTTTGATGAAAAATGCACGAAAACAATTTCCTTAAGCAAAATGTTTTTTTATATACAGTAAAAAAATTATGTATAATTCAACATGCACGAATGGTATTTTGAAAGACTATTTCACAAACAAAATAAGAAAGTATATAATTTTACAATGTTTTATGTTGTTTTATATTTAAATTAAAAATTTAAGAACTAAACAACAATATTACTTTACAACTATAATTAAAAATTTAAATCTCAAATTTGCCACTCTTTTTAAATCCACGATGTTCACTTGTTCCCGAATGTTGCCAAGTCTAAACTTTGCTTGAGGGATATTTTATGCTCGAGATTATTCCAATAAAATAGTTGTTATCACATATATTAGCATTTAAATAAAAATCATTGCTGTTTTTGTTTAAAAAGTTTAGTTTTCAACTGAAAAGAAATAAAATAACGGGTGTTTCCACCCGTGAAAAAACAATTTTCTATCCGTTTCTAATAAATAATAAACTTTGGCAACGCTGTACTGGTACCAGCGAATATATTTTTAATAAATAAGTGTTTAAATTAGTTTTTAGTGGCCTGTTTTTAATACCAAGATTCAATTAAATAAATTAAAATGTATGAATATCAGTGATTTAAAGCTTTTAAGATGGAAAGTGCATAAAATATAATCTATTATTTGAAATTAATTAGGGTTTATACCTAGGATGTTTTGTTAATAAAATAAGCATTTATATTGCTTATCAATAAAAATAAATCACCTAAAGGTAAGCTTCACAAATTAAAAACACACTTTGCAAAAATATAACATTTATTAAGATGTCAGTAACTGTCAGTTTCTTGTTTCCATAGTAACAAAGTGATAATTGCATATGTGCAAAAATTATCAGATTCATTTTGATCTGATTGGTCAAGAAACTAAAAATGCAAGGTTTTTGTTGGCCTATATATTGTTTGTGAAATAGTCAATATTATTACACAAATGTTTTAAGCTTACGTGACATAACCAGTTACTGTCAAGTATTCATTATTTACCGCAGGCATGAATACCTGAATAAACGATAATCACTTCTTAGCAAGTTTGAAAGCATACTTCTTGACTACAGTTAAAACTTTGTAAAACAGATCTAATATTAAACGCTGAAAGAATAACACAGCCACAAAAAGAAAGAAGTTCCGGATTTTTTTTAGGAAACCATTGTATTCCTGTGTATTTTGAGACGCTGAATCCGAGTTTGAGGTCAAATCCGATTAGTTTTGGGGATAACCTCAAAAAACCTTATTTTCGAGTATGAAAATAATCTTTTGTGAGGTTTCTTCCAAATCGGCTAAGGTGTTAATTTGACCTAAAATTCGGATTCAGCGCCTCAAAATACATAGGAATACAGTGGTTTCTGAAACAATTCCGGACATTTTTTTTGTGTGGCTGTGTAATTTACCTATCGACAAAGTATATCGCGAAGTTCCTTAAGGATTTATCCTAACCGTTTTAATAAGAGCTTCTTAGCCAAGAAAGTTGAAGTTACCTTTTGAATTGGAAATAATGTTGTCAAAAATAAATACTGTAAAATACTTCTGGCATTCAAAAAAAAAAGTTTACTTACGTTGTCATAAACACATTTGTCTAAGTTTTTTGACGATTCGGGAAAATTTAAACCTACCGTATGTGTATGCGCGCTGTGAGATGTATAATAAGTATCTATTAAAAAATACCAGTACTTTACAGAAAAATAAATAACGTATTATGAATACAAATTTTATTACATAATAACGAGGCTCTTTTGTGAAATGTAAAAAACAAAACTTAAAACAAGCCGTGTAGATATGTAATGCTTCCATTATTCCACATTAAATGGTATATTGCATTTTCCTAAAAACTTTAATTTGAAAAAATAAAAAAAACTAAAATATTTTTAACAATTTTTTTATTTATTCCCTTTTTGCGAAAAAAAAATGTATATTTTTTCAAAAAAAATTTAAAGAAAAATTTTTAACCTTTTTTTTAACCCTTTCCGCTATGTATGGATATTTGTAGGTATAGCAAAATATATCACAATATCCACAGTTGGATATTTGTTTACGTGAATTTCAATATACTTTTTATCTGGTATAGGGACCCATGCAAAACCCGCTGAAGCGGAAGGGATTAAATACAAAGTCTCCGTGGTCTCCGAAAAATTTCCGGACTTTTTTTTCTTTTTGTGTGACTGTGTAATTTATCTATCGAGAAAATATACGGGAATTTCCTTAAGGATTTATTCTAACCGTTTGAATAAGAGCTTCTTAGTCAAGAAAGTCGAAGTTACCTTTTGAATTAGAAATAATGTCAAAAATCAATACTGTTAAATACATCTGGTAGAAAAAGAATATTTCCCCTATTCGAAAAAAAAAGGTTACTTACGTTTTCATAAACACATTTGTCTACGTTTTTTTGACGATTCTGGAAAATGCAATCCTACTTTATGCGCATGCGCGCTGTGAGAAGTATAATAAGTATCTATTAAAAAATACTACTACTTTACAAAAGAATAAATAACGTATGAATGAACACAAATTTTATTACATAATAACGAAGCTCTTTCGCGGAAGGTAAAAAAACAAAACTTAAAATAACTTTAAGATAAAGTTTAACCTGGGACTTAGGTTTTGTTAACACCGGCCAAAAAAAAACAACTTCAGTGACTATTAACCAGACACTATTTTATGGCGCAAAAATAAATTTAATAATGAAAAAGTACGCTGACCCTATAGTTCTTTTAGAAAAGACTATTGGACAAGCTAGCTCAATATCTTCAAAATGTTCTAGCACCTCACTCAATTAATAATTGAAATTTGGCGAAGGCGTAAGTGAAGCGGACACTCCCTATAAAAACTGGTTCGAAATTCAGTATAAGCCGGTGGTTTCCTCTACTACTATCCCACACAAGTCCTGGACTTAGGGGATACTTAATTAAGTAGAATAGTACGAGGTTAAACAAACATGTAATGTAAAAACATGTAATGTAACCTAAACTATTGAATTTTGAGAGTTTTAGCAGAAGACGCCGTTGATCAGAAAGTCAAGAACTATAATATATCCAAATTTCAGCTAAATCTGACCTACACTACTTTTTCATAAGACCGTTGCACCACGGTTCTCGAGATTTTCAAAGTGCTTTAGCACCTAAACTATTAACTTTTGGTACTTATGCCCTCGGACACTTTTAAACAGAATGTCGAGAGTTCAAAATGCGGCCAAATACGAAAACCACTTTTTTAGAAGAAGGAAGCGACATGCTTTATAGGTCAGCGAGCTTTTTCATTGTTAAATTCTTTTTCATCGCCCAAAATTATATAATAAAAATATAGCCTTGTTAATAGTAATTCAACTTATTTTTTTATATGCCTTTATAATTTATTAATAAACTGACAAAAATTCTTCAAAAATTTCAATTAGTTAAACGCGACCCGAGGATTCCGTAGTTTATTTCATGGTACTTCGACCCTGACCTTCACTTCCTAACCTTCCTATTTTTTTTCAACTAAAAATTATAATGTCGAATTTCAACCGATAAAAAATAGGAAAAGGCTATTTCTACGTCCGACGTACACCAAGTTGTGTACGTTCTGTATTTTTATTTATTTAACCTTATCGGCGGTTATAAATTAAAGTGCTGTAAGTTTGATAATAGCGTTGACGATGAGATAAAAGAAATCTTAGAAAAAACAATTAGTAACTTAGCCGAAGAAAGTAAACAAAAAGAAAAATGCATAAATAAAATAAGATTGGAAAATAAATCATTTTTTGAAGAATGCGTTTCAAGGGAAGAAGAACTAAATAATTTAATAACTAACCAAGAACAAACTATTAAAAATTTAAATAAAGAATTAAATAAGTGTAAAGAACTATTAAAACCTAAATTATGTAACGAAAATAGTACACAAACCATACCCAGGAAAATAATAAAGAAGAGTGCATCTACAAACACAATATCACATAGGTTATATGTAAACTCACAACAAAATTTATCTATGGAAAATAGTCACACACTTAATAGTCCTCAAAATAATTTCAACAAAAAAAATGCATCACAAACTCCTGACCGTCCATCCTGCGGCGATATAATTGAAAACATTGAAACTGATTTGCCGGCTGATAAGACTGTAAACAACTGTAGTACACTGCCCAACAACGACTTCACTCACGGAGCTACGCTGGACAACAAAGTGGTCTACAAGCAAATACTATTAGTTACTGACGAAAATTATTTTAAGTTATATAATCGATTAAGCAATCTAACTACTGCAGCAGAAAAAATTACGTTAATTAAAAAACCAGGTGCAAAACTAAATCAAATTATTGAAAATATCAACAATTTAGTAAGTAAATTTACAATTTACGATTGTGTCATTATCATTGGCGGTCTTAATGATATAGCAATGAACAATACTCCCTCTGTTAGACAAACTTTTGAAAAACTCAAACAGTGCACACATACAAATATAATATTTTTCACAGTGCCTTACTATGATAACTCTGATAAATATTTTTTTAAAAATAAGCAAATATTTTCTTATAATTCACATCTTAATGACATGCTGCTTAAGTTAAATAAATTTAGTGAAGGTGATCTTAAATATCTAGAAGTTAATAGTTATAAAAATATTATGTATTGTAACGATATAAATCGTCACTTTGTAATATAGCAAGGGTTAATTAAACTATTCGTTTACTTACGTTATAATTTATGTTTATTTTGTATATAAATAGTTACGTACGTACAGAACTATTTTGTATCTGGGACTATTTTGTAGCAGGAACTGAATTCTAACCATATGAGTCTCTATTCCATAGTTCTACCTGAAAATAACATAAAGAAAACATAATTAGAATATGATTTTTAATAATAAAGAATCATATGACTTATTTCTCTATAGTGCATTTGTCTATGGACTTACCTGGTTTTTATATGTTTCAGAGTCTATTGAGGGTTGGATTTCACTGGCTTTCATCTGTAGCTTGTTTCTCCTGGAAAGTTTCGTATGATTATTCCTTCGGGATAATCTAGAATTTGTTGAAAATAGTTTGCTGGAACTGCTCACTTAGATTCAGTATTTTGTTTATACTTAGTTCACAGGACACTTAGTATTCTGTTCGTATTTTTATTAGTTTTGCTGATAAACAATAAGTATTGTTTATATTTGTTTCTTAGAGTAATATTTTGAGGTTAGATATCACTAATACGGATTTATTAGGAAATATTCTTTTTGGTTATTATCTTTGATGTAGTTTTCGTTACCTTTATTAGGAATCCTATACGGTAAAACTGTAGTTGATAATGACTTGCATAGATGTCGCTAATAGTTCAGAAATAGTATTTTATTTACCTGAAGGATTCATACCGGTTGATAAGGTCGATTTTCGCTCCTTCTTGATGCAACTCGAATACAATGGTGGTGTCATTTTGACGAGTGTTTATTTTCTGTAATCATCGAAGTAATCCTTCATGTATTTTTATTTAAAGTTAGTGAAAATGAATATTTAAACAATGCGGAAGATATTGTAACGGTTATTTTCTACAATTACGCATTTATAACGTTTCGATGGACATCGAAGACTTAGTATGACATCACCATTAATTAATCACCATTAAGCACCATTATTACTACATTACTAGACCATTAATTACTATTTCTATACCAGTAATATGGAATTATATTAATTTAAGTTGAAGTTTATTTTGGTATATTTGATATACAAGTTCTCCGCATGGAGTGATGTTCTGTTGGAACATGGTTCTGTAATTTTTGGCATAGATAAATTCTATGTAACCGTCTAGCAGACAATTTTATATTGGACATAATTTTCAAAAGTATATTTTATCCCGGACAACATTTTCAATCGTACATTTTATCCTGGAAGATGATTTTTCCAAAGTAGATGGGACAGCCTATTTTTTTTATTTGAGAAATGAATTCATCAGCATAGGGGAGACTTGCACAGATGGAGACGATGGAATTCATACCTCATGGATTTTGCAGAAACCAGCTAAGTACTCTTTCTGAAAACTTTTGAAAGCAATATTTCATATTTTTAAATTCTTTTATTTCAATATTCTTATAACTGTAAACTTTATCAGATCTGATATAGTATTGATTAATACTATATGCCCTTCTGGCTTTTGTTCATTTTTAGGTACTTATTTTTTTTAAAACATTTAATCTCATTTATTAATTATTAAATATCATACTTTTGATTAAATGATTTCTAATTTAAGCATGACTTTTATACACTGCAAGAAATGATTGCTGTTTACATACATTTCTTGGTGCTTGCTGAACTTCATGTTTTCTTTATACATTTAAGTCGAATGATTTCAGAATTTAGTAATTTTTATTAAGATTTCTTTAATTATATCTTAATATAATTACACATATTTTTTTAGATATATTAATACATTACTTGATGTGCTTTCATTAAGTTTATTTATAATAAATTTCTCAAATGAATTATCTTATTTTATTTAGAGGTTATATTTTCTCAAACTGAAAAGCTTAAGTATTTACACTAGGTTGTTACTTACCTAAAGGAGTAAAAGCTAAAGTAACTGGCGCCCCTAACAACATTAATCAATTCTTTCTATTTTTCCCTTGCCCATACCCATTGCTCCGCTGTCAAAACTAGCCGTTGGCAGTGAACGTATTAATTACGGTACACTAATATTGGCGCCCAAGAACGTGGTATTTGGATAGATAGAACACTTGTTTTTTTAATTTTACTCCATTTTTCTCAGTGTATTTTTTGTAAAAATCTAAAGCTTATTTTTTTTTCAGTGTAACTTAATGTTCATTTTGAGAAAAACTACATATAACTGTTGAATAAAATATTTTTTGTTGAAAATTAAGTCAAATTAGAGTTAATCTGATAAGATATATCAGATATGTGTTTTTTATGTTTATTCTGAATTTTATGGAATAACATGGAATAGAGAAATTTTGGCGTGGGTTCAGTTTTTCTAGAAATTATCGTTTATTCAATAGAAATAAATGGATAATATGGTATTTATTTATGCGAAGGATATGAATAAATATTAGCTAATTTTGTAGTTTTGGAGACTATTTATAATTATTAATTTGTCCAATTGAGATAAATAATAATTTAGTATTTTTTTGACATATTTGGGAAATTTTCCAAAGTATGCAAAAACTTTGTTGAGCAGTGTACACAAAAAAAAAAAATAATTTGTGGTACAGTATAAATATTTTATTATAAAATAAATATTTTGAGTAAATTGAATTTAAATTTTGAAAATAATTATTCAAAATGGAAGATTTAGATAAAATGGAAATTAGATTTTTGACTGCAGAAATGGTAAATTATGAACTTCGTATAAGACATTTAACAGCAAAAAATAATAGAGCATCTAGAATTAAAGTTTTAGGTAGAGCCATAGCTAGGGAAGATTCTAAGGTAAAATATGTAGATCCGACTTTTAATTTTAACAGTGAAGTGGAAAATATTAATAGAATTTTAGATAGTATATCTTCAGAAATTGTAGAATATCATGGTGATTATAGTTTAGCCGATTTAAGAAAATTAAAAACTTATTTAGTACATGTAACAAATCGTCTGCAGCGTTTTCCTGAAGTAGAAGAAAATAAAGTTAGACGTATTCAATTTTTAGAAATAACAAAAGCAACTTGTTTAGAAATAGAAGCAGATATTTTAGATCTTTATGAAAAATCTGGTAAAAATTCAGATCTTACTCAAGTTAATAATAATATTTCATTACATAATAGTACACAGTTTAGTCCTAATGTTTCTAGTAAAAAAGATAATGATTATTTAAAATCAGTACCAGTTTATAAATGGAATATTAATTTTGATGGAAAGTCTAATGTTTTAAATTTTATTGAGCAAGTTGAATATATGAAAATAAGTAGAAATGTTACAGACGAAATGTTATTTAAATCCGCATATGACTTATTCAAAGAACCAGCATTGTCATGGTTTCTCTCAATTAAAGATAATTTAAATTCGTGGTCTCAAATAATTCAAGCATTAAAAAAAGATTTTCTTCCAGCTAACATAGATGATAGAACATGGGATGATATCCGTTCTAGATATCAAAATCCCGATGAATCTATCGCAATTTTTATAGGTGCTATGGAAACCTTGTTTAAACGTTTAATTCATGCTGCAAGTTTATATACTAGACTTAAGACGATTAGAGAAAGAATATTACCACATTATTTTACACCATTATCACTTATAGAAATAAATGATTTAGAAGATTTAAAGGACAGTTGTAAAAGAATAGATGAAGCTTATCAATTAAAACAAAAGAGCATAGCAGGTAAAAGTGTGGCAAAAAATAAAACAGTTAATAAAGTAAATATCCTAAGTTCGGATATAAATCAAAATTTTAGTAGTAAATGTAATTGTAGTCATAATACCACAGTGTCCAAACTTACCCCATCTTCCTCTACTCGTCAAAGTTCAGTATGTAATAGTAGTCAAGTTTCTCAAATTAGTCAAAGTACCAATCAAAGCTTTAATAATACACAGAATAGTAGTAATAATAAAATTAGACAAATAATTTATTATAACTGTAACCAACCAAATCATATTTTTAGCAAATGTTTAGCTAAAAGAACAAAGTTTTGTTATAAATGTGGATATAAAGATGTAGTTTTTAAAAATTGCTCTTCCTGTACAAAAAAACTAAATAGGAAAGTGGATGATTTTAGTCGGCATTCACTTAATAAAAAGGCTAAAAATAATAATGACAGTCAGGTAAAAAAGGATAACAAAACTACTTTTTGTAAAAACATTTATTATAATAAAAATAATATCAATTCTTTACAAAAATCAAGTGTAACAGAAACAAATAAACGATTTTATTTGAATGAATGGAAAGATTGGTTGGATAAAGTTAAAAATTTTTATAAACCGTATAGTTTGTCTGTAATTAATAAAAGTTCTTTTATTAAATTACCTAGAGATAACCGTCCATATATTAAAGTAAATATATTTGATAAAAATATAACAGCTTTGATTGATACAGGTGCAAATTGTTCAGTGGCTGGTGGTCACGCGATTAAAATTTTAGAGAAATTTAATTTAAAAATTGATAAATGTCTTATACCGCATGTTACTACAGCTGATAAATCTAAACAGTTAGTAACTGGTGTTGTTTATTTACCTATTAAAGTAGATAATGAAGTTAAGATTTTACAAGTCTTGGTTGTTCCTTCTTTGGAAACAAATTTTATTTTTGGTGTGAATTTTTTACAATTGTTTTCTATGACTCTGGATTTTTCTGATGAATCTTGGAATAACAAAATTAATAATTTGAATGTGATCAGTAATAACAGTGATAGTCAGGATATAAATAAAGATAATTCAGTAGGCTTATGTGACTTGACAGACGAACAGAAAAAGATAGCAGATAAATTTGTTAGTTTATTTAAAGAATTATATAGCGAAAAAATAGGTAGAACAAATTTAATAGAACATGATATAGATACAGGAAATAATAAACCTTTTAAAATGCGTCAATATCCTTTGTCACCTTATTTAATAGAAATTTTACATAAAGAGTTAGATAAAATGTTAAAAGATGATATAGTTTCACCATCTTATTCTGATTTTAATTCACCAGTTTCATTAGTAAAAAAAGGTAATGGTACATACCGTTTTTGTTTTGATGGACGTAAATTAAATTCTATTACAAAAGGTGATTCACATCCTTTACCAAGGATAGATTCCATTTTAAGTTTATTAGGCGATGCAAAATATATATCAAGTATAGATTTAAAAAATGCTTTTTGGCAGATTCCACTTACAAAAACTGCTAAAGAAAAAACTGCATTTTCCGTACCTGGTAGGGGACTATTTGAATTTAATGTAATGTGTTATGGACTCAAAAATGGAACACAAAGTCAGCAAAGATTAATGGATAAACTTTTTCCTTTCTCCTTTTATCCAAATATATTTGTTTATATTGACGACATTATAATAGTATCAAAAACTTTTGAGGAACATATTAAATTACTTCAAATAGTACATGAAAAATTAAAATCTGCTAATCTTACAATAAATTTTGAAAAAAGTAATTTTTTTAGAAAATCACTTAAGTATTTAGGTTTTGTAATTGATAATTTTGGTTTAAGAACCGATCCGCAAAAAGTAGAAGCAATAATAAACTATCCTAGACCAACAAATAGTACAGAGATAAAACGATTTTTAGGTGTAGCTTCGTGGTATCGTAGATTTGTTAGGAATTTTTCAACAATTGTTAGTCCATTAAATTCACTTTTAAAGGGCAAAGGTAAAAAACAAGCCATTAGTTGGAATACTGATGCAGAAAAAGCTTTTTTATTGTTGAAGGAATCTTTAATAAATGCTCCAGCTTTAGCAAGTCCCAATTTTTCTTTACCATTTGTTATACAATGTGATGCTTCTTTAGTTGGCCTCGGTTCCATATTAACACAAACGCAAGATGGTCAAGAAAAAGTAATAGCTTATGCTAGTAGAGCTTTAACACGTAGTGAAATAAAATATTCTGTAGGTGAAAAGGAATGTTTAGCTGTTTTGTTTGCTATAGATAGGTTTAGACCATATATTGAAGGTGTTAAATTCACAGTAATTACAGATCATTCTTCATTAAAATATTTGAGTAATATGAAAGATCCCTCTGGTCGCTTGGCTAGATGGTCATTAAAATTACAGCAATATGATATGGATATTGTATATCGTAGAGGTAAATTAAATGTAGTAGCTGATGGGTTATCCAGAGCTTTTGATAGAATAGAACCAGAAAAATCAATTTTTCCAGATGTAAATTTAATTAATTTTAATGTAAATGATTATAATAGTGATAAATATTATATTCAGTTGAGGGAAAAAATTGTTAAAAGTCCAGATTCATATCCGCAATTTAAAGTTATTGATGATAATATTTATAAGTTCATACCGACCAAGACAAAAGTAAAAAGTAATATTATAGAGTGGAAATTGTTAGTGCCTCAAAAATGTCGTAAACAAGTTCTAAAAGAATGTCATGACGATGTATTAGCTTCTCATATGGGATTTTTTAAAACTTTTCATAGAATTTCAGAAACATATTTTTGGCCAAAAATGCGTAAAGATATTTTAAAGTATGTAAGATGTTGTAATATTTGTCAATCACAAAAAGTTAGTAATTCTGCACGTTTTGGATTGATGGGTCGTGAAAAAGAAGTAAATTATCCGTGGCAAGTTATTTCATGTGATTTGCAGGGACCATTTCCCAGAAGTTCTAAAGGTTTTTGTTATCTTTTAGTTGTGTCAGACTGGTTTACAAAGTATACATTATTACATCCTTTAAGGGAAGCTACTGCAAATGCAATATGTAAATTCATTGAGAATGAAGTTTTTTTAGTTTACGGAGTCTGTCAATTTTTAATTGTCGATAATGGAAAACAATTTGCTGGTAAAGTTTTTAAAAAATTAGCAGATGAATATAATGTACAGAAAATTTGGTTTAATGCACTTTACCATAGTCAAAATAATCCGACGGAAAGGCAACATCGCACAATTTCTACTGCTATAAGATCATATATAAAAGATAATCAAAAAGAATGGTGTAAAAATTTAGCAAAAATAGGTCTAGCTTTACGAACGTCTGTAAATGAAGTTACGGGGTATACGCCGGCATTTCTTAATTTTGGGAGGAATGTACCTATCACAGGAACTTATTATGGCAAAATGACATCAACTGATGGTGTTAAATTAGAACCTTGTGACAGAGACTCGTATAGCCAAGACTTGGGAAATCTTAAAGAGATTTTTGTTGATGTAAAGAAATATTTACATGAAGCTTATGAACGAAATAAGCGTACTTATGATTTGCGCAAGCGTGAAGTAAATTTTGAGATAGGTGAAAAAGTTTGGAGACGAAACAAAGTACTCTCAGATGCTAGTAAAAGTTTTGCTGCAAAACTTGCTCCAAAGTACATACTTTGCAAAGTTGTTGCGAAAAAGTCAAAGTTAGTGTATATTTTGGAAAATGCAGATGGTCATAGAGGCGACTGGCATGTTAAAGATCTAAAGAAATATTTTGGATCGAATAGTGACATTTCAGTTGGCTAGATTTGATTAAATAAGAATATATTCTTAGTATTATTCGGAATGATATTTAAAAAATATCAATGTATTGAAAATATTTAAAGGGTACCCAAAACTTTTGTATATAGTAAAAAAAAAAAAATATATATAAATATATTTTTTGTAGAAGAGAATTCTGGTGCACACAGTCAAGTCTTATTTCTATTTTTTTTTTAATCTTGATAAAACTTAGCTAAAAAGAAAAACAAAATTAATTATGACAATTACCTGATTATGACAATTACCTGTTTATGACACACACCGATAAAGTCCCAAAATTATGTTCTACATAAGAGTAGGCGGTTGATACACGTAGTTATCAAGCTTAGCTATTGTTAATTATCAAGTAGTATTTCAAATGATTTACATAAAGTATTGTATTTTTTGTTGATTTATTAAATAAAATATAGTATATATTTTAGCTATTTAAGTTAAATAGTTTTAGAGTTTGGTATAAAAATATTTTTTGTATATTAAATATTTTTATTATTTTTGGAGGGGGCATGTGTAACGATATAAATCGTCACTTTGTAATATAGGAAGGGTTAATTAAACTATTCGTTTACTTACGTTATAATTTATGTTTATTTTGTATATAAATAGTTACGTACGTACAGAACTATTTTGTATCTGGGACTATTTTGTAGCAGGAACTGAATTCTAACCATATGAGTCTCTATTCCATAGTTCTACCTGAAAATAACATAAAGAAAACATAATTAGAATATGATTTTTAATAATAAAGAATCATATGACTTATTTCTCTATAGTGCATTTGTCTATGGACTTACCTGGTTTTTATATGTTTCAGAGTCTATTGAGGGTTGGATTTCACTGGCTTTCATCTGTAGCTTGTTTCTCCTGGAAAGTTTCGTATGATTATTCCTTCGGGATAATCTAGAATTTGTTGAAAATAGTTTGCTGGAACTGCTCACTTAGATTCAGTATTTTGTTTATACTTAGTTCACAGGACACTTAGTATTCTGTTCGTATTTTTATTAGTTTTGCTGATAAACAATAAGTATTGTTTATATTTGTTTCTTAGAGTAATATTTTGAGGTTAGATATCACTAATACGGATTTATTAGGAAATATTCTTTTTGGTTATTATCTTTGATGTAGTTTTCGTTACCTTTATTAGGAATCCTATACGGTAAAACTGTAGTTGATAATGACTTGCATAGATGTCGCTAATAGTTCAGAAATAGTATTTTATTTACCTGAAGGGTTCATACCGGTTGATAAGGTCGATTTTCGCTCCTTCTTGATGCAACTCGAATACAATGGTGGTGTCATTTTGACGAGTGTTTATTTTCTGTAATCATCGAAGTAATCCTTCATGTATTTTTATTTAAAGTTAGTGAAAATGAATATTTAAACAATGCGGAAGATATTGTAACGGTTATTTTCTACAATTACGCATTTATAACGTTTCGATGGACATCGAAGACTTAGTATGACATCACCATTAAGCACCATTATTACTACATTACTAGACCATTAATTACTATTTCTATACCAGTAATATGGAATTATATTAATTTAAGTTGAAGTTTATTTTGGTATATTTGATATACAAGTTCTCCGCATGGAGTGATGTTCTGTTGGAACATGGTTCTGTAATTTTTGGCATAGATAAATTCTATGTAACCGTCTAGCAGACAATTTTATATTGGACATAATTTTCAAAAGTATATTTTATCCCGGACAACATTTTCAATCGTACATTTTATCCTGGAAGATGATTTTTCCAAAGTAGATGGGACAGCCTATTTTTTTTATTTGAGAAATGAATTCATCAGCATAGGGGAGACTTGCACAGATGGAGACGATGGAATTCATACCTCATGGATTTTGCAGAAACCAGCTAAGTACTCTTTCTGAAAACTTTTGAAAGCAATATTTCATATTTTTAAATTATTTTATTTCAATATTCTTATAACTGTAAACTTTATCAGATCTGATATAGTATTGATTAATACTATATGCCCTTCTGGCTTTTGTTCATTTTTAGGTACTTATTTTTTTTAAAACATTTAATCTCATTTATTAATTATTAAATATCATACTTTTGATTAAATGATTTCTAATTTAAGCATGACTTTTATACACTGCAAGAAATGATTGCTGTTTACATACATTTCTTGGTGCTTGCTGAACTTCATGTTTTCTTTATACATTTAAGTCGAATGATTTCAGAATTTAGTAATTTTTATTAAGATTTCTTTAATTATATCTTAATATAATTACACATATTTTTTTAGATATATTAATACATTACTTGATGTGCTTTCATTAAGTTTATTTATAATAAATTTCTCAAATGAATTATCTTATTTTATTTAGAGGTTATATTTTCTCAAACTGAAAAGCTTAAGTATTTA
The DNA here is from genome assembly GCA_958510825.1 of Brachypterus glaber. Classification (NCBI taxonomy): domain Eukaryota; kingdom Metazoa; phylum Arthropoda; class Insecta; order Coleoptera; family Kateretidae; genus Brachypterus; species Brachypterus glaber. The sequence goes on from OY294046.1 coordinate 18,700,691, forward strand.
CACTAGGTTGTTACTTACCTAAAGGAGTAAAAGCTAAAGTAACTGGCGCCCCTAACAACATTAATCAATTCTTTCTATTTTTCCCTTGCCCATACCCATTGCTCCGCTGTCAAAACTAGCCGTTGGCAGTGAACGTATTAATTACGGTACAGTATAACAAATCATTGGTGACTGATGTGATTAGAATGATTCATGAAAAAAATATATTTAAAACGCTTAAATTCGTAAATTATAAAGAAAATGTTAACACAGAAATGGATATCACAACTATTGTCTTAGATCAAACTTTAAATACTCATAGTGATAGTATTTCTAAAGAAAATTCTAGTAGTAATGTTGAAAATTTAAATAAATCTGATACTTTTTTATAAATATATGTCATGTAAATATTCAGGGATTTTTATCTAAATATGACTTGCTAGATTTCTTTTTAGCTCAACAAAACTTTCAAATCGTATGCCTATCAGAACATTGGATTTTACATGATAATATAAATAGTTTATACTTGCCAAATTTTACGTTAAAATCAAATTTTTGTAGAAGTCGATCTATTCATGGCGGTTCCGCAATTTTTGCTAATACGCAATATCCTACTAAAGATTTACCTTATCTTTGTAAATTTTCTAAGGAGGGGCATATTGAGATTTCCGGAGTTTCTCTGATCATATGTAGTTTTAGGATATGCATTATATCAATTTACAGACCATGCTTAGGAATTACTAACATTTTCTTCGACACCCTTACTCAAATTCTAGACATAGTTGATAATAAATTTGATTACGTAATTCTATGCGGTGATTTTAACATTAATTTAAATGATGTTAGAGGTGATTGTAAAATTCTACTCGATATTTTTGAATCACACAACCTTAAAACAAGTACAAATTGTAATACAAGAATTTTTACAAACAAGAATGGCCAAACCAGTGAAAGTAGTATAGATTATATGGTCACAAATATACCTCCTAATTTCTACAAGTCTCAAGTAATTAATCCTAATATTGCAGATCATTTTTGCCATATATTTTCCAGTTCCATACCTATTAAATCTAAACCCAAACCCAGTAAAACAATTTTAAAATGTAGAAAAATTAGAAAACATAGCATTGAAGAATTTAGAAATCGTTTAAAAACAATATCATGGAAAGAAATATACGAAGTTAATATTGAAAAGGCTTTTAAACTTTTTACCGAATCCATAAATTGGTGTTTTAATATTACATGTCCTATTCGCAATAAAACAGTAAGTAATAAAATTGTTAAAAATGATAAAGGGTGGTTAAACCAAAATTTAATTAATGAAGGTATTCAATTAAAATTTATGTTCACTCTACTACATCATAATATAATTAGTTCCGAATATTACAATTCTCTAAAAAACAATTATAGATTTAATATTAGAAAAGAAAAAGAAGAATATATATCTTTAAAAATTTTAAATAGTAATAATAAGACTAAAACCACTTGGCAAATAATAAACAAAAAAGTGGGTAAAATTAAAAATAAAAGTAATATTGTCAAAATAAATTATAATTCTAAATCAATACAAAACGAAAAGGATATTGCATATACATTTGGAACTCACTTTGCCAATATCGCAGATGAAAATGTAAAAAATCACTTTGCCAAATCTGGCTTAAATTATTCTCTTCCTTGTACCAGTTCACGTCATTTAACTTATGTACCTTTTAGATCTAGTCTCATCAAAGAATGGGAAGTTCTCAATACTATAAATTCTTTCAAAAATAAAAATTCTAGTGGAGTAGATGATATTTCTATGAAAACTGTACAAAGCATTGCAGATATAATTGTCAAGCCCTTCACATATTTAATTAATCTTTCAATATCACAGGGAGTTTTTCCTAGTATATTTAAAACTGCTTTAGTTAGCCCTCTATATAAAAAAGGTGATACTGAGAATGTTGACAATTATAGGCAAATATCGGTATTAAGTTAATTATCAAAGGTTTTGGAAAAAATTGTATTTACTCAGCTAAAAGACTTTTTAGAAACAAATAACACACTGTCTCCTTCTCAACATGGTTTTCGTACAGGTAAGTCAACTGAAACTGCCTCGTATGACCTTCTTAATTTTGTATACACCGAATTGGATAATAACAGGTTCGTTGTTTGCTTGCAATTTGATCTTTCCAAAGCGTTTGATACTGTGCGACCCGACTTACTAAGAACGAAGTTAAAAAGTTTTAACATTCCAAAAAATATTTCTAGTTGGATATACTCCTACATGATGTTTAGAAAATTAATTATTAATTTAAATAAAAAAATTAGATCCAAGGTCTTTTTAACTAAGCTTGGAGTTCCTTAAGGCTCTATTTTAGGGCCATTACTGTTTTTGATATTTATTAACGACTTACCTATTTATATTAGAAAAGCTTTTTTGGTTCTATTTGCAGATGATACAACTATACTTATTTCTTCAACCTGTCCCAATGAATTATATAATTTGTTGGTAAGTGTTTTTAGAGACTTTGAGTTATGGTGCCAAAGAAATAAACTGATACTGAATAAAAATAAAACTGTAGCAATAAACTTCTTCAAAGGGAAAGCTTTGCCAAAAAATAATCTCTCCGATATTGAATTTAATAAATCAACAAAATTCCTTGGCATAATGTTCGATGAAAATTTAACGTGGAATGACCATATTAATTTAGTATGTAGAAAAATGAACAGTGCTTACTTTGCTATCCTAAAGCTAAAGAGTGATCTAAGTGAATCCGGTATTCTTAGTATGTACTATGCTTTAGCTTATTCGGTTATTAACTATAATATTATATGCTGGGGTAAGGCTACAGAAATTGACCGAGTATTTAAATCACAAAAACGTATTGTTAGATTGATTTTTAATAAGCAATATAAAGACTCATGCAGAGGATTATTTAAAAGTAACAGATTACTTACAGTTTTTGGTGTTTTTATATTTAAATGTGTAGTATTTGCAAAGAGATATATAAACTCTTTTACAATTAACTCTGATGTTCACTGTTATAGTACCCGACATAGCAAAAGTTTAAGAATACCGAAACATAATCGTTCATTTTACAAAAAGTCACCAATTTACTGTTGTATTACGTTTTATAACAAATTACCCATTGAATTTCGTAATATATCTAATGATAACTTGTTCAAAAAATTAGTAAAAGCTTATCTTATAGACCAGAAAATTTATTCCGTCAATGAATATTTGTCATGTTAAATGTATTCTAATTTTTATGTTTTTAACTTATTTATAACGCTACACTTACTTATATAATTTGTATTTTTTTTTTTGGAATATAGTGCACCCAGTATAACAACATTACATACCTACAATAATTTGACGTTTGTTTTTTTTTTTGTTTTTTATGTCTTTTGATTTCTTTTTTTTTTTTTTTAGTCAGATTATTTTTTATTGTACTATAGTACCAAATATGAAACATATTGACTTGCCATAATGTACTTCGTGTATCCGATAATGGTGAATAAAGTTATTTATTTATTTATTATTTATTTATTTATTTCAGAGCTTATAAAATTCTCTATTTAAATAAATATTTTTAAATTTTTTAATCAGTTTTTTAAGGTTTTATTTTTTTTTTGCTAAAAAATCTTTTTAATATCTTTTTTTGTAGATTTTTTTTTATATCAATTAAAATTAGTTTACGAGTATAATTTACGTTTTTGCAATATAAAATAAAAACTATATGGTTTAATAGAGAATTTTATAAGCTTTAAAATAATGTATCACACGACCTCCCTTTTTATATAAGAAAATGTCCCCCCATTCCCCCTGTCCACATTTTAGAGATGAAAATATAAAATATATCTTAAAAGATAGTTTAAGTTGTCTTATTAAAGTGTTCTAAATTTGAAGTCGATATCTCAACTCGTTCAAAAGTTAAGGGGGGGGGGTGTGACTTTTGGAACTTACGGTATACGAATATATCATGGTTTTACCAATGCATTCGGTTATATTTTTTATGCATTGAAAATCCAGCCTTAATTAAGACATCCATGCACGGTAGTGTTATGTGAAATGTAACTAATTACAGACCTATTATTATAATAATAGGCAACTAATGTTTCTGTTCTGTTTTACAACGCCTACATAACATAACCACGTAATTTTAAGCTGCATTTGTAAAGTTTGATGCACGGATCTGGCTACGGGATATATGTTTGGAATATGTGTGCAAGTGGGAGGCCCGATGTAGGCACGCACGCCTTATAACGCTCTTGACAGAAAGAAGAGAGCGCGAATGATTCCTCCCCCTTACGTCGGAGATTTTCTTTCATGCGGAGAACTATATAATTGACCCAAAAATGAGGGTACACTGAGGAAAATAAGGTTTATACAGTGCGGTCCAAAAGGAACCCCCCTATTAACTTTTGAACGAGTTGAGATATCGATTAAAATTTGAAACTCTTAAATAATAAACTAAACTATCTTTTCGCTTGTATTTAATATTTTCAGTTATTAAAATGTGGACAGGAGAGCATAGGGGTGATTTTTTTTAATGGAAAAGGGGGTCATGTGACATTATTTAAAAAAATAAATAAAATTTTCTGTTCTACTATATACTTTTTATTTTTCTAAACATTTTTAAGGTTTTAGTTTTTCAATTTATTGTTTCGCTAAAAAATGCGATTTTGTTTTTTTTTTATAGTTTTTTGTTTATATTAAATTAAAATTAGTTTAAAAGTAAAATGTGCTTTTTTGCGTTCTGAAATTAATTATTTTTTAAAAACTGTTTGTTTTTTTTTGTAAGAAATGTTGACGGAAATACCCATTTTTAACCCCCAAAGAATGTATAAAGAAGTTAAAAAATATATTATCAAATAGAAAATAATGTTTCACACGACCCCCTTTCCACTTGTCCCATGCCCTCGTTCCATATTTTAAAAATCCTAAAATATTAAAATGCAAAAAGATAGTTTGAGTTGTCTTATTGAGTTATAAAAAGTCGACTTGTTTAAAAGTTAAGACGGGAGCTTTACCCCTGGCAGAAATGTCGGTGTCAAAAAAAGAAGGTCCTCATCTCTGAAAAAGGCAAGGTCCTCACGTCGTACCATCGTTGAGGGGTGGAGGGGGAGAATACCAAAACTATTAAAAAAAAGCTTTACCTCTGGACAGAAATCTGGTTGACTATTTTTAAGATGTAAACTAGATTTCCTTACTTTTCAGCAGATAATTTTTTGAATTATAATCGAGTTATAATTTAATTATAATTCAATTTATAAAATATAATCCACATTTCCCAACTTGGGTTGGAGGGTTCCTTCCACTTCCCCCTTCGTTATGTCCCTGATTACATAATAAATATAATTATCTTTTGTATTATATGTATTGTACCTTTTTGGAATACTCCAGTTTGAAATATATGCACAGGAAAAAGGATTTCTTGAACCAAGGACACGTGTCTTTCTATATATTTAAAGTAATTTCATGACTAGTATTTCTTTGAACTAAAGTCAATGTCCTTGAATAAAGAGCGCGGATCTTCATTTAAAAACACGTGTTCTTTATTCAAGGACATTGACTTTGCTTTAAAGGAATGCTAGCCTTAAAACAAGATCATATGGCTTTGAACTTAAAAGACACATGTCCTTAGTTCAAGGAATCCTCTTTTTCTGTGTGTTAATAAATATATTTTATATATAGATATATAACTATAGATACGCCACTATGTAATAGCGTCGACATGATGGTCTGTTTAGTAAAATATCCTTTAAAGTACCGATTCTTTTGTGAGCCTCGGTAATTACTGTAATTACTGTAATTACGTAAATAAATACTAAAATTTCGGACTATGTCCATCAGTTAACTACACAGCCACACAAAAAGAATTGGAGATTTTTTTCGGAGACCATTGTATTCCTGTATATTTTAAGGCGCTGCACTATGTCGCCAAATGAAAAAAAAGTGTCCAAAATTACTTTATCATTAAAATAAGGTGGAAACACTTTAATATACATAAAAAAATTGTTTAGTCACAATTTTGAGTTTTAATATTGAAGTTTTAGGACTAAAAGGGTTAATTTGAGAAGCGTTTTTAGACTTATTTGAAATATTTATTTTTACAGACCACCTCTAGGGGGTGGGCGCGCCCGGGCGGTTCTTATATTATATTTCACTTATTTAGGGTAAGAACCTGCGCACCAAATTTTAGCTAGCTTCCCTCGCCCAGTAGTGTTAAGAAATGAGTACACAAGCTTAAAAAGCCGACTGGTTATTGTGTTAATATAAATTTTTTAAAAATGTCAAAAACGTCAAAATATATCCCAAAAGAAATGCTTATATCTTCCAATGGGCCAAAATGGGCACTCTAATATATAGATAGATAGATAATTTATTGATCTCATTGCCAATATACATTGGATAGACAAGTCACAAAACAAAATAAATAAAATACATTAATTGTAAAAATTACAGACAGTAAAATTACACTTAAGGTATATGAAAGATACAACATTATAAATATATATATATATATATATATCAGCTAAAATAAATAGATTAAAATAAGTTATACGAGATAAAATAAATTAAAAAAATAGTCAGGTATTTGCCTTTACTGTGTTGACGCGGTGAATTCACCTATGGAATAAAAAACTTTTTGGCATAAGTATTGCCTTAATTTACTTTTAAAACTTCTAAAGGATATTTCATTTTTTATATTGCTGGGTAATAAATTAAAATAATTACAACCTGCGTATTTTGGTGATTTTTTGTACACTACTCGATTGAAGGTACTTAGGTAAAATTGATCCCTATCACGAGTAAAGTATGAATGCGTATCAGAGTGCCTGATAAAATTCTCTTTATTTTTGAATACATAAGTTAGTATTTTGTATAGGTAAATTCCCGTGAAAGTTAATATATTTTGAGACCTGAAAGTATCGCGACATGACTCAACATAATCAAGGTCAAACATTAATCGTATGATTCTTTTTTGACATAAAAAGACACGCTCCCATTATACTGCCGAACCATAAACTATAATATTATATCTAATAGCAGAGTAAACAAGGGCATAGTATGCAGATATGAGACTTTTTTGACCTAGGCAACTTTTTAATGTTTTTAATGCAAAATATTGTTTATTTAAGCTTTTGCAAACCGCACCTACGCATTCACCCCAACTCAGAGTACTATCGATAATGGTACCAAGAAACTTTGAATTAGTTTTAACTTCAAACGTGGTATTATTTATATGAAAACAGTCATCTAAATCCAAATTTCTTGGCCTATATTGGGAGTGAATTTCCATGGCGATAGTTTTGGAGTAGTTAATGATCAACATGTTTTTCCTGCACCACTCATCAAACATTTTTAACACCCTATTCACTTTTAAAATCAAATCATTATAGTTAGTACTAGAGATTACCATTCCAGTATCATCAGCAAACATAAGCACAATGGCTTCCAGAATATACTCGGGAAGATCATTGATAAACAATAAAAATATTAATGGGCCAAGGACACTGCCCTGGGGACAGCCCCACTTTACCCAAAATTCTTCCGATATCTTTAATCTTTACACGAAATTTGCGATCTATTAAAAAAGAATAGATCCAACTCAAAATTTTACCTCGTATACCCATTTCGGATATTTTATCGCGTACAAAATCAAATTTTAAAATATCAAACGCGCGTGTCAAGTCGAATAAAAGAACGATAATGAATTCATTTTTATCAATTTTATCATGCAAAATTTGAACTAAATTAGTGGTGGCTGTTTCTGTCGAACGGCCTTCTCTAAACCCATGCTGATTTTCTGCAAATAAATTATTTTCACTTATAAATTCGATTATCAAGTTTGATACCGCTTTTTCCATCACCTTGGAAATAACACTTAACAGAGCCACGGGCCTGTAGTTTTCTACTAATGATGTGTCGTTTTTTTTTTGTGTATTGGAGATATGTGGGACAATTTTAGTTTTTTCGGGAAATTCTCCAAATTCGAGTGATTTATTTAATAAATTCGATATCATATAAGAAAATTCTTGCTTACATTTCTTGAGTAGCTGTACAGGGATCTCATCAAATCCCGTAGATTTTTTATTTTTTAAATTAGTAATAATGTTTTCAATATCCTCAATTGAAAATTGGGAGTAATTTCCACATTTACCGCTTTTTTTGTTGTCGTACAGGCCTGTGGTATGTTATTGCCAAAGTGATGTTCAATTTGAGTATCGACGACTGACTTGAAATATTCCCCAAAAGCGTTCGATACTTCGAGTTTATCTGTTATATAATGCTGATTATAATTTAACTTAAAATCAAGATTTTTTTTATTTTTATTTAGTTTTTTATTGACAATATTCCACAAAGTTCTCGTTTTATTGTCGGTATTGTTAATCAATGACTCGTTGTAATTCTGTTTAGATTTAATAATGTTTTTATTGTGTCTTTTTTTAAGTGTTTTATATTGATCTTGTAGATCCTGTTTTCAGGCGTAATTTTTCTTAGTTTATTAAGCATTTTTAAATTTTTAGACTCATTTTTAAGATCGGTGGTATACCACCTATCATCGCTTTATATAGATTTATTTTTCCATACACAATTAGGAAAAGCACTCTCAAATGCCTAAGTAAAATGGTCCCAAAAGTGCACAAAGTAATCATTAATATTTTTGCCCTCATTTGAACTAAAATTGTACTTATTTAATAGATATTTAAAATGGTTTATATTTCCATCTGTAAATTTTCTTGATTTGTTTTTAGTTGGTGAGTTTAAAACGTTTTATTTATACTGTAGTACTATTACATACTTAAGAATAGTTTTAAGTATATATCTCATGGACTACGATATTATTTGTAAACAACTTTCCCATGTATTAAGGCGTCCTTTACTTCCAGGCCGTGCTACTGGCTTTGGTGCCACACTTTCTAGTGGATTCTTTCATGACCAACTAAATTAAAAGAATTCTTAGTAATTATGGTGTTGTTTTTTAATTATACATAGTTATATTCTAGTTACATCTTAAAATAAAGTACAGAAACAAAATATTGTATTTCTATTACCAGAGATTTTTTAGTAATAACCTAATATTAAATATATTAAGTCCAACTTAATTTATTAGTTTATTAACATACATGAAACTACAGTATCTGCTTTGATTCAAGCAGCTTAATTTTTCATTTTATTTTCGTGTATGTCTTAAAATTATCACCAAAGATAACTTTAATTTAATTTAATTTCGTTGTTGCTTTTCAAGAAATGTTATATTTAGCACTAGGATATTTAACCAGGCTCGTGTGTGGTTGGGTGAAAACCACTCGTGACATATTACAAACGTAGACTGCTTCGCAGTATATTTTGTTTTTACATTCTACTCTTTAATAAATGTAGGTAAACGAATAGAGAATATATTAGCAATTTTTGTTTGACCCTTATCCTTTATTTTTTAGCTGTTTCAAAGTTTCGTATGGGTGGATTTATACCCCACCGCACACTTGACGTTATAAAAGTATTCATAATTTTAGATACGTATTCACCATGTAAAATGTTCGTTTTTAACCGACTTCCAAAAAGGAGGAGGTTATCAATTCGACGTGTGACTTTGTTTTTTTTATGTTTGTTCCCGCATAACTTTGGAACTAATGAACGGAATTTGATAAAACTTTTTCAACTTAAAGAGGGCATCCATGAGGTGGTCCCGTTTTAATTTGACGCTTGGATAATGCCGGGTAAGCCGGATAATTAAGATAAATCTAATCATTTCAACGCAATTTCACTTAAAAATGGCTTAATTTGGTTCAACTACCAATCAAATTTTTAGAGAAATATCTGATAACTCGGATAAGCCCGATAACTTGATTAAGGGGTCACTCAAATATTACGGCTAACTTAAAATCTTTTAAATTCGGCTAAACTTGATTCTCTGGACCTGTAATATTAAAATATCAAGAGAAAATGATAAATTTTGTGATTTTACCATAAGGCGTTATTTTATTATTACTTAACGCTTAAAGTTTAACAAGATTTTCTTTAGTATTTCGTTTAAAATAAGGTTAGTTGGACTCTTGGGCGCTGAAATAAAAATATTACTTCTATTTTTTAGAAATTTAACTTTAAGATAATGACGTCAAAACTCACTAACATTGAGTTGTGACGTCAGCAGCTTGCCGAGATGGAAGGACAATTATAATTTAGCGTAGATGACGTTACAAATCTACAAGTTCTGTGTCTCTAAAAAGTAAAAAATAAGAAATACTTAAGTCGGTGCCAATTTCACCATTTCCTAAATTAATTACTAACAATAATTTTTTTTATTTACACAGCAAACAATAATAAAATTATTGTTTGCTGTGAAATTGGCACCCACTTAAGTATTTCTTATTTTTTACTTTTTAGAGACATAGAAGTCGGTTCATTTTTTTTGCGAAAAGTTTTTATCTTAGATAATTTTTTTTCTCATTGTCTTTCATTTTATGTTATTTTATTTGGATAAATAAAGTTGATTTTTTTTTGTGTTTTAAACAAAGAGTCGTTTTTCCCTAATTTATATCTCCAAGTTAGCATTTTTTCTTGTAAATATGCATTCTACAGAATCGAGTTTTTTAAACAAAGAGTCGTTTTTCCCTAATTTATATCTCCAAGTTAGCATTTTTTCTTGTAAATATGCATTCTACAGAATCGAGTTTTGTATTTTAAAACGATAAAATAAAAATATGATTTTTATATTTTTATTAAATATAATAGTATGGTAATCTTAACAATTTATTATTTTAAGAAAACACACGTAACTTTTTTTTATATGATTTTTTAAAATTTGGGGTGGCTTACACCCCACCACACACGCGATGTTATAATTTTTCACCACACACGCTCCGGTTAAAGGCAAAATTTAAAAATATTAATTTGTCAAAGAAAATAATACACTTTTATGGATGGTTTACCTAAGTATCTCAAATCATGGTTTGTGAGATAATTTGAACAATGAAAGGTCAGAATTATTTGAAAAATTTCGTTTCTTTGCTATAATTTATGGGAGAATTGGTGTTGATGGGAGGATTGCTGTAGTGGACTACCGCGTCGTACTTGATGAGTTTACTACCCAAAATAGCGTGAGTTCGATTCTCACCGGCGCCGATTTGCCTTTTTCAGTTAATTAATAATTGAAATTTGGAAAAGGCGTAAGTGAAGCAAACACTCCCTATAAATTGGTTCGAAAGTCAATTAAAGCCGGTAGTTCCCTCTACTACTACCCACACAAGTCCTGGTCTTAGGGGATGCTTAATTAAGAAGAATAGTACGAGGTTAAACAAAAATGTAAATGTAAATGTAATTCTTAAATTAGTTTAGTGTTAACAATTTAATATTATATTTATTAATTTTTTCTTCATGTTAGCGTACCAGCGTTCCAGACCCTTTGGGACTAGGACTAGGCTAGTCTCATCAAAGCAAACTAGATGATCGAGTAGCACGGCCTAAAAGTGAAGAACGCCTTGCATGTATGCAACTATTTTAGGAATAATAGTATAGGAAACGTTAACCTAGTAAAGCCTATCGCGTGTCATAGCCCACTATTCTAACGGAACGGTTTGAAATTTTCTTTTTGAAATAAATTCACTCATATCCGTTGCACATGTTCAAAATTTCACGATACATATTTACGTCATTACAATATCAAATGAGTTTCAGGCGTATAATTACAAACATCAGTCATTTCTGTTTATTACGTACTGATTTGAAATCAGTAGTTTTATATTTTAAAACTACTAAAATTACTTACTTGCCATCGAAGTAAGTTAAAAGAAGGTAAATTATGTGTATCTCGTGTTTATACGATAAAAACGAAAACGAAAATAACCAAAAGTAAAAAGAAAACAATCAGTTACATAGAATTTTTGGCTGAATGCAAAAATCTAAAATATTACAGTGTTCTATTAAAAAAAAAACTTAGAATCATTAAAATTTTGGTTTTCGACATTTTAGTATTTAATTTTTCGTCCTCGAACCGCGAAATTTCACCTTCAAATTAACTTTTCTCGAAAACGGTTAATCCTACAGTATTACAATAAGAGTACCTGTTTTATGTATTTTGACCCTAGGAATCATATTTCAAAAATAAAATTTCAAAAAAGTTACACAGAAAAAAGTTTGGGACAAAAAACTGATAAGGCCCCCCCGTTTCGCACACCCCTGGTTTAAATAAGTACGTGAAAATGACATACAAAGATGGGCCTTATTAGGATTAATTCACGTGCAAAACCTCGTTAATATATCTCAAAGGGTTCCTGAGATATTAAATAAAAACCGATTTTTTTAGCCAATTTCAAAGGGGCGTAGCTCCCTTATGACGCATTTTTAGACATATGTTTATAGGAACTTTTTGTCATATTTTATCATGTAGAATCACCTGTTAAAGTTTCCTACGCTATTTCAAATACACCCTGTAAAAGAAATAAATAATCAAAATTGACAAACAAAAAAGTTATTCAATTTTTAAATGGTAAAGTGACTTAAGGGCCACCCTGTATATCTAGCAGTTAATAAAATACTAAGGATTGTCATGATAAATGGACCACCCTGTATATACAGGGTTATTCTTTTAAATGGAACACTCCCCGTAACTTTTGAACGGAATGAGATATAAACTAAAAATTTTCACACAAAAAAGCTATAATTTGCTATATTTTTTTATTTTTTATTCTGTAAGTCGGCGCCAGGTGGGCAATGTGTAACTATTTATTTTTTAATCATTTTTTTGAAGAATTTTTTTCTTTAAAATTATTCAAATTTTCAATAGTTTGTGCATAAATATTAAACATTTCACATAAGTATGATAAATTATTAGTCCTAATATAATAATACACCATGTATTAACTATTTTGACCTTTTTGCGCAAAATTTCCGAAATTATTTTTTTAAAAATACTTAAAGATTCATCAATTTGAAGAAAAAAAAATCTTCAAAAAGACTGTTAAAAATAAATAGTTACATGGTTAAATAAAGAATTTTAAGCTCTTTAAAATGACTTATTAGAAGACCTAGAGTGACATTTAAAATATTGTCCCCCACTGCCCCCCTGGCACCGCCTTACCGAATAAAAAAAAAAATGACAAATGATAGTTTTTTTTGTGTGATATGGATACTTCAAATTTAAAGTTTATATATCATCATGTTCAAAATTTACGGGAGGTGTACCATTTAAAAGAATAACCCTGTATCCGCTTTCGAAAAGCGGCAAAATAATGTGGTCGGTACCGAGTTTGGTTTGGTTGTTTGTTGTTTGGTGTTTTTTTAATGGGGGTATTGGTTTACGTTTCATCAATTTGAGGAAAAAAAAATCTTCAAAAAAGCTATTAAAACATAAATATTTACATGATTAAATAGAGAATTTTAAGCACTTTTTGATTTATCAGATGACCTAGGGTGTCATTTAAAATATTGTCCCCCACTGCCCCCCTGGCACCGCCTTACCGAATAAAAAAATGAAAAATATGACAAATGATAGTTTTTTTTTGTGTGATATGCATACTCCAAATTTAAAGTTTATATATCATCATGTTCCAAATTTACGGGAGGTGTACCATTTAAAAGAATAACCCTGTATGCGCTTTCGAAAAGCGGCTAAATAGTGTGATCCATGCCGAGTTTGGTTTGGTTGTTTGGTGTTTTTTTTAATGGGTGGTGTTGGTTTAGGTAACCGTTGGTTTTGCGCCTGTTTGGTGTTTTTTTTTGTAATAAATTGGTTTTTATTTTAAATAAAATATTGAAAAACTGTCAGCCGACGCTGTTCAAAGGCGCGGCATGGAGCTCACTTATTAACCGCACCTCGCTTTCTCCAAAATTGCAAATTAAAATCATTATTTACAATTTTGGCGAAGGCGAAGGCGAAAGCCCAATCACTTTTTTACACACACGTGCACACCTTTTGTTTTATAAATGCCGCCTATACTGCCCTGCTTAGACAAATTATCCTATCTCAAAAAATTCAATTTTTGAAATAAACACACCATTGTATTGCTTTACACTAGCCCCATTGGCCTACTTAAAAGAAATGTCCTATCTTAAACCCAAATCCTAAAAATTAGCCTAAGATGTTTGTCCTGTGGAAAATTTTCAATGTTTTTTAAATCAAATTGTCTTAACTAGCCTTTACTAGACGAATATGTCAGGACTAGGACTAACTTTACAGATCTTAGTAATTTGATTGGACTTTTAAGAACATTTTGTCCTAACTTTCTCAGACAGAACAAATGCATTTTATATGACAATTTATTTTTCTGACAAAAAAAATATATTTTTTTTTCAAAGGACATCAAATATTTTTTATTTCAAATAAAGCAGAACCCAACGCCTTATTTATTTAAACATGTTTTCAAAAAGTGCAAACAAAAACAATAAAACTGGCCGTATCGCAAAACATCTAATTTGCAGATAGGACAACTTGTTCTTAGAAGGGCAGTATAGGTCTTGAAATAGCCATTTTGAAAAGCTTAAAATTCTCTTTTTAATCATGTAACAATTTATTTTTAAATTTTATTTTTTGACGTCTTCATTAAATTAAATCAGAAGTCTTTCATTTTTACAATGGTACAAAATTTAAAAGTAGAGAAATTTTCCTGGGGGAAATTAAATTTTAAATCAATAATTCTATTTATATAACTTATCCTGGACTATAGGTATGTAGCTGTAGCTAATATGCACGATTTCCATTTATGTTATAATAATTCGAGCGAAATTAATTAATATCTAGCCGTTTTCTGATCAAAAAGCGAATTCATTTATAGACTTCCGGATAAGTTACTGCTCAATATGAGATTTTAGATAGATTATAATATATAAGTGCGTTCCTCAGAAAAAGATCCAGACAAGAAATTTGGAGTAGTTTTCAAATTGCATTTTTTTTAAGTGAAATCGGGCTTCTGCTTTTTTTAGTAAAACGTCTATAGTATATTCAACTTCAATATGCAGTAGAAGTAAATAAAACAACCGCGCACGCGGCATCTGGTGCCTGGTTTTATTGGTTAGAACACTCGAATGTTGCGAGAGTAGGGATGTAGAAAATTAAACAGGTCAGTACGTGAGTTCCTGCGAAGAAGCTTGCAATGCATTGCAATGGACCGTTATATAGAGATATTTTATTTTGAGTCCTACCCTGTCACTAAATCCAATGTTGTCACGTGCGTTTGTTTACTCACACTGCATTTTGAAGTTGAATATACTATAGTAGTATAGTTCCCCGCATGAGAGAAAGTCTCCGATTTAAGGGGGATGAATCATTCGCGCTCTCTTCTTTCCGTCAAGAGCGTTATCAGGCATGCGTGCCTACATCGGGCCTCCCACTTGCACACATATTCTAAACATATTTTCCGTAGGTGTAGATCCGTGCGTCATACTATACCGGTTTTAAGATATTGGCCTCTAAAATTTTTATAAAATGGATACAAAAATACCCTTAAAATTATAGAAAAGAAATATTTGCAATTAATTTTATGCTTTTTAAAGCTAGTACAGGGTGGCCCATAAGTCGCTTTACCATTTAAAAATTGAATAACTTTTTTGTTTGGAATTTTTTTAATTTATTTTTTTTTACAGGAAATTATTTTTTTTAACTGTATGAAAAATGCATGAAAAATCATGTCTTTTAAATTACTTCTATTGTCCAGTTCGCAAGCAATGGTTCTTTTCACGAGATTTTCCATGACGGCTCATAACATGTCTGGTTTAACCTTTTGGGTAGTACTGGGCTTCTTGACATACACCCGATCCTTCAAGTGGCCCCAAAGAAAAATGTCAAATCGAGCGATCGTGAACGACAATAAAAATCTAAATTTTGAGAAATTATTCGCCTCTGGACGTATGGGCATTGCCCATTGGGCAGTTGCTCAATCTTGCTGCCACCATATCTCTGGCATGTTTTCCACTGCAGGGCGGACAAAATTTTCCACCATTGAGAGATATCGGTCGCCGTTCAGCGTAACTGTATTGCTATTTTCCTCGCAGAAGTAAGGCCCGATTACCATTTGGAATGTTACACCGCACCAAACCGTGCACTTGAGGGATGCAATTCAGGTTGATTTACGACCCTGGACACAGATGTTAAGAGCCGTAATGGAAAATGTCGTGTCCTCATTTAAAAGACAAATGTGATTTTTCATACATGGTAAAAAAAACCCATTTCCAATACTCTATATTGTAAAAAAATAAATAAAAAAATTGATAAACAAAAAAGGTATTCAAATTTTAAATGGTTCTATTGTTAACATTTTTTTATAGTAATAGGATCATTCCGACCAAGTTTTGCAAAAACTGCTAGCAGCAGCTGTTAGTTTGTTTGGTATGTTTAAGGAACAGGGTTAGTGCCTATGGCTCATTTGTCTTAATAGGAATTATCATTATTGCAAAGAGGGGCTATGCAACAAAATTTTCAAAAAAAAAAAATTAAATGATTATTTTTTAAACAATATTTTAATCTGAAATTTTTATTTATGTAGGACATACTTTTCTTCATCTTTTTTCTTCCCCGTTTTAAAATAATCTGCTTTAACTTTTATGGATGCGTTCTAAAAATATCTGAGAGACTGATAAAAACAATCTATTGGGAACAATTTTTATAGGTCTTGTTTTGATATTTTATTATTATTTTTTAACCAAAATTTATATCTGACATTTTCATAGGACAACTTTTAAATATAAGACTTTTTTGTATTTTCATACGTAAAGGTACTTTATTGTTCTAATGTTTTTAAACTTTGAGGTGTGCATTTCAGGTTTAGGATAATTTCTCAGAAATTTTTATTTTTGATTTTAATCAAAAATAAAATTTTCTGAGAAATTATTACATATTTTTATTATTATTAATATTATTATTATTATTATTATTATCATGCCAATTTTTTACACACCCAATGTATCATGTACCTTGTTTCTTTTTTACTTTCTTTTAAAAAATCAATTTTTTTTTGCTTAAATCATCTTATTTTTTCCTGAAACGCCGAAAAAAAATAAAATAAGCAACAAATAAATGATGTCTGTCGGTCTGTCTGTCGGTCTGTGGGTCTGTCTGCCTGTATCAACGATAACTTAAGAACGCTTTGAGCTAGCGACTCGAATTTTGGTATGCAGATGTATTTTTATATTAGAGGAAAGGAAGCAAATATGGGCTACCCATTTTATTTTTTCTTGTAAAAAAATAAATAAAAGTTTAGTTCCAATACCAAACGTACCCAACGATAGCTATATTAATTAGTCACAACCTGTTATAAATTCATATTGATTAAAACAAATAATAAATTCATTATTTCGTAAATAGTGAGAAGGTGCACTTTTGTGTCGATTTGAAATTGGCCCTAAATATGGGCTGCCCCCAAAATTGTGTAATAAATATTAGATTTGAAGTGGCAATCAATCTTATTGGTCGCAATAAGTTAAAAGTATAAAAGTTATATCTAAAATGAAAAAATAAATCAAATAACTCCTAATATAGAACGTGGGATATTAAACATTTTTAAAGCTTTGAAGATACCCATCTCGTACTGCCTCATCGCTATTATAGCGCGATCCATATCGCCCTCGTTCCATTTTCTTCTATTCTTGGCTGTTGCTGATCTTTTCTTGGCCTCCTAGAAAAATTCTAGGCTTAAATACATAGTTATATATAGCCCATAATAGAAACACAAGGAAAGCCCATATTGTAAAAATACTCGGTGTTTACAACAAAAGAGGTTATGTCTAAAACTCAGTAATTAGAAGAAAACTAATAAGCACACATCAAAGCCCGATTATGTGGCTTTGGTTTGTTGCAGAAATGGTTTTGAAAACGTTGTTATCTATCAGGTAACGGAATTTATAAACTTACCTAAAAAAGTTCTGTGGCTTGCTAAAAAGGACGGAAAATAAAAATAAATTCTCAAACGTCAACGAATGTATGAATTAATTAATGAATCTTTACTGTGGAAGTTTAACTTCGCCATTTACGATTTGCGATAGTCGGATGCAGAGAACTGCATCGGATAGCTGAGAAACCCGCCTAGCCCATATTACAAGACCTAGCCCACATTTGCTACCCTTCCTCTATCTTGGAAAAGTTCGTATTTCCGCAAAATCGGTTAAGGGAAAGGGGGTTAAAGGGGGGTTAAATTTTTGTTTTGGTCGTATTTTTTTTAATTATTTACGATAGAAGAAAAATTTAAAAACCACATGAAAGGTAAAATAAAATTACACAACTGGGGCTAATGTGATACAGTCAAAATAATGGGGCTATTAGAATACAGCTAGCTTAAAAATATTTACAGTCTACAAATTAAAGTAAGAAAAATTGGCGAAATAGAGAATTATATACTTAATTATATTCACTTTTGCAAAAATCTAAAACATTTGGAAAATAAAAAAATGTTTCTACTTTAACTACAATTTTTTCTTAGTAAACTTTAATTTTTTTAGTGACAACTTTTTTAAAAAACATGATATTAATTTGCTGTACTTAACTAAAAAAATACTTAAAGGACGACTTCCAAAATTGCAGGGAAAAATGATAAAGGACAATAGTGTATCATACTAGCCCCACGTATTTTAAATCTCCAACACAGAATTAAAGCGTTGTATAACAATAGCCCCTTACTGTATCCACAATAGCCCCAAACGTGGGGCTATTTTGATACAGCATTTTATTGTATTTTTATGGTCGACTATTGTTTTCTTGTATTTTGCCCTGAAAACTGGGCAGGGAACCCCATTGCTTAAAACAAGGAATTTTTTGAGATTTTTAAAAATAAAATTTATATATTTTTTTGTAAAAGTTTTAATTTTTGTATCATAATAGCCCCAGTGGATCCTAGTCCTTTTTTATTATTCACAATAAGAGAAAAATTTAAAATTTAAAGTCCAAACTGGGCAGGGAACCCCATTGCTTAAAACAAGGAATTTTTTGAGATTTTTAAAAATAAAATTTATATATTTTTTTGTAAAAGTTTTAATTTTTGTATCATAATAGCCCCAGTGGATCCTAGTCCTTTTTTATTATTCACAATAAGAGAAAAATTTAAAATCATAAAAGGTAATATAAAATTACACAAAATATGTAATAATATTTTTTTTCAGCCCCTCCCCATCTCCCCAAAAATTCTGTATCTTTTTTCTCCCCCGTATACGGGCGAAATTTTTTTCATGTTTTTTTTTTCTTCTGTTAATTTCTGTTAACTTTTTGTGAGAAAGTATTCTCACTGATTGGAGATGGCTCGCAGTGGTGCAAATTGAATTTCTAGATGGACAAACTTGTAAAAAATTCAGTATTAACTTAAAGTAATCTGTTGATAACGAGAAAAATAGTTAAAACAATTTAAAGCTTAAGGGGGCAATTTTTAAGGGGTTAAAATTTGTAAAAATTTAATAAAAAAATCTAAAAAATTAAAACCAACTCTAAATAACCTGTTGATAACGGAAAAGATTATTTTAAAAATCTAAAGCTTAAGGGGTCAAGGGAATAATTTATGTAAAACAGTCAAAAAATAAGTTACGTAATTACCTTCCACTTACAAATTTATAGTTAAAAATAAACTTTTAAAGTTGTCTCATTCAAACCTTAAAGGTAACAAAGTACAAAGGCTCTTGTTCAATTTAGTTTTGTTTTAATTGGTTTTAATTAATCCTTCGTTAGTCGCAATATGAATACTATAACTTTTAGTCGCAATGTATCATAGATATACATTTTTTTAAATGTTTTTTTTTTATATAATTTTTTTAAGTAACATACTTCAAGGACCTCTTGCTATTGCAATAGGACGCAAAATAATAAGGAACAAGTTTTATAAGTATATGAAAGGTTTTAATACTTTATCATAAAACTATTAAAAGTACTAAAAATGTATAATTACATAAAAACACTAAAATCTATTAAAATATATTAAAATAAAACTTTTTGCTAATACAGAAGTAATATTTAGCTTATTTTTATCAAACCTAAAGCGATTTTTTTTGGTATGTAAAATATAAAAAAAAACGTGACTTATCAATGTATCTCACAGAGTTTAGCGGATCACCAAGTTTACGACACACAACAAAACGTGTTTTAATTAGCACTGATACGTGGTGGGTAATGATGTAGAGGAATACCTAAAGGGGGGAGAACGTATGCAAGGAAACATAATAATGGCGATAAATTTTAGATGTATTTAATCTATTGCGACTAACGAAGGGTTAACAAATGTTATGTATGTATATGTGCGAATAGCTTCAATATTACTAAATACCATATGTCCATATGTATACAGTATTTGCAGTTGCGCTTATTAGGACATCTATTAGTCAAATTTAATTCCAGTATTTGTCAAAATATGTAAACACTTAATATTGGTAAAATTGATGCCAGCGTTGCAACGCAATTATCTAATACGGTGCACAGTGACTCTCTGGAAGGATTAAGTGTGATACTTTGCCACTTTAATTTTTGAAACTTTTCTGGGTCACTTATGGGTCACTTAAGTTATGGATAATTATATTAATTATAGGTTATATCCCGAGACCTAATGATTTAACCGGCTAATCTGTGTTTTTGTTAAATTTGCTTAGAAAATGTTTTAAACTTAAAAATTATAAAAAGCTCGAGACCAAAAATACAGCTGCTTTTAGTTTGGGTGATTTAAATCATTAGGTGGAGGGGTATATTTTTAGATTATTTCCTGAAAAAGATAATTTAAACCACCTAAACTGCAAGCAGCTGTATTTTTGGTACTTTTGAGCTATCGGCATAACAGCGAGGTGCTATTTAAGCGCTCTCAAATAGCGGATTGCATTTAATCGCTCTTAAATTAACATGATTGGTCAATTATGACATTGTCTTGAAATTTGATTGGTTTAAAATATATGAGCGTTTCTTGTCTCTGTTCTGTTCAGTTTAAGAACTTCAGGATCTAATCGTAGAAGTTTAATTCTATTAGCAAGAAAATAATAGTTTTTGGCTTTTTTACCCCCATTTTCCTACGCCAATGTTAACCATATTTAATGTAACGCAAATAACAAAGGTCTTAAACTGTCTCGTGAAAGAGTTTTTTATATTGGACATTTCGTTAAAAACTTAAAAGGTTTACATAAAGACAGACAGATAGACTGACCGACATACCGACAATTTTCAACACCCCCTTTTCCACATTTTCTCGACGTTTCATTAGATTCTAAACCCGAAAATGCAACAACTACTTTTGGATCGATTTTAATAACAGGTGTTATATTGGGCTTTTTGTGCTTTATTAAAAAAAAGAATCATATGGCCGGCATTTGGGCTGTATCTTTTATGATTTTTTTTATTATCTTTATATGCAGAAACAAAAGATTCTTTTTTATTTCAACATGTTGAGCCCCAAACACATACGTATTATTCATGCCCTATTTTATGATCCTATTAATTGTTTTTAGTAAAAATTTAATTTATTAGCCTACACACCCAATTTTTTTTTCAACGCGTGGCATTAAGTTGACAATGTATACATAGTATGTATTACATATGTATCGTATCTGTGGCTTGGTTCTAAAAGGGCCAATGTGACACGTTTTGAACGGATACACTAAGTCAAACATTGGCCGTTTTACCAGTTTACCAGGAATGTTTATTGAAAACACACGTCGACCCTTGTCGCTTAAAGTCTACATTTCTTACAAGCACTGACATTGGCTTTTTTAGGTTATATAGATCTGAAAAAAAAAATAGTTCATCAGTATAACTCAAAATATGGAAAAAGTGACATTGACCCTTTTAGAACCAAGCCACAGATATACATATGATGAGGGATTTGAAAGATTTCGATTTAAAAAAAAATGAATTAAAATTTCTTTTGTTTTCTTATATTAAGCATTGGTTAAAGAGGAGTCAATGTATTAAGTAAAATTATAAAAAAAAAATAATTGGCTTATTTGATCAAAAGTTATAAAGGCCACGTGTCCCATTTTTGTGAATAAAACACAAACTCTAATGGATGTTTTAAAAAAATTAAGATTTTATGATCCATAAATTTCTTAAAATTCTGTGATAGCAGACCGCCGCGGCTAAACGTACTGCCAGGTCACCGTTGTTGATTTAAGTATGTAATAATTTTCATCCATAGAAAATATCCTAATATTTTAAAACTAAAAATGATGTCTGACACGCAAGTAACTTAACTGATGGACGTAAACCTATATATACAAAGGCACTAGAATGTATATGTAGTGGATTTAATCATCTACTACCTTAATCCCGGGCAACTACGTAATATTGCACGTGTAGTGCTGATCAAAATTATAAATCACAATATCGCATTGCAATATGATTCCATTTAATAAACCAATTACTTTTTATTTCAAAAAGAAGCATACTATCCAAAGTGGTCTTTTTTAAAAATAGTGTATACTTAACCCATTAAAACCCAAAATTTCCTGGGCATGATATGAAAGAAAAAAAATACAGTACAGGGTTTTAAACTTGACATATAAACTTCAAATTTAATAATTAATATTTTTAGTATACTCTGCCGCACATTAAATTCCGGACACCTAAAAAATTGTCATTATTTAAATTCAAATATTTCGAAAAATAATTAATGGATTTGACTAATTCTTTTTTAATTTTAAAGCTTAAACATTCTCTACTTTTGTTTCTTTTAAGAATGATTATTTTTTTTTTCGTATTAACAGCAACAAATAATGTACAACTATGTTTCTTACCCCATCTTCTAGGACTTGCATGGTACGCCACTGCAATTGCTTATCAAATTATTAAAGTCTTTCTTACTGCCGCATATTTTCTTTTTTATTTTTTTACTTTTTTCCTTCTGGTTTAGGAGATATCAGGATTTTCCAAAAAGTTTTCATTTTTTCAGTTAACTTAAAAAGTACTACATGAATTTGATTGATGCTGTACTTTAAATTTGAAGCTTAACCGAGTTACGTTTTTTTCTAATCAAGTTAATCAAAAACATGGTTAGACATTTTTTGGCACGGGTTTCAACGGACATGAATCGAACTTTCGATTTTTAAATGGAATACCCTGTATATTTTTACATATTTCGATTTAAAAATTAATTCTAAGAACACGCATGTGCCACTTGTCAATTTTTGATAGGTCATCTCATTTTTTATTTAAATTTTTATTTTAAATATGAAGTGCCTTAAATTAGCTTATTAGCTTAATTGTTGGTCTAGTATCTTCAGAAAAATACCATTTTGATATTTTTCCCAAAACTATAAATGTGATGGGCTCTTAAAGGTTAGAAAATCATACTTTGTTCCATAGTCATTTTTTTTAAATGGAAAAAGGGTGGCTCATTAGGTTAGAATGAAAGAGAATTTTCTTGCGAACATCTTGTGATTTTCGTGAAAATTGGCACATTGGGTTTTTGAGGTTGCTGAAAGTGAATCTGATAATAAAAAAGTTCTAACTCCACCCCCTGGGGGCGGAGGTAGTTTTCGTGAAAATTTGTATATTTGGGTTTTAGAGGTTGCTGAATGTGAATCTAAAAATTATAAAATTATAGGGGTAGTTTTCGTAAAAATTGGTATGTTGGGGCTTCTAAGGTTCCTGAAAGTGAATCTGATAATAAAAAATCCATTTCATGGGCGGAGGTGAAAAATGGGAAAGCTCTTACTGGGCAGTGTATTTTTTTGGTTTGGACTTTTTTGAAAAAACAAATATTTTTTTTATAAAAAAACCTTTTTTTTTATTAAAAAACAGTTCCTTTTAAAAAACTTTTTTTTTGCGTTTTAAGTGACTCAATATTCAATAACAGGGTCGACATGAAAATCCATTAAATATAGTTTAAAGTATCTAATAACTTAAAAAAATAGATTTTAATTTTCTAGTTTTTGCGAATCCTTGGTAAATAAATACCTTGATCCGAGCTATAATTATCATATTTATTTAAACAGACCTCTAAAACCACTAAAATATTATTAGCATTTGGATTTGTTGTCCCCGTCCCTAGAGGGTGGTTTTCACCTAAATATAGTACACTTACATTGCACAATCCCAATAGAGGTGATTTTATCAGAATTAGTTTCAGCGACCTTAAAAAATGCTAATTTACTCGTAAATATAATAGAAATTTAAAAAATTGTGCCCCACCAAAGTTGTCATCAAAGGCAATCAAAATTAAGAACTTCTTGTAACAAAATTTTATGACAAATTTAAAATCTCTAGCCTAAAGTGTTATGGGGCTTACGAATTTTCCGAAAGAGACCGACCGAAAATTTGCATTTTTTTCGATATAAAATGTCATAGAGCAACAAAAAAAATAATATATATATATATATATATATATTTTTCAGGAATACAAGGCTTTTCCAATAAAAACAAAAAAATGGGAAAGCAATACGTCCTAAATATTTAGATCAAAGTAATATTCTTGATGTCAGTTCTATTCTGTTGTATCTTTTGCTCAACATGAACATATTTTAGTTCTAAACAGTTACATCTCAGAGATGCAATAGTTTAGAACTCAAAAAAATTCAAAAATTTGTTTAGAGTGAAATTTTTGTATTTTTTTGGTGCATATGAAAGTACATACGATCCTTAATTAATGGATGGTCGAATCTCATTTTCGCATTTTTTAAGAAGTATCAATTCAGAACGGAGGTACTGATATAAGCGAAAATCTTCTGTTTAGCCCAGACTAGTTTCTATCTTTGCTAAAATAGCCTTTGACGGGAGGAAAAAAAAAATAATAAAAAATGGGGTTTCTATTTTTTTCTGGTATGTATCTTTATAATAAAATTGATATTTTTCCGTCCTTCCATCCGTCCGTCCGCCCGTCCGGAGTCCTGTGGGACAAAATACTTTATTTAAAAAAATGGCGAAGGCGCACTGCAAGCTGAACTGACTTAAATATCAACTTTAGTTAGTTGAACAGCTAGTTAATATTTTATTTTAGTATATAATATTATATTAAGCTCTAGTGTTTGTAGTTTTATAAAATTTATATATCTATATTTTTTCTTTTTGAGTATCAAAATAACCCTGAAAATCTTAGCCTGATCAAAATTTTCTAACCCGAAATTACCCCTAAATTCCGAAAAAGTGCATTTTCTATCAATTTGTGCTGCTGATGAATTATAAATATTAAATAAAAAAGTTTTTTCGTTACTTTTTTTTTCTATATAAACATATTTTAGTTAATTTAAAATATTACGTTGAAGTACGAAACGAGTATGGGGTCTAAACTCCATTTAACATCAATATTTTAACAAAAATCGCATCAAAACGTTGATGTTATATGGCGCTTAGCCCCCATACTTGTTGTGTAGATAATCATAATATTTTAAAATAACTAAAATAGTTTTATAAACACAGAAAAAAAGGTTATCTTGGCAGAAGATAATAAATTATCTTGGATTTATATTATCTTAAATGTATCCTCGGTTTAAGATTATCTGTGACTTTGGTTTCCTTTAATTATTATCTTGGTAGAAAAATCCTTGTGCCAAGGATTTTTTTCTTAAATGCATGACATTTAAAATAGTAACAGAGAATCAAGAGTTATTATCTTGACTCAAAGCCCCTGTTGTCTTACGGTAAAGAGTTTGCCAGCCTCACCCCACGTAGATATACAGTAGACTCGCCCCTTGTTATTGTTGGCTGGCAGACAATTTGCGCAGTAGTTCAAGATATGCGCCGGAGAGCAGTTAGGTTTGTTTTTTTTTTGCCGTCAGTTGTCTTTAAAGGTGTATCATTGTTTTTATCTGCTTTAAAATGGACGAATTTGTATCTGTTATCCTCAAACGATGGGGATTTTCAAATTTACTTAAAAAAATCACGGGTAAATAATTTATACCTATAAGCGCCATTTTGCAAGTGCTTTTTCCTACGACTACCTACGAAACCAAATTTCACACGATTAACAGAGTAAGAAAGTATCATATTTCATAGGCGTGCGAAATAATATTATACATGTGTGGGAAATTTTTTCAAAATATTTACCATTCTACTAACCCTGGAACCTGACTGGGGTCAATTAGATCTTAAATCAAGAGAATCATAATCTTAAATCTAGATTATAATTCTCTTCATTTTAGATTATATTATCTTAAACCAAGACTTGCTGTAAGATAATATGATCTTGGATAAAGATAATATGATCTTAAATCAAGATAATTACATACTTGGTTTGAAATAATATGATCTTAAATAAATGGTTTAAGTGGCTTTGATTTAAGGAAATGTCCTTAAATCTGGGACCTCAAATGCCAAGATCATGGCGGACTTGATCCAAGGCAGTCATGGCGTTGAACATATCGAAAGCCATGGAGGCCTTGGTTCAAGATAGTTTTGCTTTGATTCAAGATATCCTTTTTTTCTTTGTAGAAAAATGTGACATATAAACTTTTTTTTTATTTCATATTTATCATTCTTCAGTAGCACAAATTAATAGAAAATGCACTTTTCGGAATTTAGAGGCGAATTCGGGGCCTTGTTGGACTTTTGATCAGGCTAAAATTTTGCAGGATTATTTTTATACTCAAAAAGAAAAAATATAGATATCCAGGCTTATAAATTTTATAAAATTACATGTATGATTATTATAATTATCCTTTACAGAAAAATGTATTAGATGCGATATTTTTACTGATAAACTTTTGTTCGTTTTTTCTTGATTTAAATTTTCATGTTTGTCAAAAACTTATGCTAAAAGTTAGCGGTAAGTTCGAGTTGAACAAATAAATGGATCTGACTTAAGTCCGCTGAAAATGAAGTTAAACTTAATAAGCTTAAAAGTATTATAAAGTATAAATTAGTTAAGAACCTAATCATGAGGGTTAACTAAAAAGGGTCAACAAGTCTACTTTTAGGCATTAATGCCAAAAGTGCTTTATTAAGGGGTTGTTCTGATTTTTGATTTCAAAGAATAGAATTTTTTTGCTTTTTTATACTTCTCAATATGTGTAGAATACGCTCCTAAAATATTTTGACGAAATTTGTGTTGTTTAAAAAGTTATACATATGACAAATAGTTTCTATAAACATGTCTAAAAATACGTCCTTTTTTATTTAATAACTCAGGAATCCTTTGAGATACAGCAAGGAGGTTTTGCATGTGAACTAATCTTAATAAGGTCCATCTTCTTATGTTTTTCTGTACTTATTTTAACCAGGGGCGTGCGAAACGGGGGGGCCTTATCAGTTTTTTGCCCCAAACTTTTTTATTTGTATCTTTTTTTGATTTTTTGTATAAAAATATAGATTCCTTTAGTAAAGATACATAAAACACTGTAGGAGCAACCGTTTTCAAAAAAAAATGCAATTAAGAGGAAGTAACATTCTGTGCCACCAAAAATGTTACTTTTTAAAAGGCTATTACTCCTTATAAATATTAAATTTAGTTGTTTCGGTAAAGAATATTTTTTTACAAAGTTTTTATTGTAGAATAGCCCTGCAGAATTAAAATTTTATTGTTGCTTTTTTTTGTATACTTTAAAATAAAAAAAAACTTTAAACGCGTTTTTATCAAAATGACACTTTTCTAAACGGTTCCAGCGATTAAAAAAAAAACTATTAACATATTGACTTAAATCTTTTGGCATTTTGTCGAAAACCATGTTCGCGAGTTCGCTAGTATAAAATTTTGTTTCAAATGCTTGTAATTTATTTTTGATTCCTGTTTTTTAACTGTTTTTAGTCGGAAAAATTGCATTTTTTTGTTTTTTTTTTTTCACTAAAATACGCGTGGAATTTTTGTTTTTCTTTGAATTTTGACATATGTCGACACTAGTGAACTAAAGGACGTATTTTTTAACAAGTGTGTTTTTGATTTTTGTGTTTCGGACCATTGGGGGCGCAGCTATCGCTGGAACCGTTTGTCTGTTATTTTTGAGGTGTCTAACTTCAGTGCTTGCTGCACATTTATTTATGACGGCAAAGAAAAATAAAACAAATTGTGAACTTTAAGAGTTGCCTAATACTTTATAAAAAGTTTTGTATATAAAAATCATACAGGTCGTCTGAAAAAATCAGAAATCGTCAATTTTTGCCTCAAAAATCAGAACAACCCCTTAATGTTTATGAGGATCTTAAACCAAAACCTAATAATGGTAAGGTAAGATGAAGTTTAAAATACTAAACTAAACTCATACGGGGTGACTTTTTTAAAAGGTCCCACCCTAAATATTTCTAGAACAAAGATAAGTATTATTTATTGAGAGGGAAAAACTTTGGGATTTAAGAATATAACCTCTTTCTTACCTCTTTCCCGGAGTACCAGAACATATTTTTTGATATATTTTGTTATAAAAAATTTGGTGATATTTATTATTAAAATAAACTATTAAAATGATAAAAAATAAATAATTAAAGTATTAATATAAATAAATAAAAGCAAAAAATAATAATAATAATAAAAATAAAAAAACTCTTCTAAACCCGCCTCGTCCTTTAAAGTTCCCAACACCGAGGCCGCATTCCCTCTTTGAACTGCCAAGCTGGGTAATGAAGGCTTTTGCGTTTTTACAAGGTATTTTTTTGCAGATTTCTGAAATAAGTTTATGCGCTTCATTACCCCAAGGGCCGAAAGTTTCAACGGCAAAAGGCACAAAGATAAAACGATCTCTGAACTCTTCATACCTCCGAAACTTTTTATTTTCTGCAATACGTGCAGCCCCACCAGCTTTTTTGCATGTATGTAATATAGGATTCAGCTATGGCGTGACTACACGTAGCATCCCAAAGTAATGCTTTACCACCCCTCCAGGGAACCATAGTAATCCCATCCACTCGTTTTCCATCTGCTCGACTAATTCCGTTTGGCTCTAAAGTATCCGGAAATTCAGCGGTAATTAGACTTCGCTTGATTATATCATTGATCCTGTGTCTGGACAGCCGTCCTGCACTTTTTTGCAGCTTAGCCCGCGAGAGCCATATAAATCCACTGTTTCGCCACAAGTGCAGACGTGCTGTTTACACACAGGAAGACCAACTCTTAAAGCGATGGAAATACGAAAGGTTGAATTATCTAAAAACTTAAAAAGTCCAAACCTAGAGGAGCAGATGGCAAAGCATTTAACCAAGCACAACTCTCAGGGGCATGAAGAGCCAGAAGACGTGCCCTGCCCTTCGAATCTTGATAGCTCAGGATTTGAATGCTTAGAACCCGACAAAGTTCCATTTAAAAAAATGTGCCCCTATGCCCCCCTGCCCACATTTTAAGAGCTGAAAGTATTAAATATATGCTAAAAGATAGTTTAAGTTGTCTTACTTAAAAGTTACAAATTTGAAGTCGATATCTCACTTTCACCATAAGTTTAAAAAAAAAGTTTTTAATAAACAAAAAAGGGGTAATTTTATTAATTTAATCGTAATATCGTATGGGGGTGGGTTGCCGATATGAATTTATTAACCCGTGGGGTAGTTTTTCCAATAAAAAATATAAAAATATACCACCAAATTCCTTACAAAAATACCTTTTACGAATTTATCTGTTTTAAGGTCTAGAATCCATATTATTTGACAAATTATAAATAGTTGGTTTTGGTT
>OY294046.1:18730331-18882039 GCA_958510825.1 Brachypterus glaber
GAATGTCTCTTCCCTACCTTGTGTTAATCCATCGTCGGTAGATCTTCCATCAATTGCATTGGTGATAAGGGCCCTCTGTATTATGCAATAAATCCAAAAGGCACATAAAGCGATATAATGGCGAAAGCGAGGTTAAACACGTACGGCGTTTAATATAATCGAAGCGACGGCATACTACCCGTTTCATGAGTATATCAGTACTAATTGTCCTCTTCAGTTCCCGGGTGCGGAAAGACAAGAAAGAGACAAATATATGCGCGACAAGGATAGTCAATAATTAAAGAACAAAAAAGAACTAAGTTGCATTTTGCCAAATTAGAAATTCCAATAATAACTATGGTTATGGTTATGGTTATTAGGGTGGAGGGTAGCTATCTACACGCACTTAGGCCACTTAGCTGGGCCCATTGTACTACCTCCCTTTGGTCGCAGCATTTAATTTAACCTCTCAGCCATCCAATTCTTTGAATATATCTAAGAAGATGTCTGGGAGTGATGCTGCTTATACCGGCCATGTCGAGCCAGTACTCGTCTAGCATGGACCCTCTTATTAAGGCTAACGCTGGACAGTGACATAACACATGTTCCATTGTTTCCTCTTCCATGTAGCATCCTCTACAGATGGGGTCGACTGGCTTCCCCATGATGTTAAGATGCTTATTTAGTTTGCAGTGACCTGTTACGATGCTTGCAAACTGTCTTAGGTTATCCCTTTTTAGTTGCATACAAAAGCGTGCTGTCTTTTCACACTAACTAATTAATTAGTGTAAATAATAATTAATAATTAATAATATTTAGCGATAACCGAACATCAGTCAAACCACTTTAAAACTATGTCCGCCTACTTCGACTGAAATTCAAAATGATCGATCAATTTTTTTTTTATGTATCTATTTACGGGTCTAATTGTGACACTTTTGTAAAAAAATATTCTTTTCTAAATAGATACATATATTCAAACACAATATTCTTATATTTATTAGAATATCCATTTTAAGCTTTATGCAAGCAATTTCTATTTATAACTATTTATAAAAACGTTTATATTTCAGAACTTAAACAATATGTATCTACCAATAGTATACCTATATTTAATATAATAAATTATGAAATAATACGGTTTAATTTAATCAAACTTTAATCAGGATAGGACTATTATTTATTTTTTAAGGCTTTATTATTTGGTTATAGAATATAATTACGATAAATTATTATTGTTTTACTTAAATGCCGAGGTACCAAGTGCACATTTACTCTTAAAATTAAACATTGGATACAAGCAAATTCGAATGCAGTTATTGATATATTCTCCTAATAGCATAAAAAAATAAATAAAAATAAAAGTCACTTACGTGTCTATACCATATTTAGGACCATTAAGCCAAGAAATATCCAATATATTAAAGCGGAAATGCAGCGTAAACGTAGCTTTTAATAGCTGTCAAAACCTAAAGTCTCTCCTAATCAGAAATAAAGACCCCCTATGACCAAAACCCGGCATTTACAAATTGACTTGTGACACATGCAGTGACTTTTACATTGGCAGAACTGAAAGATCATTTTCCATCAGACTAAAAGAGCATTTAGATAATAACCATTTTTCTCACTTTCTCAACCATTTAATTGATGAAAACCACTTCTTTGACAGAAATAAAGGCGTAAAAATCCTCCGCAATGAAAATAACCGTAGGAAGCTAGTCATATTTGAGGAGCTTGAAATAGTAAGCCACTTAAAAAGATTCCCTAGTAGCATTCTAAACAAACAAACAACTTTTACAAACACATCTCTGTTTAGAATTTTCGACTGAGCCGACCCATTCGTGCGGCCAATGCGAATTTCGAGTCCTTTGTTTGAGGTGGCAGCAAAACAATGATTCTTGATGTTCGACTGCGGACGCGCCAGTGCACCGGCTCAGTCGGAAGATTCTCCACAAATTTCCTTTTCTTTAAATGTAAACGTTTTTGTTCTGTCCCCTCATGCCGCGTCTTTGAGGATGAGATTTCGGTTCCTTCATTAAAGGTGGCAGTACTAGTGATGATAACTGATATCAATATTCTTCACTCACGCGGTATGTGTGTGAGGAACATGAATGTAACGTTATGCATTGCTGCTAGTGAAAGTATTCTCTCAATACTCGTTGTTACTAATTTCAACTTTCCCAAAGTACTCTCTCGATACTCGCCCAATAATTTCAACTCCCCCAAAATATTATCGTTTGTTCTTCCTCTTTCTTATAAATATAAACAATTCATTTCATTTTAATTAACTGCGAAAAAACGTACAAAAGTAACTAATGCGTAATAAAACGCACCTTACCCAATGCGCAATAAAACGCACCTTGCCCAATCGGCAAACATAACCTAATTCATGTCACTGAAAATGCATATTTTTAATCTGTAACCTAATTTATTAATTGTGTAATGTCCTTAGTGTTATTTATGACCAGAATGTTAAAGATGTCCCATTATATGTATTTAAGGTAATATTTTTTCTACACGACAAACAATCTGTAATACTTATTTTATTTTTAGTCCGTAGATGCTATATCTATTATAGCGAAACCGCGGTCACACTAATTGTTTTCAACAATAAAATTAACGTGAAGTCGATTATAAGCTTTTTTTAATTATTTTATAATAAACCACTTTACTATAAGAAGTTCAGATGTTCAGAACCATGAATGAATTTTCAAACTGGAAAAATAAAAATATTAAATAAAATAAAAAAAAAATTAAAATAAAAACATACTCTTATATTAGTTAACATACTAAATAAAACTATATTGTCACGAACAAACCATCGGTTTCTGTGACAATCTTTTAATAATTTAGTTTAGTACAATAATTATAATTTTGAGCCATTTAGAGTAGTATTAGTGATAGTAGTAGTAGTTAGTAATTATATGTACAAATTGTTTTTGAAATAAATAATAATAAAATAATAAAAAAAAATAAAAATGCCATAACGATCGAAAAATAAACAACTGCCAGTTTCAAAAAACTGATTTTATTTTAAAAATGAAGAAAGTAGAAATGTTTTTTCTATGCATATTTTGTATTTATATTTAAATTATTTCATGCTATTTGATTTATTACATTTGTTTTATATACTCCCTTTAATGAGAGAATACGACTCTGACGTCACAGTGCGAAAACTAAATAGCATAGGGTAATTGGCATTTATTTCTTAAAACTGAACACGTAATTTTTATATAGAACATGTATATGTAAAAAAATTATGTATTAGGTTTTAAGAAATAAATTTAAATTACCCTACAGAGTGCTATTTAGTTTACGCGCTTTGAGGTCAGAGTGGTATTCTCTCATTAAATGGAGTATATTGTTTTTCTGTTTTGACTCTTTTACTTAAATATTGCTTAATTAAAATAATTTGCAAAATAATATAAATTACTCAACAAAAAAAAAATATAATATTTATTTATAATTTTTATCGAATATTTTGAATTACAATTAAAGAAGTCGAATTTATTTTATCAGATTTGGCTATTTGTTGTTCAAAGATTTATTGCCTTGGCAATTGACATAAAAGCCACAAAACATTAAGATTTAGTTAGAAATAATTTTTTAGATCACAAAATAGCACAAACTACCATATGAGACATAAATATGGACGTAACTTTTGAAACCGATCAGCTAGGATTTTGATTCCAGCAGATTTATAACAATAAGACATGCAGGAATCCGAATCCGAACCCCAATTTCTTCCTGATATTTGTTCCACTATCTTCTTATTGAGGTACGCTGTGATCTGCATTTCAGAGAAGATGTGTATAGAAAGTTTAAAACAGCAAAAAAATGTTTTCTGCTTCATTATATTTTTTGGAAATCCCATGATCAAGTCATTTTTATTATGAAATATTTCTTAAGTTAAGCAAATAAATGCAAAAACGCGATTTTATCAACTAAAAAATAATAATATCTAATAGTGTATTAATTATATGTAAACACCGTAGTTTCTAGGTCTTGGGGTGGCTATAACCACCCCTTATAAAGTTCAGTGGGCTTGTAGGTGCTATAAGCCTTTATATAAAAAAAGTTACATAACCTTAAATAGCTTTCTGGTAGTATCTCAGAGTCGACAACGAATCTGAATCTAAACTAGATTTTTTTTAGCATAGCACACAATCAATTGTATTGTTGTTTCCCATTTTGAAAATATTCAAAAATTTCGGAAAGCCTTGTATTGGTGCAAAAATTAATTTTTTTTTTGCGTATTTTTGCGTTTTATGACATTTTATGTCGATCGACATATTTTTTTTTACAAAAATTTGAAAATTGATTTTCTGAAATTGAATCTGATAATAAAATTTTTCTCCCACGCAGGGGGGTAGTTTTCGTGAAAAATGGTATATTTTTCAAGTTGCTAAAAGTGAATCTAATAATAAAAAATCCATTTTACGCGCGAAGGTGAAAAATGGTAAAGCTCTTTTACTGGACAGTGTATTTTCCATTGGTGCAATAGATCCATTTTATACATTAATTATTAGGTTCGTCAGTTCGAAATTGAATAGACTTTATCTAAATACACATAAGAGCCATAAAAGTTATAATCAACTTTAATGGCCGATATTACAAAAATAATTAAAAAAAAAACAGGAAAGGAAATAAAGTTGAAATAGTAAAAATACTCGATTTATGTAATAAAAATAGAAAATTACTAAGAAAATGAAATAAAATATGATACCGGATAATTTCCGCTTTTGTGTTTTATTTTATGAAATTGAAATGGAGAAGACGATCGCAATAAATTTCCAGCAGATGGAGCCAGCTCTCCGTCGAGTTAATTAAGAAAATACATATTAGGTAAGGTTTGATTTCAGGAAAATTCAGATAATAATAAAAATAGCTGAGAAGGAAAAGCTAATTTGTTTCCGTCGTCATATATCGATACCTCAGTTCTAAACTGTTGCATCTTAAAAATAGAACATAGATCTGATGCACCGTCATTGTTTACACGAATAAAATAATTGATCCTACCTGGCTATATAAAAACGAAAAATTTTAGGTTAGCTTGACTTGCATGCAGATTGTTTTTTAACATCATTCTCCTACAATTATTTGAGGTTATTTAACTTTTTTATAGTTCCCATATCTTAATAGTTTATGATACAAGGGAAATAGTATATTAAATAACTAGTGTGGAAAGTGACATATTTCACGCTAGGTTTACGAACGAGCCGCCAGCCGAGTAAGGAAACCCCACGAGTGTATAAAATACACTTTCCAACGAGTTATGTACACTATTTTTCCTATGATCCCGAAAAATATGAAGTTACTTATTTTAAAGTTATCTAATTTTCATTAATTTTTAAGAAAAGCATAGCACAAAATAATAAATAGCATACAAATTTATATATGTATGTCAAACAGGAAATATGATTTTCATTTAACTTTGGTTTTCTTGGTTTTATATTTACATAGCTGTTTAATGAGTTGCCTATATGCTTGTCCTAAATGAAGGCAAACTTGACAGTTTGCCACAGTTTGTGTTCTATGGTTTGCTAGTTAAATTAGATTTCTGTGGTATATTTCATAAGAAAAATATTGTGTATTTTAAAGTTTTTTTATAAAATAAGGTAAGGTAACTAAATCAAAATTAAGTAATTTCTATAAAATCTAGACAGTAATGGTGAAAATAGTAACTTAATAACTATAGTTTCTACATGAAAAACAGAAATATTTGGATTAAAAAACATAAAATATATCAAAAAAGGCTGTGGTGAAAGGTGGAAAATGGCTTATAAAACAAGGTGAACAAAATTCGTAGAATCTACGAGGTAAATGTCTAAATAAAATTAGGCAACCCTACATTAATATCAAACTAGGGTGATATGAAAATATCAAACTAGTGTGATATAAGGCGTTTTCTAAAGAACAAAAGAGTGTGCTAAATGTCATTTTCATAGAGGATCGTAGAAAAAAATAGTATTTGGCCAACCTCGCTCTCCGAGCTCAGGTGACAATCTCCGTAATTGCCCTAAATAATAGTTTATGATAAAAAAAGGTGTAAATTTACATGCTAAATCAGAGGTAATATGTTGCCAAGCAGGTGCATGTAAAATTTACAAGTTAAATCTCGTAAATTTTACGTCCTTCTGCTTGACAACATATTATCTCTGGTTTAGAATGTAAATTTGCACTTTTTTACAGCGTAGGGCAAAAAAACAAACTTTTCGTATAGATTTATCATACAAAAAGTGGCACTTTTAGATACAATCGATTATTACCTAATCTAACCTAAGAAAGTGAGTCATTTTGTAACGAGTTTGATATAGACGCACGAGGCGAAAGCCGAGTAAGTTTATAGCAAACGACCGAGGAAATAACACCTGCCCCTTCCCGTAAAAAATGAATTAATAACAAAAAAAAGTATTTAAGTATTTAAAAAGAAAATAAGCAAATTAGATTATGTTATATGAGAAAATTTATTATGCTGTTAACAAGTATGAAATTCCCTGAACTTCAGTGTATTTTTGTTAAAATCTAAAAAAAAATCTATTTCTGTAATTTTTAAACTTGATAAGATTTGATGTTTTTCTTTAAATTTTGGGAAATTTTCACAAAAGAGGAAGATTTTAAACCAAAGGTACCAAAGCTAGGTTAGTAGCAGTGTAAAAAAAGTTTGTATTTTTGCCAACAGCTACAGTTTTTTAACCGACTTACAAAAAGGAGGAGGTTATCAATTAGACGTGTGACTTTGTTTTTTTTTATATTTGTTTCCGCATAACTTTGAAACGAATAAACGGAATTTGATGAAACTTTTTGCAAGTTAAAGAGGTGGTCCCGTTTTAATTTGACGGGTAAGCCGGATAATTAAGATAAATCTAATCATTTTAACGCAATTTCACTTAAAAACGGCTTAATTTGGTTCTACTACTAACCAAATTTTTACAGAAATATCGGATAACTCGGAAAAGCCGGATAACTTGATTAAGGGGTCACTCAAATATTACGGCAAACTGAAAATATTTTAAATGCCGCTAAACTTGATTCTATGGACCTGTAATATTAAAATACCAAGAGAAAATGATAAATTTTGTGATTTTAACATAAGGAGTTATTTGATGATTACTTAATGCTTAAAGTTTAAGAAGATTTTCTTTAGTATTTTGTTTAAAATAAGGTTGGTTGGACTCTTGGGCGCTGAAATAAAAATATTACTTTTATTTTTTAGAAATTTATCTTTACGATAATGACGTCACAATGCACTAACAGTGCGTTCTAACGTAAGCAGCTTGCCAAGAAGGAAGGACAACTAGAATTTAGCTTAGATGACGTTACAATTCTACAAGTTCTGTGTCTCTAAAAAGTAAAAAATAAAAACTTTTCGCAAAAAAATGAACTGACTTCTATGTCTCTAAAAAGTAAAAAATAAAAAATACTTAAGTCGGTGACGATTTCACAGCAAACAATAATAAAATAATAAAAAATAATTGTTAGTAATTAATTTAGGGAATGGTGAAATTGGCACCGATTTAAGTATTTTTTATTTTTTACTTTTTAGAAACATAGAAGTCGGTTTATTTTTTTTTTGAGAAAAGTTTTTATTTTAAATAGGTTTCTTTCTTGAAACCTCTAAAAAATGTATTTATACACATTATAATGTGTGTTTCACGGTAGACAGCTTAGAGGATTTGCGGTGATTAACAAGGATGTCAAAATGGATTTTTTTAAATTTCTTTAAATTAAAAATTTACCTAGTAAATTAGTATTTTAAGTAAAAAAACTATTAAACAATAAAGAAAAATTACTACTTTTTTAAGTTTTGCTATTTGAAAATGTAGTTATGCTAAAAAAATGCATATGCAAATAAAAAAAAGAGTAGGGAACTTTTGTTTGAACCAAATTAAAGAAAAATAGGTCTATATTTACTGGTAAAAATGTAATTTTGATATCTTTGTTAATAATGCCGCAATTCGTCTGATGTCTCATAAGTAAAGTGTTTTTCGAAAAATGGTACAAAATGTGACGTTTCTGTGGAAAAAAGTATTCATTTGTGCACAGAACTGTTAAAATTTAATTTTTTTGAGGCAAGATTGAATCGGCTAACTTTCTTTCTTCTAATTATGCGAAATTGTTGGCTCTCCTAGATGTTCATAAAAAATAGTAGTTTTCGTAAAGAGTAAGCTACTTTTGTCCTTAGTGCACGAGGACTTGTCGCAAACGAGTTGCAAACAACATTTTTCTTTCGATCTATAGTCTAGACTCTTTAAAACTGTATATTTTAAAGAATTACCTGTGGAAGGAATATAGTCGGTGGGAAAATAGTATCCCAAAGACACCTAAAGCGTTAATTTTGACATTTCAAAATTTTATAAATGTCAAATGACTTTTGTCAAAAAAAAAGAGATAATCAAGTTCTGCGAAGTTTTTTTTTAATGGAAAGGGGGGTCGTGTGCTACATTATTTTAAAGAAAATAAAATTCTCTATTGGACTGTATATTTTTTTATTTTTTAAACAATTTTTTTAAGGTTTTGATTCTTTAATTTTTCGTGCTAAAAAATGCGATTTTTTAAGTTTTGTTTTGTAAATTTTTAATTATGTCAATTAAAATTAGTTTAAAAGTATAATTTACGTTTTTTCATCATGATATTAGTAACTTTTAAAAAAATGTTTGAATTTTTTAGAGTAATTTTAACAAAAATACCCATTTTCAATCCTACTTAAACCCAAAAAAAAAAGCTCTCTACGTTTATTCTAAGTGGGTGAAACAGAGATAGGGTAAACTTAGCCTTATACGCGTATGGGGGTGATGGGAAGATAAGGGGGGATGTACTTTATTTTAAAATTTGATTATCACTGGATGAGTATGTAACCTAATTTTAGTTTTAAATTATCTCTTGGGTAATAAATGGAATTTTTAAATTTTAGGGGGGTTGGGGGGTAAGCTTTATATAAAATTGTATTGTCAGACAAGCATGTGTACCAAATTTTAGCGTACTAAGTATATTCTAAGTAGTCGAAAAAGCCTTTGGCAGATTTGCCCCAAACAAAAAAACTAACAACAACAAACGTTGCAAGTTAAATAAGAGTTTTTCACAGTGGCAAACACTAGTTAATTAAGCAAAAAAGCAAGTCCTATGGAGGCTGGAGGGAATGGATGGTTTGAACAGACACCTTATGGATGCCCACAGTTGTGTCATCTGGACTCTGAACGGATGTCCATGGGACGTGCATAGAGAAAAAATGGGCATCCTATGGACATACAGCCGTCCATGAACATACAACCATTGGACGTCCATAGTATCACTTTGTGCTATCTGGGCTAAGTCGTACGAAAAAAACAAATAATTTAAGGTGCACCTAGTTCAAGTTCAAGTTCATTTATTGTCCTTTTTTTAATGTTTATAACATATAGACAAGTTAACAGACAAGTTAAATAAAAAAATAAGGTCTACCCTAATGCACGAGTATGATACTGCAAAACACTAAATAGCCTTAACAGCGCCTTCGCCAAAATTGTAAAAATTATATAAATCAAATGTGGCCCTTAACAAATTTTATTTTCTATTTTCCCCTATAGATAAATCCTACGTAATGACGTAACTGGCCAAAGATGCAAAAGTGAGATATTCCGCAAAAAATATTTAATTAATTTACATGGACAGCAAAGGGTTAAACAAAAGTTTAGCTTTCAGTTAAAGTTAATAGTTATTATATACCAAGGTAGAGAAGACATTTTTTATAGCCGAGATCATTAAAGAGTGCGAGGCTATAATAGTCTCCTCTACCGTGGTTTATATATTATTTTTTTCACTACTAGCCCATTTATTCTTATTATTTAACATTTATATATCAATAATAAACTAAAATGTTTGCTGGATGTTAATTAGTCGCGCAAAAACAAGTAGCCTTTGAAATCGCCATTTCTAAAAACAAATGAATAAATTGATTTATTCACTGAAACTGGACAGTTCTAGTGGGTGGCATTTTGATTTTTTTAAAATGTGCGAAAACATCGGTAAGTTGTTTATTTGCTGAATAATATTTTATATTCTATTATAATCAGTAGTCGGCGAATTTCCAGTACTCGCATAGGCGAGGTTTTAAATATTTACATTTTTATTTCTTTTTATCTTGATTTTTTTTAATAATTCCATTTTAACGAGTAAGGTGAGAAAAAAGTTATCGACAAATAAAAATTAAAAACTTTCGTATTCTTAAAAGATAAAAATCGAATGTCGTTTTTTTTCTTTGAAAAACACCGATATATATATACGTATGTAAAGTTAATATGTATAGTTAATATTGTTGTGGGTAACAAAATAGTTGTCAAATGTTTTGATTTATAAAAATTTCCCTCATAATTCGGCAAAATTATTCCGTAAGCCTATGTTTCTGTGTTTATTTTCAACGTTGATGAGTCAACATTTGCCATGATCATTTTTTATCCACACCTACTAGGAGACAAATTAATATATATTATAAATATTTTAAATATTATAAATATTACATCCATTTTTTCAACCAACTTTTAAATTTTTACAACAAAAATCCGTATGTTAAAAATAATTATTTTGTAAATTTTAAGGAAATCGCAAATTAAACAATATTTATTTTTACAAGTGATGAAACTAATATGACATTTATATTATTGTAATATGTAACTGAAAATAAAAATGGATAACATTACATCAAATTAGTGGGATTCTTTTTAACTAACTTTTTTAAAAATATATAAATTTAATAAAACAATAATTAAAATGACTGATAAAGGAGGGTATCGCATTTTGGGCTAAATCGCCTGCAAATATAAGACTTTACAAACTTATAGATAGATATAAAATAAATACTTTCATAATTTCAGCCCTTTTTACATACCGGAACATACTTTAATTAATTATTTTAATTAAGAATTTGACATCTGTCAATGTACGATTTGGCAAGTTGCACAAAATTTCAAGTCAAATGTCATCTCGTCAAAATAAAAATAACTTTGCACTTTAACTACTACAGTGGGGCCAAAGGAAAGGGTCTGTGTTGTGTTCACTGCTCTTAACTATAATATTAAAATATTTTGTTATTGTTTTATTAGTTTTCACGGATTCAATATACTGTAACTCAATGTGTAATTAGGCTGGACATGTGACTAGTTTCTTTTGTTTCAGTACGATTATGGAGTTATTTTTGAGGTATTTATACTATAATAAAACTGTAAGCAAACCAGCTGTTTCAGCGATAACCCAAAGCATGTAGTTCCTTGGGACAGTGTTACCCAAGACAAGTAATTTAATGTGGCTTTCAACATGTTAAATTACTTTATTTCCATGATATGATTCAAAACTAGATTATGAAAAAGTTACACAGAGACTTTTAACTTTTAATATTAATTAAATATACTTTTTAAAAATAGATATATTTAACTAATATTGTGTTATGTTTTTATTATACCTACATTCTACCTAAATGTATTTATGTTGGTTTTTAGACAAACAACAATTATTGTTTTTTTTCAATATGATATCACATTTAGCGCAAGAATAATGTGATGTTGTCGGGTTTACGATAACAAATAATACCTGAGTTTTTAATTTGTTTTTTCATTTTGTTCTTTATTAACAAACAACACAGTTTTTTATCATTTTTTTCATCATTTTGTAATTTTTTAAAGAAAAACATATATTTCTTATTTAGCCCAAAACTCCTATTTAAAACGATACCCTTCTTTCTCGAAAATAAAAAAAACAGTAGAAAACTTTTGTCTGTCTGAGAACACTTGTAGCTTCTTGAGTCTATTTTAACTGGTATAAATCTTATATTGATAACTTTAATAATAACGTTGAAAAAAAATTGTAGGTTTTAGGTGAATCACCTAAAACAAAAAATAAAAAAATGATAAATGTTTAATGATAATTTTATAGTTATTTTTGACACGGTCGAAACTTAGGGTTTCACCAACTCAAGCGGAAATGATGAATCGACGCGTTTAACAGAGATTCGCAACTCCATTATTGATAAATATTTAATAATTTTCATCCAATACATATAGATAATAAGACAATTACCAGCTTTATTTTAAATAGATAAACTCAATAATAACCCCCGCGTGACTTTTACTTTATTGAGTGGATAATTATTTATTTTACCCACTCAACTGTCACTTGTAAAATTATTTTCTTGTAAATGTCATTAAAATTTTTAATAAAAATTTGAATTCCTAAGCTATCTATTGGATAAAACCTTGTATGGCACTCATGGGTAAACCGATATTGCCCTCTCGAAAATTAACCTGCTTGACTGACGCCTCGCAGGTTAATTTTCTCATGGGCAATATCTTACTTTACCCACTAGTACCATAAATAACTATTATTGAGCGCGTGTCAAACACTATTTTTTATTCAGTTGTTCAGTTGGGTTCAATCATCAATCATTGGCGCAACAAGGGGGGGGTGTAATGGCGGGCGGTAGCCCCCGCCTGCCCTCAAATTTAATGTTTTTAAAATGACTTTTTAACTATTTTGCTTGTTAGCATTTTAAAAAAATTCGCCTGCGGCGCTAATATCTTGATTTTTGTTAATAGATTTTATAAAATAATATGATCCATCAAACTGCAAAATGTGAAGCCTCAATATTTCTAAAGATTTTTGCCTGCGGTGTTAAACATGATCAGTTGTATTTTAAGATGTTTTTACCTACCCATTTGAAGTTTTATAAAATAATTTGCTTATCCTGAAACACTATAAAATCTTAAAATTTTCTTGATAAGCAATAATGTGATATTACAATTTTAATTAATATATTTTCTAAAATTATTCATGTCAAATTTTGAGGTATCTGGGAAATGCAAAAACTTTAGATTTATAAAAAATTTCGTTGCGGCTCTAAGCATAATAAGTTGTTTTAAGAGGTTTAACTTACTTATTTGAAAATTTATAAAAATAATTTGCTTTTCGAATTCTCAGAAATTTTTTGTCCTGAAGACTGTAAACTGTAAATATTTTCGCCTACGGCTCTAAACTTGGTCACCAATGATGTGATATTACAATTTTAATCAATATTTATTCATTTATTTACACACATTTACATAACATATTTTACAACCTATTTTCAAATTTGTTACCTTAATTAAATTATATACTAATTTTATTACAATATTTTCTTAAGGTGAGCCATTACGTGTGCGAAAATTTTTTCCAAGAAGATCTTTTTTCCTGCATATTTATATAAGCATATCACATAAGCTATGTATAGCTTGTGCGTGATATACACAGATTTTACACTTTTTTATTATGTTTTTTTTTTTGTAGGGCTTGAAATAAGCAATCATGTTTAAAGTGTGAGATCTATTTTAAGAATGTAAAGTTATTTTTTTATTAGTTTAGAATGGTTTTTATCGTTTCTGAGTTTTCGGGAATCCAAATCTTATTTTTTTTACAAATGACTTGTAGGTCTATTTGTAATTTTTTAATTCGATGGGTAATAAATTATAGATTTTTTTTTTGTAAAACAAATAATTTTTTACACCAATAGTTTTTTTAGCTATATTTAAATGGGTATTTAGATTTTTCTTTTGACGAGTGTCGTGCGGATGTTTTATTAAATTTATGCAGCTTTTATTTTTAAAGTAATGTTTCATTAAAGAAAGTACGTACAGTTCTTTTAAATTCATAACATTAAATTCTATAAAAAGGTTTTCGGTAGAATATCGCGAAGGTTTTTTTAAAATAATTTTAATAATTTTTCTTTGAATGACGCTTAGGTTTTCAATGTGAGTACTGGACGTTGCACCACATGCAATTAATCCGTACTACAATATTGATACAACAAATGCGTAATATACTGCCTTAATAAGTTTTAAGGATAGAATATGTTTTAAAATATTAAAGCAATACATTAGTTTCCTTAATTTATTGCAGACGTCAGAAATATGGTAGTTCCATCGCAAGTGGCAATCAATTGTTAGGCCCAAATATTTTATTCTGTCTGTTTTTTCTATTGTAGTGCAAGAACAATTTAACTGGTTATTGCAGTTAGTATGAATTTTAAGATCTTACCAGGTCTTACTTAAAACAATAACGTCAAAAAAAAATATAGTCATAGTTTGACTTT
Source organism: Brachypterus glaber (assembly GCA_958510825.1). Taxonomy (NCBI): domain Eukaryota; kingdom Metazoa; phylum Arthropoda; class Insecta; order Coleoptera; family Kateretidae; genus Brachypterus; species Brachypterus glaber. The sequence goes on from OY294046.1 coordinate 18,744,403, forward strand.
TTTTCTAATTTTCTCTTCTGTCCGATATACCACTAATATTTTTTTTCATTAACATTGTAATTACAATTTTAATTAATATATTTTATAAAATTATTTACATGTCTGCAAGTTCTGATGTGTCTGGGAAATGCGAAAATTTAGGATTTTCTTATTTCCTCTGTCTATTAGAAGTTTTTTTTTAATAAATTGTTTTTCAAATTTCGACGTGAAAGTGCGTGACCTAGAAAATTCTAATCAAAATTGACTGCGGCGCTAAACTTGCTTACCAAAATTGCAAAAAGTCTGGCTACACCCTGCACCCTTTACTGTTAAAGAGCTTAATATGCCATAAATAGACCCCCACCAAGATATATCCTGGGTGCCCCACTGGGTTCAATAATAAATTAAAATTGATTAAATTAAAATGGCATTAGTTTGAATATCAATCAATCAACGTTTACTATATAGTATATACTCTTCGCAGCTGTTGAGCTGAGACAATGATTTTCAAATTTTAAAAATCGTCAAAAATCACCCAAGATATTTTTTGATGTAGGCAAAAATATTTTGTATCGGTCCGTCCATCCTTCTGTACGGAAGAAGTTGTGTTTCTTCTGAGCACGATAACTTAAGAAGAAATGAGAGGAAGAACCCTATTGTGTTTCAAAAAAATCTCTTCAAAAATAAAAACAGTTACAGGGGCAATATTTTTCAGAAACATATAAAAAATTGAACGCTAAGGGGCTCTAGCTCAAATTCCATTTATGTATATTCACTGAGGATTCGTAACCTACTCAATACTGAAAGATTTTGTATATAACACGTGTATATTTCTGCAGAAATATATTTTTCAAAGGGGGCATTCGTTGTATTTTTAATATTAAGAATTTTAGGTGATAAACTTTGAAGGTAAAGTGATTGAAACGGAGTCGTAAAAAAAATAGAAGGGAAGATGATGAAAATATAGAATTAAACTAATTTGAAGCATACAATTACGCATACAATTACACGGTACGACAGTAAAAAATTTATGGCATCGGACCAACTTTTTTTTAACTAATTTTGGGTCGTATATTTCGAATCTGTAATCAGATTTTTCGGGACATGTCAGGATTTTTTCTAGATGTACTTGTCAATTTGTCACAAGTTGTCAATTTACTCTTATTAGTTTACAAGTTTATTTTGTTTGTTTTCTGGTCTAATTTGATACGGAAAATTTTTATAATTAAAAAAAAATTAAATAAGTTTTAAAAAAAAATATTTTGGAACCGCTTTAAGCCAAAACTTGGCCAGATCAGTAATTCAGCTAGTTCAAACAAAGTTTCTGGCATCGGACTTTTTGGTCCATTTTGAGTCGTAGATTTCGAATCTGTAATCAGATTTTCCGGATCACTTCAGGATTTTTCGTTAGGAAATTCCAAAAAATAAAATTTTATATTCTTGAATTAGCGCCGCAGGCGAAGTTTTAACAAATTCGATGGTCTATTTTAATTTTGAACCAGTCTTTTAATTTACAATTAATTAAATATAAAATTTACAAAAATACAAGGAACTCTAGAGCCACAGGCGAAAATTTTACTACAAACTTTGCAATTATTTAATCTTGGGGGGGGGGGGGGCGTAACTACTCCCCATGGATCCGCCCCTGCATTAATCAAGGTTTTAAAGTCAATTTATAACTTATAAAAACAAAAGAAAAGAACGCATATGCTGGCAGAATATTGCTGGGCTCTTAAACATAACACAGACGTAACCCAGTACAGTGGGCAAATAAAAATAGCTAAAAAATTAAATTGATGTACAAATATTGTATGCAAACCTTCTTGACTTTTGTTTTTATTATACCTATACTTTTGTATTGAAATATAAATAAATAAAAGGGTTTGGAAAAACAATTTTTTCTGTTAGTGCCACCTACTTCGCATAAGTGAAACATTTTTTTACTTAATTAAGTAATTATAGCAAAAAATACTCATTTTCACCCCATTTAACACAAAAACAGTTTAAACTAGCTGATTTCCTGACCTGCCACGTTTTTATATCAAGTTTTAGCTTAAAGCGGTTCCGAATTATTTTGCAAATACTATGTGTTTATTTATTTTTTCGTTCTGATTTTTTTCCGTATCAAATTGCGACAGAAAACAAACAAAAAAAACTTGTAAACTAAAAAAAATTGACAAATTTTAGATGATATAGAAAAAATCCTGACATGACCCGAAACATCTGATTACAGATTCGAAATCTACGACCCAAAATTAGTTAAAAAAAGTTGGTCCGATGCGAGAAACGTTTTTGCTGTCGTACCGTGTTATTAATAAAGCGTTATAAATAATTATTTGTATTTAAGTCTTATACCTAATCATGGAACTGTCTAGTATGCCATGAAACGCCTTGTAATGTCCCATGGGGCTATAAACTATAAAAAATAAATAAATAAAAAAGAAAAGTGTGGGCCAGAAATACCCTCAACTGTATATTATTATCAATTATTTTTTTAACTCTGAGACATTATTCTGTACCTTGTGGCATGTATCGGCATCAGTTTAAAAACAATTGCAACGCAGCGTAATTGGTTTATCGAAATGGCAACACAGCGCTGCCCTGTGTAAGGCTCTATAGACTTTTAGCCCTGGGTAGTTTCCATAAATATTTCAAAAAAATCATTTTGTGCAAACAGTTTGCCGAAATTAGTATTTTTAATGCAGTTCTTGTATGTGGAAGTTGACATACAGTGAAAATTTTTGACATCTCGTGCAGATTTCGAATTATTTTCTGGTTGGTCAAAAGTTTTCCGGCAAATACTGCATTTCTCTTGCAATTGGTGCTTCCAATCTAGACTTACAGAGCAGAAATTCCAACTGGTTATAATGTAGTGCATAATTCCGATCAAAACATATGCATACGCTAATCTTGAATGCAAATTAGGTTTAAGTGATTTGCCAATGCAAACCAATAGTAGGAAGTCTAAACATTATAAAATAATTGCCAGTTAAATCTGAGGTGCTCGGTTTAGGAAGATAATGGACTTTTTTCATCATAAATGACTACAGTCGACTTAATAGTTCTTCATTTTATACTGTTTTAGCTTATTCTACATAAATTTTGATCAGAGATTTCAAATCCATTCACAGAAACTGTCTGTTAATTTCCATTTCGGAAAAAGTATCACTAAGGTTTTTTGTATCTTATTTTCTAAAACAATATACATATTAGTATATCGATTAATGACAAATTATTTGTCAAGCACTTATTATTACTGAATTATTGTTCTGACACATTATGACATATTTAATAATAATAATAATACTATATATTTTTTTTGGAAAATAACCTACCAAATACATCTGCAACTATTTTTTCTAAATTGAGAATTGATAGACTATTTTGTGAAAGGATTTGAAATCTTTGACCAAAATTTATATAGAATATTCTAAAACAGTATAAAATAAAGTTTTATTAAGTCCGCTATGGTAAATTTTATAAGGAAAAAAAGTCCATTATCTTCCGAAGCCGAGCACCTCAGATTCTACTGTTAATGATTTTATAATGTGTAGACCTCCTACTAGCAGGATTAACTCTCGGAAGTCACTAAAACTTAATTTGTATAAAAGATTAGCGTGTGCACTAGGCTGTATTTTAATTACTTTAAACAAAAAGACCAACTGATCCATCTGTCAAAATAACAGTTTAAGTCATATTTAGCTAACTTTTAAACGCCTCAAACTGATATTAGTTACAATTTCTCTTTAAGAAAAGACTAATCGACGCACCCGTAAGAGTATAATATGGAATGCGAAGCATTACATATCTTTACTTCTTGTTAATTTTAATTTTCACTCTAGCGAAATTAAAAATTTTCGTCCGAATATCATAAATAAAAAATGTTGCTTTTTAATAAAATAAGGTGTAATAAAACATAATTTATTGCTTTTTACTAAAAATTTTAGGTTAAAGCGATTAAAAAAAAAATGATTGCAAATACTTACATTTCTGGCCTTGAATGCCAGAGTCGAATTTTCAGTATTCAAAGGAGTACATTAACATAACAGAACCTGCATACACATGCAATACAAACACACATGGACAAATAATTACTTGGCTGAAGCAAATTTTATTTGACCAATCAAATCACTCATTACCCATTATACAGTGCGTGTCTAAAGTCTGCTCCCCTTTAACTTTTAAAGTGCTAAAGATATTAAGCAGAAATTTGAAACACTTTTAAAAATAACATAAAAGTTATTTTTTGGTATATTTTATAATTTTAGGGGTTACAACGGAGACCGGGAGCAAGGTTTTTTTTTAATGGAAAGAAGGGTTGTGTGAAACATCATTTTAAAGCTTATTAAATTCTCTTTTTATTAACATAATTTTAATTAATTTGATGTTTTTTTATTTATAAATGAAAATAAAAAAAAAAAATCTAAGGAAATCTCATTATAAAAATATTATCGTGATGCGATAAAAATAATTTAATTTTTATCGCATCACGATGGAACATATTTATGAGCAAAAGTGTTTAATAATACATACAAATACGCAAAAGTGTTCTGGCAAAGATATACAAATATATCATGCGCAGAAAAGATTGGTAAAACATATTTATGCGCAAACGTGTTTAATAATACATACAAATACGCAAAAGTGTTCTGGCAAAGATATACAAATATATCATGCGAAGTAAAGATTGGTGGAACATATTTATGCGCAAACGTGTTTAATAATACATACGAATACGCAAAAGTATTCTGGCAAAGATATACAAATGTATCATGCGCAGTAGGGATTGGTGGAACATATTTATGCGCAAAAGTGTTTGATAATACATACGAATGCACAGAAGTGTTCTGGAGTTGCTAGAGGCGAGAAAAGGCAAAGGAAGTGTGACAAAAAGAGTGTAGTCCATTTCCACTATCCACTATCGTCTAAAATATAATAGTTTTCAAATGCTTTTGCGTTTCAGATATTTTATTGTTTAGTTGTGACAGCTTGTGATATTGTATGTAATTTTGTTTTGATGTGCCTATTTATTTATCTTTAATCTTTTATATTTATTATATTATTATTATTATTATTATAAATTGAGAAGGGCAGATGATTTCTCCTATAAAGCCTAAGACATAAGTTCGGTTTAAATAGTATAGAAAAAAAAAGAAAAACCTTAAAATTAAATTATAAAAAAATAATAAATAAGAAAGGGCAAATAATAATCAGCAGTGTTTGTGAAAAAAGTGAAAAAAATGCTTTAAGGATTTCTACTTAGCCAATCGTCGAAACGATTCTTAAAAATATTAACAGGAGCGGAAAGTCTAGTTTCACTTGGTACGTTATTCCATATCTGAAAGACACTGTTGCTTAGAAAACTCTGCCGAACACCATATTGGAATTCCTTCTTCAGTTTGTCACAAACTGTGAATTTGGTATTAAAAAAATAAAATAGCTGATTATAGAGATTTGATTTAAGTTATTGTATATTAAAGTACTAGTTTCATAACATACGTTTTTAGGGCAAGAGTACAAGTTTAGAAAACGAGCTGCATGCGGCGAGTTTTCTAAAGTACTAGTACATTAGTTAGTGAGCTAAAAACGTGTTATGAAATGAGTGCTTTATACAATTTTCTCTATTTTGCCCTAAAATTAAAAAAAAACTTACATTTAAATTGATTACTGATTTAGGGAATTTCGTTTCGGGTTGGCATTACAGTTTTTGACATTTAAAATTCTAAGAACAAATTATATTTTGATATATTTTATGTCTTCTCTTTTTTACTGCAAGTAAGCAGGCCACAATTTTAACATGGTAAAAAATAACCTAAACACAAAATTTTGTAGAATAATAAACTTTAAAGCGACGTTGATATTTGCACGGAAAACGTCAAGTGATGGGCTTTTGTATGTTGCCAACCCAAAAGAATAAAAAAGTACACACCTCTTATGGGCCTATAAAAACACGCATATACGTGTGATTATGAGCTTATAAGCAGTATCCGGCGTATTTCCAGTTGTAGTTCAGTCTTCAGGTCAATAAAACAGGCTTCACCTGAAAATAATTCAGGAAGTTTTGATTTTCGGTTTATTGGGCCGAAAATAAAAAAACAATTTTGCGACGTTGAACTCGATTTGGAACTGTCATTTTTTTAACGTGTTTTCATAAAAAACGGAATTTTAAAATATCTCTTAAACGTTACACTATACGTTTTTAGATTATTGGTGTTTTTTTCGAAAAACCAAAATTGTTCTTTATCGTTGGTTAGGCATGTCCCTTAGAACATTTTGGGTAAGAATTAAAAAAAATCTATCTGGCACTTTCTTTTTAATTTACGTATTTTTTTTAATAATTGAGACATTTGTGTCCCATTATCTCGAGTAAACCGATTTTCGATTGAATAACCATTGTATTAAGCATAAAAAAACCTTCCTAACCGAGTCATAAAGAAAAATCTAAAACCCTACGGTGTAACGTTTAAGGCGGTGCCGGGAATTAGCTATAAGTCGTACAAAAAAATACATGACACAAATTTTTTTGGAGATTTGGTCCTCTTTATTATCAAAAGTTTTTTGTCCTAGGATGCACCGATCTTGAGATATTTTAAAAACTCGGTTTTTTTGTGAAAAATAAGTTCAAAAAATGATAGTTCCAAACCGAGTTCAATGTCGCAAAATTATTTATTTGAGGCCTTAAACCCTACCCAATAAACCAAAAATCTAAACTCCCTGAATTATTTCCAGGTAAAGACTCTTTTATTAACTTTAAGACTGGACTATAACTAGAAATAAGCCGGGTACTGCTTATAAGAGTCGCAAAATAGATAAAATTATTTAACACACGTTAGCGTCAAAGAATTTTACCCGGGTTTTTCTAAATTAGGAATGTATTTCTTTGTATGTACAAATAATGTAACCAGACAAGTCAGTAATGAGAAACATGAGACTATATTTGCGAATTGTCATATATATTTTTTATTCAACATGGTGTCTCTCTGTAGACACGAAAGTATATTTTAATATAACAGATTTTAATTACTATCATATTTATTTAGGAATATTTAATTTCCTTAAATAAACTATGTTTATTTTAATTAAAAAAATACATTATTTAACCAGATGTGAAGATATACAGAGCGGTCCAAAAGTCACCCCCCCCCCCCCCCTCTTAAATTTTGAACGAGTTGAGATATCGACTTCAAATTTAGAACTCTTAAGTAAGACAACTTAAACTATCTTTAAGCATATATTTAATACTTTCAGCTCTTAAAATGTGGGCAGGGGGCATGGGGTCATATTTTTTTAAATGGAAAGGGGGTTCGTGTAATACATCATTTTAAAGCTTATAAAATTCTCCATATAACTCCATATTTTTAAATAAAAAAAAAAAAATTTGGGTTTAAAATGGGGTTGAAAATGGGTATTAATGTCAAAATTCCTCTAAAAAAAACAATTAATTTTTTAAAAATGCCTAATTTCATCATAAAAAATGTTAATTATACTTTTAAACTAATTTTAGTTGACACAAATAAGAATTTATAAAAAAATACTTAAAAAATCGAATGTTTTAGCACAAAAAATTGAAAAATCAAAATCTTAAAAAACATTTTTAAAAAATTTAAAAATGTTAGTTTAAATAGAGAATTTTATAAGCTTTAAAATGATGTATCACACGACCCCCCTTTCCATTTAAAAAAAATTCTCCCCATGCCCCCCTGCCCACATTTTAAGAGCTGAAAATATTAAATATATGCTAAAAGATAGTTTAAGTTGTCTTATTTAACAGTTCTAAATTTGAAGTCGATATCTCAACTCGTTCAAAAGTTAAAAGGGGGGGGGTGACTTTTGGACCGCACTGTATAATTCTTTATTTTCTACACTGCCCTCCTAACGAGGAACGCGGCATGTACACCTGACATATACGGTTTTCGATGTTAATATTATTTTACTACGGAGAATAACGGTATGTAAAAGTTTGGCATTGATTTAAATTTTTTAATAAACGAAATAATACCTAAAGTATCTATAATATAAATATTATTTACGCTTTTTAGGTATTTAAAAAACCTGTTAATTTCTGGTGAGTATGTATATTTAAAATAAAATTTAATTGAACTTATTATTCTTTTGTGCGTGGAATTGAATATAAATTTTTTGAAACAATGTCATCTGAAGAGTTTTTTCTTTTACCTTTAAATCAAAATTTTTCCTGAAAATATTAACTTAGAAGATGGTGTAAGTAAATCTTTATTTTAATAAATAATTAAATAATAACATAAAATATTTTTTATGATTTATTATTCCATCAATCTATTTTCTAATCATCGTACGATGATTGATGGAATAATAAATTAATATTTTTATGATTTTGTTTAAAATTAAAAATTTCTGTCCTTATTTTTTATGCTTTTCTGTAACAATATACATTTTTGATACTATAGGTATTAAAAATTTATATTGTTTGGACAGAAAATCATAAAAAATATTTTATAATATATTAATAAAAATATATCTTACTAATCTGCTAATGCCGAATGAAAACAGTTACATAGTTAAATTATTTTTTTTTAGAATATTACAAATTTGCAAAACATGCCATTAAACACGGATAATTCTTCAGATTCTGCGGAAGCGCGAAATGAGGTACGCAACTTATAAGAAATTTTGTCGCACATATATTTTTTTTATTTTTGAATAATGATAATACTTAAAAAATAAAAAAGTCAAGTTTTAAATTTTTGTCGTTTTCCAAAAAAATTGTTTTAATGAACCTAAACCTATAGGGGAAAGTAATATTTTGTTGGCAGCAGTATTTTTATGTGTGTAAATGGTCGTCAAGGTAATCTACTTGTGTGCCAAATTACACATTCGTAGCTTCTGTAGTTCCTGAGCCAAACCGCTGGACAGGTAGACGTACAGATAACCAAGCGTTCCGTTTTTCGATTTCGAGGTCTAAATGAATTAATTTTAACAAAATTCTTATACTATTTATCAGTTCAATAAGATAGTAAAAAAATATTTTATATCCAAAAGCATGATTTCCGTAAAATAATCTGCCTGTCGGTCTGTCTGCCGGGAAATTTGTGACCACGATAACTCAAGAACGCTTCCAGCTAAAGACACCAAATTTAAACCATATTTTAATTATCGAAAGTTCTAGGCTGGGATTGTTTTTGGTAAAAATCGGGGTAAAAAAAGGGGGTAAAATTTATTTTTCTTTTTACGAAAAAGGGAACTTTTTTTGAAAAAATGTTAATTTTTTTTAAGTTTTTTAAATTTCAATTTTTTTTTATTTTTTTTCTTTTCGTTTATGATTTAAATAAACCTAGGCCTATAGGGGAAAGTATTATTTTGTTGGCAGCAGTTTTTATATTATATTATTATTAAATTATATTTAAATAGATATCTCTACTATTAAACAATATATTTTATTTAATTTTTTTTTTTATTTTATAATTATATTAATTTTAAGTTGTTATTTGCTTTATCCTGTTTCTTTTTCCAAAACAAAATTCTACATAGAAAGAACGCGGCAGGTAACATCTTCTATGCACTTACCGAAGAATTTCTTAGGATTGGTACAACGGTTATTATCTGTAGTAAAATAATGCTAACATCGAAAACCGTATGTATCAGGTGTAAATGCCACGTTTCTCTTTAGGAGGGCAGTACAGTATACTCCTCTCAGTTGCAATTAGCTTTTACCTGTTAGGTTAAACTTAATTGTTTTGAGATATTTTAAATTTGGTATGATTGACTATTAAAGTCTAAGAGCTGATGACCATTTTTATTTTATTATTTTCTCCCAGCTGTATTTTATGTCTTAAAGCACATTTAAATTAAGCTATTTGCAAATGGCCAGGTCCTGGATCGGGTTCCTTTGGATGCTAGAAGCCCCGAAAAGGTAATGAAATGGGGTCCCCGAAAACTATATTTTTAACTTACCCAGTCAAACACATTATATTTATTACATTTAGATTACACGGTTCGCAAAAAAGGTCAAATAAAATAAAAAATTGCCCAAGAACTTTGAAAATAAAATTTGATTCCTGACCTTTTCCTTAAATAGAAAAAGCAAAAATTAAAAAATTTCAACGACAAATTTTTTTTTTATCGCACTTTTTTGTTTTGAGTATTATAGAATAGATACACGCTGATTTATAATTTTCCCAATTCACCAATATTCGCTACAGTTTACTTTTTTCTGCTTAAACTTTTTACCTGTAGCTCAAAAATTAAATTTTAAATAATATCTAACAAATAGGACCTGCTTGGGGGGCCTTAAAGAGGACGAAAGCCTAAATTTTTAAATTTTTCTGGGTTTATCTTGCATGTATATACCAATATAAGGTATTCTAGTAGTATATTAAATATTTTTTTTAAATAGGGGGGTTTGGGGGGTCTCGAGCTAATTTTCAGATTTTTTTTAGAATTTTAATGTACAAAAAATATAATATTATAAATATTTTCTAGATATTGTAAGAGTGTTTAAAATGTCGGTTTGGGGGTTAATTATTAAAATTTCTTGACATATGTCAAGAAAGACTGTTATTACCACTTGGCCCCAAAGTTATTGTATATAACTATGAAAATAGCTTAATCTGAATGTAACAAATGCATGCATTTATATATATTATATGCATTTATATACATTGCATGCAATGTATATAACTCGGCAAGTTAAAAATAGATTTTTTCGTAGCACATTGTCAAAGCTGTTGGACTATAAATAGTCAATCATTTAAATTTTAAATAAAGCAAATTTTTCATAGATTATATAACAAGACCGATTGTTTTTTTTAGCCAAGACAAAAAGGCACAAGGTTGCGTTATATTTCAATTCAAACAGACAAAATTATTAAGTAAGTCGCACTTATTGTTTTGAATTTCAATATGCTTTGCGTCCTTATCAAGATTGATTTTTCCTGAAATTTCGAAGTTGATCGGATTATTCTTTCTTCAGTTATCGTGTGGACGAGGAAACCTGACATGCGGACTTTTTATAACCAGACTGACGCAAATTTTTAAAAGGTTGTTAAGAATTGCATATAACGCACTTTTTTTGATTTGTGACAAACAAAATATTTTACCAATTAAACGTATAATACTCCTCTGCTGTAAAGCTGCGAGGAGTATATTATGAAGTGTTTACTCTGTTTAGTTAATTAAAAAACCTTGTTATTTTTTCAGACAAATATTAATTTAAATAACATGCTTGGAAGCGTTGACACTAAATCATGAGACGGGTCGCAACAAAAGAGATGTAAGGACAGAAATTTTTAATTTTAAACAAAATTATAAAAATATTAATTTATTATTCCATTAATATATTTTGTAATCATCGTACAGAGTGATATTGTTAGACTCTTGGTACTGAAGAGCGCCAACAGCCCGAAACTGTCAGTCTACCAGTATCACTCTGTACGATGATTAGAAAATAGATTGATGGAATAATAAATTGAAAGAGATGTGTTGGCTTTGATAATATCAAATAATAAAACCAATAGTATATTGTTTTATAAGGAGAAAAAGTGACACATTTTAATTGACAAAGATCCATTAAAAATCTGGAATTTTACTCCAATAATAATAATAATAATAATAATAATAAATTTTATTGGTCAATTTTTAAATAAATACATTTTTTGAATGTTATACCCTATTTGTATAAAGTAGGCTTTCGGAGAAATTTAAAAACATAGTAGGTAGGTATATATTTTTTTTTAAACTTAGAAAAAAACATTGCACCTGATAAAAATCGTGTTGTGCTTCTAATTTGTCACAGAATTATTATATAAGTATTAATGTTTCATTATTTATATTTATTTTTTTTTTATACATACATATTTTTTAAAGACCGTTCAAATCTTTAAAACATTTAAATTAGGGTAATACTTTCAGATAGAGGGAGGTAGAATTTTATTGCTCTAGCGCATATAGGAATAAATAGATATTTGTTTTTATAAAATCGGTAGCTTTTTTATAGAACAGTGCAGTGTTATTTATTTTTTTTATTGATGAAGGAATTAGGTTGTATAATTTTGGACCTGTATAGGCAAGTGATTTTTTTATTAGTGTTTTAACAGGTTGAGGTAAGATTAAATTGTAATTCAGTTTTGACCTAGTTTTATGTAAATGTTGAATGTGACCCAATAGATTTCGATTTTTTTGGACAAATTTAACTGCGTTTATTATATAAAGCCCCTTTATATCTAGCATATTGGTCTAAGAAAATAACTCTGTTGTGGAAAATAATTTGTTTTTAAAGAAAATAACTTTTAAGATATATTTTTGCGTGATGTTTAAGTTTTCAAAATGTGTGTTATATGTATTTCCCCAAATGCAAATTCCATATGTTATAATTGATTGAACCAGTGAAATATAGATATTTCGTAGAATATATTCAGGAAATAGGTCTCTAATATTATAAAAAATATAAATAAATTTTCTAATCTTTGAAATGACGTATGTGACATGTTGTTCCCATTTTAGGAATGGGTCAATAATTACACCCAAGTATTTTATTTGATCAGTTTTTTGTATTTTTTGCGTGCAAGTACAGTTTTCTACGTTGCAGTTATTATGTAATTTGATTGTTTGAAAGTTTGGCTGGTTTACTATTGATGCAGAGAAGGTCATAAAGTATGTTTTATTTTCATTTAATGATAGGAGATTATCATCTAACCATTCTTTTATTCCAGCCATACCCAATTCTCCCTCCCTAATAACGTCATCCCATGAAAAACCTTCAAACACTAGCACTGTATCGTCCGCATAAGAAATAATATGACCTTTAAGATTAACGTCAAAAATGTCATTTAAATAGATAAGAAATAACTGAGGACCTAAAACTGTACCTTGTGGTATGCCACACTTCACCTCCGCAGACTCACTGAACTTATCATCTATATTGACGTGCTGTTGACGTTGAAATAAGTAGCTTTTAAATAAATCGTACACTACCCCCCTTATTCCGATGTCATACAGTTTTTTTAATAATTTATTATGAGGTACGGTATCAAATGCTTTTTGTAGGTCAAGAAAGATTGCTAATAGTTTTTTGTTTTTATTTAATGCTTTGTACAGTGAGTCTGTGAGATGAAATATGGCATCCTGAGTAGAAGTTTTTTCTTGAAAGCCAAATTGAAATTTAGATATAATTTTATTTCTTTTAAGGTGGGCACAAAGTCGTGTTTTTATACATTTTTCGAATATTTTTGAGAAATTATTTAAAATTGATATCGGTCGATAATTATTCATTTTACTTGTTTCCCCTCCTTTATGTATAGGACGAATTATGGCAACTTTCAGCTTTTCAGGAAAAATCCCTTGTTCGAATGATAAATTTATAATATAGGTTAATGGCGCAGCAATAATGTTTTTGACATGTTTTATAATTTTAACTGATACTTTGTCTATGCCGCTAGAACTATTATTTTTTAAAGAGCCTATTTCTTTTAGTATTTCTAAATCACTTGCAGGGGCCATAAACATTGAATCTTGTATATTTTTATTTTTTTGTTGCCTTTTTGTTTTATTTTTGCGTGTTTGAATGTTTTTTTGTATGTTTCCACCAATTAGGTAGGTATTTTTTATTTAAACAGCATAGTAGGTTTAAAACAATTCAGAACCAATAGTTTTAAAAACCTTTGTCAAAGATCAGCTATCTAAATTGTGTTGCCAACTTAATAAACAAAATGATTTTTTATTTTGTGTGTGGTAATCTATGAATTTTGTAAATAATTAGTGTTATTTAGATCCATGTGGACTTTAAAATTAGTTTACATTGTTAGTTAGTCACACTTATAGTAATTAGTTTGTGGAAGTGTGTTAATAAGTCAAGTCTAAGGTATTTTTGAAAGGCTGTATAACGAAAACCATTTTTTATTCGATTGATTCTAAAAGAGAGAGAAGATGCTTTACCTTTACTGTAATATTTATAAAGAAATATGACCTTTAGGTCACTTTTGGTCTTGAACTACCTGCTTTTTTGACCAGATACAGTTATTATAATCATTTCATACAAAATAAAAAATTCTTCTATAACATAACCTCAAAATATATGTTAACTGATTAATCTGTATTCATCCACTAAAATAAATTTAAAAACACAAGATTTCAACTGTAAAATCAATTTCAATATTTATAATATTAATAGAACGGTTCAGAAGTATTACTTTTTTTATAACAGACACATTTTAACAGAAATTAATCACCAAGCTATGCTTTTTAATTTAAAAATGAAACCGCACCCAAAAGAAACTATTCAATTGTTTTTTTTAGCGATTTGATTGGATAGCAATTTGTCATGGATAATTAGATAAGTAATAAGACACTAAAAAGAAATACTTTTTTCAATTTAAAATTAAGTATATTTTCATAATTTATTATAATTAGTAACAATCGAATAAAAAATATTGTATAATACACGGGCAAAAAGTTAAATTTGAACTTCGTAGGTTTATTACCCTTAGACTGGCCCGATCGGCCGGCCCTCGGCTTCTAAAAACCTACTCAATCGAAAAACTTAACTTTTTGCCCTTGTATTATAAATAACTATTATACTAAGATTTATATCATTATGTCTATTCAAAATGGGGTATGTGTATACACAAAAAGGATATTTAACTAGGATAGGTTAGGATATGATAGTCAACATATTTATTTATTAGTATTTATTTTCATTAAATAAACTATGTTTATTCTAATGAACAAAATATATTACCCATTTAAAAGAAGTATATCCTGTTAGTTTAGTTAATTAAAAAGCCCTGGTATTTTGACAGATAAATATTAATTTAAACAACTTGCTTGGGAGGGTTGAGAGTAAATCATGAGAAGGGTCGCAACGAAAGATGTGTTGACTTTGGTGATATCAAATAATAAAACCAATATTATTTTATGAGGAGAAAAACTAACACATTTTTATTGTCAACGATCCATTAAAAATTTGGAATTTTACTTGAAATAAATCAACCTGTTTTTTTTTAAATCAATAAATAATTAAAAATAACTATTTTAACACACGAATAAAGAAAAGTATAAACATTGGTCTACATAATCATAATCAAAAGAAGACATTTGACACATTTTTATAAAGATCGAGAATAAAACTAAAATTTTGGACCACCCTAGTGGCGCACAGTGGTCAGTTTTAATAATCTGGCGCGGGAAAATTATTTTATTTAGTAAAGAGGAGTTATCAAGGATGCTGAAACCGAATCTGTTAAAAAAAAATAAAATTCAAAATAGCGGATCCAATATGGCGGTCAAATCGATTAGATTGTATTGGTTTCTGATGAAAATTGGTATGCAAGGGTTTTCGAGGATGCTAAAACCGAATCTGTTTTTTAAAATTTAAAATTCAAAATGGCGGATCCAATATGGCGGCCAAATCTGTTAATTTTTATTGGATTCTGATGAAAATTGGTATACAAGGGGTTTCGAGGATGCTGAAACCGAAACTATTTTTAAAAATTCCAAATTCGAAATAGCGGATCCAATATGGCGGCCAAAATGGAAAATATTTCAAAATATTTACCCCCACACCCCCGTGGGGGTGGAGTTAGATTTTTTTTATTATCAGATTCGCTATCAGCAACATGAAAAACCCCAATATACATTTTTTCACGAAAACTACCCCCCACCCCTCAGGGGGTAAAATTAAAAAAATATATCAGATTCAGATTCTTCGAGCCAAAACAACCCTATTTACCAATTTTGACGAAAATAATTAAAATATTTAAAAATATTTACCCCCTCACCCCCGCGGGGTTGGAGTTAGAAAAAAATTATTATCATATTCAATTTCAACAACTTTAAAAACCCCTATATACCATTTTTCAAATTTTTATAAAAAAAAGATCTATTTTTGTGGTATTATACATTTGTCCCTCTAGATTACCTTCTCAGATAAATATTTGCGTGTGGCTGCGGGTGGCTGCAAATTACTCTAAGATAAATCGAAACAGCTATATATACTTGACATAGTGCAGTCTTTATTATAATTAATACTCCACTAAAAAAGTATATATAGTCCATCAAATTCAACAAAAACAGCTATTTCTGAAAAAATATTTTTACAACCCAACGTAGAAGTCACATTAAATTTTAAAATAAAATCTAAATGTTACTTACCCATGTTACAATTTTCAAAAGAAAAGACCAGAAAAATCTAAAAAACATAGACACACTATGCCATAGAACACTCGACTGACAAATAAACAAACAAAAAACCGGTTTTGTATCTGCTCGCGGTGAATTACCCGTTTGCGGATTCAACGATTTTTTTTAAATTATGCTAAGTAGTTAGTTGGCTTACTTTTTCCTGGGTCAAAATTTTTTTAATTATATTTTTTTTTTGTATTTTTTCCGAGCCATATTAAATAAACTGACCACTGTGTGGCGCGGAAAAAGTTTTTTTTTTATTTCTTTGTTATTTTATTCGAAATCAAAGGTATCAAAAATAGCCGTATGCAAAAATTCAGAATTTTGTCGACTTTTTTTTCCCTGGCCCTCTGTGCGTAGTAGGTATAAAGACATTATTCTGTTTTATAATAACTTTGGAAACGTTTAATTAAGATTTGTGGTATAAGGTCAGATTAATCACTCTCAATGTTTTTGATACTATACTATATGGTGCCTCTAAAATTAGGTTTCCATTTAATAACTTAATAATAACTTAAGTTACTACACCGAGTTTTTGTAAATGTTCTTATATCATAATTCTAATATAAATGAATATTTAGCTAAAAATTAATCTTTATCTATAAAAGTGTACTTAAGATATAATTTTACCTTCTGAGGAAGAAAAATGAAAAATAAAATATGCGTCAATAAAAAAATTTAGTACTGCAGGCTGTTTTTGCATTAAAAACTGTGAAAAAAACTAAACTTTTTTCAAAAAAAGTTTATGTCCTTAATATTTGACAAAAACATTAGTAAAAATACTTAACTTTATGTAAGTTTTCTAGAACATGTTCTGTATAATTTCATAACAAGTTATGTGTTTACTGAACATTAGGCTGTGTCAAAAAATCCCGAATTTCAAAATCGAAAACGCTCTCTGGCTCAAAAGTTGTCCTTGGTAAAAAACGGCCACTCAAAAATGAGCTTTGAGCTACCTCTAAACATTAACCGATTTGGCTCCTTTTTGAGTGGCCACCGTTTTTTACCAAGGAACAACTTTTGAGCCAGAGATCGTTTTCGATTTCGAAATTCAGGAGTTTTTGACACACCCTACTGAACATATGTAAAACTAAATGAAATAAAATGTTACGGAACATATTCTGTAAAAATTTATGTGAAATAAAATTTTAAGGAACATATTCTGTAAAAATTACATAACTTTACGTTGGCAATATTTTTACCTACGTTATGTTCTGTGGATAAAGCGCGCCAAAAATTAAATAAATAATTTATCGTGTGAAAATACATAATATATTATGTAAAACTTAAAAATATAGTAATAAGTAACATATTATGTTAATTTTAAAAATACAGCAATAAGTAATGTGAAATTTTTAGTGATTGTGTAATTTTTATCTATGTAGAGATAGTAAATTATTAACCCTCCACCAAATAATGAGGGCTGTGCTTTAAACCTACATTTATGTGGGTGTATTTAAACAAACAAACCCACGTACATGTTAAAAGAACGTACAATTAAATATTTGTATGTTCCCTTATATCTCTAAACAACTTGAATGCAGTTCTTTTGTTTTACAGCTAATTTTACTCATTTAGTTTATAATTGTTGGATTACATTAAAATTAAAAATCCCACCGCTACCCCTTAAATGAAATATGGGAGATTTCTTCATAAATATATCGCAAACAAGAAAAAATATTAAAATTATAAAAGAGAGGAAATGTAATACATCAAGGGGAAAACTTTTAGCTTTAAAATAAATATCCATCCCGCCTAAGTTAAAAGGAGTACTGGGGAGCATTAAAAAAATAAATTGGAACATGCGACACATCATTTTAAAGCTCTTAAAAAGTATTTATTATTTTTTTTTAATAATTTTGCGAAGTAAAAATTTATAAAGTTTGTTAAAATTTTTGATACGCCTGAAGTTTTTTTAATAGAGATCAGCAACTAAAGTTTATTTTTTTAAGGTATAGTTATTTTAAACCTTCCCGCTTGTAAACAATCTAGAAATTACTATAGCAACGTAAGATACGCATGCGTTGTAATCGAAATGACTAGACCCAATTTACACAACCGTTAAACGTTGACGTGTCATTAACGAGAACAAAACAATGGTTTATTCCTCTAAATTATTGGAATAAAAGCGATTTTATAAGCAAATTTTGTTTCTACAGGAATGCAAAAGTGTTTTTAGAAACAGCTTTATCAATTCTCTTTTTTTATATTAAAACATCATAAAAACAAAGTAAGTAAACAAAAATTATAAATTTTGGTTATATTGACATTCAAAACAAGCCACATGCTTCAGTGTAAATCCCACTGTTTATGTTAGTTTACATTGTTGCCGGATCTCAATTTTTTCAACATCTTTAAGAAAAATTTAAGATGACATCTTGTGTGCAATGTTTTAAAAAAATCGGCACAAATGCATATCACACCATTTGCTCGAAGTGTAATAAACACTGGCATCGCGATTGTGCAAACCTTACAATCGATGAAGTAAAGCAATATACGGCCGATTTAAAGAAACCTAATGCTCCGCGTTGGGTTTGTGCTTTTTGTTCTTCATCTAATGCTTCCTCGACTAGTAGAAGAAGCTTTTCAGTTAGCGAAGAATTGATGGATAACTCATCAAGCAGTTTGATATCAGTTTTAAGAAAAGAGCTGAATACATTTAAATCTGAAATTGAGAAATTTTGTACAGAAAATTTTTCTAAATTAGAACTATCAATCAAAGATGTACTTCATGAATTAGAAGTGCAAAAGAAACAGTTTAAAGATTTGCAAAAAGAAAATTTATCTTTAAAAGCAGAAATGGTGGAACTTAAGAAAGATTGCCAAAATAACTCTGAAAAAATAATCAACGAAGTAAACGACCGCACCATTCGTAGCAAAAATATTATATTTTACAATATACCAGAATCAACATCTAAAATTCTGAATAACAGGATTCAACATGATAAAGAAGAAGTATCTAATGATCTACGAAAATTAAACCTGGATCACGATATAATAAAGGTTACACGGATCGGAAAGCAGACTGGTAATAAGAAGAGACCCGTTAAGGTTATTTTTTCAAGTCAGGCTTCGGCACTTCTGGCATTAAAATCAAAGAAGAAATTAGATAACCCTAAATATACCTTCTCAGCGGATTTGACTCCTCTACAAAGAGAATCAATAAAGAATATGAGGGACGAAATATTAAAGCGGGAAAACAATGGTGAAAAACTCACAATAAAGTACATAAATAATATTCCCACTATAATACCAACATCTGTGCCAACAAAAAACTAAATACCAAGGAACAACTATCAGTGTACTACCATAATGCGGGAAGTTTAAGAACTAGACTAAACGATTTTAAAAATAGAGTCATAAATTCAAATTATCATATAGTTGTTATAACCGAAACCTGGTTAACAAGTAGTTACCGCGATGCTGAAGTCAACATGAAGAATTATAATGTGTATAGGTGTGATAGAAAATCTGAAACCAAAACTCGTGGTGGAGGCGTACTAATAGCAGTGCATAAAAGTGTTCAGTCTAAATTAATCAAGATACATACAAACTTGGAAAATATAGATGACATTTATGTGCAGATCAAAACTTTATCTAATAATTACATAGTTGGCTGCTTATACATACCACCAAAGTCTTGTATACATGGAATAACCCAAGATCAATATTTAAACTTGTACGAATCTCATTGTGATACAGTGGAACATATAATGGAATCTGTTAAGGAACATAAATTGATACTCTTGGGTGATTACAATTTGCCTGAAGCTCGTTGGCAAAATGAGGATTTTAGCGCTGTACCTACTTGTCCAGGAAATTCCATAGCAATACCAGTTTCTAATAGATTCTCATTTTTAAATTTGTACCAACATATTAACATACCTAATGATAGAAATGTTTTTCTCGATTTGTTATTCTCTAATGTTAATACTATAGAAGTGCATCGTGCAGTTGATCTATTAATAGAAAATACTCATCACCACATAGGATATACATTCGATTTACAATCAGACACCTCTGAGTCAATGTTATACGATGACTTTTCCTATGATTTTAAAAAGGCTAATATGATTGGTATGTGTGATTTTTTGACTGGTGTTGATTGGAATTTTCTGGACAAATATGATATTAATATAGCTGTCCAACAATTTTATAACAAAATGTATGAGGCATTATCATTATATGTCCCTATGGCCAGATTCAAAAGCACTGAATTTCCTTCCTGGTATACACTTCCTTTAAAGCAATTAATTTTTAAAAAGAAAGCTGCCCACAAAAAATATAAACAAACTAATTCAGATAACGATTATTTAATCTTTCACAGATTGCGCTCAGAGTGCATAGAACTAACCAATCAAACTTTTAAGAATTACCTACATAATATTGAGGAGAAAATCAACTCTAATGCCAACGAGTTTTGGAAATATGCTAGCACAAAAAACCAGGGATTTGAATGTCCAAACACAATGTATTTTAATGATAAGATTAGTTCAAACGGAAAAGATACAGTAAACTTGTTTGCTGAGTTCTTTTCCTCAGTTTATACAGATAACCCTTCTGACCCACCTCAGGAATACAAATTTGATAATACCGTTCAAATAAACCAAATGTCTTTCAGTTCTTGTGATGTTTTAGGAGCTATAAATAAACTAAAACCCACTAATTCATGCGGACCTGACGGAATACCTAATTCAATACTGATAGGGTGTAAAGATGTAATTGTGGAGATCTTAACCAAGTTGTTTAATTTATCTTTGAGCACGGGAGTTTTCCCAAAAATGTGGAAATCATGCTACATTACGCCAATTTTCAAATCAGGTAATAAAGAAAATATCTCAAATTATCGCGGGGTATGTAAACAATCTGCTGTGCCAAAGATATTGGATAGCTTGGTTACAGCAGAATTAACGTGGGCGACTAAAAATATTATCAACACTGCTCAACACGGATTTTGCGAGGGAAAATCCACAGTGACTAATTTGCTACTCTATCAGGATTATATACTTAATGCTTTTGAACTAGGATACCAAGTAGATTCCATTTATGCAGATGTACAAAAGGCTTTTGACACTGTTCCTCACAAATTTCTATTTAAAAAGCTGGAAGCATTAGGTATTTATGGTATGCTACTGAAGTGGATTGTCAGTTTTTTATCCGACCGAACACAACAAGTGAAAATAAAAAACTTTGTTTCCTTTTGTATACTTGTAACCTCTGGAGTATCTCAGGGCTCACATATTGGACCTCTCCTTTTTCTTTTATTTATAAACGATATTGTTTTGGTAATAAAATATTGTGAAATACTACTGTTTGCAGATGACCTAAAGTTATATAAGATGGTGCGGTCAATCTGTGATCAGTATCTTGTTCAGTGTGACATGGATAATTTAATTATTTGGTTTAAAAAACATGGTATGACCTTAAACATAAGTAAATGCTACTCAATTACGTTTCATAGAATCTTAAGACCTTTAGAAAGCTATTATGAAATGAATGGTACCCAACTACAAATAGTTGAAGAAATTAAAGATTTAGGAGTTGTCTTCGACAAACAGTTAAACTTCAACAGTCACATACGGGGTTGTGTCATGAAAACCCTACAAATTCTAGGCTATGTTACAAGAAAGAGTGGTGAATTCACAGTTGAGACCTATAAACACCTTTACTGCACTATAGTAAGACCTAACCTTGAATACGCAGCAGTAATATGGTCACCATGCTACCAAATCAATATCAATTTAATAGAATCTGTCCAACGTCGCTTTATGAGGATTGCAGGATATAGACTTGGTATAACAAGAGAAAACTTTGTTTATAACTATGCAGCTATTAACGATCGGATAAAGGTTGACACTCTACTTCAGCGTCGTTATAAATCTGATCTTTGCATTCTTAACTCAGTACTGTCTGGAAAACTAGAATGTCCCACTATTTTGGCCAAAATCAATTTTAACACAAATTACAGGACGCGAACAAATTTTTTATTTTATATAGGTTTTCATAACTCCAATTATACATACCATAGCCCATTGAACAGAATGATGCGACTATCAAATTTAAATCCGATGGTTAATATAACTGGAATATCATTAGGTCAGTTGAAATATAGGTTAAAACGTACTGAGCTAGTCATTCAATAGTTTCAGTCACTCCCCGTTAGAAGATATGTATTTTATTTTATTTTCCTACATTCTATTATGTAATCTGATTTTTATGTATTTAATAATTATTTCATATATTTCTAACTTAATTATTATTAATTATTAATTTATTTTAACATATTTAATGTGAAAACATTTTTGTAATATTTAAAAAAGGGGGTATCCCGTAAATAAATAAATAAATAAATAAATAAATAAATCGGACTTTGTGGAGTATTTAGCGGCAAATTTAAAATAATTATACCTTAAAACAATAAACTTTAATTAATGCATATTTTTTAAGGTCCCTTCACATAATTTTTGACGGAACACTATCTAGTAGGATAAATATTATTACAAAGATCTTTCTAGAGATTATCATTTGACTTTTTTAATAAAATATTACCTACTTAATTAAGTGGTCTAAATAAATTAATATATTATTTCTCTGTGAGTCATTACATTTCGTATTCAAAATGGTGTCTTTACAGCCATTAGTATGCTTGCAGTGTGAACGAAATAGACTTTTCGAATAGTGGATAATTGCTTCACCCACATTGTGGCCCGCTTATTTCCACTCAATAACAATGTAATTTGGATTACAAAACACATGCGGTTGCTAAGGATCAGTTTATATGCCTGTAAGGTATTTATTAGATAACTCACTGCTACAAAACAATATGTTTCCCCCAAAAATGTATTATTTCTGTCGGTTTGTCATTTAGTATGTCTGTCGGATTAATGTCGGTCTGTCTGTCCAAGAACGCAAGGCATTTTTTGTAACATTAAAACTTTTAATGCAAATATCACCGGTAAAAGATGATATCGCGTTGTTGTCTTAATAAATATCTTAAATTAATCAGTAAAAAATTACTGCTGCCAACAAAATAATACTTTCCCCTATATCCCTGGGTTCATTGAAATCAAAAACAAAAAAACAAAAATCAAAAAAAAAATTAAAAAAATTACTTATTTTTTCTAAATTTCTTGGACTTTTTTAATATTTGTTTTTTGAAAATTGGCGCCCCTTATAACGTTGTGTATAAATGTATTTTATTTTAAATAAGTATAAATATTTCTATCAATGTATTCTGAGAATTTGAAATTTATCGGACTTTCCCTTCTATTTTTATAAATTTTGGAAAAATTGGGCCCAATAACTTTTTTGTTTTTAAATAGATTTTTTTTTAAACAATGGTTTTTTTCTCATAAATGAATAAAACTTGATTTTTACTGAAAATTTGAGATCAATAGAATATTTCTTTCTTGAGTGTTGAAAAAAAACGTGACACAAGATGAACGGACAAACGGACAGACGGATTTTTTTTAGTGTTCAGAATTCGATAAAAAGTATATTTTACTTTTAAGTAAAATATACTTTTTAAAAAAGTATATAGATTTTGGAATTTAAAAACTATCGTACAATACTCGTCTACACTGATAAAAAGGATTTATTTGGATATGACCAATTAACAAATTTTATTTGAGTAAAATAAATATTTAGTTCATGTAAACAAATATTTTAATTTCAAAATGATTTATTAATGGGAACAAAATAGTTTATTTTCAAAAATTTATTTGTCACAAGGGAACGTTGAAATATTACGTAACGCTCCAGGGGGGGGGGTAGGGGGGTCTCGAAAACCGTTACAGAGGAAGGGTGGGTGTCAGTTAAAATGATAATTAACACTTAAAAAAATATAAACTCATATGGTTTATTGGATCAGGTTGTTAACAATGAACCAGGGCTAAGATACGGATTCATTGCAAATTTTATTGCACATGGCATTCACTAAATCCTCTACACAAAAAACAAATAGAGATGCCATAAGCAATAATCGGATTTCGGTTAACCGGTTGCGGAAATTACCTCAGACCCATTTTTGGTTAAAACACTTGAAAATGTTACGCCGCGTCACATGTGGGGGGAGTGGGGGTTTAAAGTGGCCAAATTTTGCGTTACGTAATACTTGAACGTTAAATTATTTGGTTGAAACAAATAATTTAATTGGCCATATCCAACTAAATATTTAGTTGACACAAATAAACTGTTTTATCAGTGTAGTCATAAGACTTCAAAGAGTATAAAAACGCCACAAACAAACAATAGAATGATGTAGACAGGAAACTATAGTATTTCATCACGGGAGGCGAAAAGAAAATAACTTTTCTCTGTTTTCTTAATTTAAAAGATTATTGGTGGTTTCTGGGTCATTGTGTCAACAAGTTTATTAAACAAGGGTCGCTAAAAGGTTTTCATGCGGTTTTTAACAATCCATAACCAAGCCAACAAAGGTTTAATAAAAGTTTGACTTGTTCCCAGAGGTGTGTGTGTAAAAATACACTATATATAACTTTGACAATATAAAAGGATATATAGTTTTTTATTCTCCAATTTAAATTGAGTTTCAGGATTCTTTTAAGTTTAGAGAAAAGGGTGTAAAATCACTTAACTGGGTCGTTATTTGAAGACATGAGGATCAACAGTAGCCTAAACTCTTTTGGCGATACTGAAATAAGAAAAAGTTGTATAAAATGTGTATTAACCCTTTGAGACCCAGTGGAACATATATGTCCCATCTGGTTTTAAGTCATCACTGTATTTCCCATTTTACATTGTAAAATTATTTAAGGGTTTTTTAGTTACATGGAGAGTATTTCTACCATATTTTATTAACAGTGGCAAAGCTACTTTTGTATTGTTGTCCTAATAAAAATTTCATTCATGTTCTTTTAAATGGTACAGTGGATTTAACTTTTAAATGGCGTAAGATAACGAATTAAAATTTAAATGAGGTATATTGCATAATATAAACTAATAAAGTAATTTTACCCAAATGACACATTTTTATATTTTAAAGTAAAACTACGCCCCTCTAGGAGGACAAAATTTTAAATGAAAGGGTGGTTCGTGTGATATATCATTTAAAAGGTTTTGCCATTATCTATCCAACGGTGTATACAACGTTGTATAGATACATCTATTTTTATATTTATTGTTATATTTTAAGTTAAATTAAAGGGTCATATTTAGCTTTAAATTTTTAATAAATTATTGACAGTAATATCACAAGAGGTAGTGAAATTTTCGATAATTTTATTATGGCCCCATAAAATAATTTTACTCCCTATTTTTTTCAGTATATTTTTTGTTATTAAAAGCTCGACACCGAAGATCGAGAGCTTTTTATAAAAAAATTACTTTAGAGCAAAATTATTTTATCAGGCCAGAATAAAATTTTATAAAAATTGCACCAACTCGAGTGACATTTAGCTTGACTATTTTACAAACTAACTAGCAAAAAAAAGTATGATTTATTAAAATGTTTATTGCATATAATTAGGTTTAACTAGAGCTTACCTCAAATTATTTAGTTTTCCGTACCAAGACATGGATTAAATTATTTTTACATTTTTGAAAAGCGCGCGCTTATAGCAATTGTTTAAACGTTTATCTGGTGCTCCGACGTTGCAAGATTTTGCCCAAAATATTATAATTTCCTACAAATTAGTTGTTGTTTTTTTGTACAAAGCATTGGGCATAAGAAAATAAATAATCAGAAAAAAACATTTACATTATGTTATTGAAAAACAAATTGCTCCGTGGCTTAATAATTATTATAATAATTATAATTATTATAATTTATTATAACTTAAATTGTGAAATAAATCTGACAACATTGCTATGTTTATCATTTTATTTTTGCATGTTTTGACATAAACGGAATAAAAGAGCTAGCATTAAAAGTTACGTTTTGTGGCTGATTTAATATAAATTACTGTTAAAATTTAATATTTAATGTGAAAAGCGACAAAATAAGTTAATTAATTGTTTGCATTACCTAACAAAAAGTTTTAAACTTTGTCAAAGTCGTTGCAAAATGTAAGATTTTCCTACATTTGCTTTGAATGATATGTTTTCAAATTAATCAAGATATCCGTGGTTTTAATAATTTCATACGTGAAATTATCAGTGTAATACGAATCGGATTGGAAGTCAAAAAATAAAGAGATTTGATTGGTCTATTATAAGTTTGTAGAATAGTAAATGAAATGTGACAATCCTTCCTTAATAACTCTCGAATGAAGCCTGATATCAAAATTCTAGAAAACAGGTCAATTCAACTCATGATTATAGTAATTTAAATCTGCAAATTTGAGATTATAAATTTAACTTCAATACCCCCACAACCTCAACTTAAAATTTCATATGTGTCAAACTTTTTATACCGACGAATCATCCCGAATCAAGAAATAAAAAGCACTAGTTTCGAATTTTCCAAAATTTTCAAATAAAATTATAGGCAAAAAATTCTTGGATACAAATTTGTTTCATGAAAAAATAAGAAACTTTTTTTTTGAAAAAAAAAAGTCTCTCTGTCCGTCCGATGTCACGTTTTTTTGTAGAAACGATAACTCAAAATTTTCAGAAAAAAATCAAGTTCTATAAGGGGAAGATCCCTATTGTTTTTGAAAGTAATCCCCCCAAAAACAAAAAAGTTATGGGGGGCTAAACTAAAAAAAAAATCGAATAAATCTGATTGAAAATTCTGATTAACTTTTTCAGGCAAAATTACTTTTATTATAAGATCAATTTTGAAATCTCCCCAAAACCCAAAACATTATAGGCGCTTAAACTTTTTTTAAAAATGAAAAAATTATCATTTAATTTTTTTTTTCAAAAATTTTTGCTTTTACGCAAAAAGAATATATTTTTTTTTTTTTTTTTTTTCTAATTTTTCGTTTTTCAAAAAAAGATCTTTTTAATTGTTATTTTTTTTTTATTTTTTTGAACTTTTTTTTATTTCTTTTTTGTTTTTAGCAAAAAGAAAATAAAAAAAATGTTAAAAAGTTTTTTATTTATTTTTTTTTGTAAAAATGTATTTGGGAAAATGCAATATATTATTTACTGTAAATAGTATAGTATAATGCGTAGCATTTCATATCTTCATGGTTTGTTTTATGCATAATGTTTTAAGTGTTTTTAAACACTTACTTAAAAGTATATTCTACAAAATGGTGTTTTTAAGAGTTTTTTTATTTTTTTTAAGCGTTATGTTTGTGCACAGCTCTATGGAGTATTTTATATAGGGATTTTAACACCAAATATTCTATGGTGGAAACAAAAATAGTTTTATCTTATCGAAAGAAACAAAAAATTAAGAAATTGAATTTTAATGAAATATAGTTCATATCAAAAATATTTCAAAAATATGATCTAGTTATATAAAAAGGACTTGCACTAAATATTTTAATTAGTTATAAATGTAGTCTATTATTAAATCGAAATTACATATGCATTGGTACAATATCTATATAGACAAAGTAAATTCATTAGTTTGCCTATAGGTAATAGCAAACCTAAACGTTAATTTAGCATATCGCCGGTCGAAAACCACAGAATACAAGGGAGATGGATGTAGTGGAGTAAACGTCAGTTAAGTTTGAGGCATCTTTATATTAAGTTGGGTTGGTTTAGAATCGCTTTAGTCCCGAGTACCTATTCACATTCCATTTGATTTGACGTTATCACACCACGGCATCTTATCGCTAGTAGTCTAAGAGCTGGTGACCATTTTTGTTTCATTACTTTCTCACAGCTGCGTTTTATATATGTCTTAAAGTACACTCCAATTAAGCTATCTGCAAATCGCCAGGTCCAGGATCAGGTTCCTTTGGGTGCTAGAAGCCCCTAAATGGTGGTGAAATGGGGTCCCCGAAAAATATCAAATTTATTACATTTAGATTAGTCTATTTTCACAGTTTTACACAATTATTCAGCAGGCCAAGGGGTAAAAAAGACTTTAAAAGATTTATTCGACACATGTCAATACTTAAAAGTCGAAATAATTTTCATTTAATCAAAATGTCGTTTCATAAATACTCATTTCTTTAAAAAATTAAGTATACCCCTAGTGTCAAAGGTACTTTTTAAAGTTTTTACCACTTGGCCCCAGAATTATTGTGTATAACTATGAAAATAGCTTAATCTCAATATAATAAATCTAATGTATAGCAAACCTAAACGTTAATTTAGCATATCGCCGGTCAAAAACCACAGAATACAAGGGAGATGGATGTAGTGGAGTAAACGTCAGTTAAGTTTGAGGCATCTTTATATTAAGTTGGTTTGGTTTAGAATCGCTTTAGTCCCGAGTACCCATTCACATTCCATTTGATTTGACGTTATCACACCACGGCATCTGATCGCTAGTAGTCTAAGAGTTGGTGACCATTTTTGTTTCATTACTTTCTCACAGCTGCGTTTTATATATGTCTTAAAGTACACTCCAATTAAGCTATCTGCAAATCGCCAGGTCCAGGATCGGGTTCCTTTGGGTGCTAGAAGCCCCTAAACGGTGGTGAAATGGGGTCCCCGAAAAATATCACATTTATTACATTAAGATTAGTCTATTTTCACAGTTTTACACAATTATTCAGCAGGGCAAGGGGTAAAAATGACTTTAAAAGGTTTATTTGACACATGTCAATACTTAAAAGTCGAAATAATTTTCATTTAATCAAAATGTCGTTTCATAAATACTTATTTCTTTAAAAAAAATAAGTATACCCCTAGTGTCGAAGGTACTTTTTAAAGTTTTTACCACTTGGCCCCAGAATTATTGTGTATAACTATGAAAATAGCTTAATCTCAATATAATAAATCTAATGTATAGCAAACAAAAACGTTAATTTAGCATATCGCCGGTCAAAAACCACAGAATACAAGGGAGATGGATGTAGTGGAGTAAACGTCAGTTAAGTTTGAGGCATCTTTATATTAAGTTGGTTTGGTTTAGAATCGCTTTAGTCCCGAGTACCCATTCACATTCCATTTGATTTGACGTTATCACACCACGGCATCTGATCGCTAGTTGTCTAAGAGCTGGTGACCATTTTTGTTTCATTACTTTCTCACAGCTGCGTTTTATATATGTCTTAAAGTACACTCCAATTAAGCTATCTGCAAATCGCCAGGTCCAGGATCGGGTTCCTTTGGGTGCTAGAAGCCCCTAAACGGTGGTGAAATGGGGTCCCCGAAAAATATCACATTTATTACATTTAGATTAGTCTTTTTTCACATATAAAAATTATCTCGTTTTTAAGAACAGTTTTATATCTATTTTCACAGTTTTACACAATTATTCAGCAGGCCAAGGGGTAAAAAAGAATTTAAAAGATTTATTTGACACATGTCAATGCTTGAAAGTCGAAAGAATTTTCATTTAATCAAAATGTCGTTTCATAAATACTCACTTCTTTAAAAAATTAAGTATACCCCTAGTGTCAAAGGTACTTTTTAAAGTTTTTTACCACTTGGCCCCAGAATTATTGTATATAACTATGAAAATAGCTTAATCTCAATATAATAAATCTAATGTATAGCAAACATAAACGTTAATTTAGCATATCGCCGGTCGAAAACCACAGCATACAAGGGAGATGGATGTAGTGAAGTAAACTTCAGTTAAGTTTGAGGCAGCTTTATATTAAGTTGGTTTGGTTTAGAATCGCTTTAGTCCCGAGTACCTATTCACATTCCATTTGATTTGACGTTATCACACCACGGCATCTAATCGCTAGTAGTCTAAGAGCTGGTGACCATTTCTGTTTCATTACTTTCTCACAGCTGCATTTTATATATGTCTTAAAGTACATTCCAATTAAGCTATCTGCAAATCGCCAGGTCCAGGATCAGGTTCCTTTGGGTGCTAGAAGCCCCTAAACGGTGGTGAAATGGGGTCCCCGAAAAATATTAAATTTATTACATTTAGATTAGTCTATTTTCACAGTTTTACACAATTATTCAGCAGGCCAAGGGGTAAAAAAGACTTTAAAAGGTTTATTTGACACATGTCAATACTTAAAAGTCGAAAGAACTTTCATTTAATCAAAATGTCATTTCATAACTTCTTATTTTTTTATAAAATTAAGTATACCCCTCGTGTCAAAGGTACTTTTTAAAGTAAGTAAATAGCCTAATGTCAATGTAAAAAATGTAATGTATATGACTTGGAAAGTTAAAAATATATTTTTTGGTAGTCCATTGTCACAGCTTTTGGAGCTTCTAGCTCCCAAAGGAACCGGATCCGGAGCCTACAAATTTGAAAATATCTTAATTTAAATGTACTTTAAGACATATATAAAATACAGCCGGGAGAAAATAATGAAATAAATATGGTCACCAGCTCTCTGACTGTAGTAAACGTCGAGAGCCCGTTCACCGCGGTGCACCGGTGTACCGGTAATAATACCACATCATGTCCACATGCATGTGAATTACTCCTCTGGTACCGAATTCCCATTTTGTATGATCTGTCTTGGGCGTTGAACATAATTAAAATTAACGTACATTCATTGTACAGTGCGGTCCAAAATTCACCCCCCCATTTTAACTTTTGAACGAGTTGAGATATAGACTTCAAATTTAAATAAGACAACTTAAACTATCTTTTAGCATATATTTGATATTTTCAGCTCTTAAAATGTGGGCAGGGGGGCATGGGGGGACATTTTTTTTAATGGAAAGGGTGGTCGTGTGATACATCATTTTAAAGCTTATAAAATTCTCTATTTAAACTAACATTTTTAAATTTTTTAAAAATGTTTTTTAAGGCTTTGATTTTTTTAATTTTTTGTGTTAAAACATTCGATTTTTTAAGTTTTTTTTATAATTTTTTATTTATGTTAACTAAAATTAGTTTAGAAGTATAATTATCATTTTTTTATATGAAATTAGGCATTTAAAAAAAATTATTTGTTTTTTTTAGAGGAATTTTGACATTAATACCCATTTTCAACCCCATTTTAAACCCAATTTTTTTTTTTTAATTTAAAAATATGGAGTTAAATGGAGAATTTTATAAGCTTTAAAATGATGTGTTACACGACCCCCCTTTCCATTTAGAAAAATGTGCCCCCATGACTCCCTATCCACATTTTAAGAGCTGAAAGTATTAAATATATGCTAAAAGATAGTTTAAGTTATCTTGTTTAAAAGTTCCAAATTTTAAGTCGATATCTCAACTGGTTCAAAAGTTAAGAGGGGGTGACTTTTGGACCGTTCTGTATGTGGGTTCTGTGTGTATACTGCAGGGCAAAAGTGATCCAAACTATAGGCTAATTCGTTTTTACGTAATAGTGGATCAAAGATGCATATGGGTTAATATCAGAGAAGTACTTCTTTTCGGGTTAGAAAAAAGCTCAAAATTACAACTTACTAGGGAAAAATTTATGCATGTAAAATATTTATTGCGCAAGAAATACAATTTTTATAGTAGGCGCAAACTTTACGCACTTTTGGCACTGTGGTGCGCACTTGTCTTGATATAAGTTAACATTTTCAAAAATATTATTGGATAGTGAAAAGGAAACAAAACTACTTTACAATTCAAAATGGCGTATCCAATATGGTGACCGAACATTTTTAAACTTGTACTTGTACTTGTACACTTGTATTTATGGGTTTTTGAGGTCGGTATATCTGAATTTGATATCAAAATTTCTGATTTGGATATATAAAATAATCCTATTACTTTTTTATTGATTCCGGTTCTAGGGCCTAAGCACAAGTAAACTGTAAAAAGTAACTTTTGCCATTTTTAATTAAAATTAAAATTTAGAAATATAAAATAATCTTATATAAGTTTTTTTAATCAATATCAGGTTCTGTTCAGGGGTGTCTGCTACTCTGGACTCGTAGGACTCATAGAGTTAATATCAAATTTATACTCCTTTTTAGCAAAAAACACTTTTTTTTAACCAAAAATTCATTAACGCAACTTAAAAATATACCACAAAATTTAGGAAAACTAGTCGAAAAATAATAGTTGTAATTTCACTCAACTTCTTCTTTAAAAAAATGGTCAGAACTCGCAACTTTGCGAGTTGAACTATAAGTACCGTATGTTTTCTTATTTTTTTCGTTTCCGTGCCGTTACGTCAAATAATCTTAGCCGTAGCACAAGAATGTATAGAACATGTTTTGTAGAGAATTAGGTAAGCGTTCATTTGGTTTTTCATTTTTTTTCACAAGGTAATTAGTAAACAAGTTATCACAAAAAAATGGATTTTGTACTGTATTTTTCTGTTTTTTTTTTCCTAACACTCAGAAAATATCGTTGTAATTTTAATGCTAAATTTTATTTGTAATATGTATTTAATATTTGTTATTTATATCACCACTATTGGTATTTAATACTTTACTTGTGATATTAAATACTACATTATTAGTATTATATACAACCAACTACTTTTCTTTGTATTATTACTAATCAAAATTTCGGTATTATTTATCGATTGTTATTTTACTAAATACTGTAACATACTTTAAACTAGATCAATAACACAATAACCACAACTTAAAGTATACCAAACTATAACTGTAATATAATTTACCAAATGTTACAGTATTAATAAACACATGTTGCGTGGGGATTAAAATGTACCAGCACGGTATCTATGTTAGTATGACAACATATTGTTTAAAATACACATATTGTAGTATTTAATATCACAAGTAAAGTATTAAATACCAATGGTGGCGATATAAATAAAAAATATGTATTAACAAATAACATTCAGTATTAAAAATACAACGAAATTTTGTAGCACAAAAATGCATCTGGATTTTTTGTAGAGAAGCTTTCATTTGATGCAAAAAAATTCATAAAAGTTATCTCAAAAACATAGTATTTGTACTTATTTTTCTGATTTTTTTTCTCTTTCGTGCCTATACCTCAAAGGGTCCCAGCTATACCACAAACATGAATAGAATATTTTTTTTAGAGAAATATATTCAATTAAATTCAATTTTAATTTATTTTTCATTATTTTTTGCAAACATACAAACTTAATAAATAACGGTGATCCACCTAAACTTGCGTTTGTGCGCGGTGTCTAATATATAACTAATGTAAAATAAAATATACATACATACTAGGTTTCTATTTTAACTTAAATTATAACTTTGAATTTTAATTTTTAATTATAATTTTGAAAAAGAATAAGCTTTATTTTGGTGTAAGAGTTTTTATTATACGACAAGTATTAAGCGAGTTATCGCTAAAAACTTAGTTTTATGTTAAAAGTATTTAAAAAAGGCAGGTAATAAACGGCCAAGCGAAATGAATATTTTAGTTGCGATCCTAAAAAAAAAATTACTGCTTACGACTCTTTTAACCTACAAATTTTCGACATGATGTCCACACCAATTTTTATATTTTAATGTAATATTTATTGTTTTTATGTTTGTAAAAGGTTCCTTGTCCATAATGTGTTCAATTTAATAATATATATGACTACGTGCACACAATTTTAGCTTTGATAAAGCCCCCAAAGAAGGGAGAAACGTTAGCGATAAAATAAAGTGACGCATTAAAACCTGCCAAAAAATCCGAGTTTTATTACAAACCAGAAAAATACTTTATTATTATTTTTTAATTGGGACCGTGTACAAATTACGTAAGGTGTTTTTTAAAGGATTTTCGAACCCTTCCTTCCTAAACGCTTTTTGTGTCTCCCCTCAAAATGCACAAGGAATTATTACTAGGATCTCCTAGTCGAGTTCTTAGTTTTTTTGTTCATAGGCCATCATTTTTATTTTCCATACTTGTGTTGTAGGTAGTAATAGGCAGTATTTTCACGCATCTTGAGAAAACCTTACGTCCTGTTTATTTTTTATCCTTAGTTAATCCCACAAGTCCCGCGGATTCCCGTATGCCAATCCCAGACTTTTGCAGATTGGAAAAGTGGCGCGGAATCCCGCGGAATTGCGGGATTGCTATCTCTATTCTGGACTATTCCTAGGACTTACGGTGCTGTGGAAACTCCCCTGTCTTTTGATTTTAATTCTTAGAAATTGAATTACATAACGGAAAATGTATTTTTAGCTCAATATTTCTAAAGCTTCGGGTAAAAAATCTAAGAAATATTACATTTCTTTAATTATAGTTATATCATGGGTAGCCAGAATGCAGTCGTTGGCACACGGCAGAATTATAAAGTTACTATGACCGAAAAACTTGGATTTATAAAAGAGCAGTTCTTATGAATAATATTCTTTTGAAAAATATTAAGATATTATGTTGTAGCCAAAACGTTTTCTGCGTTTTGGCTACTACACTATAGTGTTATATTTGTCTATGCTCTTAATAAAAACGTTTTATTCAAATTTTATTTTTCCCTTCATACGAATATATAAAAGACGAGTTTGAAAACTCTTGTTTTAGTTTCAGGTAAAAATGTCATTTTAAAGTGATTTTAAAAGGTTAATGTTAGGCTGGCATCTATAAAATAAAAAATAAACAATAATTTCAATTCTTTAATGGATTTTTTAGACATTTTAACAATACCTACATATTTTTTAGTACTTCTAGTATGCTTGATTGATTGATTACAAAAATAAACAAGATGAAGATTCGTAACCGCTTAACTTCGGCTCCCTGCAGCAGTGGCGCACCCAGGATTTTTCTGAGGGTGGCGGCGACAGTATTTTTTCTGGTCTATTTATGGCCTATTATGGCCTATATAGTGCAGTAAAGGGTGCAGGGTGTAGCCAGACTTTTTTGCAATTTCGGTAAGCAAGTTTAGCGCCGAAGTCAATTTTGATTAGAAGTTTCACGCACGCACTTCCACGTTGAAATTTGAAAAAAAAAATATTAAAAAAAACTTTTAATAGACAGAGAAAATAAGAAAATCCTAAATTTCCGCATTTCCCAGACACTTGAGAACTTGCAGACATGTAAAAATTTTATAAAATAAATAATTAAAATTGTGATTAAGTACAATATTAATATCACATTATTGCTTAACAAGTTTAGCGAAGCAGTTTTACAGGATAAGCAATTTCCAAAAATTAAAAAAAGCAAACTATTTTATAAAATTGCAAATAAGTAGAAAAAACCCCTTAAATTATAACTTTTAATTTAATTTTTAGAAATCTTAATTTTTTTACATTTCCCAGACATCTCAGAATTTAAAATGTAAATAATCAAGTTTAGCGGCGTAGGTAAAAATTTTTACAGTTTACAGTCTTCAGGACAAACAATTTCTGAGAATTCGGAAAGTAAATTATTTTTATAAATTTTCAAATAAGTAGGTTAAACCTCTTAAAACACAACTAATTATGCTTAGCGCCGCAGACGAAATCTTAATTTTTTGCATTTCCCAGATACCTCAAAATTTTTCACATGTAAATAATTTTACAAAATCTATTAATTAAAACTTTAATATCACATTATTGCTCATCAAGGAAGGTTTAAGATTTTATAGTTTTTCCGGATAAGCAAATTATTTTATAAAACTTCAAGTGGGTAGGTAAAAACCGCTTAAAATACAACTGATCATATTTAACACCGCAGGCAAAAATCTGTAGAAATATTGATGCTTCACATTTTCCAGTTTGATGGATCTTATTTTATAAAATCTATTAACAAAAATCGAGATATTAGCTCTGCAGGTGAAATTTTTTGAAAAACTAACAAGCAAAATAGTCAAAAAGTCATTTTAAAAACATTAAATTTGAGAGCTGTGGGGGGGGGGGGGGCTGATTATGAAAATCATATTTCCTGTTTGACAAACATATAAATTTGTAAGCTATTTATTATTATTTTTTGCTTTGATTTTCTTAAAAATTAATAAAAATTAGAAAATTTTAAAATAAGAAACTTCATATTTTTCATTTTCGGGATCGTAGGAAAAATAGTGTACATAACTCTTGGAAAGTGTATTTCATGCACTCGTGGGGTTTCCTTACACGCCTGATGGCTTGTTCGTAAACCTTCCCACTCGCGTGAAATATGTCACTTTCCCACTAGTTATGTAATATACTGCACTACTGGAAAGAATTAAGGGAACAAAAAAAATCCCAATTTTTTTTTGTGATTTTTGAAAGGCTGTATCACAGTGAAAAATGGTCGTATGGAGATTAAAAAAAAATAAATTTTGAAGCTTTAAGTTTCTAGTTTTGAGATCTTTTGGCATTTTTTTTTGTGAGATACGGTTATCGCGCAACCATAGGAAATAGAGTGAGATAAAAAATTTCCATTTTTTTCTTTTTTTTTTTTTGGTCCCCAGTCTTTTTTTAATTAAACCTATACAAAGGTCAGGTAGCTTGTTTATTCAGTTCTAATTTGATTTTTTATTATTTTCTCTACATCGATTTTTTGCTGAGATATTCGACTTTTAATGAAAAAGGATGCATTTATTTTTGATCATCGATATCTCAGCAACTAATGACCGCTCAGTAAATCAAAGGGCGGTTTTAAAAACTTAAAGGAATTGTCTATAAGCACCCACTATGGTTTTTAAAGAAAATTTTTTTTTCATCCTTTACATTAATTTAAAAAAACTGAAAAAAAAATGACTTTTTACTGTTTTTTAGAAAATCTACGGATTATTTACAAATTTTGATGAATCGACCAATGTTGAGTGTAATTTTTACAGCTTAGGGTACCCACAATAACCCTGTAAGTTTACAAGTTGATCCATGGAACCGATTTTCTGTTCCAAATGATCAAACTTTTAAAAAGAATTAAAGGAACACTAAACACTCGTAATCATTATCAAAATGAAAAAAAAAAAGATGTTTACTTCGACTTTTCCCAAAATTTTACATCAGATATCGCTTAAATTTAAGGAAAAAAAAAATAAAAATAAAATAAGAAATTTTTCAAAAAAATTTTTTTTTCCTTTGGAAAAGTTGCTGGACATTTCAGAAAACAATATCTTGTTGTTTCCCATACGGTTTTAATCTTCATTATTTAACGGCCGGCATTTGCGTTACCCAAAGCGTACCACTTGGAGGTTGCACGGTCGGATTTACGCTTCTTGTGCATTACTAGGGTGGACCTTATATTTTTTTATTTTTTTTTAATTTCCATTTAGGCGTAACTAGAAAAATCTAAAAATATGAGAGTAATCAAATTTCTCTAAGGCCCCTAAAATTCGTAAAATTACCCATAAATCGTAAAAAATCGTTGAAAATTGTCTTTAACTCTTGTATAAATAAAAAATTTAAAGTGTTTGAAATGTAATTTTTTTCCTTTTGAGCATACATAATTATGTGCCCAATTTCAAAATGATTGAAAGATTCTAACCCGTGCCGATAATCCTCCAAAGTTGCCCCTAACACTAAAATTTACGCATGTCTACCATAAATGTGAGTCAAAGGGTAAACAAACATTTTAAAAATGTATCAGATCGTACTGAATTTGTAGAAAAATAAAAACAACTGGATATTGTTTCCTTAAAAATCCAGAAACTTTTCCTAAAAATTAAAAAAATAAATAAAATATTTGTTTACCGTTTGACTTACATTTACGGTAGAAATTCATAAAAAATATAAGATTCACCCTAGTAAATGCACAAGAAACGTAAATCCGACCGTGCAACCTCCACGTGGTACGCTTTGGGTAACGCAAATACCGGCCGTTAAATAATGAAAATTGAAACCGTATCAGAAACAACTAGATATTGTTTTATGAAATGTCCAGCAACTTTTTCAAAAGAAAAAAAAATCTTGAAAATTTTTTAAATTTTTTTTTATTTTTTATTTTTTTTTTCCTTAAATTTAAGCGATATCTGATGTAAAATTGTGGGAAAAGTCGAAGTAAAAGTCTTTTTTTTTTTCATTTTGATAATGATTACGGAGTGTTTAGTGTTCCTTTAATTCTTTTTAGAAGTTTGATCATTTGGAACAGAAAATCGGTTCCATGGATCAACTTGTAAATTTACAGGGTTATTGTGGGTACCTTAAGCTGTAAAAATTACACTCAACATTAGTCGATTCATCAAAATTTGTAAATAATCCGTAGAGTTTCTAAAAACCAGTAAAAAGTATTTTTTTTTTCAGTTTTTTTAAATAAATGTAAAGGATGAAAAAAAATTTTTTTTCTTTAATAACCATGGTGGGTGCTTATAGACAACTCATTCAAGTTTTTAAAACCGCCCTTTGATTTACTGAGCGGTCATTAGTTGCTGAGATATCGATGATCAAAAATAAAAGGATCCTTTTTCATTAAAAGTCGAATATCTCAGCAAAAAATCGATGTAGGGAAAATAATAAAATATCAAATTCGAACTGAATAAACAAGCTACCTGACCTTTGTATTGGTTTAATTGAAAAAAAAAAAAATTTAAGACTGGGGACCAAAAAAAAAAAAAGAAAAAAATAGAAATTTTTTATCTCACTCTATTTCCTATGGTTGCGCGATAACCGTATCTCACAAAAAAAAATTGCCAAAATAGCTCAAAACTAGAAACTTAAGCCTTCAAAATTATTTTTTTTAATCTCCATACGACCATTTTTCACTGAGATACAGCCTTTCAAAAATCACAAAAAAATTTGGGATTTTTTTTTGTTCCCTTAATTCTTTCCAGTAGTATTTTAGTATTTTATGCAATAACTCACTTTCTTTTGCACCAACAAAAATGATAATGAAATTAAGAATCAAGAATCAAGAATCAAGAATCAAGAATTTATTTAATGCTA
The DNA here is from genome assembly GCA_958510825.1 of Brachypterus glaber. Taxonomy (NCBI): domain Eukaryota; kingdom Metazoa; phylum Arthropoda; class Insecta; order Coleoptera; family Kateretidae; genus Brachypterus; species Brachypterus glaber. The sequence goes on from OY294046.1 coordinate 18,783,169, forward strand.
ATAAATATTTACATTTTTGCATTCGTCAGAAATATACTTTAAAGAAAACATACAATATGTTTGGATAATACTTGACATTTAACAATATAATAAATAACACATAAAATAAAAATTTAGGAAAATATGTTTCCGTCATCCAAGAACTCATGGATATTATAGTAGGCTTTTTTCATAAGCACCTTTTTGAGTTTTGTTTTAAACCTTCTTAAAGGCAACAACTGCAAATTCGCCGGTATTTTATTTAGAAATATAGGGCCATAGTAGTTTAGACCAAAACGACTAGATGTAGGACTTAAATGTTCTAAATGAATTTTGTTTTTGTTTCTTGTATTGTAGTTGTGTATGTCTGAATGGGTTTTATGATCTTTCAAATTCAACAGAGCCTCACATATGCACTCCAGTATATAAACACAAGGGAGGGTCAAAAAACCATGAGACCTGAATTTGTCTCTAACATCATCTTAATAATTTAACCTAGTAATTACCCTCAATATTTTACGTTGCAGGCTAAACAATCTATTTAAGTGGCAGCTATGACCCCAACAGGTTATTGCATAACTCAGTCTGGACATAAACAGCGAGTGGTAGGCAGTGACAACCACAGAGTGAGGCAATATATCAATAATATTTCTAAATAAATAAATGTATTTAGCCGCCACACCGGCGATATACTCGACATGAGAGTCCCACTTTAAAGAAGAGTCAAGAACCACCCCTAGAAACTTAGGTCTGACTGAGTTATAATCTGTTAGGCCTTGTAGCCATTTGTGACTAAATATTAAATTATTTGTTTTTGAAGTTTTTAAGTGAAGCTTCCCAGTCCGCACAAATTCATGGCAGGTACATGGCAGGTACATAACCACTGTTCTATGTGATGTTGCAGCCATGTAATTTTTATAGTCCATGTACAGTCCTTGGACTTTAAAAATTCCGCCTCAAATTATGTATCAGGTACATAACATGTAACATATCAGCTACATACCAGGTGCATAACATGTTATATAACTTTTGCAATATGGATGAGAGGTATCAGCCATGTCGTTTTTATACTCGTTGATATGTAGCAGAAACATACCAAATACATCATAAGTTATCCCTTGCCATATAGATGAGAGGTCTTTAATACATTAAAATTATATGGGTGATATGTAACATGGATGTTATAATGTCCGTTAAATTCCCCCGTACCCCCGTTGAACGGCAAATATAACTTCCAATTTCGAATAGGTAAATGATACACCAATATGAAATACATATTTTTGTGCCACTTACCTATTCGAAATCTAAAGTCGATATCTACAGGGTCCGGTCGAAGTCTTAATTTCGTTTATTTTGCAAAAATAAAAATATATCTTAAACTGACACTCGGTTGTCCTGCCAGGTATACATACAAAAAAATTAAAACTACATATTACATATTCTGAATAAAATATATTTTAAAAAAGGTAACTGTTTGTACATTTTTTTTTAAACGTAAAATAAAATAAACATATTCTAAAAAAAAATATATTTAAAATTAAAAAAAAAAAACGTAATAATGCAAAATATCGAGGGGTAAATCTCATACGATCTCGAGTACACCAAATTTTGCATTACCCAAGATTTGGAAAGATTTCGCGGGAGTTGGCAAGATTTCGCGGGATTATAAAAAAAAAACTAAATAATTCATTTTACAATGTCAAGTATAATATACTTAGTATATATATATTATACGTTTTTTCATAAATTACACAAAAAAAAATTCTTTCAAAATCTCTAAGAATAAAATAAATACAGTCACAAAAAAAAAATGGATCTCCGAAGGACTCGACTAGTCAATTCCTATATATTTTGAGCCGCTGAATGCGAATCTGAGGTCGAAATTTAAAAGTTTTTAAAAAGACCTTAAAAAACCTAGCGAAAAAGTACAAAAAGGATGTTTTTTTGAGTTTATTTTGAAAATGAGACCCAATTTTTAAACTCCGAGTCGGATTCAGCGGCAGACAGACTAGTCGAGTCTGTCAAAGATCCAACTTTAGATTGTGTAGCTGTGATATTAATAAAACATTTGTTTACAACTTTTCCACCAATATTACTTATAATATGGATGCTTTTATATCGGTCGGTTAAGAGTTACAATATGATGTTAACCTATGCTACTGAGAGTAGCCGCTGAGGGAACGTTCAAGTATTATGTAGCAAATTGTACCAAAATTTATACACTTCATACCCCGGCTCTCGCGTTATTATAGATTATAGAGATTTCATATTTTGGCTACCCCTCTAATAGGGTGTGTTGGGGGGTAGCCAAAATATGAAATCTCTATAATCTATAATAACGCGAGAACCGTGGTATGAAGTGTATGAATTTTGGTACAATTTGCGTTACATAATACTTGAACGTTCCCTGATACACGTGGTATCAATGTAAAAAATACCGAGAGTCGCCGGTGACTCTCATGGTAGCCAACGTGTTAAATTATTTAAGATTTCAGGGAATTTCGCGAGGGTTGTACACAAGATTTTGCAGGAGATTTAGCTCGCAAAATACATTTAGAACAAGTTTTAGTTTTCTTCCAGTACACTCAGTAGGGAACCCAACTCCTTGAGGATAAATAAATATAAAAAGTATATCTCTTTTTCATCAAAGCTGTCACATAGAACCTGATAATTCTTAGCAAACAGCTTACCCATAAATATAGATTAACATACCACAATTACTTCAAATGTTCTCCATTTATGTTATCTGTCCGTTTTTATAGGTAATAGGTACCTTTTTTGCAATTAATTGTGAAACATTTTTTGTGTTGGGATGCATCATCCATCCCATGGGATGGAATCTCACTGACGTCATCATTTCCAACAAACGACACAACTGCATATTCCATTTTACTAAAAAAGTATAATCCATTATAATTTGAAATCTTATTTTGAGGTTAATTTAAAAAAAAGTATTACGATTATGTAGATTATAAAACTTGTATAAACTAATAATTAGTTTTATTACTAACCTATCATAGAACACTCTCAAAAAAATAGCTTTTGTAAACACAAAAAATAACTATAAACTATAAACAAACACTTCCAATTATTAATTATGACGCCATAGTCTACGACTATTGGCCAAAGGCTGTAGGCTAGATTGCTTGGCGGGAACTTCAAAATTCTAATTTCTATTTCCGCAGAAATCACATCTCTGATTTCTGTATTTTACAAGATATTACATAAATAGTTATACCACGAATGCGGATACTCGTATTCAACAATTATGGGAATTTGTCGATTTCCAAAATAAATTTTAAAAAGTAAATTTGGTTTAACCAATAATAATAATAATAATAATAACTTATTTGTGAGTTTTATCCGAGTCGAACCAAACTGAAGTTTTAAACAAGCAATATTAAAAAAAAAATCATAAAAAATAAAAAAAAAATGTTTTTTTTAAGATCTTTTTTAAAAAACGAAAAATTATTGAAAATAAAAGTCACACGTCGAATTGATAACCTCCTCCTTTTTTGGAAGTCTGTTAATAAAAAATATATGTTTTTTTAAAGATGTTTTTTGAAAAACGAAAAATTATTGAAAAAAATATAAATTAAATTTTTCAAAAAAAGTTTTCAAAAAAACTTTTTTTTCAAAATTTTTATTTTTTTTATTTGTTTTTTTGTAGAATTGATTTTTATAATAAAAGTAATTTTTCCTGAAAAAAATACGTTAATAGGAATATTCTTTCAGCTTTTTTCGATTTTTTTAAAACTTTATCCCTCCATAACTTTTTTGTTTTTGGTGGGATTACTTTCAAAAATAATAGGGATCTTCACCTCGGACAACTTGATTATTCCTGAAAATTTCAAGTCGATCGAATTATTATTAACCTGTACCTACATATGGTGAATTCATAACATTTTATGTATCTGGTATGTTCTCATACCATATATATGATACATAACATTCAATATTGCATGTTATGTATCATACATATGTATGTTACATCTTATGTAATATGGCACATGCAACTTAAAAAATCTTTCTATTATAGGGCATGTTATGTAGCATACATATATATGTTACGTCTCATGTAATATGGCACTTGTTACCTAAAAAATCTTTCTTTGTGATGTTGCATCCATGTATGTGCGGACTGGGTTATTTGCTGAAAACCAGGCTTTCAGCTCTGATTCATAATATAAATGATTTTCCTGAATTTCAGCAACTGTGTTTGCATTTAGGAGGACAGCGGTGTCATCGGCGAACAGCACAAGCTCCGCACCCGGCACAGCCTCCGCCAAATCGTTAATATAGATTAGGAAGAGAATGAGGCCGAGCACGGAGCCCTGCGGCACGCCATGTATGACCTCACTGACCTCCGAAGCTACCCCATTGACATAAACATACTGGGTTCTACCAGTAAGGTAGGATTCTACAATATTTAAACTAGTTAAGTCAAAATTGTAGAACTCTAACTTTTTAAGCATAACGTCAAATGACACACAATCCAATGCCTTCTGTAGGTCATACATTACCGCAGCTGATAGCTGCTCAGCTTCCATAGCATCTACCACCCGTTTAATTGCGCTATAGCATTTGAAGTTGATTTTTTGACTCTGAAGCCATATTGATTTTTGTAGAATAAGTTATTACTTTCAAAGTATTTAACTATTTGGTTTTTAAGTATGGTTTCATGAACTTTTGATAGAATGGGTAATAGAGATATGGGCCGAAAATTACTAGGGTCATCCGCGGTACCCTTTTTATGGATTGGGATTAAAGCTTATTGTTTTAGAAATTACAACATATTAAAGGGATAATACTATATTGGAAGTTTTTTATTTAAATTTAAATATTAAAAGTCAGTCTAGTTGTTATATAGAGCTCTATATAACATAAAACCTCTTTCGAAGTGATTTTTTATTTAGTAAAGCGTTACTCAACAATTCAGTATTAAATACTAAACCGTTACACAAAGCATTTTATACGGCTTCTCAGCTAAATATAAGTGTTGTGATTAACGTGAGTCTTTATTAAGTCTTCTTACTAAAGGATTGATAAAACAAACTTATATTTAGTTTTAAAGTTACCACAACCAGACCCTGGTTGATATGTTTGGGTCGATGAGGATAAAACTGACCCCAGGAAAGATATACGCTACTATTCTCCAACAAAGAAGTAGTTTCAACAAAGACACATACAATGTTTTTTAAACGTCCACGATAAATTATCTTGGATAATATCGTCAATATTAGAATTCAATTCGAGGTAATATTTGATAATAAAAAAGAAAAAAAACGTGGCTGCAAGGCGAAGCCTATTTAATAAAGTTTGACTCGCCACTATAAAAAAACTATATGCAATATTTCCAGAATGTTTTTAGCAATCCCAATAGTACGCCAGTGGTGGTGTTTAACCTTTATCAGGCGCATCCCTAAAAGTTACGTAAACATTCGTGTGTATCTGATGTGTACGCTTATAATATTTATTTTCATAAATATGAGGGATTATAATTTTTTAAAACGTGCGTACCTGTATAGGTTCTTTAAATATTTATTGAACAAAATATACGTATAATAATGTTTTTGGGTAGATGAGGATAAAACTGACCCCAGGAAAGATATACGCTACTATTCTCCAAAAAAGAATAGTTTCAACAAAGACACAAACAATGTTTTTTAAACGTCCACGATAAATTATCGTGGATAATATGGTCGATATTAGAACTAAGATCGAGGTAATATTTGATAATAAAAAAGATCGCGATGCTTTTGGAGAAAAACGTGGCTGCAAGGCGAAGCCTATTTAATAAATATTGACTTCGCCACAATAAAAAAAACTATATGCAATATTTCCAGAATGTTTTTAGCAATCCCAATAATACGCCGGTGGTGGTGTTTATCCTTTATCAGACGCATCCCTAAAAGTTACGTAAAAATTCGTGTGTATCTGATGTGTACGCTTATAATATTTATTTTCATAAATATGAGGGATTATAATTTTTTAAAACGTGCGTACCTGTATAGGTTCTTTAAATATTTATTGAACAAAATATACGTATAATAATGTTTTTGGGTAGATGAGGATAAAACTGACCCCAGGAAAGATATACGCTACTATTCTCCAAAAAAGAATAGTTTCAACAAAGACACAAACAATGTTTTTTAAACGTCCACGATAAATTATCGTGGATAATATGGTCGATATTAGAACTAAGATCGAGGTAATATTTGATAATAAAAAAGATCGCGATGCTTTTGGAGAAAAACGTGGCTGCAAGGCGAAGCCTATTTAATAAATATTGACTTCGCCACAATAAAAAAAACTATATGCAATATTTCCAGAATGTTTTTAGCAATCCCAATAATACGCCGGTGGTGGTGTTTATCCTTTATCAGGCGCATCCCTAAAAGTTACGTAAAAATTCGTGTGTGTCTGATGTGTACGCTTATAATATTTATTTTCATAAATATGAGGGATTATAATTTTTTAAACCGTGCGTACCTGTATAGGTTCTTTAAATATTTATTGAACAAAATATACGTATAATAATGTTTTTGGATAGATGAGGATAAAACTGACCCCAGGAAAGATATACGCTACTATTCTCCAAAAAAGAATAGTTTCAACAAAGACACAAACAATGTTTTTTAAACGTCCACGATAAATTATCGTGGATAATATGGTCGATATTAGAACTAAGATCGAGGTAATATTTGATAATAAAAAAGATCGCGATGCTTTTGGAGAAAAACGTGGCTGCAAGGCGAAGCCTATTTAATAAATATTGACTTCGCCACAATAACAAAAACTATATGCAATATTTCCAGAATGTTTTTAGCAATCCCAATAATACGCCAGTGGTGGTGTTTATCCTTTATCAGGCGCATCCCTAAAAGTTACGTAAAAATTCGTGTGTATCTGATGTGTACGCTTATAATATTTATTTTCATAAATATGAGGGATTATAATTTTTTAAAACGTGCGTACCTGTATAGGTTCTTTAAATATTTATTGAACAAAATATACGTATAATAATGTTTTTGGGTAGATGAGGATAAAACTGACCCCAGGAGAGATATACGCTACTATTCTCCAAAAAAGAATAGTTTCAACAAAGACACAAACAATGTTTTTTAAACGTCCACGATAAATTATCGTGGATAATATGGTCGATATTAGAACTAAGATCGAGGTAATATTTGATAATAAAAAAGATCGCGATGCTTTTGGAGAAAAACGTGGCTGCAAGGCGAAGCCTATTTAATAAATATTGACTTCGCCACAATAAAAAAAAACTATATGCAATATTTCCAGAATGTTTTTAGCAATCCCAATAATACGCCGGTGGTGGTGTTTAACCTTTATCAAGCGCATCCCTAAAAGTTACGTAAAAATTCGTGTGTATCTGATGTGTACGCTTATAATATTTATTTTCAAAAATATGAGGGATTATAATTTTTTAAAACGTGCGTACTTGTATAGCTTTTTTAAATATTTATTGAACAAAATATATGTATAATAAGGTGCATCGTTTTTTAAATATATTTTTTAATTCACTTCTAATAGTAATTTTTTTGATGCTTAGAAAAACTGTGCAAGGAGAGGCACAACTGGTTTTTTCAAATTTGTGAGAATATCGCTCTTTCTGAGAGAATGAGCCATGTAAGTTTATTTATTGAAAGTTTTTCATAGTATTATTCAAGACCTTTAATTTAAGAGCTGGTAGAAGTCTCTAGTTGCTCTGGAACCAAAGTTATGGCACTTTAAGATTTTGTAATCATCGAGGTATCCAAATACACCGCGGTGTATTTGCCGGTACCGGCACACAAAAAAAAATATGGAGTGCGGCAGACCAGACTAGTTAATTCTTACGTATTTTGGGTCGTTGAGTCGAGAATATCGCTCTTTCTGAGAGAATTCGCCATGCAAGTGAATTTATTTATTAAGAGTTTTTCATAGTACTATTAAAGACCTTTAATTTAAGAGCTGGTAGAAGTCTCTAGGTACTCTGGAACCAAAGTTATGGAATTTTTAAGATTTTGTAATCGCCAAGGTATCCAAATACACCGGTACGCAAAAAAAATCTCGTTTGGACGAAAAACTGGTACAAGATTCCTAATCAGCGACCCCAAAAACCCCCGAGTACCAAGTTTTAACGAATCCGAGCAACTTTAAAAAATCGAATACGCCATATTGGATCCTCTATTTTGAATTTTTGAAAACTGGCACAAGATTCTTAATCAGCGATTTAAAAAACCCCGGAGTACCAAGTTTCAAGCAAATGTGAGCAATTTAAAAAAATCTAATCCGCCATATTGGATCCGCTATTTTGAATTTTGGAAAACTGGTACAAGGTTCGTAATCAGAGACCCAAAAAACCCCCGAGTACCAAGTTTCAAGCAAATCCGAGCAACTTTAAAAAATCTAATCCGCCATATTGAATCCGCCATTTTGGATGCTAACTTTTAAATTCTGACCTCGGATTCAGATACAGCGACCCAAAATACTTAAGAATTTACTAGTCTGGTCTGCCGCGCTCGAGATTTTTTTTGCGTACCGGTGTATTTGGATACCTTGACGATTACAAAATCTTAAAAATTCCATAACTTTGGTTCCAGAGTACCTAGAGACTTCTACCAGCTCTTAAATTAAAGGTCTTGAATAGTACTACGAAAAACTCTTAATAAATAAATTCACTTGCCTGGCAAATTCTCTCAGAAAGAGCGATATTCTCACAAATTTGAAAAAAAAATTGCTAAAAACTGCCCAAAATATCGTGCTGAAAAATAGAATTTTATATGTATAGGGGAGACTGGGGTCAATTGAAACGGGAGTCGTTTGAAACAAGTAGAATATATCCGAAACGAGTTGTAAAAGCGGTGGGGCCCAAGGGCAAAGGAAGCGGCTTTCGTGTTGGAACGTGTCAATAAGTACTCAGCGCCTCTAAGAGAAGGCCACATATATGTATGTAAGTGAACTTCTTTTTCGCAACCAAATGTAAGTATTTTAGATTTTGTTCTTTTGCTTATTAATCCAAAACTATTGTGTTTTTTAAAGGGTCCTTTAGAATATAGTGACTTCTAATGTTCAAGCTTGAAGGGATATGGTTATTTTTCACTCATGAGATATTTTTTTTTGCTGCTTAATTAAATGTATCGAAACATGTCCTAGGACGATTGAAACAATTTATCTGGGGTCGGTTGAAACGCGTTTTAACCCATTATTTTTTGACATTATCCAAAAATTTGTAAAAATTCAAATGAAAATAAAGTTATTTTATCTTAAAAATACAACTTTTTCAAATCCCCTACTGCTAAAATTACAACTTTTATCCCTACTTAAAAAAAGTTAATGACTAAACAAAAAAAAAAAAACGTTTCAACTAATGCTAAAATTACAATTTTTATATTTTCAACCCATGAGATTTACAAATTTTTCGAATCTCAAGATAAGTCTGTCATGAAAAAGAATAAAAACCAATTGGGAACTTTAAAGGACGAGGCGGGTTTAAAATAGATTATTTTATTTTTTATTTTTATTATTATTATTATTTTTTGCTTTTATTTATTTATATTAATATTTAAATGTTGGTTTTGAGTAAGTTATTGTAAACTTGAAAAAATAAAAATAAATATGTATTATAATTATATTAGTTGTAAAAAAAATATTTGTCTTTATTTGACATATGTTTCAACTAACCCCAGGTACTGTTTCAACTGACCCAGGTTTGGGGACAGTTATAAAGTATAAAATATATAAGTATAAAAATTCTTTCATTTATTTTATTGTTATATATGGGACTTAAAACAATATTGCACTCTTATACCCAGATAATTAAGCAGTAATTAAAGTGCATTGCCAAATGGATAAGAGTTAAAATCTAGTTACAGTAAACAATTTTCTCAAAAATGTTTCAATTGACCCCAGTCTCCCCTACGTAATTTTCATTTTTTTTACATATTATATACCGGGTGTTTTGTTTAACCTGAAACTTTCAAATATCTCGAATAATATGCAAATTAGAAAAATGTCGACAAAAGTAGTTTATTTTAATGGGGGAAACAAAAAGGCATATTATTTTTTAAGGATATTTACGTTTTTAAGGTAATTTCAAGGTCAACTTTGTTTTTTTCTAATAGACATATTTTTTATTACTGTTATTTAATTATTCTCAAAAAAATCAAAATCTTTTGTAAAACTTTTTGATCGGACTTTTAGTTGCAGATACACGGTGTATTTGAAATAGCGTAGCAAATTTTAACAGGTCATTCTACATGATAAAATATGACAAAAAGTTCCTATAAACATATGTCTAAAAATGCGTCATAAGGGAGCTACGCCCCTTTGAAATTGGATAAAAAAATCGGTTTTTATTTAATAACTCAGGAACCCTTTGAGATATATTAACGAGGTTTTGCACGTGAATTAATCCTAATAAGGCCCATCTTTGTATGTCAATTTCACGTACTTATTTAAACCAGGGGTGTGCGAAACGGGGGGCCTTATCAGTTTTTTGTCCCTAACTTTTATCTGTGTAACTTTTTTGCAATTTTATTTTTAAAATATGATTCCTCAGGTCAAAATACATAAAAAAGGTACTCTTGTTATAATACTGTAGGATTAAACGTTTAAGAGAAAAATTCATTTGAAGGTGAAATTCCACGGTTCGAGGACGAAAAATTAAATACTAAAATGTTGAAAACCAAAATTTTAATGATGCAATGTTATTCTACATCAAAAACTAAGAAAAAAAGTTTCTATACATGTAGGTCGAAAAAACGCTTTTAAAGCTACCATAGCCCTTTAAAAATGGTGCATATTTAGGAGACCATAGCTCCATTAGGATTGATTTTTGGAAGTACCTGTATATGAGGTTTTTTTCTTAGTTTTTAATGTACATTCGACCTGCATCATTAAAATTTTGGTTTTCAACATTTTAGTATTTAATTTTTCGTCCTCGAACCGTGGAATTTCCCCTTCAAATGAATTTTTCTCGATAACGGTTAATCCTACAGTATTACAACAAGAGTACCTTTTTTGTATTTTGACCTGAGGAATCATATTTTGAAAATAAAATTGCAAAAAAGTTACACAGAAAAAAGTTAGGGACAAAAAACTGATAAGGCCCCCACGTTTCGCACACCCCTGGTTTAAATAAGTACGTGAAATTGACATACAAAGATGGGTCTTATTAGGATTAATTCACGTGCAAAACCTCGTTAATATATCTCAAAGGGTTCCTGAGTTATTAAATAAAAACCGATTTTTTTATCCAATTTCAAAGGGGCGTAGCTCCCTTATGACGCATTTTTAGACATATGTTTATAGGAACTGTTTGTCATATTATATCATGTAGAATCACCTGTTAAAATTTCCTACTCTATTTCAAATACACCCTGTATAACAGCCACACAAAATTAAAAAAGTTAGATCTCCGACGGACACGAATAGTCAATTCCTATGTATTTTGCGCCGCTATTTAGCGAATCTGAGTATGTTTTTGGGGTTATGTTGAAAATTGGAGCTAACTTTTACGACCTCAGATTCGGATTCAGTGGCTCATAATACATTAGAATTGACTATTTTTTTTTATTTTTTGTGGCTGTTATCTTTGCAACTAAAGGTTTTTTACAAAAGATTTTTATTGACTTGAGGAGAATTAAAAAACAGTAAAAATATATATATTTCTATTTAAAAACACAAAGTTGACCTTGAAATTACCTTGAAAACGTAAATATCTGTAAAAAATAAATACGCCATTTTGTTTCCCCTATTAAAATAAACAACATCTGTCCGACATCTTTTTTTTCTAAAATGCATAGTATTTGAGATATTTAAAAGTTTGAGGTTATAAAAAACACCCGGCATATACTTCAATCCGAAAAGCAACGTTGGTATATATACTAGAGAAAAGTTGGATACTGGTTGGCTAAAAAACTGTTGCCGCCGAACTTTTGCTCAAGTGTAAACGCCGCTTTAAGCGTCGTTTTCTGACGGACTCGATTTTGCAACATTTGTTACTCTGAAATCTTATTTTCCAAACATTTCCTACAGTCTTCTATTGTTTTATTTGTAGCGTTAATTTAATATAACTGTACGGTATTATTAAGCTTGACAAGTTAATTAACAAATAATACCACTGCATAGAGTTGTTAATAACCCACTGTGTGAAGGGCACAACCTAGAAAATGAAACCATGGACACGTGTTACAAGTAAAGGTGTAATTGGACCTTTGATCTCAAATGTAAAACGGAAAATCCTTTTTTAGCGACTCACCTATTAAGTAACTTTTCATTTTAAATAGCAAAATCTGGATTATATTTAAATTTAAAGTTCCAACCCTTTAAATGTATATATAGGGAGAGTAAATTAAACTCACACGAAACGTGCCATAAACTATGGAAATCAAAGTCTTAGCTGATCTTATTTTTTATAAATAAATAAATTTAGTTTTCTTAGAATTTTTCAAAAATGCTTTACGAAAAAAAAAAACACATTAATTAAACAATTGTTTTACTAGAAGGGGAAGTAAAAGTTTTCGCTGTCAAGTTTAATAGGGAAATTTTTTTTTACCCCCCAGTAGGATAACATACTATTTTTTTAAGCGCTATAAATTATTAATTTTACCTTGATTGCTAAATACACAGGTGTATTTTCCGTGAAACTATTAAATTGTTTGGTTAAAACCTTTAATTTTTTAGCAATAAAAGTATATATTTTCACTTTTTGTTCATTTACAAAACTGATCATTTTCTTTTTCGTGTCTTGAATAGGATTTGGCCGGAATCAACAATTCCAACGCGGACTTGGCTATTTCATCTTTTTTGGTAGAGTGCTATGCCCAAAATTATAAGACATTATCAAAAATTATGACAATGACCACTTAGTAGCACAAAACACACTTTTCAGTTTATAAACAAGATTATTATCCTGATTTAATAGCATCTTGCTATTTAGATAAGTGACTAAGAGTCACTGCCGATAGCTCAAAATTACCAAAAATACAGTCGTTTTACCTATTTTTTTTTTCAGGAAATAATCTTAAAATATACCCCTCCACCTAATGATTTAAATAAGCAGCTGTATTTTTTGTAATTTTGCTTTTAAGCAAATATTTTTAACTTAATAATTCATAAAAAAACTCTCGACCTGAGGTCACGAGCTTTTTATAATGAATTATTAAGTTTCAAACATTTTCTAAGCAAAAGTATAATTGGGTATCAATTTAATTCCTGTCTTCTTACAATTGACTGGCACTGTCATCTACATGCATGCATTTTTTTTTATAAATCATTACTAGACATCGGATTTTAGCGGGTCGTGACGTCAAAATGCATAGCCCGGTACAAGAAGTTAACAAATTCATATTAATTTTATAAAAATGTTTAATATGTTGCCAAACTATTACATTAACAAAGAAAATTATATAAATATTATGAAAATCCCATATCGTTTTATTTAAGTAAAAGAAAATTTAAAAAAATAACATTTCTGAACATTACGATTTAGTTTTGCTCTTTAATAATCCAAATTAAATTTTATAGTATTGTGGCATGGTGGCTGGGTATTACTTATACCAAGTTAAAAAAAAATATGTCTGGCCAATCGTTATTTATTCGCAATAAAAGGTCACGTGGCGTCTATAACTTGTGATCAAATAGGCAAATTAAATTAAATTTTGTATTTTTTTACTTACTCTAAATATTAAATTGTCTTTGCTCCTCATCTCCTTTATGGGTTTTTGTATTCACATGTCTTAAAATATTAGATCTTCTTTTCCAGTCTTTTTTACAAAATGTGCATTGTAAAATATCTATGGTCTAGCTTACCAAGGTTCTAAGTATAGTCCAAACCTTATGTACTTAGCACCTTTGCACGCTAGACCATCGATATTGCCGTCAAACTCTGGTTCTGGATAACCTCCAAACCACGATTTATCCGTAGTAAGTAATGGTTTTAAGAACATTTTATTAAGGGAATTAACTAATGAAATGAACTGTGACAAATGAATATTAGATTAGGCCCAATAACTAAAAAGAAAAAGAGCAAAAAAAGAAAGTCAAACGAAATGACTCAATTTACTTGCAATAAAAATCTTGTTTCCTTATGCGTGGATTCTATCTTATTTTAACCAATACATACATGGTACGCTTTATCTCTCATCTCACTTATTTTGTCGCACGCATACGGAAACAAGTTTAGAGCTGCTTATTTGGTCCAGGCTACGCGAAGCTACGCCTCGGCTAAATAGCATCTCTCGGGTTGGAAATGTTTCATTTTATTATTGGGTTAGAAATATACTATTTCTACAAGCGTAAGGAAAGTCCTTATTTTAGTTTTGAACACGCAATATTAAAGTAAGTTATTACAGTTACTCACTGTCGAGAAATGTGAGCATTTTCTTATTAGAAATGTAATGATTAGACATCGGATTTTACCGAGTGGTGAAGTCAAAATCCATAGCCGGGTACAAAAAATTAATAATAATTTTATAAAAATGTTTTATAAACTATTAAACTACTACATTTACAAATAAAAAGATATCAATATTATGAAAATCCCCTAAAGTTTGTATTTAAGTAAAAGAAAATAAAAAAAAACATAACAGGTCCGAAAATTATGATTTAGTTGAACTTTTAAATAATCCAAATTTTATTTAATAGTATTGTAATATGGTGGCTGGGTATTACTTTTACCAAGTTAAAAAAAATGTGGCTGGCCAATCCTTTTTTATTCGTAATAACAGTTCACGTGACGTTTATAACTTGTGAAAAATGTTATTAAAAATTTCTTCGAAATTACTATTTTTATTCAAATATTTTGTTTTTCATATTATAAATAAAATATAAATAAAATACAAAATTTCACAACTTAAACATATAGTGTTTGTAGAAAAAACAAACTACCGACGAAATCTTTTTGTGTTTTATTCAATTTGTGAAGAGGTGACTTGAAGGTGAAATCCATTTGAACTCATCATAAACATTTACTTTATTTATTTCGATTTATTTATTGAGACCTTGTAGGTGTTTCATACCACGGAGTGTTTACATTAAAAATAAATTTCGATTGCTTTATTATAAAGCCTTTATTAGGGTGATGCAAAAAAATTCAAAATGATATTTTTAGGGGGGCCCAAGGCTCAAATTATTCTATTTAGTGTAGAAAGAAACTAGATAAAATTTTATTAAAAAATTTTAAAATTTAGAGGTGGCTCAAAAAGCTCAAAGTTTAGAACGTTCCACGTCCTTAAAGTTAGTGCATTATACCTATAAACCTGTAACCGATCTGCTTCAAATTCATATCATAGTTAGTACTACTCTATAGTACCACATTACAATATTGTAATTAAAAAAAAAATTCAACTGTTTCTAGTAGAGATCGTGATTCATGATTCGTGCCCCTAGAATGCACCAAATTGCACGCCGCGAGCTTATTTTTCAACATGTCGTAATTTACTTATTTTTTAAGCTATTTTATTGATTAAAAAAGTTTTATAAAATTTAAAATTATTTCTTTTTAGCGCATTTAAAAGTTTTTTAAAATTCTTATTATTTGACCTATTTTTATAAATATTTAAAATAGCCTACACTAGCAACAAACGACAAATTTTTAATTTTTTTTTTTTTTTTGGAAGGGAATAATAATTTAAGATTTTTATTTTTTTAGTTAGTTACAACACATATCTATATTTTAAAAATTAGTGGTATTATTTAATTATAATATATATTTCCTATAAATAAAAGAGTCTGAAATCCTTCAAATACAACGAAAAACGACTAAAAATTGCATATTTAAGACTCAATTTTGCCCCAATAGCTTAAGTGTATGAAAAATAAATACCATAACTAATTAGTTGTAAGTGTGCTTTTTAAAAGTAAAAAACATAATTTGGCCAATGCAAAACATACACCGTTTTTAAAACCTTTTAAAAAATCAACTATTGAAATTTATGCCTTAAAATAGGATTTTTCGAAATTACTTCCAATATCAATTACAGTAAACAGGGCATTAAAAATGACAAATATCAACCTTATTAAGTTGTAAATAAGTAAGGGTAATTATATTTGTCATCTCTGGATAAATTTAGGTTTTTGGGAAATCATTTTACGCGACCTTTAAGGCTAAAAAACCCTTGGTAATTTGTAGTTCGATCTGATTACATATTGTCCAAAAACACATTTTTTTTTTCATTTGATCTTACAAGTCAGGCATAAAAACCGACAGATAATTTTTTAAGCAGAAATTTATTTTTTTGCATTTAAAATTCACAATAAAAAAATCCAAAAAAAAATATTCAGAAAAAAACTATTATTTTTTTGATAAACCAAGACTCTGTTAGCAATTATCTGTCATAGTACGGGGAAAGCATTATTATTATTATTGTTAATATATTATGTATATGACATATATTTATAAAAAACATTAATATACTAAAATTGTTTTATTTTTTTTTTTGCAGTTATTCGGTTTCCTATGCAAGAAATATATATTTTTTAACATATTCTCCCACTTTTAACCGTTTTGAGCCACCTCTAAATGTTAATATTTTTGGATAATATTTTACGTAGTTTCTTTCTAAACCAAATAAAGTAATTTGAGCTTTGGGCCCCCAAAAAATTCCAAAAAATAAAAAAATGTGCAATTTTTTGCATCACCCTAGCCTTTATATTCCGCAAACTATTCCATTTATTCCAGCGTTCAATGTTTTATACTCTGCAGAGATTTAAAAGCTCTTAACTTTTTTCCGTATGCGTGCGTGCGAATAAGTGAGATGTAAGATCAAGCGTACCATGTACGTTATCTTTTCGGTTAGAATCACCCGTATGCGAAAATAAGGTTTTTATTGCAAGTAAATTGAGTCATTTCGTTTGGCTTATGTAAGATAAGTTACCTTAGCAATGCGAATTAATTTCTTTTTTCACTCTTTTTCTTTTTTAATATATTGGGCCTAATCTAATACTCATTAGTCACAGTTCATTTCATTAGTTAATTTCCTTAATAAAATGTTCGTAAAACCATTACTTACTACGGTTAAATCGTGGTTTGAAGATTTTCCAGAACTAGAGTTTGAATTTTGAGTACAAAGGTGCTAAGTACATAAGGTTTCCCTATATACTTAGAACCTTTGCAAGCTAGACCATCGATATTTTACAATGCACATTTTGTAAAAAAGACGGAAAGATAAACTAATATTTTAAGACATGTGAATACAAAAACCCATAAAGGAGGTGAGGAGCAAGGACAATTTAATATTTAAAGTAAAAAAATAAAAAATAAATTTTAATTTGTCTATTTGATCACAAGTTATAGACGTCACTTGACCTTTTATTGCGAATAAAAAGCGATTGGTCAGGCAGATTTTTCTTTAACTTGGTAAAAGTAATACCCAGCCACCACGCCACAATACTATAAAATTAAATTTGGATTATTAAAGAGCAAAACTAAATCGTAATTTTCAGAATTGTTATTTTTTTTAATTTTCTTTTACTTAAATAAAACGTTATGGGATTTTCATAATATTTATATAATTTTCTTTGTTAACGTAATAGTTTGGAGTTTTTGACATTTTTATAAAATTAATATGAATTTGTTAACTTACTGTACCCGGCTATGCATTTTGACGTCACGACTCGCTAAAATCCGAGGTCTAGTAATGATTTAATACAAACAAATGCATGCATGCAGATAACAGTGCCAGTCAAAGCGTCTGTTAAAAGAAGAAAAAAAGACAGAAATTAAATTGGCATTAGTTTTTTTGAGTTTATATTCATAGGTTATATCCCGAGACCTAATGATTTAACAGGCTAAACTGCAAGTAGCTGTATTTTCGTTAACTTTGTTTAAAAATGCTTGAAACTTAATAATTCATTATAAAAAGCTCTCAAGCTTTTTTATGAATTATTAAGTTAAAAATATTTGCTTAAAAGCAAAATTACCAAAAATACAGCTGCTTGTTTAAATCACTAGGTGGAGGGGTATATTTTAAGATTATTTTCTAAAAAAAATTTAGGTAAAACAAGCGACTGTATTTTTGGTAATTTTGAGCTATCGGCACATCTAAATAGCGAGATGCTATTTAATCACTCTTAAATAGCGAGATGCTATTTAGTCAGGATAATAATCTTGTTTATAAACTGAAAAGAGTGTTTTGTGCTACTCAGTGGTCATTATCATAATTTTTGATAATGTCTTATAATTTTGGGCATAAAATAGCCAAGTCCGCGTTGGAATTGTTGATTCCGGCCAAATCCAATTCCAAACACGAAAAAGAAAATGATCAGTTTTGTAAATGGACAAAAGGTGAAAATTTATACTTTTATTGCAAAAAGGTTTTAAAGAAACAATTTAATAGCTTCACGGAAAATACACCGAACATATCGTATTTAGCAACCAAGGTAAAATTAATAATTTATAGGGCTTAAAAATAAATAGTTTACTATCCTACTCGGGGGTAAAAAAGTTTTCCCTGTCTCATTTATTGTTACCGTACTTGTTCCGCTTTACTACGCTCGTCCGTCAAACTAATAAACTTGACAGGGAAAACGCAAAAAAAAACAAAAAATAGTGTGACGTCACATAGGGGGGAGGGGGGTCAAGACTGTGTGACATGGGGGGAGGGGGGACTAAAATTACCTAAACAAGTGTGACGTATTTTATGGACGACCCCTAACCTGAATAAAATCTAACATTACACCTCAGATTTATTCAAAATCTCAAAGAATAAAATAAAAATTAATAAAACACTTTTCCACCAATATTTCCGCGGCTCAATGACGATACTACTAAGAGTAACAGGTGATACACTTGGTACAAATGAAAAAAATATTGTTTGCCGCCGGTGACTCTCGTAGTAGCAAAGGTGTTAAAGTTAGAGCGGTTTGGATTTTTTTCTTCCAAACGTTTTTTAAGGAGGGTCTTCGCTGCCAGCTAGAGGAAGGCTTACGGAGCTATAAATGAAACAGAGGGTCAAAACTGCATAAAGTTGTAAAACGTGTGTTAGGTATAAGCTTAACTAAGTCAACTACATATTATTAATAAATAAAAATATTAAATGCTTTTGAGGCTTGTAACACCATAAAATATTGGGTAAACTACTTAATTATTAAATTCAAATATTCCCGCTTTATATCCAACCGTTAATATCAACTGTAGTTTTTTGCATTTTCATGCAAAAAACTTCAGTGTGACCCTCTTCGCGCCTATCGCGTTTATTTCAGTTCAGTTGTGTGCCACCAGTTAAAAGGTCTAAATTCTATGTTCGATTTAAATTGCGCCTAAATGGTTTTTAATATTTTACCAGTGTATTTTTAGGTATGTACTTTTTAATAATTTTATATCAATTTCTATCAATATTTGCCTGAATTGCAAATACTGATGCCTCTTTTTTTGTATTTTTAGATTGAATGAATTTTGAATATACCGTACATAAATTACCAATCTTATCTGTTTTACTATATAATCCTGATCCACGCAACCCCGAGTGCCCCGTTATTTTGACCTGTTACAGGCTCTGCTTCTTGCCTTAGTCGGTATATAAGAAGCATAAAAACTAGTATTTATTTGGGATATAAATAAGTGAGAAAAATCTAAGTATTAAAATATGGCCATAATAAATTTTATCTAATGCCTAACTAAATTCGGGAATTAAACAATATTAATATGGATCAGGTATAAATTACATATTAACTATCTTAAAATATTTAAATAAGTAGTTGCTTAAAAAACATGATTTATTCCAATATTGTTGCCAATAATAGTAAACCAGCAACAACATTACTTTCAATGTCACAATGATTTGTACCACGGGTAATCTTAAAAAAACCTTTACCTCCCCAATCCTCATTCCAGGCGTTAGCGACTAACCAGTACTTGTTTCCGTTTTCAACTCCCCATTCCAGAATTTTAACAAAATGAGCTCCTATAGCATATCCTGGATTAGTAGTATGATAAACTCCACTTTTAATTATTAATACAAAGAAAGTAAAATACTGCATAGGTAAACTATGTTTATAAAACAATATACGTAATATACTATAAACAATAAATTGCTGAGTAGCATGACTCCGGTCATGTAACTTATATGAGCTTAACTAAGTCTTATTATCTATTATTAATAAATAAAAATATTAAATGCTTTTGCGGTTCTGCTTCTTGCATTAGTCGGTATATAAGAAGCATAAAAAAACTAGTATTTATTTGGGATATAAATAAGTGAGAAAAATCTAAGTATTAAAATATGGCTATAATAAATTTTATCTAATTCCATTCATTAATGCCTAACTAAATTCGGAAATTAAACAATATTAATATAAATCAGACTAAAGGTATAAATTACATATTAACTATCTTAAAATATTTAAATAAGCAGTTGCTTGCAGTCCAAACATGATTTATTCCAATATTGATGCCAATAATGGTAATCCAGCAACAACATTACTTTCAATGTCACAATGGTTTGTACCACGGGTAATCTTAAAAAAACCTTTATCTCCCCAATCCTCATTCCAGGCGTTAGCGACTAACCAGTACTTGTTTCCGTTTTCAACTCCCCATCCCAGAATTTTAACAAAATGAGATCCTATAGAATATCCTGGATTAGTAGTATGATAAACTCCACTTTTATAGTTAAAAAAGTCAGAATAAACAGTAAATGCAGCTTGTACTGGACCATTTTGATATATATCTGCCATAATTTGCTCCTCGCCATTGGTTATCATGTAAAAAGAAGAACCATATGAAAGGTCGCCAAAGTAATCAAGATCAGAACCTTCATCACATTCAAATGTACATTCTGAAATATTTTTCGGTGCTAAATCGTTGCAAGATGGTTTGCTTCCATTGGTAGAGGTATGCTCACATTCTGGGTAAGAGAAAGCTCTGCATCCCTGCGAATAAAAAAATTAAAAACAAAATATCAATAAAAAAAATGTAACAGTTCAACTTGGGGGAACATAACAAATAGGAACTGTAAAAAAATTGAAACTACTATAAAACTCTTTAAATTTAAGACTCCAATTTGACCATGCCCATGACCAGGTTTCATACACAAAGTTTTTGGAGAAGATTGTTTTTGGTAAAATCGGAGGGGTCAAAAGGCATAACAAATGCTATTTTGGTCATTTATAACACAGCCACACTAAAAAAAAATCATGTGCCAGTAAACTAAACCAACACATTTTTATATTTTTGGGGTCGCTGAAACCGAATCTGACCTCAGCATTGCTTCATCAGGTCACAATTTTTTTCTACACTTCAAAAAGGATGCAAAAATTTTTTACATTCAGATTTTTTTAAGGGTAGAAAAAAAATTGTGACCTGATGGAGCAATTCTGAGGTCATATTCGGTTTCAGCGATCCCAAAAATATAAAAATGTGTTGGTTTAGTTTACTGGCACATGATTTTTTTTGTGTGGCTGTGTAATTGACTTTAAAATTTTGTTGTGAAAAGTTAAATTTTTTTTTGTTAAATATATATTTTTTTTCAGTAAATTTTCGTTTTTTTTTAACATTTTTTTTTTGTTTTTATTTTTCATTTCTAATCCAAAAGTCTAAATGAAAATATGGGGCATATCTATCCGATTTTGTCTGAAAAGTGCACTATTTTACCAGTCCACTCGCACTAAAAATAGTTATTTATAATACAAGGGCACAAGGTTAAGTTTTTCGATTGAGTATGTTGTTAAAAGTCGAGGGCCGGCCCGAGGTTAATAAACCTACGAACTCGAAATTTAAATTTTTGCCCGTGTATTATACAATATTTTTTATTCGATTGTTACTAATTATAATAAATTATTAAAATATACTTAATTTCAAATTGCAAAAAGTATTTCTTTTTAGTATCTTATTACTAATCTAGTTTTCCATGACAAATTGCTATCGAATCAAATCGCTAAAAAAACAATTGAATTGTTTCTTTTGCGTGCGGTTTCATTTTCAAATTAAAAAAGCTATAGCTTGGTGATTAATTTCTGTTAAAATGTGTCTGTTATTAAAATAGTAATACTTCTGAACCGTTCTATAAATATTATAAATATTAAAATTGATTTTACAATTGAAATTTTGTGTTTTTAATTTATTTTAGTGAATGAATACAAATTAATCAATTAACATATATTTTGAGGTCATGTTATGGAAGAAATTTTTATTTTATATGAAATGATTATAATAACTGTATCTGATCAAAAAGAACAGTTAGTTCAAGACCAAAAGTGACCTAAAGGTCATATTTCTTTATATATATTACAGTAAAGGTAAAGCATCTTCTGTTAAAAAGCTTAAAAAGAACAAGTTTTAGTTAGCGGGCGAAAAAACTTTTTGGCCCTAGGGCCACAAAGTTCAACTTTTCGCCCTTAAAACAAGAACAAAAAGTGTCTTTTTAGAATCAATCTGATAAAAAAGATCTTTTTGTGTTAACTAGACTAATAGTTAATACGGAACAACTATTTTGAGTGGGGTGGACCCTATTTTAATTTTTTTAAGCTTGACATGTACATTTGAACTAAAAAATACTCAATACAGAAAATTTATTGTATAGCGGTAACCGGGGCTAATTGTCGCACTTTTCATTCAAAGTCAATTTTTTCCTTTAATTTTTCGTTTTTTTAAATTGACCAAATGGTAATTTTAGTTGCACGTTTCAGTAACCGTATTTAAAGAAAAAACATGGAAAAATTTATAGGGTATTAGAGTTATGATTTTTTTTGTGAAGTCTTGAAAAATGCGACAAGGTGCACGTTGTCGCGGTACTTAGAGTATAATTTTTTGAAAAAATATTAGGGCACTTATAAAAATTATAAATAACTAATAAGACATGTGCCTCTCCAAAAGCCGATGGTTATCTAACTTTTCACTCTTGTGCCAAAATTTTCAACTTTATAATTAAATAATATTTTTTATTTATTTATTTATTTTAATTCAATATAATTTATTAAACGATTTTATTTGGTATTCAACAAAGTTTCACTGTTTTACACAGTTTTGAATAAAAAAATCAACAAGTAATATACACCTTAAACTATTATTATACATAAAATTTTCATATCTTAATGTTTTAAATCAGTCACAATAAGAAAAAATATTTACCACAAAAAAGTTACTGGGCTCTTTAATTTTGACATTTTTTGGTTTATTGCTGCTCTTTTAATTGATTGCTTTTAAGTATACAAATGATAAATGGCACTGTTGTAACGCAGCGGTTAATCTTGGTTTGGTGCAGAAAAATATTTAACTTTTTAAGATATAAGCACTTCGACAACTTACCCCTGCGACAACTAGCCCCGGTCACCCCTAAATTGAATAACTGTTTAGAAACAATGCGGTTGTCAATGTGGAAAATATTTGCTAAAACTATTTATAATAATTATAAAGTAATTTTAAATGCATCAAATAAATCTTAAAATAATACTTAAACTACAAAATAATCAATAAAATTGACATTTTGGCATATTTAAAACTTGCATTTTTTGTGGATTTAACTGTACCTACTTGATTTAAAAGTTTTGAAAAAATGTTATATATTTTTTAAGGGGACTTTTTGTTTCATAATTAGAAAAAAATAAACTTTATATTTTTTTTTGTGAATATTATATTTATTGAACTGATTTCTTTAGGACATATTTATAAAACATATTAAGAATATAATTTTTTTTGTTTGCATTTTTAGTACGTCTTGACCACTTTAGAGGGTCCAAACTATCAAATCTGTATAAAAGTTCTATAGGACTTAATTTGTAGATTATAAAATTCTCTAAAAAAATATTTATACAAATATTTTTTTATTTTGCTTAGTTTGTTCGTAAAAAGTAAATAAATGAAAAAGAAACAAAATTAAAGTACACAGTGTAAACTTTTTTCCCGAGCTCAAAAAATATATTTTTCTTATCAATTTAAAGGCGCAGAATCCAAATTTGACCTTAAAAAAAATCCAGCAGTCTTATTTTTTAAATTTAAGTATTATTATGCCAATTTAAAAATAATTTATAAAACAAAATATTGTGTATTTTTTGTTTTGTTTTTTTTTAATGGTTCTACATCATAAAAATTTTACTTATTACATAAGAACCATATTACGTAACATTTTTTTAGTTCATTTTTGACCCCCTAGTAATTATTTTTGACAATTTTTAGCATGAGTACGTGGCGATAAGCTTGTCCCCTTATGCACCCTTCTTCTAACCCTCCACCCCTACTTAGTTTTGTCACATTATCCATTTTTTTTAATATTTTTTTTTCATAATATCCCTATTTATTATACCTATGAATTTAAAGTTTCTATCTTTTAAGGGGTATTTTTTAATTAATATTGAGTCGCCAAATCTAAATTTGTCCTCGAAATATTTTTATCTCCCATGATTTTAGAATAAAAGAGGGATTAAATAATGATTTTTTAAAATTTTTGTCTCATTTTTCTAAGAAAACTTAGGTAATAGAAATATTCCGAGGCCAGATTCGGTTTCAGCGACCCAAAATTAGTTAAAAAACATATGACTCCAATCAGAGCAAGAAACCGTGTTGCCTAGTGTAATTTTATTAGTATTTTTCATCACATGAAAATGCCCTAACTTACAGTTGTAGTATTAAATCGTCCTCCAGATACAATGCCGTCGGTAATCCAATGGAACCAAACCCGCTTTTCAGAATTGTCAAACCCTCCGTATCCGCAAGTGTAGCAACAGGTGATTACGTCCTCAGCAGAAACGCGTGGATTTGTTGTGCCATTAGATGCTATACATATCCTGTCTGTAATAGTTTCAACTGCAGAAACTGCCTAAAAGTACAATATTTTATGAAATTAAGATAAGACACCACCATCTAAATTAACCCACCACTAAAATTTAACATTAGCTTGGACCTTATATTTTTGTTTTTCCATTTTGAAAATTTTCAAAATTTCGGAAAGGCTTGTATTCGTACAAGAATTTTCAAGCACGATAACTTAAGAACGCTTTAAGCTAGAGACTTGAAATTTGGCATACAGGTAGGTTACCAAAAGTTCTCGCTCGGTATTTTTGGAGAACATTAGGGTGCAATAAGATGTAAGAAATTTAATGAACCTGCGTTGTACAGATTCAATTCTATCTATATGAATATTGTAATATGGGCACCAAATGAGGGACCCATATTCAAGTTTAGATCTGACAAATGAATAAAACAAATCTTTAAGACAATCACTATTTGTGAAGTTTTTGCAACTTCTGTTAATAATCCCAAGCATTTCTCACTGACAAAAGGCCACATAAAAGGAAGAGAAAAAAGTCCAAACCCAAGCATGATAGTGAAGACTTTACAGTGTTTGACATATGATCCTCAAAAGATAACATTGAGTCAAAAGTTACTCCCAGGTCTTTGATTGTATTAACTAGCTCCAAAACGACACCATTAATGTTGTAATGAAATATATATTTTTTTAACCTTTCTAGTGAAACTCAGAATTTTATATTTAATGTATTCACCTTTAAATTATTTTTTTCACACCACAAATACACAGTTATGTGAGCTTGTGGATATGCCTTAATGTTTAGTAGTCTCAGAGCGACTATAAACTGACAAATAAATAAATAAATTAATAAATAAAGTTACCCAATCAAAACCAGATATGGATTCATCACTAATTTCAGTCAAAGAGGTGCAGTTTTTCCATTGCTCCCTGGCATCATAACTTTCAGGAAGTTCAATATTAGTGGTGTCAGTGCGTTTAGAGATAAATCTAAAATTTTCATTTTTCCTTTTAGAACTTGTGCTTTCACTAACCAAATTACTTAAATATGAGAGTGGTGTATTGGCATCAAAGTTTCTTCCGGCAACCCATTTTGATTGAACAGTGTTAATGGTATTTATAAATTTGTCTGATAATGGATTAATTTCATCGCCGAAACAATGCGTTAAAGCTACAATTGCAATGAGGATTACTGACTTCATCATTATTGGCTCTAAAAATATAATCGTTATTATTTTTAAAAAAATATCGTTTATTTGAAAATGGCTATACACGGTATGGGGTAAATAACGGTTTTACAAAAAAAGCTCAGCGGTATTTTATAATTTTCTAGTTTTTAGGGTCTTTTACTTTATTTTAAGACCATAAACAAAATAATCGTTAGTTGGGTCTTTCAAAAAAGTTTCTTTATGTAAACCTTAATTTAGATTAAATACTTCATCTTACCTAAAACAAAAGTAAGGCTTAAGTCAACAAAATCAAACATTACTTTTTCTTGAAAATAAAAAAAATCTATGCATTTTTTGGTTAGTTTTTAATTTTAAAATCAAGTTTTTAAACTAAAGTATTAAAATCACTTGATTTTATGGACATTGGCCTTTTTTGGAAAACCCTTTTGATCTTAAAATTAATTACACAGGCCAACAAGAATTTTGTGATCGCATTTTTTTTTTATTATTTTTTGGCTTAGTTAAGACCCACCAGGTAAAGTTTTTTAGCTATAACAAGCCATGCCAAAAATCTCATTCTTTAACATAGTTTAGAATTTTTAAGTTATGGACATTAATCTAAGTTAACAGACAGAAGCCATTTGACTAATTTTTAGAAAGATCGAAAAAAAAAATAAAGTTTTGCACCACACTAATGGCGCCGATTTTTTTTTTAATTTTTCGTTATTTTATTCTAATTCAGCGCTACATCGGTGTCAAAAATAGTCGTTAATTAAAATAATTCTTGGTTTATAGAACTTCGTTTAAATTATATGTAAAGACAAAATGGTGAAACGTTGGGAAATTTTGTCTTTACATATAATTTAAACGAAGTTCTATAAACCGAGAATTATTTTAATTATTACATAATTAGAACGAAAGAAAATACATACAAAAATAGTCGTATACAAAAAACAATTTTGTCCATGTTTTTTTCCTGGACCACTGTGCAGTTGTTGATGGACAAAAATGGAAACATAACTAAATTAGCCAAAATCAGCTGTCAGATCCAAATCAACTTTCAAATGTTGAAAATTTGTTGGCCTGTATTTTTAGATCCAAACTATTAAAAAAATACGAAAAATAGCAATGAACTTTTTTTGTAAAACAAGTTCATTCGCACACCCCGTGGGGGGGGGTAGCGCATTGGCCTTTTGCACATATAAATAGTTGAATGGCAGCCATTATGTTTTTTTTTTCTATTTTCCGACTTTTTTTATAAGCTCATAATCACACTCATTTTGTGTGTTCTTATAGGCCTATAAGAGGTTAGTACTTTTTTTTCTTTGGGTTGGCAAGACAGGAGAAAAGAATATCGCATGGCGTTTTTCGTGCAAATGTCAACACCGCTTTTAAGTTTAGTTTCCTACGAAAATGTGTTTTAAGTTAATTTTTACCGTGTTAAAATTGTGACTTGGTTACTTTCAGTGAAAAACTGAAGAGATGACTATAAAAGATATCAAAATATCGTTTGTTCTATGAATTTCAAACATTGCAAAAATTGTAATGCTAACCGAAAACAAAAATCCCTAAATCGGTCATCAATTTAAATGTAATTTTTTTTTAATTTTAGATAAAAATAAAAAAAAAATTGTATAAAGCACTAGTTTCATAACACGTTTTTAGCGCACTAGTACTTTAGAAAACTCGAGGCTCTTTTTTTAAACTTGTACTCGTGCGCTAAATACGGGTGTTATGAAACTAGTACTTTAATATACTATTATTACTCATACTCATACGTAAAACCGTTAACCACTTCCGCTCAGGACCAATTTTTTTTTTTTTTGAAGGCTTAATATGAGAAATATCGATGGTCTAAAATAAAAGTAATGTTTATATATTTACCCTAAATATGTAATTTAAACAATTTTAATTTGTTAACAATTTAGAACATTTACCAGAATAACCACCCTTGGATATGTGTGTATACTAAAATATCCATACTTGGATATTATTAAGTTTATCAAAACTTTATACACAAATAGAAAAATCTAAAAACCACAACCAAACGTTGTTGTAAAAACAACTTTGAGGTATATAATACCATTTTTACGATTCTTCTAAAACATTATAACGTTATATTAAATACACTATTAAAATTTTAAATTCATATTATTTAATAATACAACAACGTTATTGTCACTATAATAGTTTTTTGAGGAAGGATCATTTATAAAGATGGCGACAATCAGCTGATTCTAATAAATGTTTTACTAAAATATTGAAAATAGGCTAAAATGTGCATAAGTATACCCAACGATAAGCATGTACATGTACATGTAATTACATGTGATATATAGTTTCTATGTACACATAAATATTTAAAATACATTAAACCAAATTTGCAATAGAGAGCCGAGCAGGCTCTGCTAGTCTGACGGACGGGTCAGAGTAATTGCCTGTGTTTTGAAGCGAAAAGCAAAAAAGAAAAACCTGATCGCTTAGCAGAGAGAACTTAAAAAAATTATATAATATTATCAGGTATTAGATTTATGACTTACTTATCAACTGTATGGACATGGGTGCAATCAAAACGAAACAGTTCAAATATATTTTTATGAGATAATTTATAGAAATATATAAAATTATATCTATGTATTTAAGCTATCTCTAAGTGCAATTTAAATATCTACAAAAAACAAAGCATTTCAGTTTTTTTAAGAGATATAAAAGTATTTAAAGCACCCAGCACATCGTATGGTAACTACGACATACCAAAAGATTGTGAGCATCACAGATGAAGTCAAAAATTTTATTTCCTTATTGCACTTTTCTCGAAACTGATTTCCCTATAAATTTTTTTTAATTGTTTATTACTATTAACACCCTGTGTATAGAATTAAAGCAAATGTAAAATTATACTAATATTATTAACATTATATGTTACTAACATACAGCACCATACAATTTCACCAAACTATTTGGAAAATATATTCTTTTAAGAATATTATATACAGGATGTCCGGTAAATGATGTCATTAATTTTAAGGGGTAATTCTACATAGGAAAATATGAAAAAAAGTTCCTTTAAACATATTTCTAAAAATGCGTCGTAAGGGAGCTAAGCCCCTTTGAAAGTGGCTAAAAAATTCGGTTTTTATTTAATAACTCAGGAACGCTTTGAGGTACAGCAACGATGTTTTGAATGTAAACTAAACTTAATAAGGCATTTCATCTTCGTATGAAGCTTCATGTACTTATTTTAAACAGGTGTGTGCGAAACTGGGCTGCCTTATTAGTTTTTTGTCCCAAAATTTTTTCTGTGTAACCTTTTGTTCGAACATGTTCGTTCTTCTTCAAATTTCAGTTTCTTCATTCTACAGATACCCTTAAATTTTCTTCTTTGTTCTGTAAAATAGCTTTGTCCTCTCCGTTTTCACTCTGTAATGTCCCACCATTTATTTTTCTTTCCCTGCTTTTTTAATGATATCGTTTTTTCTATAAATTCTTTAATATTTTTCTCTATTTTACTTCATTCTTCTTCTATACTTATAATTAAGAATATTATTTTAGGAAAATGTGCAGGATCTTTTATTATACTATCCGCAGCACCTGCGCTAGAATAGTATAATAAGGTAATTTCGAATTTTTCAAAAATTTCAAAAATTATCCTAGAAAAAATTCTTGGAAATTCATGAAAAAATAAGAAAAAAAAATTATTGTCCGTCCGTCCTTTGGTCTGTCTGTCTGTCTGTCTGTCTGTCTGTCCGTCTAATGTCACGTTTTTGTGTGCACGATAACTCAAGAACGAGTAATCTGATAGACTTGAAATTTTTAGGAGAAGTTCAATGAGGGGAAGATCCCTATTGTTTTTAAAAGTAATCCCCACAAAAAAGTTATAAGAGCTTAAACTTTTAAAAAAATCGAGAAAATCATTAAAAATTTTTTTTTTCAACATTATTTGGGAAAATTCTATATACCATATACTGTGAATAGTATATAATGGAATGCATATCATTACATATCTTCAGGGCTTGATTGAAGTTTAATTATCCCGTTATTTTAAAAACTCGTTTACTATTATCGTATAACACGACAACGATTTAAAAACAAAATGGTACAACTTTATTTTAGGCCCACTAAGATATTAATATGTTTTAAAACTATTTACTGTGAATAGTATACACGGTGTATTTGAAATAGGGTCCAAAATTTTAAGGGATAATTCAACATCCGAAAATATGACAAAAAGTTCCTATAAAAATATGTCTAAAAATGCGTCGTAAGGGAGCTACGCCCCTGGCTAAAAAATCGTATTTTATTTAATAACTCGGTAACCCTTTAGATATAGCAACCAGGTTTTGCACGTCAACTAATCCTAATAAGGCCTTTCGAATGTTATTTTGATGTACTTATTTTTAACAGGGGCGTGCGAAAGAGAGGCCTTATCATTTTTTTGTCACAAGCTTTTTTCTGTGTAATTTTTTTGTTATTTTATTTTTGTTATATGATTCCTCAGCTCAAAATACATAAAAAGGTACTCTTATTGTAACACTGTAGGACTAACCGTTTTCGAGAAAAATTAATTTGAAGGTGAAATTTCACGGTTCGTGGACGAAAAATTAAATATCAATAAAATATCAATATTATTGGAAAAATTAAATACTAAAATGCTGAAAACCAACACGGT
Organism: Brachypterus glaber; assembly: GCA_958510825.1. Lineage (NCBI taxonomy): Eukaryota > Metazoa > Arthropoda > Insecta > Coleoptera > Kateretidae > Brachypterus > Brachypterus glaber. Next base: position 18,813,696 of record OY294046.1, read on the forward strand.
GTTCGGTTCGGTTTGCCCTCGATGTCTCGGATTTTAACCAAACTTGGCATAGTGGTACCACTATGGTACCTAAGCACTCCATCCAAATTTTTTTCAAAACGGTCCATCCGTTCACTATACTGGGTGTCCCAACAAGTTCTTGAAATAGCTTATCTCCGTTATTTGAAAAGGTATTAAAATTTGCAAAAAATGGCAATAAATCAAAGCCAAAGAAGATTTTACTGACTTATTCAAAACCGCCGCTTGCTTACCAACTCCCTTGAAACTACCCCCAACTTCTGTTTTTCAAATAGCACCCCCTAATTCTTATTGAAGACTATGAAAGTGCACTTTATTCTGAATTCAACCATTTATTATGAGTGGTATCTTAGATTTTAAGGGGCTCTAAATAACAATTATTATTTATTAAGAGAAGGGTGGTATTTAAAACAAAATTGGGGGGTAGTTCCAGGAGACTGGGTTGTTATGAGTTGGTTTTGAATATATTAATCAATTTTCTTTTGGGTACAATTTAACCTAAGTTTTTGGAAAATTTTCTGGTTAAATTTAAAATGAAATGTGCTTTTATATTCTTTAGTAAAATAGGGAAGTGCTATTTAAAAAACTAGTTGGAGGTGGTTCCAAGAGGGTGGGTTAATAAGGGGTAGTTTTTCATATGTCAGTAAATTCTACTTTAACTCCAATTTATTTTTTTTTTAACTTTTTTATATTTTTAAATAATGGAGATATAGCCCCGGTCTAAAACCTGGTGGGACATTATTATTACTAAATAATAATTGTTATTGAAAGCCCCTTAAAAGAATAAGATACTATTTATAATACATTTTTTAATTCAAAATGAAATGTAATTTCATATTCTAAGATAAAAATGGGGGTGGTAGGTGTTATTTGAAAATCAGAGGGTGGGGTGGTTATAAGGGAGTGAGTAGTCAATGGAGGGGGGGGGGTTGAATAAGTCAATAAAATCTTTTTTGGCTCCCATTTAACGCTATTTTTTACAAAAAATTTACCTTTTCAAATAACAGAGATATAACTTGTCAAGAACCTGTTTGGTGGGACACCCGGTATCATGAACGGATGGACCGTTTTGAAAAAAATTTGGATGGAATGCTTAGGTACCACAGTGGTACCACCATGCCAAGTTTGGTCAAAATCCGAGACATCGAGGTCAAACCGAGTATGTTAGCGTGAAATATCAGATATATTTTCTAAAAAACACATTTTTTTCAAAAACGGCTCTAACGATTTTTAAAATTTTGGTCTTATTTTTTTAATCAGAGCTCATATAACAAATTCCAAAAATAAAAAAAATGGAAGTTGTCATGTCATTTAAAAGTTCTTCTAGAACAGCGTGCCAACATTTTAATGATGCAGGGTTATTCTATATCTAAAACTAAGAAAACAAGTTTCTATACAAGTATGTAGAAAAATCGCTTTTAAAGGCTGGCCCTTTAAAAATGTTGCATTTTTAGGAGACCATAACTCCCTTGGGATTGATTTTTGGGAGTACGTGTATATGAGGTTTTTTTTTAGTTTTTGATGTACATTTACCCTGCATCATTGAAATTTCGGTATTTAATTTTTTTGTTCTACTACCGTGAAATTTTACCTTCAAATTAATATTTCTCGAAAACGGTTAGTCCTACAGTGTTACAACAAGAGTGCCTTTTTATTTATTTTGACCTGAGAAATAATACACCAAAAAAAATACAAAAAAGTTACACAGAAAAAAGTTTGGGACAAAAAACTGATGAGGCCCCCCCGTTTCCCACACCCCTGGTTAAAATAAGAACATGAAAATAACATACGAGGATGGCCCTTATTAAGATTAGTTAAAGTAAAAAACCTCGTTGCTATATCTCAAATAATTCCTGAGTTATTAAATAAAAACCGAAATTTTTAGCCACTTTCAAAGGGACATAGCTCCCTTTTTAGACATATGTTTATAGGAACTTTTTGTTATATTTTCTGATAAAGAATTCCCTTATTCGGACCCTTTTTCAAATACACCGTGTATAATGGAATGCGTAGCATTACATATCTTCACGGCTTGTTTAAAATTTATATATCCTGTTATTTTTAAAAACTCGTTTACTATTATCGTATAATACGATAAGGATTTAAAAAAAAAATGGTATAGGTGAACTAATCCTAATAAGGGAACGTTCAAGTATTACATAACTAAAATGTACCGATATTCATAAACTTCATACCTCGGTTCTCGCGTTATTCAAGGCTGTAGAGATTTCATATTTTGGCTACCCCCCTAACACACCCCCTATTAGGGGGGTAGCCAAAATATGAAATCTCTATAATCTATAATAACGCGAGAACCGGGGTATGAAGTGTATGAATGTTGGTACAATTTGCGTTAAGTAATACTTGAACGTTCCGTAAGGCCTATCTTCGTATGTTATTTATATGTACTTATTTTAACCAGGGATGAGCGAAACAGGTTTTTGTCCCAAACTTTTTGCTGTGTAACTTTTATCTATTTTTATTTTTGGAATATGATTTCTCATGTTAAAATACATAAAAAAGGTTCTCTTGTTGTAATACTGTAGGATTAACCGCTTTCGAGAAAAAAATATTTGAAGGTGAAAGGAGGGTATCGTATTTTAGGCTAAATCGCCTCCAATGATAAGACTTTACATTAGGGTGGTCGCGAAATTCAAGTTAAATAAAAACTAAAAAAAAAATAAAACATGAACAAGAGCATAAAAAAATAAAAATATTTGTATTTCTTAAACTCTCATATATATTTGTTTAATTTTAAAGTAAAAAAAATAAAATCGTCCATTTTTAAACATTTACGGCTCTTGCGCGACCTCCAAACTTTTTCCGATTCTCCTAAAATTTTGCATATATAATATACATGTATAGGTCTACAATTTCAGACTAGGGCCCGTTAACACTTTTACACCTTGTGGATACAAGGGTAGAAAATGGATAAAAAAGCTAGTAAAATTATGGAATTTTTGAAGTTTAAGGTTCTTGTGCCAACTCTAAACGACTTGTGATCCACCTTAAATTTTACATAAACAATAGTCATAAATTAGGCAACAATTTTAGTTGATAAAAGTTTAAGATTTTAAAATCTGCTAATTTATAAATTTAAAATTAAAGAAGCTCGTAAAATGGGTAAGTTTAAAAACTTTAGGACCACTGTGCGGTGCCTTAACGTATTTCGATTGACTTCAAATTTTGGATAATTCATATTACCATAAAGGGCAACAAATTTTTGTGTAGGTAGCATTCGTATATTCAATTTCAATTTTCGCGACCACCCTACTTTACATGCTTATAGATACATAAAATTAAATTCTTAGTCAACATTTCAGCCCTTTTTACATCCCGGAACGTACTTTAATTAATTATTTTAATTACAAATTTGGTTATACGTCAATGCAAGATTTGGCAACATTGCACCTAACGATGGATTGTGTCAAGTGTCATGTCATGTCATGTCAGAATAAAAATAACTTCTACTGTGGGTTGTAAGTCTTACTATAATTTTGGCACTGTATAGGCCTGAACTGTGGCGACTTCCACAATTTTTAAAACGAATTACGGACGAATGAAAAATAATAAATGACTCTGTCATAAAGTCATAAAGTCTTTATTAAAAATATATTATAACTATATTTTACCCCCGGGGGGTAATTTTAATTTAATATTGGCATATAGAAGTTTTTAAGGTCCTTAAAATTGAATTTTAAAATAAAAAAATCTTACTAAGGGAACGTTCAAGTATTACGTAACGGAAATTTTGATCATTTTCGACCCCCACCCACCCCCTGTAACGCTGTTTTCCTATACCTATAACATGGACGTAACACTCCAAAATGACCCCCACCCCCTAGGAGCGTTATGTAACACTTGAACGTTCCCTAACCCCCTGAGGAGCGGAAGGTAATTTTCTTGAAAATTAGTATACTGGATTTTTTGAGGTCGCTAAAAGTGAATTTTAAAATATGTTTTTTACAAATCGACCCCCTGATATAGCTTGACGCACGGATCTGTGGCTACGGGAAATATGTTTGGAATGTGTGTGCAAGTGGGAGGCCCGTTGTAGGCACGCACGCCTTATAACGCTCTTGACGGAAAGAAGTAGAAGTAAAGGTGTAATTGGACCTTTGCAAAGCTCAAAGCTCAAAGCTTTGAGCTCAAACCTAAAATGGAACATCCGTTTTTAGTGACTCACCTATTAAGTACCTTTTTAATTTAAATAGCAAAATGTGGATTATTTTCCACCCCCTCTCAATGTAAATATAGGGAGAGTAAATTAAACTCACACGAAACGTGCCTTAAACCGTGGAAAGTAAAATCTTTCCTGATCCCACTTTAAGAAACAAATTTTAGTTTTCTTAGAATTTTTTGAAAATACTGGTAATACCCAGAAAATACTTTAAGAATCAAAGCACATTTAATTGTTTTACTATAAGGGGAAGTAAAAATTTTTCCTGTCGAATTTATTAGTTTGACGGACGAGCGTAGCAAAGCGGAACAAGTACGGTAGCAATAAACAAGCCGTGAAGATATGTAATGCTACGCATTCCGTTATATATTATTCACAGTAGGTAAATGTTACATTACATTTTTCCAAAGACTTAAAATACTAAAAAAAAAAATAAAAAGAATCTAACAAAATCTTGAACAATATTTAAAAAAAAACAAATTAATTCCTATTTTTTTTTATTTTCTTTTTGCCAAAAACAATTTTTTTTAAAAGATATTTGCTTTCATTTTCGAAATTTCGGAAAGCCGTGTATTCATGCAAACATTTTCAATTTTTTTTTGCGTATTTTTGCGTTTTATGACCTTTTATGTCGGGATTGTTTTTGGTGAACATTGGGGTGCGGCAAGTGGAACAAATGGGGAAAAATACATTTTTTTTAGAAAAATTTGAAAATTGCTATATCGATACCCCCAAGCAACAAAGCCGTAACTCATATATTGTCATTTTTCACGACAGCTAAATTTCTAAAATATTGTTTTTTTTTGTATTTATGGGTGGGCTAATGATTGAAGTAGAAAAGGTAACCACGTGATACATCATTTGAAAACTTATAAAATTCTCTATTTAACTGTATAAGTATTTTTTATTTATTTATTGTTTGTTTCTGATAATATTTAAGTTTAGAATTTCCTACTTTAGTGTTTTAGGTAAACTTTTGGTTAAAATAGCCTGTAAAGAAATCTGAGTAGTATCACCATGTGTGTCTTTTTTCAAGGCGTTTACCTATGAGTATAACTCAAAATGGGTCTAACTTGAGTTACATCCTTGTTAGATGGGAGTGTCGATATAGGGGTTTTTGAGGTTGCTGAAATCGAATCTAACTCCACCCCCCAGGGGGTGAGGGGGTAAATATTTTTAAATATTTTCAATATTTTCGTCAATTAGTAGTTTATTGGGGTTTTTCAGGTTGCTGAAAGTGAATCTGATAATAAAAAAATCTTACTCCACCGACTGAGGGGCAGGGGGTAGTTTTCTTGAAAATTTATGTATTGGGGTTTTTGAGGTCGCTAAAACTGAATCTTAATAACATTTTCTAATTTCACCCCCTGAGGGGGTGGGAGGTAGCTTTTGTGAAAACTGGTGTATTGGGGTTTTTAAGGTTGCTGAAAGAGAATCTGACAATAACAAAGTTCTAACTGCACCCCCTAAGAGGCGGGGTGTAGTTTTCGTAAAAACTGGTATATTTTTAAGGTTGGACTTTTAAAAGTAAATCTAATAATAAAAAATCCATTTTATGCGAGGAGGTGTCAAATGGGAAAGCTCTTCTACTGGGCAGTGTATTTTTTTTAAAGTTTAATCACCATAACTTTTTTGTTTTTGGTGGATTACTTTCAAAATTGGTAGAATTGATTCTTATCATAAAAGTAATTTTTCCTGAAAAAGTTAAGTTAATAGGGATTTTCTTTCAGCTTTTTTCGATTTTTTTTAAAGTTTAACCTCCCATAACTTTTTTGTTTTTTTGGGGGATAACTTTTAAAATTGGTAGAATTGATCTTATAATAAAAGTAATTTTTCCTGAAACAGTTACGATAATCGGAATTTTATTTCAGCTGTTTTCGATTTTTTTTTTGATAGTTTAACCCACCACAACTTTTTTGTTTTCAGAGGGATTAATTTAAAAAACAATAGGGACGGACAGACGGACAGACGGACAGACGGACAGACGGCCAGACGGACAGACGGACAGACGAACAGACGGACAGACGGACAGACGGACAGACGGACAAACGGACAGACGGACAAAAAAAAATTGTTTAAACATTTGTACAATTTTTGTTTTTTCAAAATATCAATATTTATCTGTTATTCTTATTGGCAAATATAGAAATGGGTAATTTAAAATTTAATATATAAAATATTGTTATAAATAATTGATTTGTATTCAATTTTATGTGAACAAAGTAGCTGTGAATTAAAAAAAAAAGTTACAAACTTTGCCCCTTAATAACCTAGAACAATCTTTTTTTTCTAAACTTGTGTAAAAATTCCAGCTTTTCGAATATAAAAAAATAATGATCCTAAAAGTAATTGCAACAAAGTTATTCAAATTGTTTATAAGGTAAAATTGACAGTGTTTCTGTAACGAGATTTTGCAAAAAATCGATTTCTTTTTAAATTAATAATTTCTTTTGATAAAACAACTAGTCTAATATGTTATAAAATACTTCAAAAAAGGTCACAAAACGACTATAAACTATTAAATAAATAAATAAATAAATAGTCCCCTTTCATAAGATACCCGTGGAATCATTATATCTTCATTATTGTACGCCTAATATTATTGCAAAAAAAAAAAATTATCTGGGATAAACAATTTCAATTTTGCAAAAAATATTGGATGAATCTTTCTGAAATTTTAACCACATATTAAGTACTATAAGACGCAACTTTTTACGCAATAACAAAGTCGTAGGTTGATTTTTGCAAAATTTATTATTTATTGAATAATATGCAAATTTTGATCGTTTTTTGCAGCAAAAAATCATCCGTTTCGACATTTAAAAAAGCCATTTTGAAGGTTTTTTAATTTCCTACAAGATGGTTACTTTGATTGTTAATAAAAACTCAACTTTTTTACTTGTATGCAAAAATGTGCAAAAATAGACATTTTCTGACTTTTAATTGTTAATATCTTAAAAACCACAATCCACCGCAGCACATAGGTTTTGCTTCTATACACCTGTATTATCTGAAAAACTTGACAGACCTCTGGATGAGCCACAGTCCCCAACAGGGTATTTTTTTTGCTCATATCCCTGGAATATAAATGCTTTTACGGTTCTGCTTCTTGCATTTGGTTAAAAGTCACTATCTCAGAAGCATAAAAACTAGTAGTTATTTGGGATATGAGAAAAATCTATGTATTAAAATATGGCTATAATAAATTTCATATAATTCTATACATTAATACCTTACTAAATTCGGCAATTAAAAATCATTAATCTCGATTAAAGGTATAAATTACATATTTTATCTAAAAATATTTAAATAAACAATTGCTTGAGAAACATGATTTATTCTGATTCCAATAATGGTAATCCAGCAACAACGTTATTTTCAATTCCACAATGATTTGTACCGCGGGTAATCTTGAAAAATCCTTTGTCTCCCCAATCCTCATTCCAGGCGTTAGCGACTAACCAGTACTTGTTATCGTTTTCAACTCCCCATCCCAGAATTTTAACAAAATGAATTCCTATAGTAAATTCTGGATTAGTAACATGATAAACTCCACTTTTATAGTTTAAAAAGTCATCAAAAACAGTAAATGATGCTTGTACTGGACCATTTTGATATATATCGGCCATAATTTGCTCTTCATCAATGGGTATCTTGTAAAAAGAAGAACCATATGAAAGGTCGCCAAAGTAATCCAGATCAGAACCTTCATCACATTCAAATGTACATTCTGAAATATTTTTCGGTGCTATATTGCTGCAAGATGGTTTGCTTCCATTGGTAGAGGTATGCTCACATTCTGGGTAAGAGAAAGCTCTGCATCCCTGCGATTGAAAAAAATAAAAACTAAAAATAAATAAAAAAATTGTTGACTTTTTCATAACAACAGGACGGCACAGTTAAAAGTTTTTTTAAAAATTACATGTTATAAAGCTATACATTTTGGCGGTAGTGAATGACAGCAGGTAGTTTGTTGCCAACACTGGAAAACAAATTTTTAATTCTATCAATGCCAACTTAAATTTGAAAAACTTGGGTTTTTCAGTTTTTTTTTAATTCACCGCTTTTCAAATTTACAATCAACAAATTTTAAATTTTAAGTTACAACTGATAAAAATTTGTTTTCCAATGTTGGCAAAAAACTAACTGCTGTCATTCGATAGTGCCAAAATTTTTAACATGTAATTTTTAAAAAACTTTAACTGTGCCGTCCTGTTTTGTCCCTGTGATGTAACACTGCTGTAAACCCTGTAAGCTCGCCTTGACAAGTAAGTAAAATTTAATTTTATTTAATTTTGATGGGAGATTAGCTTAGCGGTCTAAGGCATCGATATAGCATTGACACTAAGCTAATGATCGTGAGATCAAACATCACTGGCGCCGATTGCCTTTTTCAGTTAATTAATAATTAAAATTTAGCGAAGGTGTACTCCCTAGATATATTGGTTCGAAAGTCAATTAAAGCCGGTGGTTCCCTCTACTACTAGCCCACACAAGTCCTGGACTTAGGGGATGCTTAATTAAGTAGAATAGTACGAGGTTAAAAATAAAACAAAAATAAAAAACATAAAAACAATTAAGCATTTTTAAACCTAACCTCAAATTTGGCCCCAAAAACACCATATTAACGAAATTAATTACTTTCAGGGCTGGCTCTGATGATGTCTCGAGCTAAAAGAGACGAAAGCGTTTGGCTATTTATATTATCTTTTTAAATATACCGAAATACACAAAATATCTTCTTTTTAATAAGACTTTTTGAGGTTTGGATGTCAAAAACCTGAGGTGATGGGGTAAAATGGATTCGGATTCGGTTTCAGCGACCCCAAAAACATATAATAAACATGGTCTGACCCCCAGGCCAGTTTTTTTTTGTGTGGCTTATAATTATAATTAGACTTTTTCAGGTTATGTCAAAAACCTGACGTGATAGGGTAGTAAAAATGGCTTAACCCCACGCCAGCATTGTTTTTTTATTTTTAGCTTTATTTATGTTTTTTTTTTTCACGGAAATGAGTTAAATGAAACTTAGAAGTATACTGTATAAAACCATATTCTCAAAAAATATTTAAATTGAAATACAAATTGTTTATATTTAAAAAAAAGCTTGCAGAGGCCAGCATTACTCGCTGGTTGGTGGTAATTACGGTATATATATATATGCCAGAATTACCCCAATTAAAAAAAAATATACAAAAAGCTTGTGAATTCTTTGTGCCCATAGAATACAATTTAAGCAGCATATCTATAGCTCAGGGCCTTTATCAAACTCACCACACATTAGACATAGTTCGTGATTCATTGCCGTGTCATTTTTATCATCAATTCATCCGAAGAGTCTTCGGAGTTTTTCTTAAGTTGTTTAGACGTCCACTCATTTTTTTATAAATTCGGGTTATCTCCAATATCAAAACTTAAATATGACTTATCCGGCGTAAGAGTAGCAGGCCGGCATTACCCCAAAACAAGTGGGATCGACGCCCAATCGGTTAAGCAGAAAGTTGTTAGAGAAAATTGCAATTTGCCAGTTTTTATGTATCACTGATTGAGCCTAATTAGTTACATTTGTGGTATAAGTAGTATTAGTCTCTAGTATACCCTGGTAGAAAAGTACATAAATACAACTTAACATGACATAAGTTACGTTATACAAAACCGTTATAAAATATATAAATCTAACCTTAAAAACTGACGTTTGACAAAAACGTCATAAAATATATAAATCTAACCTTAAAAAATAAAGTTTGACAAAAACGTTATAAAATACATAAATCTAACGTTAGTTTCCTAACTAAATTCTAACCTTTTTCTAACCTTATTCTAACTTTAAATATTTTTTAAATTTCCATTATTAATACGTAAGCTATAGTAGAAAATACTCATTTCAGAAAGCTATGTGCCTAGGTTTGATACTTATTTATTATTTCTATAATAAGTTTAAAAAAATATCCCCAAAAGTCAAAATTATAGTAAGTCTGGCAACGCTGTACTATAATTGAAAAGATATTTTAAGATTCTGAATGTATAAATAAATATTAACTAAATATAAAGTTTTTCTGAGAGGTAAACGTATTTATAGAAATATAACAGGATATTACACGAAAAATATTTAGGGCCACCTAAAAAGATAGCTATTTTATAAATAAATGTAACGAAATTATGTTTAAAAATATTATGATTGTTAAAATATATTAAGATTTATTTATATGAATAAATTTGTCTACAGCTGCCATTTTATGATGTAGGTAGAAATTTCCTAGTTGGCCACGCCCCTCCGAAAGTTAGAAATTAAACGTACTTATAACGTATTTCTAACTTAAAAATCTAACGTTAGATTAACGTTTGTAACTAACGTTTGATTCTATCGTTAAAAAGCGGAATATTTGCACATATTTTATAACGTACTTTTATACAGTTTTCTAACATTATAAAAACGTTATTCTAACGTTAAATTTCTGCTAGGGTAGTTTAGGACTATGTAATAAACTATACTAGAGACTAATACTACTTATACCACAAATGTAACTAATTAGGCTCAATCAGTGATACATCAAAACTGGCAAATTGCAATTTTCCCTAATAACTTTCTACTTAACTGATTGGGCGTCGATCCCATGGTTATGGTTATGGTTATTAGGGTGGAGGGTAGCTATCTACACGCACTTAGGCCACTTAGCTGGGCCCATTGTACTACCTCCCTTTGGTCGCAGCAAATTAGCCTCTCAGCCATCAAATTCTTTGAATATATCTAAGAAGATGTCCGGGAGTGATGCTGCTTATACCGGCCATGTCGAGCCAGTACTCGTCTAGCATGGACCCTCTTATTAAGGCTAACGATAGACAGTGACATAACACATGTTCCATTGTTTCCTCTTCCATGTAGCATCATCTACAGATGAGGTCGACTGGCTTTCCCATGATGTTAAGATGCTTATTTAGTTTACAGTGACCTGTTACGATGCTTGCAAACTGTCTTAGGTTATCCCTTTTTAGTTGCATACAAAAACGTGCTGTCTTTTCACACGGAGTGGGAAGGGCTCCTCTTGCATGTTTACAGTCGTTTCTCGTAATCCAATTACGGGTGTGTTTTATGTGGGTTTCTTGATTAATGAGAGCTGTTTTAAAAGCGACAGATACAGGGATTATGGGCTCTGGACCAATAGGTACAGAGCCTGAGCCTGCTCGTGCCAATCTATCAGCTTCTTCATTGCCTACATTTCCATTATGCCCCTTTACCCATGATAGTGTAACAGTATTAGAAACTGCCGCTTCCTCCAGGGATTGGTGACATTCTAAAACTAGCTTTGAAGTAATTTTGAAAGACTTGATTGCTAGTATGGAAGCTTTGCTATCCGTAAGAATAGTTATTCTTCTATTACTGATTTCCCTTTCAGAAATAGTTCTCGATGCATTTGTTATGCCTATGACCTCTGCCTGAAAGACCGAGGCATGCTTGCCAAGGGAAATGCTTATTTCTAACTCTAGATCAGGGCAGAAAACTCCTGCAACTGATCCTTCAGTTGTCTTTGAACCATCAGTGTACATGACAATATCAGGTACGCTGTCAGTTTCTTCTTTAGTAGAAGCATAAGTTTGGTATGATCTATTAAAGATATACCTGGGAGCAACTAGATCGGTCTGAGATTCAAGAATGGGAGCTTGTGACACAAACCGTTCAAGAATAGACTCATGTCTAGTACGCGTTCCTCTTGCATTCCACGTACTATTTGCTTTCAGCCTAAGAGCTGTCTTTGCGGCCTCACCCTCAACAAAAATATTAAGGGGAGGAATACAAAGCAGAGTCTCTAAAGCTGCAGTTGGAGTTGATCGCATGGCACCGGTTATACTCATAAGAGCTAGTCTTTGAATATGATTTAGTTGCGTTCTTGCTGTAGTCAGTTGGGTTCTGGGCCACTATACAACTGAGCCATATGTTAACATAGGCCTTATGACAGCGGTGTACAGCCAAAGGGTGATCTTGGGAGACAAACCCCAAGATCTGCCCAGTGCTCTACGACACTGCCAAAAGGCTATGCATGCTTTTTCTGTTTTTTGCTTAAGGTGTGGTCCCCAACAAAGTTTGCTGTCAAGAAGAATTCCCAGATACTTTACTTCTTTAGAAAAGCTGAGTTGTTCGATCCCATTCGAGTAGATGGAGCATCTAGCATTTAAAATGAAAAATTAATATACAACTGAGATATACGATGGCCGCCATTGCCCTAGATGCCGCCATTCCCCCCCTTTCCCCTAACAAACATGGTCTGATCCCCAGGCCAGAATTTTGTTTTGTGGCTGTATAATTAAATCACCTACCGAAATGCAACTAAATATATAATTTTTATTTTTTTCCAATTTTCGAATGAAATGGGGTGGAACCTTATTTCATATTTTGAGCTGAAAATTAGAACATAATTTTATTATGGTATTTTTCACAGCATGACAAAACGTGTATTTTTAAATGCCCTAACTTACACTTGTAGTGTTAAATCGTCCTCCAGATACAATGCCGTCGGTAATCCAATGGAACCAAACCCGCTTTTCAGAATCGTCCCACCATCCAAATCCGCAATTGTAGCAACAAGAGATTACGTCCTCAGCAGAAACGCGTGGATTGGTTGTGCCATTAGATGCTATACATATCCTGTCTGTAATAGTTTCAACGGCAGAAACTGCCTAAAAGTAAAATATTTTATGAAATTAAAATAATACACCTTATTAAAATTAATGCATCACTAAAATTTCAACACATTTTAAAATTCGATTTTCTGGTAAACCCTTAATCTGATTTTAATGTTTTTTCTTTTTTTTTTAAATGTAGGTAATATAATTTTTTTTTTTAATTTAGCTGGGTAACTTTTTACACGGAGTGTTTATACTTGCGCGCCTTTGAGCCGGTGTGTACTTAAATCGAACTATGGCCCCACCTTTTCTGAATAACGGTGCTTTAAGAAATACACTTGGCGGTTAGACCCTTTTCATCACGTCAGTCAATAGAGCTTATTTTTCTGAACAACTTTTTTATGTCATCATTTGTTTCTCAGTTATTTGAAGTAAAAAATGGTCATTTGATTGTTTGGTCTTGAGTAACTAAAAAACAGTTGAATCCAGATGGCTCAGAAAGATAAACTCTATCGATTGATGCAATAAAAAATGAAGTAATCGCCCTAAAACAGAATTTTTCATCCTTGTATCTTAAACTACTATTACATTAATAGTTCCAATTTACAAAAAAAACTGGATCCTGTGAAAATTACTGGATTTGTGACTCAACCGTTTATGTGGCGTTATGTGTGATATCATTAAAATATATTATATGGTATCCCTAATGTTTAGCGGGTTGACTGCCAGATCGGTCGTATACGACCGCTGACTAACTTGTACATATTCTCAGAGGGCGTTTGCTACCATACTGCGGTCTATACGACCGCTGCAGCGTTGGCACTAGAGGCAAGTTAATAAATTTTGGTCTGACAGTCAACCCGTTAGTAGTCTCACAAAGACTATAAACTGATACATAATATAAGTAAATAAAACAAGTTACCCAGTCAAAACCAGATCTAGATTCATCACTAATTTCACTCAAAGATTCGCAGTTTTTCCATTGCTCCCTGGCATCAAAATTTTCAGGAAGTTCAATATTAGTAGTGTCAATGCGTTTAGAGATAAATTCAAAATTTTCGTTTTTCCTTTTAGAACTTGAGCTTCCACTAACCAAATATTTTAAATATGATATTGGTGTATTGGCATCAAAGTTTCTTCCGGCAACCCATTTTGACTGAACAGTGTTAATCGTGTTTATAAATTTGTCTGTTAATGGATTAATTTCAGCTCCAAAACAATGCGTTAAAGCTACAATTGTAATGAAGATTGATGTCTTCATCATTATTGGCTCTAAAAGTATAATTTTTAATAAGGTATCGTTATTACTTAAAGAAAATATATTGTTAACTTTAGTTAATTTCACTTAATTATACCGGGTGTCACAGATCCAATGTACACCCCCTTTAACTTCTGTATTTGTAAAGATAAAATTTTGAAATTTAGTACCTACAGTGTACTTAAGAAACCCCACTTTTTAACATATAAAACAACATTCGAATATTTCCAATTTTATATTTTAATTAAAAGTTAAATTGTATTTGTATAAAAAGTTAGCGCATGAATCGTTTCCATATTTCTTTCCCTTTTAAATGGTACCATGGTACCAGGGGTATACCAAATTCAAGAATCGCTTAAAACCTTCTAATTTAAAGAATTATAAAAGTTAAGAGAAAATTATTTTTTTTTAGCATTTCTGGTGTCCATTAGAGTTTATTAAAGATGTCATGGCGCACAGTTAAAAAAAATAAAACAAAATTAAAATAAAATTTGACATTTGAAATGTCACTTATATGGTAATATTGTTTTCAGAAATGTGTGCAGATTCCAAAAATGTAAGGCATTTAGATGTCGCACTTAAAATGTGAAAGTTGTGAGGACTTCCGGTTAAACCGGAAGTAGAATTTTTTTGCTTTATATGTCAAAAGTTGAGGTTCCTTAAGTACATTGTAGGTACCAAATTTCAAAATTTTATCTTTAGAAATACAGAAGTTAAGGGGGGTGTACAATGGATTTGTGACACCCGGTATGTGTTTTTCAAAAAAAATGCTCATTCGATTTTTATAATTTTTTAATTGTTTATGACTTTAACTTTATTTTAAGACCATAAACAAAATAATCGTTAGTTGCTCTCAACTTAAAAAGTGCCGCCTTAAATATATTTTTTAACGGCTTCCATAGTTTTCGATGATGTTGATTTTGTACCCGACCTTGAAATTTCAAAATTCAGAATGGCAGCTACCACATTGGGTTACAAAGTACATTCATGACATTAAATATGAGACTGTCGTCAAATGTCAGAAAATCAAAATGGCAAATCCAATATGGTGGCGAATTTTAACATTTTTTACCGATTTTCATAAAATTTGGTATTTTGTCCAGAAAATATCACCAAGATACAAAAAATTCCAAATTTTTATTGGCACCGTCAAATCAGAGATTTGGCACTTGATCGGCTTTTGCACAAAAGTAAAAAAAATATCTATGCATTTTAGGCTTTTAAGCCAAAAGCTAATCATTTTGATGTAGATATCCTAAATCAAATAATAATACTTGAGTTATTCCAGTTTTTGTTAAAAAAAAATTGTGTTTGCATTAGCACATTATCTGTCAGAAGTTTGTAGGACTGCGCACTTTGAAAGCTGATTTTTACATATTCACTAATATTTTAACTACATATTCACTAATATTTCCCTGTAAAAATTAGATTGACGAGCTTAGAACGTAGAAACTAAAATATTGGCTATCAAAGTTTGGTCCCAGATTGTAGAATACCTTATTTTGGGGTTGGATATTGGCCAAAATAATATTAAAAAATGTTCAAATAAGTAAAAATCCAGTAACTTATAAGCATAGTCTGCAAAGGCGTCTGCAAAGACATGAAGGTGTATTTTTGATACAATATTTAATTTTGTTCAATAGTCTAAGACTTTATTCCATAGTTAATAGTATATTAAAGTACTAGTTTCATAACATATATTTTTAAAAACGTGTTATAAAACTATTGCTTTATACAATTTTTTCTATTTTGCTCTACAATTTTAAAAAACTTACATTTAAATTGATGACAGATTTAGGGATTTTTGTTTCGGGTTGGCATTACAGTTTTCGCCATGTTTAAAAAAAAGAACAAATATTATTTTAATATATTTTATAGACGTGTCTTCTCTTTTTCACTGCAAGTAACCAAGCCACAATTTTAACACAAAATGTTGTAGAAAATTAAACTTTAAAGCGAGGTAACATTTGCACGGTAAACGTTAAGCGACAGGCTTTTGTGGGCCTATAAGAACACGCAAAATGCGTGTGATTATGAGCTTATAAGAGTCGAAAAATAGAAAAAGTATCTAATTACACCGGCACACAAAAAAAAAATTGTCTGTACACCGGGCGCCACCTATCTACGGGCATGTTTTTCGACCCGCTGAATACGAATTTCAAGTCAGTTCAGGCCGTCCGCCCTTCAATTTCGAGTAAATTGCAAAAAAACCCAAAAAAAATTTTTTACTCGAAATTGAAGGCTGGACGGCCTAAACTGACTTGAAATTCGTATTCAGCGGGTCGAAAAACATGCCCGGTGTACAGACAATTTTTTTTTTGTGTGCCGGTGCACCGTCCAACAATTTTTTTTTGTTCAAACTTAATTTTAATCAGCATAACGTCATAAAACGCAAAATTACTCACAACAAAAATTTGAAAATTTTCCAAAAATAAAAAAATAAATAAAAGGGGAAAGCCATAACCATAAAAATACATAAATAACCTGAACTGAACTGTTTGGAGAAACTTACCCATTTTTCCCTTAATTTACCCCACTTTTCTTCATTTTTTCCTTTAAAATTATTATTATTTATTTATTAGCAAATTAAATTTTTCTGTTGCGAGGTATTTCTAAAATGTCATTTATTAAACTAATTAGCAATCTAATGAAAAAGTATGTATTATTTAAACATACAAAACCTTTTTTTAGCTAATTATATTTTATCTAACCAATACATCTATAAGAGTATAAAAAATGATAAAAACACTTTTAAAATTCCGTAGTAATCCAAAATTATAATTAATTAAAACAGCCAGTCACAGCAAAGTTTTTAAAACAAATGTAGATTTCTCACTATGCCGTATTGCCCTGATCTCAAAAGTTTTTAAAAGGCTCAAAATTTGTATGATAAAAACTTCAACTATCCTTGATTACATTGGCTCCGTTTAATGGAAACAGCAAAACTCATTGAAAGCTGTCAAATCACTACTGAACGCTATGTTCAGTTTCGATTGACAAATGTCGCTGAAACATTCCTCATTAACGCTTTGAGATGATTACTTTTGATTGATTTTTTAAAAGCGCGGGATTGTACTTTTTGTGGGTATATCTAACCTCAAATGACCTCAAGCCGTTAAGCAGTTTGCTAGCAAAACTTATCATTTGATGACTTTTGAAAAGTTTTACTTACTTACATTGAACGCAGCCAGTGACTTATTTTTTTTTAATT
The DNA here is from genome assembly GCA_958510825.1 of Brachypterus glaber. NCBI lineage: Eukaryota > Metazoa > Arthropoda > Insecta > Coleoptera > Kateretidae > Brachypterus > Brachypterus glaber. The sequence continues at coordinate 18,830,982 of OY294046.1, forward strand.
TAGAGAGAGAGAGAGAGAGAGAGAGAGAGAAAGAGAGAGAAAACAGTGTGAGAAGAGAAAGAACTTTTATACATATTTTTTATATGTTATATGTTAGTATAATGATATTATTAGGATGTATTAGATTTATGACTTACCTACCAACTTTATGGATATGGGTGCAGTCAAAACCAAACAGTTCATGAATTTGGATTCAAATATATTTTTATGCGTTAATTAAAGGAAATATATAAAATTGTATCTATGTATTTAAGCTATCTCTAAGTGCACTTTAAAAATCTAAAATAAATAAAGCAATTCAGTTTTCTTATGAAATAAAAAAGGATTTAAAGGACCCAGCACATTGTATTGTTACTACTAATAATCGCTGTTTTACACTTTACTCAGCGCTTTGAAACTTTGACCTTAAAAGTTAAATTTTTTATTACCATTACTACACTGATAAAAAGGATTTATTTGGATATAACCAATTAAATTATTTGGTTGTGAGTAACAAATTTTATTTGAGTCTAATAAATATTTATTTTATGTAAACAAGTATTTAAATTTTAAAATGATTTATTAATGGGAACAAAATCGTTTATTTGACAGAAATAAAATTTATTTGTCACAATCAAATAATTTAATTGGCCATATCCAACCAAATATTTAGTTGACACAAATAAACTGTTTTATCAGTGTATTACTATTAACACCTTGTGCACTGATAAAAAGATAATTTTGATTTATTTGGATATGGCCAATTAAATTATTTGGTTGCGAGTAACAAATTTTATTTGGGTCAAATAAATATTTAGTTCATGCAAATAAATATTTTAATCTCAAAATCATTTATTAATGGGAACAAAATAGTTTATTTGTCAGAAATAAAATTTATTTGTTACAACCAAATAATTCAATTGGCCATATCCAACCAAATATTTTGTACACACAAATAAACTGTTTTATCAGTGTGTAAAGAATTAAATTAAATGTAAAATTATACTAACATTAGTAACATTATAATGTTACTAACATACAGCACCATAAAATTTCAACAAACTCTTTGAAAGAATATTTTCTTTTAAGAATATTATTTTAAGAAAATATGCAGGGTCTTTTATTTAAAATTTTATTAAGCTGTTATTTTAAAAACCTTTTTCCAATACGATAACATTTTTTTTTTAATGGCACAACTTTATTTTAAGCCCACTAAGATATTGATATGTTTTAAAACTATTTCAATATTCCCTCTAAAAATGTGCATCTACAGTGCGGTCCAAAAGTCAACTTATTTCTTATAAAACGATTTACATAAAGGTGTGCTAAACTCTGCAAAAGTGCAATTCGGTAGGTATAGAATATAATAATAATACAAGTTTACACGGTTTTTGACCCAAGCAGCTGAAAGCGGTTTTTATTAACTTTTGGTCATAGACAAAATAAACAAATAGATTGATTTTTTACCGTCTGCGCATACTTCTGCGTCTCGACTAAATGCGTCCTCCATTTTGATTCCAATTGTCCAACATAAAGTAAAAAAATATATATTTTATGTTGGTAACACTGTGTTGCGTTAGATAGGAATATTTTCTTTGTTAGAGATGTGTTTTTTCATTTCACTTCAGTAATCAGCAAAAGTTTCTTTTTGTCGTTGTTTTGTTGCAAAAGTTTGTTATATATGTAAAAACTAAATCAATATGTTATACTACACAGATATTTATTTATTTTTACCAGTAATTTAAATATAAAAATATAATTCTTCGCACACACCTCTAACATATTCGTGCAACAGGTTAACATAACCTAATTTATGTATGTTTTGAGTTTGTTTTCGAGGTTTTTCTGTTATTTTTTCTACGCGTTTGGTGTTTTGTGCTAGAAGGGTGAATATTTTATTTTATTATAGACTATATAATAGCGTTTTTGAACTTTTAAAGTCTTTCTGTGTTTTTTGTATATTTTATAGTGCTTTTTCAAAGAACTAGTAAAGTCTTTGCAATGACGTGTTTTATAAAAAGTTGTAGAAACATAAAACGACTGCTACCTGCAGACAGCAGTATCATATTTTTTAGGTAAGTTTGATTTTTTTTAAAATAACATAAGAAACAAATAAAATTTTATATACCTAATGCTTAATAAAAACAATTAACTGCCTGTGATACAGGATAAAATGTAGGTAATTTTTATTGTTTTTCTTTTTGTGAGAATTGTGATGCACAAAAAGTAGTAATTTTTACTTAAGTTTTTCTTTTGGGGTATGTTCAAGAACTACGTGACACACTTTTTGTTAAATTAAATTAAAAAGTAAGGTTATGTCGTTTATTTATTTACATTTTACCCACTAATTTAAATTTCCCGGCTGATTTCTGACGTAACTTCCGATCAAAATGGAGGACTCGTAAATTTGTATATAACCTCATCTATGTTCTTTGTCTATGCTTTTGGCCCTGATCACGAATCCGCAGTCCGTTTTTTGCTATCAGGTCAGGTTTCTTAGATAAACGAATTAGTCATTTTAACAAAAAATCATTATTTGGAAAAATACCAAAAATCAAAAATGAAGTGCAGTGGAAATGCGTCTTTTGTAATTTTTTAGACCCCTCTCACGTATAAGAGACAACAATAATTGCTCAGCATACCTTCATCCCAAAAACCTTTGTAATTTTTCTCAATTCTTTGTAAATTTTGGTGTAGTTATTCTCTTTTGTCCTCGCTAGTTTCTCCTAAGTTGTCAGGGAAGAAATCCAGATGCGAATGAAGAAAATAGATATTTAACGATATTCGGACACCCATTTTGCGGTAATTCTTCAAAAGTTTCCTTCATTCAAGAGCGTTGTTAGAAACTTTTTTAGAGTAACGACTACAAGCGAATTGATACAAATCTTTTGAAGAATTACCGCAAAATGGCATGTCGTTGAAAATCCATTTATTAATATTATTATTATTACTATTATTATTATTATTTTTTTAATAGCAAAAGCCTAACCAGACGGAACCTTCTGAGCTCTTGGTACCCATATCGAGGAGGACAACATTAGGCTTGTTGTGACTTATTTGCCTGAGGGTGGGAAACGAGTAGTTCCAGTAGATGCGACACTTCTCGTTTTCCACCACGGACTCGATTTCTCTTGAAATATAAGGCAGCACTGGTGTTTCGTCTATCCCATACGAGTGTCTAAGGAAGTAGTACAGCATTCGTAGGGCCGCATTGGATATAGACGGAGTGCGTTTGGCTACATGCAGAAAGTAGATACATTATAATCTCCGGCGTCTTATGACAAGCTCTGCAGTTTATTTTAGGGACTTCTATACCCATGACGCGGCTTCGATAGACTAACGTGTTATAAACACCATCTTGGCAAGCCATAATGAAGCCCTCAATTTCCGACTTTACCCCACCTGACCTCAGAAATGCTAAAGTCAGTTTTTTGGAAAGGCGATGATCTTCAATGGCCTTGAAATAGATACCATGCATTGGCCTATCCACGTGTGACTGCAAAAGCATTGTGCTCTCACTACAGATTTTATTTAGGCTTTTAATCGAACGGGATCTAGCTCGGTGATAGAGTCTTCGTTTATCCGATCGATGTCGAAAACAAGGTTGAGAATTTCAGCTGCTCTGGTTGCTGCCTTATAAATAAAGGCTCTCACACCTGCTTTTTCGTGGTCATGGACCATTCGCAGAAGGGGATCTGTGCTCCTTATAATCTTGTGGGCTGTATCCAGTGCCACTCTATTATTAAGTTACTCCAAGCTTAATAGTCCACCACCACCTTGTTGACTAGGAAGGTATAGTCGTGGAGTGGACAATTTTGGATTCAAGCTTCTAGAGAGATGCTTGTGAGTACTTCGATCAAGGTTGAGCAGCTTATTAACCGTCCATTTAACTACTCCGAATGAGTAGAGTATTATCGAAACAACAAGCATATTAGTAGCAGACACCTTGTTGGGCCCCGACAGCTCCGAATACCAGATTTGTAGGAGTTGGTGTCTACTCACTGCTGAGAGCATTTTTGATTGTTGATACTTCCTGTTGATTTGCTCCATCCTCAGGTAAGTATATTTCTCTCCGTCATCCAGATGGTGTAGGATGCTTCCGTCTACAAGCTGCTCTTCTTCACCGAAGTCTACTGATCGTCCTCTATTAAGAGGCTCCAGAGCAAATTTTAAACCGATCGCGTAAGTGTACTCCAGCACTACCCTTAGGAGTTGTTTAAGGTCTTTTTTTTTTCCTGAGGCATACAGTTGTAGGTTATCCATGCAGAATAGGTGGGTGACCTTATGGTGACCTATTTCCTGGAGAGCCCCGGGTATTCCTAAGTACAACGGACAATGGGAGAATTGAGATGCAGAATAAAAGAGAGCTAAAGGAGTCCCCTTCAAATACGCCTCTTTTTAGTGTTACTAACTCTGTTTGAACTCTGACATTACCTGCTGTTATAGTAAAAAGTGTCTTCCAGAGCAGTAACAATTGTTCTTAGCATCTCACTAGGGGCGTAGGTACCGCAAGACATCTGACCAGGTGTATTATTAGTCTATCCAGGCAATTGAGAGGTTACTCACCTTTTAGTCCTGAGCTACTTAACCATCCAGAAGTCACCTTTTTATCTACGTAGTCCTTGTCAAGATTGTTAAAAAACTGTCCATGAAGTGGTTTTGATTAAAAAAAAAAGTTTTTCCACAACAATGCCATTTTTTATTTATTTTTTTGCTTGTTGTAATGTAAAGTTTTTATTCTGTGGGTTTATAGTTATATACTTATTCTTTACATTATCTCCCATTTTGGTAATTGAATATTTAGATTTGTTTCGTTGATAGTCATAAAGTAATTTATCCGTTTTTGAGAGATATCCAGATAGGTTAGCCATTGTTGCATTATACTAACTTTTTGATTTTTGGTATTTTTCCAAATAAAGTAATGATTTTTGGTTGAAATGGCTCATTAATTTATCTATGAAAATGTCTTTACTTGATGAATCCTATTCTAATAATAAAATCGCAAAGAAATTACACAGAAAAAAGTTTGGGGCAAAAAAGTGATAATGCCCCCCCCCCATTTCGGACGTCCCTGGTTAAAGTATCTTCATGATAGGCTTTATTGGAGATGTTTCACATGCAGTACCTCATTGCTACAACACAAAGAGTTCCTGAGTTATTAAATTAAAATCGAATTTTTGGAACCTCATTTCAAGGGGCGTAAAAGTCCAAACCACATTTTATTTTAAACAGACTTACTGTAAAAGTAGTTAAAATATTAGAAAATTCGAAAAACATCTATCCGTGCCTAAGCGCCAAAATGTGTCTTATAAACAGTCAAAATCGTAAAATTTGATTAAAAATACTTTTTTTATTTGTAGATTATCGTAATCTTTTGAGATAATCAAAATAGGAAAAAAAATAGCCATATTATAAACTTTATTATTTGATATTTATAATTTGTCAGTTGAAGAATTTATTAGAAAATGCAGTTTTTCGGAATTAAGGGGCAATTTCGAGGCCCTGTTGGCACAGGTTAGAAAGAATAGAAAAAATATAGATATCAATGCTTATAAATTTTATAATATAGTTTTATGCAAATTTTATCGATATTTCGTGTTTAATAGTTATTATTTTCAATTATTATCAATTTCTACTCTAAAGACGTTCTAACCTCGACATAAAAAAGATTAAAAAAATTTAAAAAAAATTGGACCACCCTAATGAAGTAGTCCATATAGTTGACTATATGGTAAAAATAAATTACATAGTCCTTAAATGGTAATATGTTGCCATAGACCGGTACGTTGAAAATTACATAGTCCATAATGGTAATATTGCATTCTTTTACACAAAATTAAATCTTTTAACACACTTTTACACAAATTCATGAACTATGTATAGTACAGTATAGTAGATTTACTTAACGTACTATGCAAATTCATGTATTTTTACATTATTTTACATTCAGTTTTTACAGGGTATATTAAAAAATAAAAAACCCGACTTTATACCGTAATGTATAGTAAAGTAAATTTACTTAACGTACTATGCAAATTCATATATTTTTACATTATTTTACATTCAGTTTTTACAGTGTATATTAAAAAATAAAAACCCGACATTATACGGCATACATTAAAAATTTAAATTTATACCAGTTAATATAGAGAATAGCCCTAGGGAAATTAACACGATGTAAACACGACGACAATACAACAAAAACTTCGTGTTTTCGTCGTGTTTATGTCGCATCAATTCTAGAGCTGACCCATCAATCTGAAATTGTACCTTTAAAAACAAAACAAAATCTATAAAACTTTTTATACTAGCTAAAATTAACACATTTTTTTGAATATAAATAAAAATTAGCTTGTTGTTGCTTACTGTTATAAAAAAAAGCAACAAAACATAAATATAATTTAAAAATTTTCTAGAAACATAATATTTCACCTTTTATGACATTTTATTTTGGGCAAAAAAAAATTTCGGTCGGTCTTGCGGTCGGTATTTCGTTCGGTCGTTTGTTCGGTCGTTTGATAGGGCATGTATTAATATGAAATTTAATTCCTTATAAAGATACTTTAAAAAAAAAAAAAAAAATTATCCAATACATACAGATAATAAGACAATTACCAGCTTTATTTTAAATAGATAAACTCAATAATAACCCCCGCGTGACTTTTACTTTATTGAGTGGATAATTATTTATTTTACCCACTCAACTGTCACTTGTCAAATTATTTTCTTGTAAATGTCATTAAAATTTTTAATAAAAATATGAATTCCTAAGCTATTTATTGGATAAAACCTTGTATGGCACTCATGGGTAAACCGATATTGCCCTCTCGAAAATTAACCTGCTTGGCTGACGCCTCGCGTTAATTTTGTCATGGGCAATATCTTACTTTACCCACTAGTACCATAAATAACTATAGCTTCCATATTTTGCTTTAGCCACTGTGGTAATGCCTAAGATGGCTCTTTTTATAAGAATTACCCATAACACAGGATCACAAAAAAAAATACATAGTTTTTTATAAATCAAACTATATTTTTGCGGGATTTTGTTTTGGCCTTAAATGCATCCATAAAAAAACAAAATGTGCGCTATATCAAAATTTTGAGAGAAGAACTTTTTTCATTACCATATTCGCTTTCAGCGCCCTAAAATACGAAGAAAAAATATAGACTGGTTTACAAAACACTAACTTTTTTTTATGGTTCTGTGTAATCGACTAAAATCCAAAAAAAAAGTACAACGGAATTAAATCCAACAGAATCCTGAACATTAAAATTCTTTATATGTATTATTTTTTTAAATTAAGAAATTCTTGATCCTTACTCATATTGGAGTTGATTCAAATAAACCATAGAAAAAATGTTATCTTTCGAAAATATAAATTTATTGTCTATTAAACAAACATTACAGCGACAATTGTTTCGACTTTTTTAACATAAAGTCATTTTCAAGCTACAAATAATGAAAATTAGGTTGAAAATGGTACAATTCCTTTTTAAATATATAAACAAATTAACTTGAGTACACATTATTAGAAATATCATACTGACCTTAAATATTATTTTTTATAAAATATTTAAAAAAATTAAACAAAAAGAAAACTACAATATGTTAAAATAAATTAATGAAATCTAAAATTAAAAAATTGAATAAAAGTATGTTAAAAAAAGTCGAAACAATTGTAGCTGTAATGTTTGTTTAATAGACAATAAATTTATATTTTAGAGAGATAACATTTTTTCTATGGTTTATTATTTTTTAAGTTTTCTCAATTTTCATAAAAACTAGTTAGGTATATGATATATTATGGCCATGAAATGTAAGCACACATATCTTTACAGCTTATATTATTACAGTATCTATTTTTATAAAAATACATATTGGATTTTATTTTTGCTAAAAATAAACCTCTTTGTAGTGTTTATGTAAAGGATTTTTTTCCATTAATTTATATTTGAGTTAAATTTCACATTTTTTAATTTTGTATATACTTATGGTTTTTAAATCTACAAAATCCTCAAAGATTAACCAAGTATAAATTTTTATATACACGTGTCTCATAAAAAAGTATTTTTTATAAAATTGCGCTTACCATGCACCATGCATTGAGCTGAGAAAAAAAAAGATGGACGAAAATCTAAATTTTTGCATATGAGTATTTTTGATAACACTGATTTCAAATATGATAGTGAAAAGCTGAAAACTAATTTTCCGCGTCACTAGGGTGGTGATTTTATTATTATTACCTACAAGTCTCAGGCGCATACCAAAAAAAAAAGATGCACGCTTATATGCCTGAAGTACTGAATCTAATTATAAAACCGGATTTAGTTATTAATACTGATGATGATGATGATTTTGATGACAGTTCTGATGGTTAATTATAATTAATTATAATATAATTATTATAATAATTATAATTATTTATTTAATAAAATTTGACCAGTTAAATGATTTTTAAAGCGTTTTATTTCGAACATAAATTTTAGATTTTTTTTTCTGAAAATGGCAAAAGTTGACAACTTTTTTTTATATATTTTATTACTACTATAAGTAAAGACAAAAATGCATAAGATATTAAGTCTGGCAAATGAGGGCAATGGGGCCGGTGAACTTACCGGCCACACGAATTCTCAATTTTTTTTTAAACCAAAAAAAAGTACTTTTTAAATAGTATTTTTGCAAAAAAAAATTGCGGATTACTCACAAATTAGCGAGAAATTAATTTAAAAAAGTACGAATTTTGTGCATTTTTAAGTACATTTCTCTTCTTCTTCTGCTTCTCTACTTCAATTTAGTACCCTGCTAAGATGATAAATAAACAGCGTTGTCAGATTGTGCATATATTGAAAACGTTTTTTCTGAGGTTAATATTAAAAATGTACAAAAGCAATCAAAAACTATAATTTTATTATAAAAAAAACACAAACGTAAACCAACGCCTCCCATTAAAAAAAAAAACACCAAACCAGCAAACTACCAAACCAAACCATTGTTAACGTTAACCAACGCCTCCTATTAAAAAAAAAAAACCAAACCAGCAAACTACCAAACCAAACCATTTTTAACGTAAACCAACGCACCCATTAAAAAAAACACTAACCAGAAATTCGTGAGTATTTTAACAATTTTTTATTATAAAAATTTCAACAATTATTTTATTATATTTATTAATTTTCAGAGAATAGTAATAAGCACTATGAAATCAGTGCTGCTACTCACAGAACACTAGGTTACTATAAACCTCGCTTTCGGCCGTAATACCCACACCGCTAATATCTAAAACTTACATCTGACAACGCTGCATTTTTTTTACAAACATACACGAAGTTAGAAACATACATGCACGAAGTTAGAAACATGTAATCTGTCATCATTCTTTGTAAAATAAACAGTTATTTTTAAATATAAATTTGTTCTAGATAAAAAACAACATTTTCCGCATTCAGAATTATTTATAATTGTTAGTTTTAGCATTACAGTGAAAAATTAGTACAAGATTGGCGTTATTTTTTGTGTCCGGTAAGTTCACCGAAACCAGGGCAATTTTTGAAATTTAAGTTTTTACAATTTTATTTAAATTTTTAGGTTTCAATGACCTTCTTGCATACTTAAAACCGACTTATCTTTAACTCATTTTAATTTAAGAAATCACTAGTGCTAATATAAGATATTTTCTATATCTGGACAATAAAATTCAATTCACGGAATTCTGACGACCTTGAAATGAATATTTTAACTAAAATGAATATAAAACTGTATTTCTAACTTTCATATAAGCTTTGTCATATTAATTGTGACACCATTCTAAAAACCAATACGCCATATTGGCTCCGCCATTTTGATTTTTGGTGTTTTAACCATGTATACGAAATTTGAACAAAATCGGAAAAAAAATATAAAAATGAACCACCCTAGTGGCGCGGAAAACTTTTTTTCAGCTTTTTCACTATCATATTCGAAATCAGCTGTATCAAAAACACTGGTATGCAAAAATTTAGATTTTCGTCCATCTTTCTGTTTTCTCAGGCCACAGTGCCATTTATTAATTTTAATTAAAAAAAATATATGGTATTTTAAAATAACCAAAATTATTTTTGAAATTTGGCATACACCCAGGGGATTCCGGTTATATCCCGAAAATATATATAATAATTTACCTTTTTTCTTTTCCCTCATTAGTAAAAAAATTTCGAAAAATTTTTATGCGTTTCTGGACGTTTTATATCCAAAAAATATGATTTACGTAAAAAAAAATCTGTCTGTCGGTCTGTTGGTCTGTCGGTTTGTGTGTTCGGAAAAGTTGTGATAACTCAAGAACGCTTCGGGCTAAAGACTTCAAATGTGGACAATAGGTTGATTATCCAATGTTCTAGGCTGGAATTGTTTTTGGTAAAAATCGAATTGGGGGTAAGAGGATAAAATGGGGTAAAAAATAAAAATTCTAAAAACTATTTTTTTAAATTAATTTTTCTTTTTACGAAAAATTGAACTTTTTTGAATTTTTTTTTGAAAAACGATTTTTTTTAAAATTTTTTAAATTTTTTTCCTTTTTAATTTTAATGAACCTAGGCCTATAGGGGAAAGTATTATTTTTTCGGCAGCAGTATTTTAAATATACTTTCATAAAAGTTAGAAATTTGGAATTTGGAATTTGGTAAACAATTATGGGATTTCGCAAATATCCCAAATAAAATATAAAATTATATCCCCAGCCCCCTAAACCCCCGAATAGGTAGTTTTTTGCATACACTACCAGAAAAGCAAGAAATCTGAAATTGCACTTAGGGGATTCCGCATAGATCCCAAAAAATATATTAAACAAATGTGTGGACGTAATGTTTAACATCGTCACGAGCTTTGCCTTTTTACTTTACGTGGGCCACAATAACAATCATTGTATATACAATATTTTTCATTAAGATTTATTTTATGTAGTCGGAGAAAATTTCAACAAATTATTTTCATCGGCCAAATTTGACATTTAAAGTATATTGTAATTTATAAATCTTTAGTATTGAATCCGGTTCCTTTAAGTGCTAGAAGCCCCAAAATGTTGTTGAAAAGAGGTAACCTAAAAACTTGTTTTAACTTACTGAGTCATACCGAGCTACATATTTTTATAGTTATGGGTATCTCTATGAAATTCGGGTAACTTTTCAGATGAATTTGAGTCACGTGGTTTTTATTTTTAATTCTATTCTTTCGTAACATGGAAAACAAGTTGGTTATAATGTATTTAAAAGGAACACACACTCCTATTATTTTTTTTTAGGCGGTGAAAAATCTTTTTTTTCGGTAATTTTATTTCGCTCATATTTTCCAAAATATTAATCTGACGGTATTATGTGCCTATATTTTTGAAATCAGCTATAAAAATCTAAGGTTTTTTGTATGAAACTATGAAATTTGTTTAAAATCAAACACCATCAATTTTTACCATTTTTGGTCCTGACCTCTCAAAGTCATCCCACTCTGCGGTGTTACAAATTTTGTACCTCTTACAAAATTATTAAAGTGCACGAAGGTACAAAATTTAAATCACCTTTTTTTAATTAGTATTAGATAATGAAAAAAAAAAAAGATTTGACATCTGCCCAAAGTAATTTGTTGTGTTGTCCTATCAGTGTGTTCTTTTTTTTAATAAATTGCGTGCCCTTCGGAATTTTTATATCAAAAAATACTGCAACTGAAAGAAAGAATTTATGAAAACAGCTTTGATTAAATGAGAATTTAAAAAAAATAGATCTGACATATAAGTTCCTTTGACATAAAAAGTCCAAACGAGAATTCAGAAAGTGTAGGTCACTTTTCGAGACATGCGAAGAGCTTACAAGTGCGAGAAGGTGGTGTGAGAAAGAGCAGACCAGACAAGAAAGAGAAATACTATGGGCTACAAGGAATCGTTGAAGGCTAGCCGTTGCTGCTTATAAGAAACCGTTTTTTACAGTACTGATTTCAAACAACAACAGAGCCGCACTTTGAAATAAATTTGTTTTAAACTATAATAAATTATATTTTTTTTAGTAAATTTGTATTATTAAAAATATTTTTAATTTTTTATGTAACTTTTTATATAAATAAAAATAATTTACTTTCCTCGAGGAAAGTTTTGCATTAGTAAAAAATATAGCATGTTTTATAATAGAAACAGTTATGTCAGATTTAGTATTTTTAATGATTTTTAAAATTTTGATTCTTATAAAAGAATAATACCTTCCTTTATCAGATACTGAAACAGACTGACCATCATATGATATGATGGTTTAATCTGTTTGAGTATCTGATTAGAGAGGTAGTATTCTTTTATACCAATAAAATATTTAAAAACCATTAATAATGCTAAATCTGGCAACACTGTTCCTATGATGTGAGTGGATGTGGGTCCTTTGCTGGCATTCGCTAAAGATGTCTCACCTTCTCTCTCTTGCAGCTTCACCTAAGGTTGTAATCTCTTCGCCTCATCGCAAATTGACCTAGACTTTTTACTTGGTATAATATACATATTATGCCAAAGGAACTTTTGGTCAAAATTAAGATTTTTTTTAAATCGTAATTTCAATCAATATTGGAGTTAGTCACTTTGGGGAAGAAGTCGTCGTTAATCTTAATTTAATGAATGTTATGAATATGATTGGCGTATTAAAAAAAAGAGTTTTTAGTGCACTTGATTTCAGTGTCCTTTTTGGGCTTCTAGCACCCAAAGGAAACGGATCCAAAACATTACGATTTGGAAGTAGGTTAAATAGAATGTACTTTAAGACATGTTCAAAATAAGAGAAGATATATTATTGAAAATGTTCACCAGGTCTTAAACTATCATACAGTGCGGTCCAAAAGTCACCCCCCCTCTTAATTTTTGAACGAGTTGAGATATCGATTTCAAATTTAGAATTCTTAAATAAGACAACTTAAACTATCTTTAAGCATATATTTGATACTTTTATCTCTTAAAATGTGAGCAGGGGGGCATGGAGGGAAATTTTTTTAAATGGAAAGGGGGGTCGTTTGTTACATCATTTTAAAGCCTTTAAAATTCTCTATATAACCATACATTTTTAAAATTTTTAAACATGTTTTTTAAGGTTTTGATTTTTCAGTTTTTTGTGCTAAAAAAATAAATTTTTAAGTTTTTTTTTTGTTAATTTTTATTTATGTCAACTAAAATTAGTTTAAAAGTATAATTTAATTTTTTTTTATTATGAAATTAGGCATTTTTAAAAAATTGGATTTTTTAGAGAAATTTTCAACCCTATTTTAAACCCAAAAAAAAATGTTTAAAAAAAATAAAAAATTTACAGTTAAATGAAGAATTTGATAAGCTTTAAAATGATGTATCACACGACCCACCTTTCTATTTAAAAAAATGTCGCCCCATGCCCCCGAGCCCACATTTTAAGAGCTAAAAGTATCAAATATATGCTTAAAGATAGTTTAAGTTGTCTTATTTAAGAATTCTAAATTTGAAGTCGATATCTAAACTCGTTCAAAAGTTAAGAGGGGGGGGGTGAATTTTGGACCGCTCTGTATAAGCAGAAAAATATCCACTATATTAAATAAAAATATTAATAACATGATTTTAATTTTTTAAAAGCAAGCATTGTTGAATAATTTTTATTAAAAATAACAATATACTACATTTATGTATTACTTGAATAAAATTGAATAAAAAATGAAACACTAAATTCCAAAAGTAGACACATTTATTTTTACAATAATAATATAGTGGTCCACTTCCTTTTTGCATTTTATCTCTGGTATTTTTTTTTTCATTATTTTATCTCGGGCCCCGAATGCTCAAAAAATTATAAAAAATATAATGGAAATTTTGCAAGAAATAAATGCAGTATTCTCACAAGTTTCCCAAACAAAACATAAGTTTAAAATATTTCAAAGAGATCTGTTGGTTGATCTTTGAAGCAAAATATGATTAATTTAGAGAAAAGTAATCAGTAATATCTTAGCTGGTTCTGTTCTCAAGATAATGGCAAACATTCTTGAGAGGAGCCATTAGCAGTGATAAAATAAATAAAATCATAAATTAAATTAGGCTTCTCTTGTAGTACTTTTTGCACAAATTTAAATCTTTAAACAAACAAAATTATTATTTTTATTACATTTAGAGAAAATACATAAAAAAAAACAACAGATATCTTTGACTTTCTATTTGAACTTAAGTTTTGTTCAGGACTTTTACTGTAGTATTAAATTAATCATTTTATTTTTAATAAATGAATATACGGTTTATTTATTATCTTAAGCCCATTACATTCACCTAAAAGTAAAGTTAACTTTACTGCGGTACCGGTAGGATAAATTCAAAATACTGATTTGTCATTGCCCAGGAAATCAGAAGATGTCTCCGACGTATTATCGACGTCAGTTTTATGTCCTATTTGTGACGTATACATACAATGCATATCAGACGTCGACAAGACGTCAGTTTTTGGTAAAATAATGACGTCTTCAAAACTGTAGGTCGCTGGGACGTAAATTTTATACTGAGGCTATAGATGGCTCCACATATTATTTCTGCCACTAAAAAAAGTTTTAAATTCTATATATTGATTAAAGCTTGATGACTTTTCTAAAAATGCGTAAACTGGAGAGCACTGTTTAGTCGCTATAGCTACTATAGTTAGCCTGCTAATTTTATGTACTTTACATTCACTTAAATTCTAACAACTTGGCTAAGGAATTAAAAAAAATGAGATTTAGCTGATTTTGGAACCGAATACTCTAAATGTCCAATTATTTTCCTAGCAAAATAACGCTTTTAAATTTTATTAAAAATCCATTAAAATACACAAAATGTCTATAGCAATATAAAATACTGCTCCTAACAAAAGGATACAAACAAAAATTATTTATAACAAAAAAAAAAACACTAAAAAAAATTTGCTCGATGAACACTGTTATTGTATCGATGCTTAAAATCCCTTGCCCTTATGTATAAATTAATTTTATTAACGAATTTTATTATTTAAATACATTTTACATTTAGACAACCAATTTTAAGCATTGATAAAATAACATTTTCTTTGTCACAATTAAAAACGAACTTCGGTGGAAAATCAATATAATTTTTTCTTCATATCACATAAAATTTTGGTTCTGTGTACGAAAAATCAAACTTTTCGAACAGATTTACTACTTTTCGTACAAATGTATTATACAAAAAAAAATGCTCTTTTAGATAAAATCGAATAAAAATAGTAGTTTATGATACACGGACGAAAAGTACAGATTTTAGAGTGTTTAACTCTTTCACTGCTGACATGTAAAAAAAATGTTGTTCCCAGGAGCGGAAAATATTTTGGACCATTAAAACAAGTGCGCACGATGACGGAATCGCCCGTCATGCACATTGAATATGAAATTTCCGTCATTCAGCAGCAAACTTGTGAAGGGGATTGCCATCCGAGTTCGGAGACCGAGGTTGGCAACCATAATGGACCTAAAAACAGTTTTCGTTCGTGTATCATACACTATTTTTTATTCGATTGTAATATATTAATAAAAACATTTATATTTTTGAGAAAAAAATTGAGGTAAGAATTCAAATGTCAACAGTTTCAATATCAATCAACCAATCAATGTTGACTTTTGCGGCCTAGGCCGAAGAAACAAACTTTTTGTGCAGGTCAAATAAAAATATATTTTTATCGATTGTATCTAAAAGCGCCACTTTTTGTATAATAAACCAGTACAAAAAATTTAATTTTTCGGCCTAGTCCGCAAAAGTAAAACAGTCGATGTTACATGTTTGTTTAACCTCGTACTATTCTATCGCTTTCGCCAAATTTCAATTATTAATTAACTGAAAAAGGTAAATCGGCGCCAGTGAGAATCGAACTCACGAAGTTGTCATGTAGACGCGCTAGCACACTAGACCAAGCCATAACGTTGATTGGTTGATTGATATTGAAACGGTTGACATTTGAATTCTAACCTCAAATTTGTTGTCAAAAATAAAAATGTATTTATAATTATATTACAATCGAATAAAAAACATGATGCATGATACATGGACGAAAACTGTTTTTAGGTCGATTACGGTTGCCAACCTCGCTTTCCGAGCTCGAACGGCAATCTCCTTAATCACCCTAAAACAGTATTTTTCGACCTTGTATAATAAACTACTATTATTTTATTCGACTGAATCTAAAAACGCCACTTTTTTATAATAAATCTGCACGAAAAGTTTGATTTGTCGTATTACAACGAATAGTAAAATAGTCGACGTTTTATCAAAGACTACACGGCTAGCCTTAAAAAATTTAAATGAAAAGTCAAACTACCCCGGATTTTTGACTCCAGGTTTTTTTTTTGGGACATTTCCAAACAGTTTTTGACAAAAATTGAAATCGCTTTCGAAGCCGTTTTTAAATGAAGTAGTTCTTCTTCATATTCAAGTTTTTCCTGACATCCCAATATGGAGTTTTTTCTATGACACACCTTATATCATAGGTACTACCCATGATAATCAATATAATCACGACCATTATCACGCCTGCTTTATTAATGTCTAAAATAAGATTACCGTAATTTTGGACAGTAACAAAGTAGGCGTGTGAATGGTCGTGATTATATTGAGTATCATGGGTAGTACCTATGCTGCAGTGAATCATACCTCTGTTGCTTTCGTATAAGGGGTCCGCCTTTGCAAAGCTTCGACGAAATTACGCGAGTCGCATCCGAACTGGTATGATCTTCACCTTTTACCACATATTCGCAACTGTGTCACTGCAGGTTTTATTGAATTTCCAGTATAGTTATATTAAAACAATTTTTAATGTTACTTGATTCAAGTGGATAAAAACTCTTTTAATAAAATTAAAACTTAATTTATAAATATTTGTTTTATCATAATTGTACTTTTCTTAATCTATAATGGCATAAATGTAGGAATTACACAACCCCACAAAAAAAAAGGTCAGGACCCTTGAGACAGACCATGATATTCCTATGTATTTTTCGACGCTGAATCTGAATCCGGGGTCAGAAAAGACCCTAGACGTCTGGAATTCACCCCCGGGCCCAAAAACTAGCCCTGAGAAGGGTTCGAATTTGAGGTCAAAAAAATAACTACGCCCCTGGAATCCACCCCCGGGCGCAAAAACTACTCCCAAGAAAGGGTAGAAAATTGAGTTTCGCATGCCAGATGCTCAACCATGGTGGAAAAAAATACATAAGTATACCATGGTCGAGCATCTGGCTTCTGAAACTCAATTTTCCAACCCTTCTCAGGGGTAGTTTTTGGGCCCGGGGGTGAACTCTAGGGGTGTCGAAATTTTTTTGACCTCCAATTCGGCTTCAATTCGAACTCAATTTTTCACCCCGGATTCAGATTCAGCGTCGAAAATACATAGGAATATCATCAAACTCAATTTTTAACCTCTTTTAAGGGTAGTTTTTGGGTCCGGGGTTGAATTCCAGACGTCTAGGGTCTTTTCTGACCCCGGATTCAGATTCAGCGTCGAAAAATACATAGGAATATCATGGTCTGTCCCAAGGGTCTTGACCTTTTTTTTTGTGGGGTTGTGTTATTCAACGCTTAAAAAGTCCAAATGAATTATATTAGGTAAGATGTATATTGTACGGCTTGTACGCTGAGATGCATACTGTATTTCGTGTTTTGAACGAAAATAAGCCAATATTTCCGAATGTCCATTAATCTCTTTAATTTGGAGTCCATGCATCTTTGTCTAATTTTAATCGCTCTGTCTTACTGTGAGGTCTGGTTAGTCTGTGATTTTTTGGTGATGACGGTTGACAACTTCACTACGAGCTTGGCTAATAATCTCCGTAATCGCCTTAAAAAAAGTAATTTTTGTCATTTTACATATATTGTGGTTGTCTAAAAAAACTTTGTGTACGCCATGGCCGAAACCTCTTTTTTGCTGGATTAGCCTTTTTGGAAATCAGACTTATCTTTCTAGCCTTGCAGACAAATAACTGAGTACTAAGCGTAGTTGCTATGCAAGTTTTAATGGCTCGTTTTGACAACAACACTTGCCATTAAAAATATGAGTATAAATAAATAAACAAATAATATATCGTTACTCAAAGTGCAAAACATCGTATGTTAAATTTTACTTTGTTGTTGGAAACCTAAATGAAATTGCATTAAAATTCACACTTTACACAGTGTTAAGTTTAATGTCTACTCTATTCAGAGACCCTACTGAATTTTGGCACCAAAATAAAAAAAGTAAAATTTAACCTACGACCTGTTGCACTTTGAGTGACGATATACAATATGTCACTTTTTCTCCTTATAAACCAATATATTATTCAAAGAAAAGAAAACATAATATTATAATGTAAATTTTGTATTTTAATATTTTATTTGATCCTTTAACACAACTAGGTATCCCCATAAAGAATGATTTAGCATACATGTCTTTGATGTTTTTCTAAAGAAACATATTTCTTTTTAGTTTTTAATAAATAAGAAAACATAAAGTTTGTTTAAGCTAGCTATCACGTATTATATACTTTAAAAGGGTACGCTGAGGCTCTACTAAATTAAAAGGAATGTATATACTTAGCGTTCATTTTTCTTTATTACAAATTCCCAAATTTATAGTATTTTTTTTAGACTTTTGTGGATAGGTTTATGAATTTATTTCTATTATAACACGATTCTAATTTAAAACAAAACAGAATATTTCTGAATAAGCTCTGTACAGAGCTGTACAGATCTGTATGTAAAACTATGTATGCATGGTTGTTTGGCTTTATTTAACCACTTCCATCTAGAAACTTAAAAGAGGGTTTTTAGTCTGTTTTTCCAACACCTATAACTTCGATTGGAATTGATAAAATGTAAAGTATAAGTGCTCAAAATTTTTGTCTGTTCATGAACTTGTGCAAAAAGCAAGATTTATTGTTCTAGAATCTAAACATCTCCTTAAACAAAGGGTTATTTTTGCATAACCCACGTGCGAGGAAAAGATTAATTGTTTATTATTTTAGTAGTTAATATTGCAAAACATTGTGTTAAATTTTACTTTGTTGTTCTAAATTGTAGGAAACCTAAATGAAATTGCATTAAAATTCACACTTAACACAGTGTTAAGTTTAATGTCTACTCTATTCAGAGACCCTACTGAATTTTGGCACCAAAATAAAAAAAGTAAAATTTAACCTACGACCTGTTGCACTTTGAGTGACGATATACAATATGTCACTTTTTCTCCTTATAAACCAATATATTATTCAAAGAAAAAAAAACATAATATTATAATGTAAATTTTGTATTTTAATATTTTATTTGATCCTTTATCACAACTTTGTATCCCCAAAAAGAATGATTTAGCATACATGTCTTTGATGTTTTTCTAAAGAAACATATTTCTTTTTAGTTTTTAATAAATAAGAAAACATAAAGTTTGTTTAAGCTAGCTATCACGTATTATATAATTTAAAAGGGTACGCTAAGGCTCTACTAAATTAAAAGGAATGTATATACTTAGCGTTCATTTTTCTTTATTAAAAATTCCCAAATTTATAGTATTTTTTTTAGATTTTTGTGGATAGGTTTATGAATTTATTTCTATTATAACACGATTCTAATTTAAAACAAAACAGAATATTTCTGAATAAGCTCTGTACAGAGCTGTACAGATCTGTATGTAAAACTATGTATGCATGGTTGTTTGGCTTTATTTAACCACTTCCAGCTAGAAACTTAAAAGAGTGACCGCAAAAAAAGAGGGTTTTTAGTCTGTTTTTCCTATAACACCTATAACTTCGATTGGAATTGATAAAATGTAAAGTATAATTGCTCAAAATTTTTGTCTGGTCATGAACTTGTGCAAAAAGCAAGATTTGTTGTTCTAGAATCTAAACATCTCCTTAAACAAAGGGTTATTTTTGCATAACCAACGAGCGAGGAAAAGATTTATTGTTTATTATTTTAGTAGTTTATATTGTTACTTGTGTATGTAAATAACATTAATTAATTATTTTAAAGTGATTGCAAAGTCGTAGACAAAACTATAGAGGGGGTGTAATCAACCCCTTTAAAGGGGGGTAGTTAACCCTTTGTTTAAAGGGATGTTTAGGTTCTAGAACAATAAATCTTGCTTTTTGCAAAAGTTCGTGGCCAGACAAAAATTTTGAGCATTTACACAATACATTTTAGGGGTCGGCCATAAAATACGTCACGGAAATTGACTAAAATTGATACATTTCATACCCCGTGTCTCGCGTTATTAAAGGCTGTAGAGATTTTATATTTTGGCTACCCTCCTAATAGGGGGTGTGTTATGGGGGGTAGCCAAAATATGAAATCTCTACAGCCTTGAATAACGCGAGAACCGAGGTATGAAGTGTATGAATTTTGGTACATTTTGCGTTACGTAATACTTGAACGTTCCCTTAGTGGACCTTTCTTCAGTAGAAACTGGCGCGAACTAATTGTTGGTCTCGTGAGTATTTCCTGCATGGGAAATGGCATGCGGATACACCAACGCTATATTGCCAGTTTCGTTAAAATTTGAATTCAAACTGCTCCGACCGGCATTACCCATGTGACCGGCATTTGCACAGTTTACCCTAATCTAAACTCGAGTTCGTGCTTTAAAATATTGTTATACGAAACTTGTACTTTAATATACTAGTATAGGTAAATCACCTTAAAAATATATTTTTTCGCATGCACGTGATTACCACCAATGCAATTCTGGATACGTGACATCAGGCATACACTTCTCGTTATTTTATTAAAAGGGGCTAGGGCTCGTCCATAAAATACGTCACAGCAAACTGACCAAAATTCATGCACTTCATACCCCGTTTCTTGCTTTATTAAAGGCTGTAGAGATTTTTTATTTTGGCTATCCCCCCTAACACCCCCCCTATTACGTCACGCAAATTAACCAAAATTCATACACTTCAGACCCCGTTTCTTGCGTTATTAAAGGCTGTAGAGATTTTATATTTTGGCTACCCCCCCCCATTGAGGAGGGGTAGCCAAAATATGAAATCTCTACATACTTTAATAACGTGAGAAACGGGGTATTAAGTCTATGAATCTTGGTCAATTTGCCTGTCGTATTTTATGGATCTACGCATGCGTTTGGATTTGTTTTGGTTTGGTGTTTTTTTTGAATGGGGCCGTTGGTTTAAGCTATGTTGATTTCTGCTAGCGCATGCGCAGATGACGGGTACTTTACTTCCGTTAGCTCTACCTATTGTATTGGACTGGAATCGCGCGCATGTGAAAACAAGGTTATTTTTAGAGTGGTTTACATGGAAAAAAGTATTCTTTGAGGATAATATATAAACCCGCAAATGTATAATCTGGACAAACCCTAAAATCGTCCTTAAATTTTGACAACGTTGTGGCTTGTCGCTTTAAAGCCGCTTATTGTCACTACGTTAAATATGTTTAGACCCTTCTCTAGAAGGCATAGTAAATTACATTTCGGCACACAAACAAGTCTGTTAAAATTGCTATGTAGGTATTTCTTCATTTATATAATGGAATTTTTTCACCTATGAAGGGAAACGAAATACGAATACTTACAAATTTACAGTTTCCAAGTAATGCAGTGTCTGATTGTCTAGTCGTGGGGTACTGATGTTGCTTTGGAGGCTTCCTTCTGGTAAAGGAATAAATGAGTCAAAGAAAGCACAAGTTATTTTAAAAAATATTATAGTTACCGTAAAATGGGGCTATTTCGGCTTCACGTAGCCCCGTGGAGTCAAAAAAAAAAATATTTTCCTGCAAAAAATACAATGAAAAAATATTTGTTATAGTTTTTATTTATTTATTAAAGTGAACCGACTTATATGTCTCTAAAAAGTAAAAAATAATTAAATCGGTGCTAATTTCACTATTCCCCAAATTAATTACTAACAATTATTTTTTTATTTTTTATTATTGTTTGCTGTGAAATTGGCACCGACTTAATTATTTTTTATTTTTTACTTTTTAGAGACATAGAAGTCGGTTCATTTTTTTTTTGTGAAAAGTTTTTATTTTTTACTTTTTAGAGACACAGAACTTGTAAATTTGTAACGTCATCTAAGCTAAATTATAGCTGGCCTTCAATTTCGGCAAGCTGCTGACGTCACAACGCACTGTTAGTACGTTATCTTAAAGATAATAAAAAATAATAAAAAAATAAAAGTAATATTTTTATTTCAGCGCCCAAGAGTCCAACCAACCTTATTTTAAACGAAATACTAAAGAAAAACTGGTTAAACTTTTTAAGTAATAATCAAGTAACGCCTTATGGTAAAATCACAAAATTTATCATTTTCTCTTGATATTTTAATATTACATGTCCAGAGAATTAAGCTTATCGACATTTAAAATATTTTCAGTGTGCCGTAATATTTGAGTGACCCCTTAATCAAGTTATCTGACTTATCCGAGTTATCCGAGATTTCTCTAAAAATGTTTTTGGTAGTAGAACCAAATTAAGTCGTTTTTAAGTGAATGCGTTAAAACGATTAGATTTATTTTAATTATGCGGCTTACCCCGCATTATCCGAGCGTCAAATTAAAACGGGACCAGCTCATGAATGTCCTCTTTAAGTTTCAAAAAGTTTCATCAAATTATGTTCATTCGTTCCAAAGTTATAAGGGAACAAACATAAAAAAACAAAGTCACACGTCGAATTGATAACCTCCTTCTTTTTGGAGGTCGGTTCAAAAGAAAAAGAAGAACATTAGCACGTAAGAAATAGTTCACCGCAAACACGTGAAAATTTACCAAAACTTGTTGGTAATACTGCCGTGCTCTGAAAGATCCCCTTATCTCCATTTAACGCATAGCAGCGTTTTTACGTCAACTCGGTGTAATATTTTGAAAACGCTGCAACAAATGGAGATACGGGGGTCTTTAATAGTACGGCAGAATATTAGGAAAGTATTATTATATTTCTATTAGTTGGTACTCTACTATTGTTTATTCTGAACTTTATATTTTTGTATTAGTTTTTAGTATACTTGGGGCTGTTTGGATCATGTCCCCCAAACTGTCGACTTTTGTATTTTCTAATATAAATATCCATCAAAACTCCCATTTGAAGGTTGTAAAAAGATCATATTAAATTTTAATCATGCCTATTTAGGATTTATAATCAACTCTTTTTTTCTGAATAACAATTTTATAAACACACTGAACCAAAATTTTACGTGATATCAATAAAAGCTACATTAATTTTACACCGATGTACGTTTTTAATTATGACAACGAAAATTTTATTACATCAATGCTTAAAATTGGTTGCCTTAATGTAAAATAAATTTAAATAATGAAATTTCGTTTATTAATAAATTTATGAATGAAGGAAGGCAAGGGATTTTAAGTATCAGTACAATAACAGTGTTCATCGGTGAAAAATTAATGAAATAATTTTTTTTCAGTACATTTTTTACTCGTTTTTGTTACTCAAGCTTGGGGTATTTTTTGCAAATATAAGAAATATTTATTTTATTTTTTTTAAATGTTTTTTCTTGATCGAGATAAACCCTATATATTACAATTGGTTCAATATATTTTTTTAATGAGACACCGAAATAACCCACCCGGCGAGGTTATAACTCTTTCCGTACTATGGTGAGGAGAAATAGTTATTTATAATGCAAGGGCAAAAAGTCAAGTTTTTCAATTGAGTAGATATTTAGAAGCCGAGGGCCCGCCGGTCTGGCCTGCCCGAGGGTAATAAATCTACGAAATTGAAATTTAACTTTTTGGTTGGGAAAAGTCCAAACGATTGTTACTAATTATATACATATATAATTATATATATATATATATATATATATATATATATATATATATATATATATCATATATAATAAATTATTAACATATACTTAATTTTAAATTGCAAAAAGTATTTCTTTTTAGTGCGGTTTAATTTTCAAATTAAAAAAGCTAAAGCTTGGTGATTAATTTCTGTTAAAAAATGTTATTATTATTATTATTATTATTATTATTATTATTATTATTATTATTATTATTCATTTAACAATTGATATTTTGTGTTTTTAATTTATTTTAGTGGATGAATATAGATTAATTAGTTAACATATATTTTGAGGTTATGTTATAGAAGAAATTTTTATTTTGTATGAAATGATTATAACTGTATCTGGTCAAAAAGAACAGTTAGTTCAAGACCAAAAGTGACCTAAAGGTCATATTTTTTTATAAATGTCACAGTAAAGGTAAATCATATTCTCACAAAGTTCAACTTTTCACCCGTAAAACATGAACAAAAAGTGTTTCTTTTAGAATCAATCTAATAAAAAAGCTATTACGCACATGAATCTATTATACTTATGTAGTAATTTTGACATTTTTTGACAATAAAAGCTGGGATTTACTCGAAATCTACTTGCTAGAAAGTTTTTTAAATTGAAAATTCAGTTTTAGCATACAAAATACTAAAGACATGATACGTTTAGTCCTTGGAGAAGATTTTTTTATGTTTTTTTTTTTTTTGTAGAACAGTGTTATTATCGTTACGGCGCCTTCGCCAAAATTTTAAATTGGAATAAATTTTAAAATTTTGGCGAAGGCGTAATCTACAGAAAAAATACAAAACGGAAAGTAACATATTTATCAGGTTTTTAATCTAAAAAAAAGTGCAATACATAATCACATATGCACTGAATAAATTTACATTTTGTAATTTTCAAAAGAACAAATTACCCTAAAAATATTTTTTAAAATTGCTCGGACAGATCGTTTTAATTTTTGGCGGGATATATACGTCATAACCTCCTTCCGTCAATGCGCGCCCTCCTTAGAACGTTAAATAGGGCCAAAGGTCAAGTGATCCCTCGTGTAAGTTTTTTTAATTCTTGTAGGTAATGACAATTTTTGCAAAAATAAGAATTGGATAAATCGTCATAAAATAATAAAAAAAAGGTCATAATATGAGGATATTTGATCTGTCATATATTATGCATATTATACTCAAGACCATACCGAATGTCCTAACTCTATTTATCCAACGGTTTTCTCAAAAACTTAAAGAGATAATCAAATTCTTCGAAAACCATCTTAAATAATACAATTTAAACTATCTTTTAGCTATATTTGATACTTACAGCTCTTAAAATGTGGGGAGGGGGCATAGGGGGGCATTTTTTTAATGGAAAGGGGAATCGTGTGATACATCATTTAATTATTACTCTAAAAAAATCAAACAATTTTTTAAAAGTTATTATTATGATGAAAAAACGTAAATTATACTTATAAACTTTAATTGACATAAATGAAAAATTACAAAAAAAAATTTAAAAAATCGAATTTTTTAGTACAAAAAATGAATGAATCAAAACCTTAAAAAAGTTGTTTAAAAAATAAAAAAATATGCACTCCAATAGAGAATTTTATTTGCTTTAAAATGATGTATTACACGACTCCCCTTAATATTAAAAAAAAAAACTCCCCCCATGCCTCCCTGTCTACATTTTAAGAGCTGAAATTATCAAATATATGCTAAAAGATAGTTTAAGTTGTCTAATTTAAGATGGTTTTCACAGAACTTGATTATCGCTTTTAGTTATGTTATTATCAATAAATTTGAATTTGAATTTGATTTGAGTTTTTGAGAAAACCGCTGGGTAAATAGAGTTGGGACACCCGGTATATCGTCTTGGGTCAAATATCCTCTCCTAAAAAAACTGAGTTTATGTCAATTTGAAAAAAATAAATTTCAAACAACTCGAGAAAGGCTGATGCAATTTTTAAAAACAAGATTGTTAAAACCAAAATAAAAAACCTTTTAAATAAGGGATAACTTAATAATAATATATGGTCCTATTTAAGCTTTTAGCTCTCCTTAACGCTACCCATTTAAATAAAATTAAAAGATATCCAGCTTGAAAAAAAAATTGACTTGTCGGGGAAATTTTTCTAAAAAAAATATAATATTATTTTTAAGTTATTAAATTAATTTTTCTACTACCTAATTAAGTGCTGGCTTACATATTATCTACCGTTGTCAAGGCTTGTGTACCTTGGCAACCAATAAAATCAGTCAACTCATTTATTATTGACCGTTGTTAAGTATTGTTTATTGACAACGGCCAATAATGAAAAAATTTTGAGACCAACTTTTTTCAACTTACTTGTCAGACTGACAGCTATGGCAAAATAATTTTTAAACTTTATTTTTCACTGATATTTGGAATTACTAGCTTTAGGTAGTAGAAAAAAAAGTATATGCAACCAAGTTAGCGAACTGTCTTATGTGTTCTAGAATGTTTTTTTGCTTCGACTCCATCTCGAACACTAAAGACTTAGTTCGCATAGTAGGTGCATAATATACAATTAATTTCACTCCTGCGTCAAATTGCGGGATGAGCGCGCTAGCGCTAAGCCCGCAAGAAGCGGTCTAAAATGTTAAATCTTCACTCACGTGGAAAATATAGTAATTTTTCACTACCAGTACAATTAATTAGCTATTTATTTATTTATTTATTTTACTAAAATTTAATGAAAAAGCTTATAAATTTAAAATATCACGCTGGTCGTTCGCGGCCATTAAAAAAACAAATGAATAACTTGACATTTCTGGCAGAAATTTTCTGGGGATCTGCTAAAATTATTAAGTTAGAAAGTGTTTCCGTGTTAAGTGTAATAAAATATATAAAAATGGAAATTGAAATGCAAAGTAATGATTCTGGTACTCCCACAGAAATAAGGACAGGCGAAAACTGTAAGGGAGAATCTATTGCCTCAAAAATCAATATGTGGGGGTTGTACCTCTAGTAATCTATGATCCTTACGGTAATATATGGGTTGTATAATCTATGGTTGAATATGATGATGAAAAAGTCCAAATGATTTTCACTTTTCGAAGTGTTTTTTGTAAAACATGTTTTATAGGTACTAATTTAGTTAATATTTTTTAATTTATCATGCAATAAATAAATTTGGTGCCTAAAGACACTTGTAAATAGCAATGTGATTTAATAATTATGTGAAACGTCAGATGCCAAAACAACTGAATAAAAATTAATTATTAACCATGGTGCAATTTCATTATTTTTAGAACCTCTGACGTCATAGGTAGAGAAATAATATTTCTACCAATGAAAAGAACAGTAATAAAGATGTACTTTTAGGCTGGTAGTGAAAAAATACACTTATACAATAATATTAACATTTTTTTTTCTTTCAGTGACAATCAAGTAAACAAAGGATGCAGTCGATGCCAATGCTCCGATCTCTGAGTTCAGATGCTCCGCAACAGAAAAAGGACTGGAAGCAAAGGCTAAGTCTAAGGGATAATCGAAGAAGGGATCCGGTAAGATTCACAGAATACTATAGGTATTCTTTAACAAGTTTATAATGAGGCGTATTCCGAACGAGTTGATTTTTGTCTACGAGTGGGGAATAGCCATTTTACACGTGTTGCAGACTATACTTTTTATACGACTGAAGTTTTATACATTCATATTTTATAATAACCAAAAGTTTAAATAAAAAACAACAATTTAAATCTAGAAATTTAATTTTCATCTTATAATTTAGTATTTTGTAGTAAATTGTGTATTATTTCGTTGATTTAGCTAAAAATAAAACTCTTGCGGTATGTGTCATCCCCTCACGGAATGTGCTAGATAAGTTAAGAGTTTTCATATACGGTCATCCGGAATGTGCTATACCAGGTGAGTTTCAGTCCATGGACACCTCCTAAAATGGAATTGTTTTCAAACCGATCAAAGCAATTTTTTTACAGCTTATATTTCTT
Source organism: Brachypterus glaber (assembly GCA_958510825.1). Classification (NCBI taxonomy): domain Eukaryota; kingdom Metazoa; phylum Arthropoda; class Insecta; order Coleoptera; family Kateretidae; genus Brachypterus; species Brachypterus glaber. The sequence goes on from OY294046.1 coordinate 18,858,700, forward strand.
AACAAGGGCTACATAATGGCATACAAAATATTTTTTAGCGCTTTCGGTTTCGCTGGAAACTAAACCAATTTAATTTTTTTAAATGACAACTCCTGTATATATTTTTATTTGTGAATTCAGAAAACAGGTTTGGATCTAAAAAAATCATTTAATTTTTTTATTTATTAAAAAAAAACCTAATTGACTTAATTTTCCGTAAAAGAGGAATTGACAACAAAAAAATACGCCATTTTGTAGCCCTTACAATAGCGCCCCAAAAAGTTAAGAACGTCCAAGGGGGCGGCCATTGGAAAAAAAAATAAGTTATGAAGTAATTACATTAAAAAAGCAGATAATTTATTAATTTTTATGTAATCAAGGATCTGGCTATTCTTTTTATAGTCATTTCGATTACACTGCCAACGTTCTTTTGGAAAACATTCTTTAAAAAGAGGTACTATTGTGTTCCTAAAAGCCTTTCATTGGTCATTTACACTTTTATTTGGTTACGTGTAAACATTTTATCCGTCATGCTCTGATAATTTTTCTCTAAAAGTTTATTTTCAATACAAAAGTTTCTAGTATATTTCATTGTTTTCTATGTTATTTTTTTTAGTGAATGTAAGTTTGACCGTCATGTAATGTTATTTGGTCTGATATGTGATTTTCTACTACTTCAGCTTCATACTCGCTAATGTTGTCAATTATTTTTCTACGATGCCTTATGAAAATAACATTTAGCACACTCTTTTGCTCTTCAGAAAACGCCTTATATCATACAAGTTTGATATTTTTATATCACCCTAGTTTCATATTTATGTATGTAGGTTTGCCTAGTTTCGCGTATGTAGGTTTGCCTTAATTTACGTTTTGGATTCTATGAATTTAGCTCACCTCGTTTATGTTTTTCAATGCAAATATTTCTGTTTTTCATGTCAAAAACAGAAACTATAGTTATAACCTTACTTGTTTGACCAAGATATAACTTGAGATATAAAAATTACTTAATTTTTGTTTTAGTTACCTTACATTTCATAAAAAAAAACATAAAAATACACGGTCTTTTTTCTTATGAAATCGTAACATAGTACCCATACAGTAATAGGCAACCCATTAAACAGCTAGGTACTATAATAATATATTGTATTTTAAATTTAAATACCAAGAAAACTAAAAGTAAAAGAAAATTATATTTTCTGTTTAAGATACATACGTTTGTATCCTATTTTTTGCTTTTTATGCTTTGATTTTCTCAAAAATTCTTTGAATAAGTAATAAAAACTATAAAATATTAAATTAAGAAACTTTATATTTTTTCAGGATCTTAGGAAAAATAGTGTACATAACTCTAGAAAGTGACATATTTCAAGCGAGTGGGAAGGTTTACGAGCGAGCCGTCAGGCGAGTGAATAAACGCCACGAGTTTACGAGATACACTTTCCAACGAGTTATGTACACTATTTTTCGTACGATCCTGAAACACTAGTTATGTAATATACTATTTATGTATTATACATATCTATCTATCTATATCTATATATCTATCTATCTATCTATCTATCCCTCTATCTATCTATCTATCTATCTACGTACGGTTAAAAAGTTACCCCTCCCCCTTAAATTTTGAACGAGTTGAGATATCGACTTAAAATTTGGAACTCATAAATAATACAACTTAAACTATAGATCTTTTTTTATAAATTTGATATTTTCAGCTGTTAAAATGTGAGCAGGGGAGCATGCGATAAATCTTTTAAAGCTTTTTTTTTCTATTTGACCATATATTTTTGATTCTTTTTAGATATTTTTTTGGGGTTTTAAAATAGGGTTAAAAATGAATATTTGTGTCAAAATTTATTTAAAAAAAATAAACAATTTTTGAAAAATAAACTATTTCAAGTTGCAAAGACGTAAATTATACTTTTAAACTAATTTTGATAAAAAATTTACAAAAAAAAGTCTTAAAAAATCTTGCTTTTTAGCAAAAAAAAATTAAAATTAATACCTTAAAAAACATGTTTAAAAAAATTAAAAATATATGGTTAAATAGACAATTTTATAAGCTTTAAAACAATATATCACACGACCCCATTCAATTTCAAAAAAAAATCCCCCTGTCCACATTTTAGGAGCTGAAAATATCAAGTACATGCGAAAAAATAGTTTTAGTTGTCTTATTTAAGAGTTCCAAATTTTAAGTCGATATTTTAACATGTTCAAAAGTTAAAAGGGAGGGGGGGGGGGGTGACTTTTGAATCGCACGGTATATTACACTTTTAAGTATATATTTTTTACTTAAAAATAAAAAAAATATGAACTATTTTTCTAATTAATTAAATGTTACAATTTAAACTAAAACAGTAGCTTTTTATATTATAAAATAAAATAAAAGTTCCACTTTTATCGTTATAGTTTTAATTAAACTGTGTGAACATGCTCACATGGGAAATACTTGTAACTTTTGATACCAATATTTCCGACGGAAATTTTTCAACCTTGATAAATAATTTGGTAAAGTTTTCTTTTTGGTGATTTTATATGAATTTTGTAATCGCTGCACGTACTGCTAAGCTCCTGTTTCCAGGAATACTTTGCATACTTACCAGTTTATTTTCATTTTAATAGTTTAATTACATTAATACTAAAAACAATATTTTTTTAATATTTTTTTTACTTCCTTATACCATTACCATTTTATCAAAAACAAGCATATCGGAGAACTATGTATAAGGTTAAAATTTAAAATCTTTATCTGAAAGCGTTATCCAGTTATCGTAGACAGATTTTTTTTTGTGGAAATTATTTTTTTGCATATAAAACGTAGAGAATAGTAGTTTTCGTAACGAGTAGTCGACTTTAGTCCTTAGTGCACGAGAATGAAGTTTTTTTGATGACGCGAAGCGAAGTCAAAAAATCATTCGAGGGCACTAAGGACTTGTCGCAAACGAGTTGCGAACAACATTTTTCGTTCGATCTACAGTCTAGACTCTTTAAAAATGTATATTTTAAAGAATTACCTGTGTTTAATTTTGACATTTCAAAATTTTATAAACGTCAAATGACTTTTGTCAAAATGTAAGCTATGTGTACTCGTTTGGATAAATGAGTGTGCATAGTATTTCATTCAAATATGCACTATGTACTCGTGCGATAGAAATATAGCCTAACGAGGATATATAGTGAACATGCATTTTTCTTTATTTCGTAAACACTAGGTCGTACGAAATAGTATATTTATAACCTATTTATAACCTCGAGATGCTAATTTGGGCTAGGTTACGCATCGGCCAAATAGCATCTCTCGAAATGTCATTTTCTTATGTGTTTAAAACATAATTTTATTCACAAGCATTAATAAATAATACTTTACCTCGTAAAATTCACCATTTTAAACGATCTTTTACATAAATTTTGCAGATTTCTAACGTCACTATAAATGTCAACTAAATAACAATTTAAATAAGTGGCTTGTTGTTATTTCCTTTTATTAATCTCGATATGAACCATATAATATATAAATAAATGTTATTCCTTATTGTTTTTCGTAGAAATAAACAAACATTTTAGGATATTTTATTCGCAAACTACGGCTGTTTACAGACAAGGCGATAGTTTAGCTATCTATGAGGTATAACCAAAAGTCAAACAATAGGTTAGATATGAATTCATTTCTAACCTTGGTTAAAAGCTTTTTTAACTTTAAAAGGAGTAAACAAAAATGATAGATTTTGCACCTTTTTATAATGCATATAAAGGACGTTTTCCTATATGCTTGTGAATAAAAGTATTATTTTATTGGCAGCAGTATTTATTACAAACTGTTTTTTCTAGAAAATGTTAAAGGATGATCGCAATACGTTTAAGTGTTTATATACCTTCTGGCTCGGGAAAATTAAAGGAATTTATTGATTTTTTTTTGGGTATGTAATCACAAGTTTATTCTAACGACCTACAAAATATTAACTGTTTTGACCTGTTTGTGAACATTTTTTTATTTAAAAATTCGGAAAATTGTGGAAACCATGGCCCTTGCCCCGAAACGCCTTTTTTTCTATCGTTGGCGGTGACCACATTTTCTCGAAAACCAATTTACCGATCAATCTGAAATCTTTAGGTGTTGTTCCTAATTTCAATAGCTAGTTTGTGAAGGAAGGGTTTCGCAAAAAAAAAACTAAAATACCGATTATTTTCCCAAAAAATCGATTTTCGATGAACTAGCTATTTTAAATCGAAAAAGACAAATAACTTAGATATGAATTTATTTCTAACCTTGGTTAATAAATATTACAAACTGTTTTTTCTAGATTAATGGATGATCGCAATAGGTTTAAGGGGTTATATATCTTTTTCAGGTATGTAATCACAACTTTATTTGGACGACCTACAAAATATTAAATAGCAAATGTTTTGACGTGTTTGTGAAATTTTTTTTATTTGAAAATTCGGAAAATTGTAGAAACCATGGCCTTTTCCCCGAAACGCCTTTTTTTCTATCGTTGGCGGTGACCACGATTTATCGAAAACCAATTTACCGATCAATCTGAAATTTTAAGGTGTTGTTCCTAATTACAATAGTTAGTTCTTAAACGAAGGGTCTCGCAAAAAAATACGAAAATGCCGATGATTTTCCCAAAAAATCGATTTTCGATGTTCCGAAAATTGAGGTTTTCGTCCGGAAAAAGTAGAAATTTTTGTTCAAATAAAAATCCCTTCGTTCATGAACTAGCTTATGAATAACACCTAAAAATTTCAGATTGATTGGTAAATTGGTTTTCGAGAAATTTTTGTTCAAATAAAAATCCCTTCGTTCATGAACTAGCTTAGGAACAACACCTAAAAATTTCAGATTGACTGGTAAATTGGTTTTCGAGAAATCGTAGTCACCGCAAGATAGAAAAAAAGGCGTTTCGGGGAAAGGACCAGTCATGGTTTCCACAATATTTCGAATTTTCCAGTAACAAAATGTTCACAAACACATCAAAACCTATACTATTTGATATTTTGTAGGTCGTCCGAATAAAGCAGTGATTACATACCTGAAAAAAATCAATAAGAACCCTCAGTTTTTCCGAGCCAAAAGGTATATAATCCCTTAATGTATTTAAAATTTTAAAACGAAAATAAATTCCTAAGTAAGTATGCAAAGTATTTCCTGGTAACAGGGGCTTAGTAGTACATACGTGCAGCGATTAAAAGCACCAGAAAGAAAACTTTATCTGTTATTAATAAAATGACAAAATCATTATTTTTTATAAAACACACTAAGGGCATATTCACAGGCTCGCATAACAACATAGTACATAACAATGTGACGCAGTGATTAGCTTGATGTGCCGCCATGTATCTTGTAAGCCAATCACGGTATCGCATTCTTTTGTTTTATGTTATTATGCAAGCTTCTGGATAGGACTTAATTCGCAGATTAGGTATAGTTCTCCACATGAAACAAAGTCTCCGACAAAAGGGGGAGGAATCATTCGCGCTCTCTTCTTTCCATCAAGAGCGTTATAAGGCGTGCATGCTTACAACGGGCCTCCCACTTGCACACACATTCCAAACATATTTCCCGTAGTCACAGATCCGTGCGTCAAACTATACACGGTGATCCAAATAATTTGGTACGTCTTTGATCGTTATGTTTAACCTTTTAAAAATAGTTTTTGCAAAACCCAATAATGGCATTCAATGTAAATTTTCCCAAGATTTAAAATATGTAATCGAAAATAAAATTGAATGTGAAATATAATAAATTACTGATATAACTTGTTTTTTTTTTTTTAATGGGAGTCTTTATTTTGTATGTGTGTAATAACATTTTTTTTTTATTTTAAAAATATATAGTATGTCTATGTTAGCTTCAACCGTTCTTGAGTTATTAACGTTTAAAACCTACATTTTTAATAATAATGTTTTACGAGTAGGCTATAGGTGGCTATACGGAATAGGAAACCATTTTTTTCTATTTTGCGACTCTTATAAGCTCATAATTAAACGCATTTTGCGTGTTCTTATAGGCCCATAAGAGGTCTGTACTTTTTGTTCTTTTGGGTTGGCAACAGACCTGGCCTTTCGCTTGACGTTTTCCGTTCAAATGTCAATGTCACTTTAAAGTTAAATATTCTACAAAATTTTGTGTTTAGGTTATTTTTGCCATGTTAAAATTGTGGCTTGGTTAATTGCAGTAAAAAAGAGAAGAGATTACTATAAAATATATCAAAATATCATTTGTTCTTAGAATTTTAAACAGGGTGTAAACTGTAATGCCAATCCAAAACAAAAATCCCCAAATCAGTCATCAATTTAAATGTAAGTTTTTTTAATTTTAGAGCAAAATAGAAAAAATTGTATAAAGCACTCGTTTCATAACACGTTTTTAGCGCACTAGCACTTTAGAAAACTTGTACTCGTGCGCTTAAAACGTATGTTATAAAACTAGTACTTTAATATAGTATTAAAATATTCGCGACAATGAGAGAATAGTTAGAAATGTCAAATCATAAACTTTGATTTTTTTTTTTGGTAAAGCCTATTCGTAAAGAGTAATTATGAAAAAACATTAATAACTCAAGGACCGTTGAAACTAACATAGATTTATTATATATTTATGAAATAAAAAATATGTATATTAAAATATAAAAAAATATACAGGTTGTCCTATTTAAAGAAAAACAAAAGTTATATCAGTAAGTTTTTTATTTTACATTCATACATATATTTTTGATGATATATTCTAAATCTTGGGAAAAAATTACATAATATATTATATGGGTTTTGCAAAAACTATTTTTAAAAGGTTAAGAATAACGATTTAAGATGTTCCTTGGATCACCGTGTACATAATATTAATATTTACTTTTATCGGAGTTAGTTTTACGTCTTCCATGGATCCATCATATTGAGTATATCGAGAAAAAATCTCAATTTCTTAGTTTTAGATTTTGTTTTCCAAGTGAGCTTGTGAATAGCAATTTTTAAGTTGACGTACATGAACTTTTTTTGTCAACATTGCCATAAATTTCAATCTCAATGATGTATGAGAATAGACCTAAATGGTTGGGTAAATCAAACGTATGTAATGAGAAATAGTTATTTATGGTACTAGTGGGTAAAGTAAGATCGAGAGGGCAATATCGGTTTACCCATGAGTGCCATACAAGGTTTTGTCCAATAAATAGCTTAGGAATTCATATTTTTATTAAAAATTTTAATGACATTTACAAGAAAATAATTTGACAAGTGACAGTTGAGTGGGTAAAATAAATAATTATCCACACAAAGTAAAAGCCACGCGGGGGTTATTATTGAGTTTATCTATTTAAAATAAAGCTGGTAATTGTCTTATTATCTGTATGTATTGGATAAATAATATTAAATTCAGTCTGAACTAGGACGAGACCATAACTAAGAGTATGTGACTTAATTTCCTAACCTAGTGCATCCTTTAAAGTTTTATTATGCATATTTAGTTTATTTAGTTTAGACAAAGTTAGAATTTAACTTTATATGCCTATAAAACCCAACCATTTAAATTCCCAGTGCAGTACAGTATTTAATGCTTTTAACTTCGCTTCATCAAAATTAAATGTTAGGGATCATTAAAAATTAATTTTACATTAAGTATGAAGTGTTTTCATTAAATTTCTTAACTATGTGTAGGACCTTTCACCAAACCCAAATAACACTGTACCACAAAATAAATAATAAATTATTACTTGAACTATATTTACTGCAGATGTATCTTTCTTAATAAACTTCTACCTGCTGGATCCGAAAATAATGTCTATATTTGCCCATCCTAACATTTTTTGATACAAGGGGTAAATCATTGGATTAGAATGACTAAAAAGTGGGTATAACTCGGTGCCAATTTCACCATTCCTTAAATTAATTACTAACAATTATTTTTTTATTATTTTATTATTGTTTGCTGTCAAATTGGCACCTACTTAAGTATTTTTTATTTTTTACTTTTTAGGGACATAGAAGTCGGTTAATTTTTTTTTTGCGAAAAGTTTTTATTTTTTACTTTTTAGAGACACAGAACTTGTAGATTTGTAACGTCATCTAAGCTAAATTATAGTTGTCCTTCCATCTGGGCAATCTGCTGAAGTCACAACGCACTGTTAGTGCGGGACCACCTCATGAATGCCTCCTTTAAGTTGCAAAAAGTTTCATCAAATTCCGTTCATTCGTTCCAAAGTTATGCTGGAACAAACATAAAAAATACAAAGTCACACGTCGAATTGATAACCTCCTCCTTTTTGGAAGTCGGTTAAAAAGTGGGTATAATCGATTTTTTTTCTATAAAACTTGTATTGTTGTTTTGCGTTTTGTTTTTAAAATTTATATTGGTAACCTCATGAATGCCCTCTTTAAGTTGCAAAAAGTGTCATGAAATTCCCGTTCATTCGTTCCAAAGTTATGCGGGAACAAACGAAAAAATTTATATTGTAAGATCGAAGAAGAATAAAATTAGTATAAAAGCAGTATTGGCATACTATTTATTCGAATTGGAAAAGTAATATGTCAAAACTAAATTGGTATATTTATTATTATGCATAGAAAAACTAGAACTATTAAAAAAAGAAGAAAAATAATAATTTTTCAAATGCTTTAAAGCATTTTTTCTATTTTCCGACTCTCATAAGCTCATAATCACACACATTTTGCGTGTTCTTATAGGCCTATAAGAGGTTTGTACTTTTTTTTCTTTTTTGGTTGGCAACAGACAAAAACCTATCGCTTGACGTTTTCCGTGCAAATGTCACCGTCGCTTTAAGATTTAATTTCCTACAAAATTTTGTGTATAGGTTATTTTTTACCGTTAAAATTGTGGCTTGGTTACTTGCAGTAAAAAAGAGAAGACATGACTATAAAATAAGTTTAAGTTTTTTAAATTTTAGAGCAAAAATGAAAAAACTGTATAAAGCACTCGTCTCATAACACGTTTTTATCGCTCCATTACTTTAGAAAACTCACCGCAACCTGCTCGTTTTCTAAACTTCTACTCGTGCGCTAAAAACGTATGTTATGAAACTAGTACTATAATATACTATTAGGAAAGATACACCAAATAAAAAATACCCTTTTTGTTTTTGCTAAAACATTAACTAGTTAGCAAGCAGTAAGCAAAGTAAATAAACGATATATCTTTTGGTAGATTTAGTGCCATTATATTCACCTAAAAGTAAATGATCTGTTAACGTTACTGGCAGTGCCAAATGCTGCTTTATCATTAGTGTTTGCTATGCAACTGAGGTAGAGTACCTTAAAACTTACTTAAGGGTGAATATATTGGCCCTTAATCGTAAGTAAATGACTTTTATAATTACAGTGCGACCTCGACAATCCGGACCTTCAGTAAACCGGATTCTTCGATAATCCGGCCTAGTATTTCAATTGCATTGTGTACTTTATAATAAACCAGAAAAGGATAAAGCAAACAATACTTATAAAATACTTCACAAAATAATATAAAATTTAATAATTTGACATATATGTTGGGAGAAAAAAGCATATAAAAAAACCTGGGCGATTTAAATAAAAACTCCTACTTTCAAGTTAAAGTATCTTATTAGTAGAGTAAAACATATTTTAAAAATAAAAATATATATTGATTTTAAGGGATAAAACAAGCCACTTATTACATCTAGAAAATTAATGTTTGTCGCAAAATGGCGCATGACCTTAAAACTTTTTCTCTATATTAAATTTTAAAGTTTTACTTTTCTTGTTCTATAAAATTATATGTAGATATATTTTCTTGCTTTTTAGAACACTTAATAAAAAATAGTTTTATTCCAACGTTTCGGCGTTTATTGTTCAGCCATTTTCAAGGATATAATAACGAATTAAAAAATAAATGTATAAATAAAATTGAGTAAAAAAAATTTGGACTTTTAAAAGTCAACTTGACAAATATATAAAATTAATTAAGGTGTACAGGTATAAGTGTTAATGAGTTAGTGAAAAGATTTATCTTAATATGTTTAGATATAACGTTGGAATAAAACTATTTTTTATTAAGTGTTCTAAAAAGCAAGAAAATATATCTACATTAAATTTTAAACTTTTAAGTATTGATTCATATAAAATGCCTTAAATGAAGCACACATGCCAAATTTCAGCAAATTCAAAAATATAAAATAAACTATGTTCCACCTTACTGGCACGGAAAGTTTGTTTTCAGATTTTTGACTATGATATTCGAAATCAGCGGTATCAAAAATATAAGTATACAAAAATTCAGAGTTTTGTCAATTTATTTTTATTTCTGGCCCACTGTGCGATCGGCTGCATGCAGCATTATTTCATTAAATCCATATTTTTTATTACTTTTTTTTAACTTTGTAAAATTTTTTATAACAACGTGCCATATTTAAAATACTACGGTCATGTTGGAAAAAACAATTTGAAACGCAAAACTGTCATTTCGTGATTCATGGAAATCTCGATTTTATTTTAAAAGAAATTGCAAAAATGGAATAGTTGGTTTTGGTCGTGCAAAAAATAGTGTGTATACCTCAGGAGTTAACTGTGTTTTGGCCCCAGAAACCAGTTTGCTCCCTTGATATATAAATATCTATTTGACTGTCCTGGATTTTTATGAGCGTAAAAAGCCTATACACTGATAAAACAGTTTATTTTTGTCAACAAAATATTTGGTTGGATATGGCCAATTAAATTATTTGGTTGTGATAAATAAATTTTATTTCTGTGAAATAAACGATTTTTTTTCCGTTAATAAATCATTTTGAAATTAAAATAAAATTTGTTACTCCCAACAACCAAATAAATTAATTGACCATATCCAAATAAATCCTTTTTATCAGTGTACCTACCTACCTACCTACCTTTCTACCTACCTACCTATACATATCGGAGTTTATTTTATTTTAAATCCTAGGTAATATTTTAGTGTAATATAAAATAAAATTTTCCCTGTATAACGTAAATATTTCCAGGATAAAGTTATATTCTTAGACAGTTATAACTGATTATTGTTCCTAATTATATCTGACTTTGATGAATTAGGAGCAAAAAAGTAATCATTTGGGAAATTATTGTCTAGACTAAAAAGTAATATACAAATGGAACATTTAAGTAACATTTAAATGAAAATAAAATTATATTAGCTTTATTCGTATTTAAAACTTTTATTTGGTATAAAGGAAGATCATTCTAAAAAATATTTTTTAGCTTGAATTTTTAGAACAGGGCTATTTCATCCAGAGACAGTTTGCTGCTGCCAGATACGGACTACAGACAACTTCTGAAATATCTGTTTCCTTTGGTCATGGATTATGTTATATTATGGTTGTCTGATTTTTATCTTGTTAAAAGTCAATATGTGCCAGATTTAATTTCGTCTTAGATAATTTGATATCACTGGTCTGTTTTTTCAAGCAAGATAGTAAATTAAAAATCGCACAGTAAATATTTTTACAACAGGTTTGAATAGTATATATTTGTGTATAGAATATAGTTATGTTTTATAAAATAAACTAACTAGTATATTCGCACAATGTGCGAATCGCACATCTAATATTAGAATCTGTTTTGAAAATATTCACTGTGCGATTTTTAATTTACTATCTTGCTTGAAGAAACAGACCATAGGCAACAAATCTCAACTTTTGTTTTTGCCTTGATCTGAAAGAAATTTTTTTCTTCTAATTCGAGGGTGTAGAATCCGCATCTGACCATAGAAAAATTCCAGCACTTCACTTCACTTTTCAAGATAAAAAGTCCAGGAAATAATTATGTTTTTTTTTTCAAAATCTTAAAAAAAAAACAGTAGGATTTTGAAAATTTTAAGGCATATAAAAAAAATACGAGGAATTGAAAAATTAAAAAATACATATGCGAAGGACCTACTGTCATAGTAAGTCAAACTAGTATATTGTTTTACTAAGTGAATCTTTTTTTACTAGTCAGTAGAATTTACGGCCGACGCGAAGCGGAGTCCGGAAAATACAGACTATTTTTTCTTTAAGCATCCTATATATATTTTTTTAATATTAATTTTTGAATTTAATTTATTCAGTAATAAAGTATGTTATTTTATTAAAATAGGCCAATAAAACCCTTTTGAAATAAACTTAAACCTTCTTTAACTCATTTTAAATTTTTTTCGTAGGCTAAATCGTAAACTTTTAGCGATTTCGATGGTAACTTGTCTAATATAGCATTTGCAATTTCGGAGAGATTTGTAGGTGTATAAACAATATATTCTTCTTCAATCATTTTTAATCAATTTCACACAAGGTTTTGCACAGCTGTTTACATAATAAACAAACAAGTTTGAAGTATGGCTGTCATCAAAGTCAAAGAGTGCTGCCTCCAGTGGTGGTTTTGCTAACTAACTTTTTTTACGTCGTACAAAAATGAACTAATTTCTTTACTGTAAAAAAATAGATCACTTCTAACTAGTGTATTCAGTTATAAAATATGAACATTTTAGTACGCTTGAAGAAAAAAGAATAAAAAGCTGAAAATTAAAGTGCAGAGTTTACTTAATTGCTCAATTGTGCCGAAACTACTAAATTTGGATAAAAAATTTATAGAACCTAATTAATAGATTATGAAATTCTTTACAAAAATATATATTTAAAAAAATGTAAAATTGTGTCAAATTTTTTCCCGAGTGCAAAACATATATTTTTCTTATTAATTTAAAGGCACGTCTTATTTTTTAAATTTTATTACAGGCAATTATGGAAATTTAAAAATCTTTTATAGAATAAATATTGCGTATTTTTTGTTGTGGTTTTAATGGTTCTATATTATAAAAATGTTACGTCATTACATAAGGACTGTATTACGTAACATATTTTTAGTTAATTTTTGACCCCTAGTAATGCTTCTGATAAAAAAGATAATTGAGATTTATTTGGATATGGCCAATTAAATTATTTGGTTGTGAGTAATAAGTTTTATTTGAATCAAATAAATATTTAGTTCATGTAAATAAATATGTTAATTTCAAAATAATTTATTAATGGGAACAAAATAGTTTATTTGACAGAAATAAAATTTATTTGTCACATCCAAATAATTTAATTGGCCATATCCAACCAAATATTTTGTTAACACAAATAAACTCTTTTATCGGTGTATCCTCAGCCCCCACCCCTGCTCAGTTATGTCGCAGGATCCATTTATTTTTAAAAATATTTTTTCTCACTACCAACTAGGTAAGTTGACATTACCTAATCAACAACAGTAATGGAAAGTACTATATCGAGCACACTTAGTCATTTATGAAATCAATACAAACAAAACCGTAACCAAAGACAGAAAAAACGATGTACCGCACAAGCACACTAACTATGCAACACTTACCGCAGGGGTACATGTAGATACAAGACCACTATTTCTAATTGTATAGAGTGATTCCATGAAAAAATGATTTCTTAAATTGCCACACAAATGTCAAAAATATTATTAAGAAAATAAGATTTTAACTCCTTGGAAGTGAGAGAAACGTAATGTAGTGCATGTAAGTTTTTTTTCTGTCTTCGGTGGTGTTTATGGACCTCAGCTCCGTTTCGGTCCACAAAATACGACTTCACACAGAAAAATTCACTTACTTCTACTAAGGTCTGTTTCATCAAGCAAGAGAGCAAATTAAAAATCGCACAGTGAATATTTTCAAAACAGATTTGAATATTGGATGTTAGAATATACTGCGTAGTTTATTTTATAAAACATAACTATATTCTATACATAAACATATACTATTCAAACCTGTTGTAAAAATATTTACTGTGCAATTTTTAATTTACTCTCTTGCTTGATGAAATATACCATAGGAGCGCAAATAACTATTTCTTGATACATTTTTATTGTTCTTTATAAATTATGCCTTTAAGTTAATATAACAGTATAACCATTTAAGTAAATATAACAATAACTTACCAGAACATGATTGTCCTGTTTTGCTTTTTTTGTATAAAAAAATTAGTGAACGTAAAAAAAAATGTCCACGTAGTAATATCTGCATCTGCAGACACATTTTTAATTTTATTTTTCTGTAACTTTTCATGCCCTTTTCGACATACTTAAAATGGTATTCTAAATCAATAGTATACTAGGTGCAAAAATTATTTAAATAGCTTTTATAGTTTAGCAGCTAGAAGACGATTTCTGCTCACAGACAGAGCGACAGACATACATCCGGACGGACGATCGAACAATGGTAGTAATAATTTTGTCAACCCTGTATTTGATTTTGTTAATTCTAGTTAACGTTAAATAAAAAAGTTTTTTTTACTTGAATTCTAGAAATATCTACCATCTACCATTTTATAGTATATTAAAGTACATACTAGTTTCATAACACCCGTTTCTAGAGCACGCATGAGTTTTCTAAAGTACTAGTGACCTAAAAACCTGTTATGAAACGAGTGCTTTATACTGTTTTTTCTATTTTACCCTAAAATAAAAAATAAACTTACATTTAAATTGATGACCGATTTAGGGATTTTTGTTTTGGGTTGGCTGTTTGAAATTCATAAAACAAACGATATTTTTATTTCTTTTATAGTCAGCTCTTATCTTATTCACTGAAAGTAACTAACCCACAATTTTAGCACGGTAAAAATTAACTTAAAACACAATTTCGTAGAAAACTAAACTTAAAAGCGGGGTTGACATTTGCACAGAAAACTCCAGTGATTTTCTTTTGTCCTGTATTGCCAACCGAAAAGAATAAAAAGTAAACATCTCTTATAGGCCTATAAGAATACGCAAAATGCCTGTGATAATGAGCTTATAAAAGTCGCAAAATAGAAAAAATAATTTAAAATAAAAGATACGATCTTACACTCTAAATTTGTCCGTCAGTCTTTCAATAATAATTAAAACAAATTCACCATGTCAGAATGTGAATTTACAATATTTATTAAATTAACCTCAATACTACTCGGTTTAGTAAAAATTCAGCTCTTTTCCTATCGGTAAAATAATTTTGCATTAAAATTCATGCACGTGGTCCAAAAATCAGGCACTTTTAAAATATTGGTTGAAAATTACCATAATTATAGCTTAAATTCTACAAAAGATAGTAGTAAAATTACCAAAATAAAAATTCACATTTTTACAGATACCAGTACAGTACTAATTTAAGTTTACCACTTTCTTTGTTGGTAACATATAACCTACTTTATTTGCTGTGAAATTACCATATTTTCATTTACAGTGCGATACAATAATTTTGCTTTAAAATTCATGCATGTGGTCTAAAAAGCCGACACTTTTACACACAGTCTCGAAAATTACATTAAATTCGCTGCTTAAATTACTGTGAAATAACAGGTAAAAATTCGCATTTTACAGATAAGTGAAATTACCATATTTTCATTTACAGTGTACACTCCTAATTTGTCCTTCAATCTTACAGTAGTTTTAAAGCAAATTTACAATGTCAGAATGTGATCTTACAATATTTATTAAATTAACCTCAATATTACTGGGTTTAGTAAAATCTCAGCTCTTTTCCTGTCGGTACAATAATTTTGCATTAAAATTCATGCATTTGGTCCAAAAAGCCGGCACTTTTTCCCGAAAATTACAAGAGCCTGTAATACTGCTTGAAATACACATTAAATTCGATGCTTAAATTACTGTGAAATTACAGGTAAAAATTCACATTTTTACAGATAACAGTGAATTTACAGTACCTACTGATTTAAATTTACCACTTTTTTGCTGGTAACATATGACCAACTTTATTTGCTGTGAAATTACCATATTTTCATTTACAGTGCGGTACAATAATTTTGCATTAAAATTCATGCATGTGGTTCAAAAAGCCGACACTTTTACAGACAGTCCCAAAAATTACAAGAGCCCGTAATACTGCTTGAAATACTCATTAAATTCGCTGCTTAAATTACTGTGAAATAACAGGTTAAAATTCATATTTTTACAGATAACAATGAATTTACAGTACTGATTTAAATTTGCCACTTTCTTTGTTGGTAACATATAACCTACTTTATTTGCTGTGAAATTACCATATTTTCATTTACAGTGCGGTACAATAATTTTGCATTTAAATTCATGCATGTGGTTTAAGAAGCCGACACTTTTACAGACAGTCCCAAAAATTACAAGAGCCCGTAATACTGCTTGAAATACTCATTAAATTCGCTGCTTAAATTACTGTGAAATAACAGGTTAAAATTCATATTTTTACAGATCACAATGAATTTACAGTACTGATTTAAATTTACCACTTTCTTTGTTGGTAACATATAATCTACTTTATTTGCTGTGAAATTACCATATTTTCATTTACAGTGCGGTACAATAATTTTGCATTTAAATTCATGCATGTGGTCCAAAAAGCCGACACTTTTACAGACAGTACCTAAAATTACAAGAGCCCGTAATACTGCTTGAAATATTCATTAAATTCGCTGCTTAAATTACTGTGAAATAACAGGTTAAAATTCATATTTTTACAGATAACAATGAATTTACAGTACTGATTTAAATTTGCCACTTTCTTTGTTGGTAACATATAACCTACTTTATTTGCTGTGAAATTACCATATTTTCATTTACAGTGCGGTACAATAATTTTGCATTAAAATTCATGCATGTGGTTCAAAAAGCCGACACTTTTACAGACAGTCCCAAAAATTACAAGAGCCCGTAATACTGCTTGAAATACTCATTAAATTCGCTGCTTAAATTACTGTGAAATAACAGGTTAAAATTCATATTTTTACAGATAACAATGAATTTACAGTACTGATTTAAATTTACCACTTTCTTTGTTGGTAACATATAATCTACTTTATTTGCTGTGAAATTACCATATTTTCATTTACAGTGCGGTACAATAATTTTGCATTTAAATTCATGCATGTGGTCCAAAAAGCCGACACTTTTACAGACAGTACCTAAAATTACAAGAGCCCGTAATACTGCTTGAAATATTCATTAAATTCGCTGCTTAAATTACTGTGAAATAACAGGTTAAAATTCATATTTTTACAGATAACAATGAATTTACAGTACTGATTTAAATTTGCCACTTTCTTTGTTGGTAACATATAACCTACTTTATTTGCTGTGAAATTACCATATTTTCATTTACAGTGCGGTACAATAATTTTGCATTAAAATTCATGCATGTGGTTTAAGAAGCCGACACTTTTACAGACAGTCCCAAAAATTACAAGAGCCCGTAATACTGCTTGAAATACTCATTAAATTCGCTGCTTAAATTACTGTGAAATAACAGGTAAAAATTCATATTTTTACAGATAACAATGAATTTACAGTACTGATTTAAATTTACCACTTTCTTTGTTGGTAACATATAATCTACTTTATTTGCTGTGAAATTACCATATTTTCATTTACAGTGCGGTACAATAATTTTGCATTTAAATTCATGCATGTGGTCCAAAAAGCCGACACTTTTACAGACAGTACCTAAAATTACAAGAGCCCGTAATACTGCTTGAAATATTCATTAAATTCGCTGCTTAAATTACTGTGAAATAACAGGTAAAAAATTCACATTTTTACAGATAACAGTGAATTTACAGTACTGATTTAAATTTGTCACTTTTTTTGCTGGTAACATATGACCTACTTTATTTGCTGTGAAATTACCATATTTTCATTTACAGTGTGCCATCTTAGCGTTAATTATTGAAATTAGTGAAAACGTGCCAGGACTAATACTAACTAAACATATGTTAATGATTGATTTACATAGTTTTGTAAATTTGACAGGCTTAATGAGCAAAATTTATTCAATTTAAGGTAATTAAACTACAATTTAATTAAATAATGTGTTTCATCAAAGACGTAAAACCTAAAGAATGTGCAAAATAGAAAATCAATTTTAAATAAAAGATACGATCTTACACTCTAAAATCTTCCGTCAGTTTTCACTAGCATTAACTGTAATAAATAAAGCAAATTTACCATATCAGAAAGTGAGTTTACAATATTTATTAAAATTAACCTCAATATTACTCGCTTTAGTAAAATCTCAGCTCTTTTGCTGTCGACATTTCGCACTTTAAATTTGTCCGTCAATCTTTCAGTAATAAATAAAGCAGATTCACCATGTCAGAATATGGATTTACAATATTTATTAAATTAACCTCAATATTACTCGCTTTAGTAAAATCTCAGCTCTTTTCATGTCGGTACAATAATTTTGCATTAAAATTCATGCATGTGGTCCAAAAACCCGGCACTTTTACAATATTGGTTGAAAATTACCATAATTGTAGCTTAAATTCTACAAAAGAGAGCAGTAAAATTACCAAAATAAAAATTCATATTTTTACAGTGAATTTACAGTACTGATTTAAATTTACAACTTTCTTTGCTGGTAACATATGACTTACTTTAATTGCTGTGAAGTTTCCATATTTTCATTTACAGTGTACCATCTTAGCGTTAATTACACTAGGCAACAAATCGCAACTTTGTTTTTGCCCCGATCGGAAATGAAATTTTTCTTACTAATTTGAGGGCGTAGAATCCGAATCTTAAAAAAATTCCAGCACCTAAAATTTTTGAGATATAAGTTAAGGTAATAATGACGTTTTTTTTCAAAATCTTTAAAAAAAAGAGTAGAATTTTGAAAATTTTAGTGTATATTAAAAAAAATACGAGGAATTCAAAAATCTATATGTCAAGAACCTACTGTCAGAGTAAGTACGCGAAAAAATATAAAAAGGTTAAAATGAAAGTGCAGAGTTTACTTAATTGCTCATTTGTGGCAAAACTATCAATTTTTTTTTTAAATTTTATAAAACTTAATTTGTAGATTATAAAATTCTCTACAAAAATATTTATAGAAATATTTTTTTCTATTGCTTAGTTTGTTTCTAAAAAGTAAATAAATGAAAAAGATATAAAATTAAACTTTTTTCCCGAGCCCAAAAAATATATTTTTCTTATCAATTTAAAGGCGCAGAATCCAAATTTGACCTTAAAAAAAATTCAGCACGTCTTATTTTTTAAATTTTAGTACATGCAATTATGCCAATTTAAAAATAATTTATAAATAAAATATTGTGTATTTTTGTTTTGTTTTTTTAATGGTTCTACATCATAAAAATGTTACTTTATTACATAAGAACCATAATACGTAACATTTTTTTAGTTCATTTTTGACCCCCTAGTAATGATTTTTGACCCTTCTTCTTACCCTCCACCCCTACTTAGTTTTGTCACATTATCTATTTTTTTTTAAATATTTTTTTTTCATAATATCCCTATTTATTCTACCTATGAATTTAAAGTTTCTATGTTTTAAGTTGTGTATTTTTTAACTAATATTGAGCCGCCGAATCCAAATTTGTCCTTGGAATATTTTTGTCTCCCATAATTTTAGAACAAAAGAGGGATAAAATAATGATTTTTTAACATTTTTATCTTATTTTTCTCAGTAAACTTATGACTCCAATCGGGGCAAGAAACCGTGTTGCCTAGTGTTATTGAAATTAGTGAAAACGTGCCAGGACTAATACTAACTAAACATATGTTAATGATTGATTTACATAGTTTTGTAAATTTGACAGGCTTAATGAGCAAAATTTATTCAATTTAAGGTAATTAAACTACAATTTAATTAAATAATTTGTTTCATCAAAGACGTAAAATCTAAAGATAGTAAATGACAGGCTTCTTCTGATTTAATTTAGCAGAAAACTTGCTCGAATGGTTATAACATACACTGAGAACTCGTTACCTTAGTAAATATTGAAAGTTTTTACATATGAAGAGTGCAACTAACATAAGGGTCTATCCCTCATTTTTTGCGAAATACCGTTTTTGCTTGAAATGGGTACTACTTAAAGTACTTTATCGCTCTAGTTAATAAAAATTCCTAATATGTTACTAGACGTGGCAAAAAATGCATTGAAAAATAAGGTTTGGGAACGTTCAAGTATTACGTAATGCAAACTTTGATCATTTTGGACCCCCCCCCCCTATATACCATTAACATGGGCGTAACACTCCAAAATGACCCCCAGCCTCCCCCTAGGAGCGTTACGTAATACTTGAACGTTCCCTTAGGGGTGCAAATTTTAAAAATTTGTGTTTTTGCCCCACCCAAATATTTACCCTTAACTATTCCTATTAAAAAAAAAGGTTATGGAACTATTTAAAACTAGAAAAGACAAGATCTTATAAAAAAACAATCTTATAATAAACGGGTCGGTAAGGTTTTTTTAGAAATTTGCTTTTCTTGCCCCACCACAATATTTACCGTTAACTATTCTTGGTTAAAAAAGGCTTATGAACCTATTTAAGACTAGCAAAGAGAAGATTTTATACAAAAACAACCTTATAAGAAATGTGTGGCTTAGGTCCTTTTGATAATTAAGGGCATTGTTTAGGCCCTTATTTTAACTTTTATTTGTTGAAATCTACATAAAACGATGTAAACAATCAAACACTATAAAAATATATTTATTATTAAGTATAAATATCATTAGAAACAAAATTCATCACATTTTTGCTTCTCCTGTAAAATAATAATTTTGTTGGTTAGGCCCTTATGTTAGTTGCACTCTTCATATGTGGAGCTCCACAAAAGGTTATTAACATTCACTGGTTAACCATGGTTGTTACAGTAATACTTAACGTTGTTATAGTTCTGTAATTTTTTTTACGAGAATTATAAATTTAAAACCTGTGGTATTTTATTCAGCTTAATAGGAATTCCATTTGTACAAAAATTGTCAGCAGATATTGAATATTTTCCAAAAAAAAATAAATTTGGAAATTGGGGTAGTTGCAACTAGTTGATGACAATGTACTATTTTATCTAGTTTTGAGTAAAGGTACTCTGACATACATGGTGTGTTTTACTGCATCATTCTGTTGCCACTGGTGCCACTGGTTTGAGCGGAATCGTCGTTTTACTGCTGACATTTCTCCATTCTCGCCATTCCGACCAAACCATCGAGAGAGGTCGGAATGAAGAGAATGACAGATGTCAAATCTCAAACATTAAATAAAATATAGTTTTCATGTGTATTCTGTATTATAATTAAAAATATTGGGGAACTTGCGTATGGAAAGGATGGAAAGCTTTATTGTTTATTAAAGAAAGTATATACCTATACTGCCCTACTACGCTAGAAAGCAGTCCAAACTACATTTGTCGCATAGCAACGTTTTCACGTCAACTCTGATGTAATATTTTGAAAACTCTGCTATGCGACAAATGGAGTTACTGCTTTCTAGAGAAGTAGGGCAGTATAGGATTAGTTTACACCATAGCGACTATGTACTGCAGTCGACATATATATCAAGAGCAAATAGATGATATTATTTTTTATTAACCAAAAGTTCCTACTGTGATAAATAGCCTCAAAATGGACTTGATTTTTTTTTAAATTAAAGCCACCAAGGAAAACGGAAGGAAGCTACCGGAGAGTTTTCCTAATTCTCGTGACTTTAAAGCAGAAAAACGTAAAAATATATATAAGTAAGTAAACAAAGTACATAGTAGTAAAAAAAATAAATTTTTGTCTGACTGCCTTTAAATACCTATATTTTTGTTTTCTTCTATTTTGGCTCTATCCTTTTCTCTTTCCAAAACAAACTTATACATAGAAAGGACGCAAATAGTAACATATTCATTGCACTTACTGCAGATTTCCTTAGGATTGTAACATACATACCGTTATTATCCGTAATGTTAACCTCGAAAGAGGCATGTGTTAGCTAAACTTGCCGCGTTCCTCTTTAGGAGGACAAAGGGTACTTCCTAAGGGCATATCCACAGGCTCGCATAATAACATAGTACATAAGAATGCGATGCCGTGATTGGCTTGATGTGCCGCCATGTATCTTGTAAGCCAATCACGGCATCGCATTCTTATGTTTTATGTTCTTATGCAAGCTTCTGGATAGGCCTTTAGTACGGTGCGTAACTTCAGGGTCTAATTCCTTGTCTATAAATAAGAAAAAAAGTTCCTAGAAACATATTTCCTAAAACGACTCGTAAGGGAGCTACGCCCCTTCAAGGGGGGGGGTCCAAAAATTTGGTTTTATTTAATAACTCAGAAACCCTTTGTGTTATAGCAACGAGGCATTCCATATGATATATCTCTAATAAGACCCATCAGCCAATGGTATTTGCATGTAGTTATTTCAACCAGGGGCGTATAAAATTACGGGGCCTTATTACTTTTTTGCCCCAAACTTTTTTCTGTGTAAATTTTTTGTGGATTTGTTATCAAAATAGTATTCCTCAGGTAAAGATACTTAAAAAAGTCCTGTTGTAGTAATACAGTAGGATTGACCGTTTTTGAGAAAAATTAATTAAACGTGAAATTTCACGTATCAAAAATGAAAAATTAAATACTAAAATGTTGAAAACCAAAATTTCAGTAAGGCAGGTTAAATGTTCATTCAAAACTAAGAAAAAACTTCATATACAGGTAAATCTATCCTAAGGGAGATATGGTCTCCTAAATATGCACCATTTTTAAAGGGCCATGGTAACTTTGAAAGCGAATTTTGGACCTACATGCATCATTAAATTCTGGTTTTAAACATTTTAGTATTTAATATTTCGTCCTCGAAACGTGAAGTTTCACGTTGAAATTATTATAAGGTATTACAAAAAGATTACCCTTTTTATGTCTTTACCTGAGGAATACTACTCTGATAATAAATTCACAAAAAAAGTATACAGAAAAAAGTTTTGGGCAAAAAAGTGATAATGCCCCCCCATTTGGTACGCCCCTGGTTAAAGAAACTACATGCAAATACCATTGGCTGATAGGCCTTACTAGATATATATCAAATGCGATACTTCTTTGCTATAACACAAAGGGTTCCTGAGTTATTAAATAAATATGAAATTTTTGGAATTCCTTTTGAAGGGGCGTTGCTCCCTTACCAGTCGTTTTAGGACATACGTTTACAGGAACTTTTTTTCTTATTTTTGGGTAAGGAATTACACCCTGAAGTTACGTACCATACTTAGGAAACACCCTGTATACATAAAAAAAATACCTCCTCAGGTTAATTTTAAACAAATTCAGTTGTACAATATTCTAAATGTTAATTTACACGTGGCCAAACATAAAATCTGATCTAAATCAATACTAACTCAATTTAAACCTATTGCATTTAGTACCTAGAATTAAATTACTATTAGCGAATCCGCTTCCATAGAATACTTTTTAGTTTGACTGATGTATATTAGGGTGGCATAATTTACATGATAAAAATTATATTAAATATATATAATTTTTGGTTTTTCACTTGGTGATAAAGTCTTTGCCTTATTTTTTTTATTTTTTTATTATTTATTTATTTATTTATTTATTTATTTATTTATTTATTTATTTA